>CM034148.1:653471658-654700408 GCA_019776745.2 Taxus chinensis
AGAGCATCAGTGCACTCAAGGAGATTCAACATGGTATGAAAGAGAGTATGTGGGAGTACGATGCTTATTTTAAGACTCTTTTTTCAAAGTTATCTTATGATATCCATCCTTCTTAGCATGCTCATTTGTTTTTTTGAGGCCATATAACACCTTTCAGACCAGTGCTTTCACATAATACTTTCACAGATACGCATGTGGTTATTTTACACGTTGAGGCCATGAGGATCATTGATAATGGAGTAAGTCCCTTTTTGGAGGAAAAAAATTACTTTCATGGCGAAGCAACTTGAGAAATTTTCTGCAAATTCAGTACATAGGACTCTTAGCAGACTTTGATGTAAAAATTTTGAAATAGAAGGACACACAAAGGATATTTTCCCTCGAAATTTAGTGCATGCCATGTCAGTAGACTATGAAATATATAAAAGGGATTATGATCTAAGTAGATGCCCTTCATTACAACACGCACTCTATAATAATGTGTCTTGTTATTGAAAGATTTATACATCTACTACTCATGACATGAAGGAGTACCGGTTGATAGATCAGATTCATGATGCAATTGATACTAGTGTGTGTTAGGCCAATGTTGTAAATAGTTCTAAGAATGAGGGGCATAAACATGAAGGGTGCGAGAATGGTGGAGGAAGGGGAAGAGGATATTATGGAGGATTCATAGGTCATGGTGGAGGAAGGATTGAATTACCATATGGAACTTGTTTCAATTGTGGATCAACTGATCATTACAAGTGTGAATGGTCATGGTGTTGAAAGAAACATAAGTATGAGGATTTCCCTAAGTTGTATAATCACATGAGATAGAACTAGAAGAAGGAAAATGGAACAGGAATGGTTAGTGTGGAATGTGTTGAACCTTTGTTCATGTCTACAGTAGCGTCTAACCCTGAGTGAGATCCTGTATTAGTAACTACATGTGCAGAAGCTACGCATACTAGAGAAATACCAAATCATAGGCTTCTCATTACAAGAGAAGAGGTATTACATGAGAAGTTCCCTAATCTAAATTATCAAAAGGAGGTTTACCAGGAGACTATGGAGGTAATTAGAAGCTTGTGAGGGGAGATCCAGTGCTTGAAAGAGTAGTTGTGGAAGTTAGAACATTTGAAAAATGGTGAGATACCTCAGAAGGATTTTGATGATGTCAAAGAATTATGTAAGATGTTACACTAAGAAAATAGCATTCCCCTGTTAGGAGAATGGTTGAGAGGAAAGGTACTGTGCACTGGATGTGAGCGCATGAAGCAAATCTTGCATGCTAATTTTCCTCCTCATAGTCTTGATTATGACAAGGATATCACGTTGAATGTGGTAGTTGATGGATGGATTTTGAGTAACACACTAATTAACATAGGTGTAATGGAAAATGTTCTTAGTTTGGATGCATGGAACCATATGGGGAAACCACCATTATAGCCATAGTCAAATGTGTTATACATGGAAAATAGAACTAAAGCTACACCCATCAAAGTCTTGAAGGATGCTTCCATAACCTTTCAAGGGGCCATTTTCACTAGGGACTTTAAAGTCTTAGCACTTGCCGAGGCAGATAATTTCCAAAGCATTACTTGGAGGCCCTTGGTATTATGGGAATAATGCTAATTTGCACTTCAATAAGGGATACATTAGAATTGAGAGCAAGGAGCACATTATTACTCCACTAACAGATGTTAGGTCTATGCCTTATGTCGAGCATTTTGGGGAAGAATACATCAATAAAATTTATGTGCGCACCATCAGAGACCCAGAGGTTATTGAGCTATCAATAGGAGTCATTCAGTGGGATGATGCTCAATCCTTGAGTGACATGACTAGCATTGCATGTGATAATTGAGCACATGGAAATTATGAGTTTTCTTGGAGATAATTTAAGGGAAATGTGACTTGTGTTATCAAGGCCATGTTCAATTAGGTGTTTGAGAGAAAGAAAATTTCCAAGTTACAATAGATAAGGTCATCATGATGTCTTTTTGCGCGCTATAGAAGTCCAATGGACTTGTGAAGTAGAACAGATGAATATGATTATTTATACATTATGTGGGATAGATGTGCATTAGTGGATGACTTATCGGGACAATATTATAGAGTGTAACAAGGTAAAAATCATGTTCTATGTTAGATTTCTCTAGACCAATGAACCTTCAAGAATATGCAGCTATCATGTGAGGGAATCAACCTTGTGCCACGTTTCAGAATTTGAGAAATCTTGAATAGAAGGCCCGAAATATTTACCTCCTTCAATCTAGGTGCATAAGTTTTATTCCACCTTTCAGGGTTATGCATATGCATGGTATGTCTATTCAGAGTTACATCATTAGATACGAAATTGGCAGGAGTTGACAGCAGGTATTATTTAGACTTTTGAGTATCTATCTTCTAAACCATTAGTGAATGAGGCTTTGTAGGTATTCAAGTACCTTACTTTGGGAGATAGTTCCAAAGATGAGGAACTCATCCTATATTTTCTAGGGGAGCCTAATTTGGAGGAATAATTTGAGGAAGGAGAAGAGATGGATGAAGTACAGTTTGAGTGCACCTACATAGAAAAAGAGAAAGGAAAAATGGTGTACCTAATAGAGGATGAAGAGATAGAGAACCTTGATGTTAATCATAAAAATGGTACACACAAAGTCTTAGATAGTGTGGATGAAAAGGAGCTCTCCTACCATGAGCCGTTGAAGACAAATAAGGTCAACATTGGCACAAAAGTAGAACCAAAAGAAATAATCATTAGAGATTCTTGGACATAATAGAAGGGTTCATAAATAATTGAACTACTGTGGGACTTCCATGATTTGTTGCAATGTGGGTATCGTGAGTGAAAATGATGTCATCACTCATTGGGAGAGATTTAGATTAATTTAAAGGAAGGTGCACACTCGATTAAGAAGAGGCCTTATCGGATGAATCCTAATCTGCACGTAAAGGTAAAATAAGAAATTGACAAGATGTTAGACTATGGGATCATTGAAGCAATTGAATAATCTAAATGGGTTAGTCCAATGGTGATTAGTATCAAGAAATATGGAAGGATACAAATCTGTGTAGACTATAGAGACTTGAATACTGCATGTGTTATACATCCTTTTATAATGCCTTTTACTAAGGAAATATTTTAGGGTATATCAAGATGTGAAATCTACTCTTTTACAAATGGATTCTCAGGGTATCACTAGGTATGGATCGAAAAAGAAGACTAGGACAAGACTTATTTTACCACTAAATGGGGAATTTTTTCTTATAAGGTTATGCCATTCAGGCTTAAGAATGTTCCTGCTGTATTTTTGTGCATTGTGGTACAAACATTCCAAGACTTTATTCATAAGTTTCTACAAGTCTACTTGGATGATTGGACAATGTATGGACTAGTAAAAGATCACTGCAACAACTTGAGATTGATATTTGAAAGATGCCATAATTTGAGTATCTCTCTAAACATTAAAAAATGTGTCTTTGCTACTCCTTTTGGCATATCACTAGGTCATATTATTTACAAGGAAGGCTTATTGGTGGACCCTGAAAAAGTTGTTATTTTGGGTTTGGAGGATCCTACCAATCAAGGAATATGGGTTACTAGATAAAATTCATCAAAGATTATGCCAGGGATTTTGTGCCCTTAGAAGAAATATTGAGGCATAAAGGAATATTTCACTAGGATGAGGTGCAACAGGTGACTTTTGACACATTGAAGGAGAAGTTTACTACTGCGCCCATTTTTTGCTTTCCCTCATGGGACAAGCCCTTCCATGTGCATGTTGATGCATAAGGGATGGAAATTGGAGAATTTTTAGCATATCCTAGAGAAGGGATTGTTGATCACCTTTATGTTTTTCAAGCAGGAATTTAACTCTGGTTGAGCAAAATTACACAACAATGGAGAGCAAAGAATTGTCTATGATTTATGTGCTACATAAGTTTAGGAAATACTTGTTGGATACTCTATTTATCTTTTACAAAGATCACATGGAACTTAATTATTTGATAAACAAGCCTTTTTTACAAGGGTGCATATGTCAGTGGATCTTGTTATTTTAGGAAATAAAATTTTCTGTGGTAGTCAAACCAGGAAAGAGAAATTCATGACCTGACCATCTTTACAAAATTAATTCAGGTGAGGATGTTTTTTAGAAAAATTTTTTCTCTTTAGTTTAAGTTAATAAACAAGAAACTAAAACTATCAAACCTAAAGATGGCGGGGTTCACTAGTACATGTTGATGTGTGTGGATTGTATTAAAGTTACACCGTATGTTCATAACAACTCATCTTGTCTCCTACAAATGACACTACAATCAAAGAAACTACATGAAAATTTCAATTAGTAAAAATAATAAGTGGGCTGCTAGATTGAAGTCATTCCATAGAAGTCAAAGGACTTCCTTACAAGGATGTCAACCCACTGTTTATGCAATCGAGTAATATATGTACACACACACACACACACACACACACACACACACACACACACATATAGATATATGTACGTATGTGTGTATATATACATACATACATACATAGATATATATATATATATATATATATATATATATATATATATATATATATATATATATATATATATATATATATATATATATATATATATATATATATAGGAAATCATAGTATTTGGATGGATAAAAATTATAATAATTCTTAGAGTTTCATATTTTATTACATACACGTAATGAAAAACTAAGAAATATAAGATATAATATAGAGATTCAAAAAAAATGCAGTGTAAAAATCCTCAGATGAGGATGGATTTTCGAAAGTGAGCTCAGGGTAATCTATCTCAGATTCTTCAAAAACGTCATGGTCGTAGTCATCAATATATTCATTTCTAAAGAATTCAGAGACGAAATCAAGCTCCTTTTTATTTGAACCATACTGGAAATCAAATTTTGTATTAGAATATGGATATTCTGACTATTGAGTGTGTTTAGCTTGATTTTCTGATTCAGAGTTTGAGTTCCAAATCTCTAATCTGGCCTCAAAACGGTATTCGAACTAGGATAATTTAGCTCGAATCCGTAATATTTTGAAGAATGCCTCCCAAAAATCATTTGTGGCCTCTCAAATCCTTTAAGTGATCTCGAAGAAGTTTTGTAGCTGGTCTATAGGGATAGAATGTATTGCACAAAGTTTGAAATTAAGAAATATGTCGTATTACTCCAAATTCAATGGGTGATGAATAATTTGAATAGAATTGATACTAGTTATTTCATGTGCTTGACCACCTATAGCCATCTATAGAGACCCATATTTGATCATATGTTAGAAATAATAGAGAAATAGATGTAATGGATAGATAATAATATGATAAATACTGTAAATGTCAAAACATGAAAAAAAAACACAAGCATTTTAGGGAAACGTAGGTGCTTCACTAAAATGCTAGTCATTGTGAGTTAGATTATACATTATGGAATATGATATATTTTTAACAATTTGATCATCTTTTTGAAAACTAAACTAGTTCAAGTTCGATTATAATGGAAAAAATAAAGACTCGAAAACTATGAATATTTAAAATAAGTGAATAAAAGATGCAAATATACAATCTTACCTTAATTTAGATGAAGATTGAGATTTCCTGAACTTGTAGATTGGTGAAGATAAATTGGCCCATGAATAAAACCTATTTGATAATCAGAAGTATAGGTGATAGATGAAAAATAATGTGGTGAGAGAGAGGACTTGCATAAATAGGAGCTTGAATGAATTGATGAACATAGGAGGTTGCAAATATGGAAATTCAAAGCTCTTAGATGGGTTGTAGGAATGTCTTCCAACTAGGAATAATGATATGGATCCTATCCCATTGTGAAACTAGACTAAATGAAAACTGAAAACATTCACAATTGAAGATATGGAAGGATGACAGAGAATGATATTATGAATGCAAGAAGGATGGTCCCAAAATGACGCTGGGAAAAAAATTAAATAATTTATGGTGTTTTACTTAATCACCGATATTTTCGGTTTGTTCGATTTTATTTTGGTAATAGTTGTAACAATTGCCTAATTTAAGTTTATTTCTTATATGTCTAAGGGACAAGATCATGAATTCATTTTTCAAATGGGATGAGGTGTCATGTGAGGTGCATATTATGGTTAGATTATACTCTATTTTTTCTAGGTTGTTTAGGATATATTTTAGTTAGTTTAATTAGATATATTAATGTAGGTTTTAGGATAATGTGTATATTTTGTTAGGATATTATTAAATAAAACTAATATTTTATGAATAATCTTATAGTGGGTAAAGGAATATATATATATATATATATATATATATATATATATATATATATCTATATATATATATACACACACACACACATACATATATATATATATATATATATATATATATATATATATATATATATATATATGGGATAGATTTAATTAAATAACCTAAGTGATAATAATATCTAATCTAATGAATATTAATGTGATAAATTATAATTTTGAACGGGATAATATTAATGATAAGGGAGTGAAAAATTTTAGTGTCTACATTTGCCCTTTTTTGATGTCTTAATAAGGGGTCAGACAAAAAAGATGAGACTTTTGATGTGTGAACTCACTGCAACACAATAGAGGGGAACAACTATGTTTGTGTGACATGTGTTTTGTAATTTCCCTAGTTTGCAGGGATATAAAAACAAGATGAGCTACTGAGGCACCAAGTGATAGGGGAACCTAGGGTTCAACACCTAATGACATATAATAACAGGAATAACAAATGATGGGGGCTAAAATAACAGGAATACCAAATGATGGGGGCTAAAGGGAACATGTCCCATAGACGAATGATGGATCCCAATATAAATTTTCTTTGTTTGTTTTAATATTTCAAGGACCAAGATCCATTAAAAATGGAACTCATTTCTGGTAGTTTGTGGTTGCCATGATTTAGGGAAAAAATGGGCACATATGCCAACAAGATATGATGTATAATTGTTTATAAGGAAAATTTTCAGTGATTAGGGGAATCACCGGTGATTCCCCCAATGTAAAATTTAGGGCTATAAAAACCAATTCATGGGTTAATTTCACTATATGGTGAAAGTGACTTGTCAGAGTGGTGAAAAACATATTTTCAAGGGTAAAAAGGTGATTTGTAGATGGAATGGCAAGTTTGAGTAGGAAAAGGAAGCTCACGATGGTTGAGGTGAGTGCCCTATCTTTTTTTTTTTGTCATTTTTTGTAGATTTTTGTTGTATTTTAGTTTTAGAGTAGTTTTTCCATTTTTTGTAGGAAACGTGAATGCCCTAGGGAAAAATTGTAGGAATTGTAGGTGATTTCTGCAATTGTTGATGTTTTCTGTGAATCACTGGCATTTTTCCTGTTATGTAAGAATTGTAAATTTTGAGAAACATAGTTTGAGTTTTTTATAGTGTTTAAGGTTCTAATAATGTAATTATTGTGAAATTTAATTGACGTGGAATGTGGGAATTTGTAGTTTTTCTTTGTGGTGATATAGATTTTGATTCAATCTATTATTTTTTCTTTCGAATATGGAAATTACATTTTTTAAACAACGAAGTACTTAATTATTTAATGTTTTAGATTTTGATGGTATTAATGTTTTTAGGAGATGATATCGATGTAGATACCTCATTTTTGATATGTTTTGGATGATTTCAATTTTCACTCGCATATTTTTAATGATGATACAAATGTTAATTTAATTCTATTTTGCAGGTGGATGTAAAATTGAGCATTCGAGATCGAGTACCACTGATCTTGGATCAGGTCAAGACTGATATATCTGAGGATGATGTGGAGCATGTTAAGGCCATAAATTTTGGTGGTACGAGATACTATCGGAGGTTTCACAGATGTAGGGGTTTCATGTTGGCTTTAATAAAGCGGTGGAATCCTTCCACGAACACGTTTTGGCTACCTACTAGAGAGATTACAATTACTCTAGACGATGTTAATCACATTTTTAGATTACCTATCCACGGTGAGGGTGTGTATCTCATCACAGAGGAGGAGAAAGATGATACTATGCCTATATTATTTGGAGGTGATGTAGCGGATATCATACTAGAGTCAGGGGATTTTGCTTATGCTAGATTATATTTAGCTGAGAGAACGGGATGTACTCTGATGACCATTATGATGATGTCCATTCTTTTCTATGCATTGTATAATTCATGACGTGGCTGGTTTCCTTGGATGATGATGGGAGTTGTGGCTGATATGATGGAAGAGTGGACTGTTTTTGAGTGGGGTACTACCCTACTTGCTTAGAAATATAGAGAGTTGTGGGCCTGGAAGGTCCATAAGAGATATGGAATTGACATTGGGTTTCTACTACAGGATTGGGCCTTCAAGCATATTGTTTTTTCTCAACCAGTGGGGTTTCTTGGGGTGATTGGTGATGAGTATCCCAATTTCATGAGATGGAGGGAGGATACTGGGTAGAGGCCGAAGAGGAGTAGATCAGGATATTTTAGAGAGCTATTGTCTTGACTATAGATTGGTGATGTGGTATGGAGGACATACCTAGATTTCCCTATTTTACCTAATTTTTATGTTGAGTTGGTTAGTTTACAACAACTGATATGGATACAGTCTCACTGACTAGAAGAGTAGGATTTACTCTGCTTTGATTGTGTTATGAGATAGTTTGGATTAATTTAAAGAGTTCCAGTGGAGCCTGTATAGTAAAAATGAGAGGATGGAGACACAGAGACTCCGCAGGTAATTATGAAAGATCCTGAGGATATCATGGATCAGCCAAGGGGCATGGGTCCCAATGATGAGGGTCATATTGTTGCTATAGATGAATAATGGGTTACCCCTTATTATACAACATGGTGGAATTATGTATTGAGGAGCTTTGATAGGGCTAGGGTATTTGAGAAAGTAGCACAAAGAGTCAGATGAGTGCGAGCTTGGGTAGCTAGCAGAGTAGTGGTACATGAGGTAGTGAAGGGAACAAAAGTGGATAGCGAGGAGGATGGGGATGATGAATTGGAAGAAACCATAGATGTGGTGATGAAAGTAACTAGAAGGGAGAGGAATGATGTCATAGGTATCCGAGATATATTGATTACCAATTGGGATAGCTTGATCATTGAGGGAGACAGTGTGATAGTAGAGTAAGAGGACTACAAAGCTCTGCTGGACCTTGCTATCACATATATAGATTAGTACAAGGGTCATAGAGATGGGATGAGGAAGGCCCTAGGGATTACCAAGCCTTCTGTTTCTGGTGTGGAGTAAACTGAGATGATACAAACCCATAGAAAGATGGCATTGTATATTGGATGAAAATCATGAGGAAGCGGTATGAGGAAATATGTGAGTGGTTAGAGGCCACTTATAGGATATAGGATATTCCTTAGATCTCACTATGATCCTATACGAGCAGAGGATGATTATTATATTAATTTGATCATGGAGTATGATCCTAATGTAGTTTTGTATGTTGATCACGTGTCTGTTAAGGTAGCAGTAGAACTTAGTGCCAGTGTAGTAACTTTGGGTCCCCCACCTCAAAGATAGGAGAAAGTTGGTGACAATGAGAGGGGAGTTGGAGGATATTTTGGTGGTAGAGGTGTCAAGTGAGGAAAGGGTAGTATAGCTCCTTGTTGAGAGTTTCAATTTACAGACTCTTGATATGCAGTTATATGGCTCATGGAATAATGTTTTTAATATGATGTATATGGACTTGATCGATAATTATGATAATGATGATGAATTTTTTATGATCTATTATTATTATTTTCTTCCATGTGTTAATCTTAATATGTATGATGGTATATGTACAATAACTTAGATGTGTTAATATTTAATAAATGTATGATGTTGTGTGTTTCAAAGACCTAGTTAAAATTAAAATTTTAACATGTGATTTAAATTGTATGGAAATGTAGTCAAATAAAATAGAATAAATATGGAATTTTCATCCCACTTATGGATCTAATACATACATGATGGGTTTTTGAAAGTTTGACTTCTCTTGCACTTACAACCTTTTTACAAATGTTAACTATGATCATCAATGAATAGTTACACAATACTTAATAAAATGTGGGATTAAATGAGAGATTTTTTTATTAGGACATAAAAAAGGGAATTGAACGCGGATATATCAATGACAGGAAATAGATTATCCTTTTCTATAGGTCTAAAGAGAGATGTCACAACCTTAGAGAATTTTGCTATAAGAAGAAGGTTGATCAATGCAGGAAGCCTTCTTAGATGATTGTAATGTTAATATATTTATTTTAAAGGGTTGATCAATGTGGGAAGCCCCTTTTTATGGGTAACCATCCTTTGAGGGTATTTTCTACATGTATTTTGATTTATAGATAGCCATCCTTCAAGGGATCGGTCTATGATGGATAATTGTCCTCCAAGGGATCAGTCTATCATTTATTTATTTTCTTTTGAGAAGTGCATCCAAATGATTTTTAACACATATTTTTAGCTGAGGGAAAATCCCTAATAGATCATTTCAAGGATGGGAAATGGTGTATATATGATCTACACATTCAAATTCCCCTTATTATGTTCCATTTTTACTACTATAAAGGTAATGAATGTAGTGATTATGGGGTTCCTACTAAAGAGGAACTTATCCATAGAGAAATATGTGATGAATAGAGCCATGGTGTTCATATTTAAGATATTTTAGTATAATGATGGATAATGACATGATATCAAATCACTACTCGAGTATGATGAATAGATTTAATGCAATGATTAAATACAACTATTATCATGACAATCAAGTATTAAACAATAGAAAGGTCACAAGTGCAAGGCATTCCAAGATTCTTCTTTAGGTTAATCATCAAGAGAAGCGAGACGATACACTTCTGACCCATACTTGTGAATGATAACGTAAAGACCAATCTAATTGGGGGAAAACATTTCCACATTTACTCTATTCTAATATGAGTGACATTTTGATTCTCTTTAAGTACAAGATCACCAATTTTAAAATCACACTTCTCTTGACATGTTTGGTGTATAACTTTGCTGAATACGTTGTTGATAGACTTGATGATGTTCGAGGGCTGCTATTACATGTTTTAATCTAACGAGTTCTAGTTATGCTAAAGAACGTCTATGGCGATATTCTTTCATCGGGAATGAAAGTATTTGAGAGATACATGTAAGTGATGGAATTTGATATTTCAAGCAGGTACAATGGCCTCAGAATCCATAGAAAAATGAGTATGGTTGTAGCACCCATAGGTGTGTGGATGCTATTTCGATAGGCCTAGAGAGCGAACATGGGATTTGGAGATGCTAATTCTCTTCCTGCATTGTATCTACTGTTTTCATGAGGATTTTGTTGCGTGTTTTGTTAGAAGCTTCATTCTGTCCATTTACTTGAGGATAATACGGTGATGAAAAAACTAAGTTTGATGTTAAATGTATCATAGAGTATTTTTGAACTTCCTTGTTTTTAAAAGGATTTTCCATTATCCATGATGAGATTAATGAGGGATGCCAAAAATGACATATGATGTGTATGATATATGAAGTTGATGATAGGTCCTGAATTAGTTGTCAAGGTTAAAGGAATAACTTCAACCCACTTGGTGAAATATTTAGTAGCTGTGATAATGGAATGATGTTGTCTGAGATGACTTGGAGTTGATAGCCCCAATGAGGTCTAACCCCCATTGAGAGAAAGGCCATAGGTACTGAGTAGGTTTTAATGCTTGACTGGGAACATGTGATCAAATATGAATGAATTTGACATTTCACATATTTATTAACAGACTCACAACAATCCTTGGTGATAATGATCCAATAATACCCTAGTTGTATTACATGTTTAGCAATGAAACTTCCACTGAAATGACCTCCAAAAACACCACCATGGACTTATTTAATGGTTTTGATGGATTCATGTGACTTAAGGCATCTTAGTAAGATACCATCAAAACTATGTTTGTAAATAATACCGCCTATAATGACAAAGTGAGTAGCATGTTGAAGAAATGACCATTTAGCGTTATGTGGTAAATCAGATGGAATTTTGGATTCAGCAAGATAGTCATATATCTAAGTATACCATAAATCAATTGGGTTTATTTTAAATGATATTAATTTAAGGAAGTTCATTTTGAGGTGAGGATTCATCTAATTGTTTAACAATGACAAATACTCTAGCAGTTTTTCCTTTGAATTTTCTGTTTCTAATGAGATGAGGGATCCCAAAGAATGCCATTGTATCTGTAAAACTATTAGAAGACAGTGGGATGGCTTGGATTTTGTAATGATCAAAAGTGCCAAGGAGAAATTCCATGATAGCTCTATATTTTTGTAAAATTTAATTTTTACATTGATATTCTCCTTTAACTTGAATGATAACAAGTTGTGAATCTCCATATATGTCTAAGATATGACACCTAGAAGAATATCAATGTTGAGACCCATGATTAAGGCTTCATATTCTTCCATATTATTGGTGCACTTGAAATTGAGTTTAAATGATAATGGAATAGGAATACCCTACCAAGGGATAATGACAACACCAGCACCCCCTCCCCCTTCCTGACATCTAGAGCCATAAAATAAGAGAATCATCCTGACAGGGATGAATTCATATTTATCAACATTACTAATGGATTCATCTAGGAAAATACTCATGAGGAGGTTAATTATCTGGTAAGGGAGCCTCGACGAGGTGGTCTATAATATCTTAACCCTTAATGGAATTTTGTGACATGAATTTCTAAATCAAACTCAGTCATAAACATAAGCCATCAAGTGGTATGATCACTATGATAAGGTTTAAAGTGTATAGATTTGAGGGGATTAAAACTAGTGAAAACATACATTTTATGATTAAGAAGGTAATGACGTAGCTTGGAAGTGGTGAAGTATAAAATGTATCATAGCTTCTCCATTTCAATGTAACGGGTTTCATATTCATGGAGTGTGTGGCTAATATAATACATGGCTTGTTCTCAACCCTGACTATCATGATGTGTGAACATAGATACAAGAGCATGTTTTGAAGTAGACATGTATATTTAAAATGGATCTCCTTCACGCGATGGAGTAAGAACAAGAGGTGATAAGAGATATTGTTTAATTTCATTGAAGTCCTTTTGACAATCAGAATCCCAATGAAAATATATGTCCTTGTGGAGGCGGTGATGAAAAGGATGAAAATGAGAAGAGAGTTGTGATATGAAACATCATATGGATTGTAAATCTCCTTGAAAGCTGTGTAATTTTTTTATATTGGATGGAGGAGGCATTTCAATTATAGCCTTAACCTTAGCTAGGTCAACTTCGATACCTCGAATTGATATGATAAACCCTAAAATTTTACCATTGAGAACACCAAAAACACACTTTAAGGGATTGATATGAAGAAAATATTAGATTAGACAAGTGAATATTGACACAAGGATAGTAATATGCTCTTTGCATCGTTTGGAATTTCCTAAAAGGTCATCAATGTAATCTTTGACTATTTTGTGAATGAGGTCATGAAAAATATAGGTCATGGCTCGGTGATAGGTGGCTCTTGCATTTTTGAGGCTAAATGACATAACATGGTAACATAAGGTTCCCCAATGGGTGATGTAAGTGGTTTTATGTTGATCATTAGTATCGATAATAATTTGGTTATACCTTGAAAAACCATCCATGAGGGAAAACATTTCATAGTCCATGTATGTTAGGTTAATGAGCTAATATATATTTCGAAGGGAGAAATCATCTTTTGGACAAGAAATATTGACATCTCTAAAATAAGTATAGATACGTAACTTTCCTGATGCCTTAGTTACAGGAACAATATTAGAAACCCATTGTGGATAATCGATAGGGATGATAAAATTTGCGGATAAAAGACGTTGTAACTCTTTCTTAACAAGAAGAGCTACGTCGGGATGTATTTTATGGATTTTTTGTTTGGCTCACTTAACATTTGGATATGTGACAATATTGTGTACCACAATATTGGGATCAATTCTAGGCATATCAATGTATGATGAATCATAGACTCGATAATATTTGGATAGAAATGAAGTGAAATAATCGAGCTCTTGTAGACTTAATTATTGACCAAATTTAAATAGACAAGGATCTTGAGAGGTTCCTAAGTTAACATTGATGTAAGATTTGGTAAGGAGAGTTGATGTTTCAGATGGTAAATTTTTCAGAAGGAAGTGATCTTTTAACTCCCATATGCAAAAGTATATCCTGGTCATCATGACATTGGAGGATATTTATGATGGGTGAATCTTCCTCAAACATTTATGGCCAAAGAAGAGGTATTTATTTAGTATCATGGTTATATTTATAGGTAATTTGTCTAAAGGATATGGTATTAACTAAAAAAATTTAGGTGGGATAGGTACAACCTCATCTAGATCCATATGATCTTCAGAGGATGTTTGTGATGATGATTCTAATTCAATGATGAGCATAGATGTAGCTGGTTTGGATGTAATAAATTTGAATACTTCTGAACTAAATTTTATATATCCTAAAAAATATTTTTTGTAAGTTTTAAGGGAACATTGGATGACCACATCATGTATTTCTTGTTCATAATGCCCAAGAATGAAACCTTTCCATGCACAGTGGTGAAGATACATACGGGTGAAATTTGGATTATCTAAAGAGTTGAAATCTAATATGAAGGACATGATATGGTATTGATTAATATTCCCAAATGATGAATTATGAAGTCCCCCATAGAAAAAAGTCATTTTGATAGATGACCATAAGAGACAACATCTCCCACATTAGGGTCATACATGGGTTGATTTTCGGGGTGACCATAAGTTTTTGGTGAAGGAATGTGATTAAGCATGAGGAGTTGATACCCAACCAACATGACACATTTTACAACATCACTAAGAGAATAATCATTTAGTAATTTAGAAGGGAATATATGTGCTAGTGTAAGCTTCATTAGATGAATCAGATGTGATTTTAGGAATAATTATGTCATCTAGATGATATGTCATGTAGTAATTGGTGAAAGGGTTCAGATCTACAAGAAATAGTGAATGTTCGACCCTCATGTTTGTACTTGAGACAATGATGAAGAGTGGATAGAACACACCGCATAGTGCGTATCAATGGGCTTCCTAATAACATATTATATTAGAAACTCTCCTTTTATAATGTAGAAGAGTTCTAGTAGAGTTTTTACACCAACTTTTAGTAGTAAGATGAGAGTGCCTAACATGGGTGCGATAGTATCATTAAAGGATCGTAATAAGACTAATGTTTGGGCTAAAAATGGTATTGGGTAGTTTAATTTGATCAAAAATCAAGGGAGGAGATAATATTAATAACACCACCACTGTTAATCATTACTCTTTTGATGCAGGTATCATTAATTTAAGTTATGATGAAGAGTGGTAAATCATGATCCTCTAGTTTTAGGGAAGGTATTTCAAATGGTTTGAATGATATGGTAGTAGATGCCTTGAGGGATACTATAAAATTTGTAAAATATGATGGATCATCTAAAGGTATTTTTATTAATCAAAGAGCTTCCATAATTTCTTGTTTGTGAAATAGTGATGTTTGTATAATTTCATATAATGACATTTTGACATGAGCTTCATGTAGTTATTTAATGAAAACCTTTTGTATTGCAGTTGATGTTGAAGGTGGTGTAAGCAAGGATGGAAACTTTGGCCTTAGGTGAAATTGTTGGGCCAAATATTTTGGGAGCCACAGGGATGGATAATTTGTGTTTATCTAATGGGATAGCTATTTCTTATGGAGGAGGTATTGCTACGTAGGTTTTAACCTTTTTAGAATCATATGGATTTGTGTCATGATTCTATGAATGAGTAGTAATATGAACCACATCAATTTGATGGGAAGGAATTTTAGACATAGATTCCTTAGATTTTTATGAAGATGATGGTGATGTTGATGTTAATGTTGCTTGTGGTTTAGGAGAAGATGTCAATGTTGGTTAGGAAGCTGGATGTGCCAATTTCTGTGCAATCATGTGGAAGGATTTACAATTTTCAATAGAATGATCTTATGTTCTATGATATTCATCACAAGGCTTTGAATCCGTACCAAGTTGGTTTCCATCCCCGTGGGTCAGGTAATTTTAATGGTGGTAATGTTATGAATGGTTTTTGAAGGAAGTCTTACAAAATAGATACATAACGCCCTTTTGGTCAATATGCAAATGACAGATGGAGCCTCAGATACCTTATCTTCCAATGGAAGTAAAATTTTTGGCTGGAGGTTGTCATTTTATTTATTGTAAAGGGATTTTAGGTGTTACGAAGGACATGGGGAGAGAGCCACTTGTTGCAGTTTGATAGACAAAGTTTTTTTGGACCTGAAATGATGGGGTGATTCCTATGTATGAGGGATTTAGGACCATGTAGGGGATTATGATCTGGATGGAATACAATAAGGGTTCATTAAATTCTTGAATGGTGTCTCTTTTACAAAGTCTTGTCATGGGATTTTGGTAGGCAGGCCTAGGCCTTGACATAACAAGAGGATTATTGAAATTGGAAATGGTCTTTCTAGGAGGAGGTGGAAGAAAAGGAGGAGGGCCATGGAATTGGTATGTTTGATCATAATAAGGACTTTTAAAGGCCTAGACTAAACCTTTTTTATTATGTCTCCTTGAGGTTTTGGAAAAGCAAGATGTATTCATTGAAGTTGATAATAATAAAGGAAGGGGAGTTTGAATTATGTAATTAATTTAATCTAAATGGTTTTAGGGTTCTATCAATCTTGGATTGTTGGTTTTCATAGGATGATGGTGAGTATGGCCCAAAGTTGGTTTAGACAGAGATGGTTGTGTTAAGAATGTTTTAAGGCGTATCATAGTTATGTTTGTCGAATGAGGATGGAGTTAGAGGGTTATCTATACTAGAAAGTAGAATTGGTAAGGAGATTGGATTGATAATTACTTGTGATGGTAATGATAAGATAGTAGGTAAGGGTTCACTAGATATAGGTTCAAGTTGAACAAGTATTATCGTTACCATCGTTGGTTGTGTGGGTGTAGATGTTCTTTTCACAGATATGTTTGTTGGTTCCATAGATGTAAATTTTGATTTAGTAGGTATTATTTCATATTCAAGAACAAGTATTACTTTTGTAATGGTATTAATGGTATGATAAATAAGGAAATCATTGGTTTGTGGTTGATTCAGTAGATGGAGAATGATTTGGAAAGGGTTGTTTAAATATGTCTAGGTTTTGGTTTGGGGTTACATTGGGATTATCCAAATGAAGTTCACCCTTATCAATCAAATCTTGAAGAAAATTGTGGAATGTCCGACACCTTTCTATGTCATGTCCTTTGACCCAATGGTATTTGTACTAGTCATTGTTTTGATACCATGAGGGTTTAGATACAGATGTGTTGATAGGTTGGATGGGGGGAAGATATATCATATTGGCAGTGAGCATTTTGTCAAAACTTGTGCTATAAGTCTCCCCAATTGGTGTGTGTTTACGTTGTAGACGAGAACGTTCAATGGTAGGATTTTCTTTAGGATCCAAATTGACTACTATGGCATTAACATATGATTTAGATTTTTCAAAACTATAGGATGACTTAGAAGGAAAATCAATTCACATTTTCTTTGATCAAAGTTTAACATGACCATCATCTAAAACATGTAGTTCTAATTTTTAGGCCATAGTAAAGGCTTCATTGAAAGTATGAAATGATTGAATTTGTAATGTTGACGAAATGTACTTGGCACATGATTGACATAAAACTTTGATCAACTCAGTTTGTAGTAATGTAAAGGATAATTGATTGATTATACCCCTCTAGCAAGAAACAAAATCAGCAATGGATTCATCTTCAAATTGTTTAATTGCGTAAAGGTCACTAATGGTGACTTTGCAAGATATGTTTATAGAGAAGTGTTATAAGAACAATTGTGTGAGTTGAGTGAAAAAGAAAAGGGAATATTGTGGGATGATATTGTACTAATCTAGAGTAGGGCCAACAAGGGACGTTGGAGTGGTTTGTAGCATAAGGTCTTGATCACGGACAATTAAATAAGAAGCGTGATGAAATGCATGGATATGTTGTTGGGGATCTTCTTTATTGTAGAAATTAATGAAATTTGGAAGCTCCCATTGGGGAGGGTATGATTTATATGGGACTGATGGGTGAATGGGTTCATTACAGATTTGGTAGTAAGAGAAAATGTTTTTGTGTGTACATGAGGAAGCTTCCAGAATTGATTTTTGATTCATAAGAGTTTGATGAGGATCAGTTGGTATAGATTGTTATGAAGATGGAATAGGTTGAAATGAATACATACCAGGTTGTGAGTACATCTGATATTGGTAATGAATGTTTTACAAATAAGGGATGTTTTGTTGTGGAATGTTGTACTATGGGACATTTTTATATGGGATGTTTTGTTGTGGAATATATTGTTGGGAAGGAATGTTTTTCTATGGTATGTTGTCTTACGGGATGTATTATTGAGATGGCATGTTCTAGTTGTTGTAGAAGATTTTTTTTTTTAGAGATGTACTATTGAGATGTCAAAGGTTGTGACAATTATATATATTGATAAGGAAAGGGTTGTGAATAAGGAGGTGGTTGTTGGAATAACATAGCAAAGGTCGCAAAAGATGGTGCTTATGTTGGATATAAATAGATTTAGTATAGAGATTAGTGGTAATGATTTTTATGGTATATGTTGTGAGACAGGATGAGTGGTAGTAATTGCACTAGTATTGATTAATGGAATTGACACCAGAATAGACATAGTAATATTTGAAATGTTGTTATTTGACTGAGAAAAAATGGTAGAGAAAAATAGAACTTACTAGAAGTGCTTGAGTAACTAAAGATGATGGAGGGGTATACAATGGAGTACTAATATTACTTTGCAAATGTGTTGAACCAATAGAGATTTCAGATGATGATGTATGTTGTTGGGTAGTTGTGTCCTGAGAAGAAACCATATGAAGACTAAAAATAGGAACAAAGGACCCAACTTCTGACAATTTGGTTTGACTCAAAGGTAGATATGAATGTATTTGTTGAATGACATGTCCCTAATTTGAAACAGTTATTGTCATAGAGGAGGAAGGATGATATGAAGATGGTGGTTGGGATATGAATTATGGATCGATAGGATGCGTAGGATCAGAAGAACTTGAAAATGGTTTGAATTCAAGTTATTGTGAGGGACCAGACAAGGGTCCAGGAATGTTTGTAGATGGTTTAGGTGTAAATGGTTGGAGTTGAACACCCCTAGCTGCAAAATAGGTATTAAGGGAAATGGGATTTGAATCTAACATTTCTTCGAAAAAAGGGTCTCATCTTTCAAAGAAAGTGGTTTCAGAAGATTCTAATTATGAACTAGGGGAATATGGTTGTTTGTTGTTTTCAATGTTTTTAGTGTTCAGATGTATTGAAATCGTGATTGTGAAATTGACATAAAGAATTTAAAATTTATCATCTCATTTCTTCATTTTATTATTCCTCTATTTCATTCCAAGCTCATTGGGAGTCAATCAGAGGGGTCAATGAAATTGGTTGATGGAATGGGTTTTGTTGCTGTACCATCATAGTAAAGGATGGTGTCGAACATGATAGTAAATGAAGGTGCCAGAAATGGTGTAGATAATGAAGTGGATAAGGAATTTTATTGCTAGAAAGGTGTGGATATTGGTTAAGACATACTTTCAGTAGTTTGATTTCCATCTTGTTATCTTGTTTTGTACCATTGTAAGAAAACACACACACAAATATTATCAAAACATGTACTAAAATGGGTTGATTATAAAAAAAAATCAAAAGTTAACAAGATAGATTTTTAAGTTTTCTTGATTTAATTATAAGGTGAAATGTGTAAAATGGTTAACAAGGGTCCTAGGAAATGGCAATCTAGGGCTGGTTTGAGGTATGTTTAAGGGTAGAGTACTCGATATACCCAAAGGTACGTGAGGCCCAACTCTATAATACTATCGATATAGACGTGGTATTAGGGCCTACCCCCTCACTTCACTAGTCGCGTGATGATAAGGGTGTTAGGTGCTTAGCTGATATATACTGACAAAAAGATGATTTTACTCGGCCAAAACACCAAGTCAAATTCTCCTCTTGGTGATCAAATCCAAGTAGGTATCCACCTGGGAGGAATATGTTTGAGTGTAAATTATATTTGATTGTGATTTGGTTGTGTGTGAGGGAAGAATAAGTGGATGCAACCAATTTACCTTCCTAATTAAATTTAGATGATACAAAAGTATGAAATGAATAATTTTAAGACCCAAAATGAAGTGTTATCTTTGATGAGAGAATTCAATCAAAATATGGTGTGGAAAGTAAATGAGGGATTAGGACTTACTGTGAGATTTCCCCTTCTTTTAGATTTTATCAATGTTTGAGGTAAGCAATTCTAGCAATCCAATAGATAAGTTCTCCAGAAACAACACCCTGCAAATAGGTTAGGAGAAACAAAGAACAGAAACAAGAAACAAAATTCAAGTTTTTAGGTTTTGAAAAACACACAGAAAAATTTTCCCAATTGCAGGTGATTTTCCCAATTATAGGTGATTTTCCAAATCGTAGGAAATTTTTAAAAAGAGATTTAGAAAAATAAATAAAATGATATTTTAATGATAAAATAAATGAAATAAATAAGGGATTAAGGTCCCATCGGGCATGCCAAAATGTTTAGAAATTTTTTTCCTCTTAAATTTAAGTTAATAAACAAGAAACTAAAACTATCAAATCTTGAAGATGGCGGGGTTTACTAGTACCCACTGATGTGTATGGATTTAATTAAAGTTGCATCGTGTGTTCAGAACAACTCATATCCTCTCTTGCAAATGACATTGTAATCAAAGACACTGTACCAAAATTTAAATTAGTAAAAATAATAAGTGGATTGCTTGGCAGAAGTTAGTCCTAAAAGTCAAAGGACTTCCTCACAAGGATGTCAACTCACTATTTATGAAATTGAGTAATATATATAGGAAATCATGATATTTGGATGGATAAAAATTATAATAATTCTAACAGTTTCAGATTCTATTACAAATATGTAATGAAAAACTAAGATATATAAGCTATAATCTAGAGATATGAATCAAATTCTGTGTGATAATCCTCTAATGAAGATGGATTTTTGAAAGTGAGCTTAGGGTAATATATCTTGGATTCTTCAAAGAAGTCATGGTCGTAGTCATAAATATATTCATTCTATAAAGAATTCAAATATGAAGTCATGGTCATAGTCATCAATATAATTGTTCCTAAAGAATTCAGAGACAAATTCAGGATCCTCATTCTTTGAATCACACTGGTAATTAGATGTTGTATTAGAATATGGATATTTAGTTATTTAGTGGGTTCAACTTGATTTGTCGATTCAGCTTCCAAGTTCCAAATCTCCAATCTGGCTTTGTAACAGATATTCAAACTAGGCCAATTCAACTCGAATGTGTAAGATTTCAAAATATGCCTCCAAGAACTCATCTGTGGCCTCTCAAATCCTTTTAGTGATCTCAAAGATGTTTTAGAGCTGGTTTGAAGGGACTGAATGTATTGCGCAAAGTTACAAATCAAGTAATACGTCGTATTTCTCCCAATGCAATGGGTGATGAATAATTAGAAGAGAATTGATACTTGTTATTTCATGTGCTTGGCCACCTATAGCCATCTACAAAGACCCATCTTTGATCATATGTTAGCAAGAATAAAGAAATATCTATAATGAATACATGATGATCTGATAAAGAATGTAAATGTCAAAAGATGACAGGAAGCACAAGCGTTTCAAGGAAACGCAGGCATTTCACTAAATTGCTAACAATTCTAAGTTAGATTAAACAGTATGGAATATGATATATTTTTAACAATTTGATCATATTTTTGACAAATTAACTAGTTTGATTTCGATTATAATTGCAAAACTGAAAGCTCGATAACTATGAATATGTCTAATAAGTGAATTAAAGATGCAAATATACAATCTTACCTTGATTTGGATGAAGATTGAGACTTCCTGAACCTGCAGATTGTTGAAGATTAATTGACTCATGAATAGAACCTATTCTACAATGGGAAGTATAGGTGCTTGATAACAAAGGATGTGGTGACAGAGAGGACTTACACAAACATGAACTTGAATGAATTTATGAACAAAGGAGGATGCCCAACTAGAAACTCAAATTTCTTGGATGAGTTGTAGGAATGTATTTCAACTAGGAACAATGATATGGAGCCTATCCTATTGTGAAACTAGACTAAACGAAGGTTGATAAACATTCACAATTGAAGATATAGAAGGATGACATAGAATGAGCTTGGTAATGCAAACATGATGGTCCCAAAATGAGGCTAGGAAACAAGCTTATATAGTCACTGGCATTTTACCTAATCACTGACAATTTTTGTTTTGTTTGATTTTATTTAGGTAATAGTTGCAAAAATTTCCTAATTTAACTTTTTTTGTTGTATGTTCGAGGGATAAGATCATGAATTCATTTTTCGAATGGGGTGAGGTGTCTTATTTGACTGGATTATGGTTAGATTATACTCCATTTTGGCTAGGTTGTTTAGGATATATTTTAGTTATTTTAATTAGATATATTACTATAGGTTTTAGGATAATGTGTAGATTTTGTTAGGATATTATTAAATAAAACTAAGATTTTAGAAATAATCTTATAGTGGGTAAAGGAATATATATTTTTTTATATATATATATATGGCTAGATTTAATTAAGTAACATAAATGATAATAATATTTGATCCAATGAATATTAACATGATAAATTCTAAGTGTGAACGCGATAAATATTAACGATAGGGGATTGTAGAATTTTTTTGTGTACAGATGTGCAGAGCATTAAAGATACAATTATGGATGCACAGTTGTTCAAATTATAACGTGCACACCCACTAATTATTGAGGATATTTTTGTCTTTTTGAAAATAGGTGTGGCATGTGATGGACTGAAGAGTATAGAGAGGAAACATCTTTCCATTTTTTCCATGCCTTATATGTTGATTAGTGGAGATCTATGCAAACTTGGTTAGGATGATATTTTACACCGGGTGTGCTAGAGCATGACTGCGTGGGAATTATGGAGGAAGCTCATGGAGAGATTTCTAGTGGAAATTATGTAGGTCGAGCCACCAAGTGTAAGATTCTGATGGCTGATTTGTGGTGGGAGAAATTGTACAAGGATTGCAAACAATATGTTAGGGGCTATGATCTTTGCCAACGCCTTGGGAAGCCTAGGAATAGAGATGAGATGTTGTTAAGGCCTATGGAAAGTGTGGAACCATTTGAAAAATAAGAAATTTATTTCGTTGGCCCTATTTCTCCCCTGGCGAGTAGGACAAGGTCATGTTACATCATTACTTTTATAGACTATCTTACACGGTGGGTGGAAGAAACACCTATGAAGGATTGCACTACAACTACTATAGGAAGGTTCCTTTAGGAGAATATCATAAGTAGGTATGGATGCATGTTAATTTTAACAAGTGACAGGGTTAATCATTTCTTGAATGATACTATTAGGATATTATTGGTGGAATTTATGGTAGCCCATCATAAAACTACACCCTATCACCCACAAGCTAATAGGATTGTTGAATATTTCAACAAGATTTTGAGCCACACATTGACAAAGATATGTGATTTTGGAAGGATGGATTGGGATGATAAGGTTTCTGTTTTTCTTTGGTCTTATAGAACAACCTAAAAGAGACTAAAAAATCAATTCCCTTTTAGTTGGTGTTTGACGCCGAGGTTGTTTTATCAGTTGAATTTACATTACCATCTATACATATTGCATGAACATGAGGATTGGTCTGATGAGAAAGAAATTGAAGAGCACATAGAAAATCTGATATAGTTGGATGAGAGGTGCACCATAGCCCAATGGAGCCAGAAGATAGAGAAAGAAAGAAAGAAGGACTGACATTATTGACACATTAAAAATAAGAAGCCGGAGGTTGGAAAAATGGTTCTTTTGTATGATTCCAAGTTTTTGCACCACCCTGGGAAGTTCTAAGTGCACTGGTTGGGACCATATGTCATGACATATATACTTCAATCAGGCACTATCCAGTGAAATGCTTTGGATTACACATGGTTTCCTGGTTTCTTTAATGGGAGTAGGTTCAAGACCTATTATCCAAAATTCACCCCAAGGGTAATTTTGGATAACTTGCACACATTTCTTCAGGATGGAGCAAGTAGAAATGGTAAAGGGAATTTTTTTGGGATTTTTGGGTACCTATTTGATATCCTCTAACTTCCCTGTCCAAGAAAAAATTCAAAGAGTTGGAAAATTTTGAAATTTTTTGAAATAATGAAGTCAAGGGCTTGTTTTAATGCATTGTGGGTCTAGAGGTTACGAGAAGGTACCAGTGCAGATCATACCAAGGTTCAGCATACCGAATTTTTGGGTGAAATGCAAAAGGAATAAGTGTATTGTAGGATTTTTGGAAAAAAGTGTCCCAAGCCACACAAGGTCAACCGGGACAGTTGGGATGCACAAAGGAAAAATAGTTGAAATGCAAGGGAATCATTATATTGTGGCAAAATCAGAAAAAAAAATTCCTAGGTCAGTCCACCAAACAGTTGGGATGCATAAAAAAGTGAAATCTCCACACAAATAAGGAATATGAAAAATGTAGAATTTTTCGTCCCAGGCGGTCTGTGGGATATTTGAGATGTTGGGACATGTGGGAACCCAAAAACCCAAAATCACCGCAAGAAAGTGGGATATGGAAAATGTGGAGGGCAATGGCCCTGATGGCCCAATTAATAGTGTGACAGTTGGGACAATAAATCCTGAATTAGGATGATGAGGAGAAAGGAGGCCCATACCTGTTTGAGGACGCACATGGGACATAAGTTCCCCAAAAACCCGCAATAGCTGCAATACAAAGGAAAAGTTGATGCCCCACCTCTGAACTTCAAACGGCCACAAATTTTGACCCAGAGCTATGATTTTTATTAAATTTGACTTTTTGGAACAACAACAACAATTTTTAATGAGGGTAGGTATATGAAAATAAAGGAAACATCTTCATCTTCAGTCAATCAAATGCTCATTCTCGTTCAATGACAAAAATGTCTGGCAGACCGAAAACAACTGTCTACACTCAAAATGCCATATATCTTTTGTAATTATCAATGAAAATGAACAAAATTCGTATCGTGGGAATTGTGGTTGTGATCCTAATGAAAAGAAATCAAGAAATATGGAATTTGATGAGCATTCGATGGTGATTTTGCAGAAAATGTGCCCAGTTCAAAACAATGATTTTAGTGGTCATTGGGATGCATTCAATAAAGCATGGGCAAGACATTTCTCATTGTTGTAAGTTATGGGACAATATGATGGTAATTTTTCAAGTAAAATTACATCATTTCACTTCATTTACTGTCTCTTACAAGTGGTTGAAATGAAAAATTTCAGGATTTCCATTTTTCTTTCTCTCTCTCTCTCTCCCCTCAAAATTATATAAATTGGAGTGTTAGGCTCATTGTAAAGGGAGATAGTTTTGAGTAGCATAACTCTGTAAAATTTGTTTTGTGAAGAAAATGTGTTGTAGGCCCTTGTAGTGGACTCCTTGCATGGCAATCCAGGCCCTTATTTTGTAATAGATTGAACTATGCATATCAATGAAGTAATAAATACAAGTTTGTGGATGCCTCTTCCTCTAATGTTTTTTTTATTCTTCTTGCCTCTTCAACCTCATGAAAATATATTGTGTATATCTTATGATCTTGCAGGGATTCATTATAATTTTATATGTATGAAATATTATTATGAATGCATTTGCTAGACTGTGGAGAACTGTTGTCACCCCTTCTATCATGTATTTTTCTTTTTCTTTTCACACATTCGATACTATTCTCACACCCTCCTTATCTAGTGTATCACCAATTTAGTGTAGGCTCTGTTTTTCATGCACTCTTTGTCCTTGTTCCCTTGAAAATTTAGATTAGGACAAGTTATTTTTTACCTTTATTAGAGTAGATTGTGGCAGGTAGTTTAGGATCAAGAATCAACTTTCTCTGGAGGTATATCTCAAGTGTCGAGTCCCACAACTTGGAGATAATACCTATGTTATCTAATCACACTGTGAGATCAAGCACACACACTTGTGTAAACTATAGGGTGCTATGATTCAGAGATAACAAGCCCTACTATAAATAATTATTCTTGGTGTTTGTAATAAGGTAGTGTTTCCATTTAAAATTAGGTTTCCCTTACATGTGTTCTCCTTCATCATTGATGTGATTTTTCTATTAGTTTGGTGTGTTGTAGAATAAGTGTGTTTGCGTGCCAGTAGCCAATTAATTTCTAAGAGGTTCCATGTGCATAGGAATGCACATACTTTTAGTGTGGGGTGGAGGAGTGCAGTAAGAGGCACATGGTTAGAGTAATGTTGTTGGAGGCCTGAGAGAGAGAGAGAGAGGAGAGAGAGAGAGAGAGAGAGAGAGAGAGAGAGGAGAGAGAGAGAGAGAGAGAGAAAAGCACGTCATATCAGAGGAACATGTGTAGTAGAGGTGATAATGGTATAATATAAAATGGTGTTACAGGAAAAGTTTTATGAAATCCACGTACAATGATGAACATGTAGAGAAATATGAGTTAGGTAGCAAGAGGAAGAACTACTTGGTATACAATGTAGAGGTAGATGTAATATAGCGCGGAGAGCATACATAAGGGAGTCAATGGTCGACGATGTTTTGCACACCAAAATGTTGAGGAGGTTACACGCGAGTGGGAATGTGAAGGAAACACGTTGGAAAATTTTGAATTTAATGTGGTAGTAAGGTGGTAGGTGGCATGGAAATAAATCTGGTAAAAAGTGGAACACTATAAATTGGGAGTCAGGGTAAGTTATTTTAACCTTGCATTTACTTATGGAAGAGATATTGCGAAATAGGGCATCCTTGTGTGAAATTTGTGAAAACCACACATGAAGTGAAATATTTGAGAATTGGATTGGAATGGAGTACATGGGCATGCACAGAAGTGCTTGTTTCAAAGGATTTTTATGGGTTTTAATGTTGTCTTTTGTAAGAAAGAGTTTTTAGCTTACGGTTTGAGAAACTAGGGCACAAGTTTGTATAATTTGTGCAAAAGGATTAGAGCCAAGGCTTTTGAGCAGTAAGAAATCAAGTTACAAGGAATGATTAATAAGGAACTGATAAGGAAAATGAAACAAAGGAAAGGATCAAACTTTTCTCCCAAGAAGAATGGCAAGGGTAAGGGAAAAATAGTCACGTAGAAAATTTTCAACAAAGAATGGTATGAAGAGATGCAATACCTAGATGGGGTATTATTGGGAATGGATTGGGTATCTCATATGCACAAAGTGGTTATAAGTTATTATAACCGT
Organism: Taxus chinensis; assembly: GCA_019776745.2. NCBI lineage: Eukaryota > Viridiplantae > Streptophyta > Pinopsida > Cupressales > Taxaceae > Taxus > Taxus chinensis. Next base: position 653,499,051 of record CM034148.1, read on the forward strand.
AGTACATATACAATTGAGAAAGATATGACATTGGACCTTGTTTTCCCTACAGGAGAAAAAATAGAAAATGACAGACATGTGTATGATGACTCCATGAAGAGGACATTGCAGAAGGTTGAGATTTTATATCTCTATGAATTGCCATTTTTTAGACATACTTAGAGATTAAACTAGTGGCTTATGTCATGCATGCAAAAAGATTACTTTTACTTTGTAGGAATGAGGATGTGCATAACTCAATAGTTGATCTCCAAGTACACTAGACTTATCTACACAGGAGAGGTACTTGATGATGACTTGGGTGAAAGTGAGGTTGGAGAGGAAATAGCTAAGGCATATGAATACAAGAAGGGCGAGTGAGAATTTGACATTTCCAAGATCAAGGGCCCAATCATGAAGATGGCCACATGCTTTTTCACCAAATTGAATGAACAAGAATGATGGACAAAAGTGAACGAGAGATGGTTGAATTTTTGAAGGAAGGTTTCAACGGGGACCATCTACAACATCTTGGCCTTCATTGCACATGATATCATTGATGCCACACATGATGGAAATAAAATTATGTATGGTAATATTCTTCTTACCATTGTGTTTTTAGAGATTGGAGTTCTCGATAGGCTAAATAAGAACATATGGGAGTACCTTGATGAGAACCCCTCCCCAGCTAAGAGGTTTGAAGCATATACTTATGAAAGTATGACACCTACATATAAGGCATGCTTGGATAAATTGTACAAATAGATGCATACTATATTTGGATCAGAGTGGAGGATTCTAGAACAACTGCTAGCCTCAATGAATGATGAGGATAAATTTACAATATACCAATAGTTTTTCATTAGTAGGTTCACATTGAATGATGGCACCAAGATCCCATGGTGTAGATTACCTTTTTCCTTCATAGTGTAATATTGTTTGAGTGCAGTTCATAGGTTTAAGGAGGCTAAGAAACTGAGGTTTGATCTAAGTGAAGTAGATCAGGAGCATCATGTACTGCGTAGGAAAATTTTATATCCTTAGAAGTGAGTGTATGTGTAGAATTATGTCTCTCATGACATACATATGCTAAGGCCCATGGCATTACCAATTGAAGGAATAATAGTGACAAGGGTGTACATACACATAAGGGCCTAATTTTGATAAAGGCTTGTATCTTGAGGACGATTTATTTATCCCTAAAGACCCTACCAGAAGGAAGAAGATAGTGAAAAATAAGAGAGATAAGGAGGAAACTCCAGAAAGTAAGAAAAAAAGTGTTCATGTGGTTCATACCATAGGGGCACAAGAGTTATGCATGGGCATGAGAAATTATGCTTGTAAGAAGAATTTTCTAGTGAAGGAGAAGTCCATAGTAAATGACCAGTCTCCGGTGAAGAAAATGTAGAGGGTAGTTTAGAGTTTAGACTTTGAGATAACAGAGAGCGTGAAGGGTGATGAGATTGATGAGGAGGATGAGGGGTAAAAGTCAGAGAAGAACCCTCTGTGTATAATGTACATGAATCTAATGAAGAGAGGAATGAATCTATAGAGGACACTTGAGAAGGAGAAACAAGTGAATAAGAAGTGGTGATTGAGGTACATGACACCCTGTACCTATCTAGTGAACAGTTAGAGGACATGGTGGAGAAGGAGGTAGCGGGTATCATCAAGGACTTGGTATAGCACAAAGTGGAGTGCAGCATGGGAGAAATGGATAAAGAGAAGTATGGAATCATAGGTGGGCAGACAATTTTAGCAGTCGGTTTCCCCAAGGGAGTGCATGTAGGTGTCAAGGGAAAGTCCACATCACAAGGACCCATAATGACTTATGATGTTGATCCAAACAAGGTCCTAAGTGTGCATTTCCAAAGCACAATGCCTATATACCAACTCTTAATTAGTCATCATTTGATATATATGGTGCATACCCACACACAAGGAAGATGTTGTCACAGGATTTTGAGTCCCATATTGATGAGATGGAATTTGAAGTTAATACAGGTGTATTGCTAAACACACTGAGCTCCATGGAGGTAAATCCTATTGTGAATTATCAATAGGTGACTAATATCAGGCATGTAATGCACTGACTAAGGTGTTGGTGGAGGTCAAAACAATTTTTTTTTGGAGGAATAATAGGATTAAAGCATTGGAGGAAGAAAAAAAAGAAATTTTAGAGAGGGACAAGGAGATAAAGGAAAAAGATTGTATAATTGGGTAGTTGAGGACTGGGATGAGCGATGAGAAGGGGAGGGTTCATGAAAATTACAAGAAATTGGAGGTTATCTCAGACTCCATTATTTTAGTGCACCCATATTTATCCCCCCTGCAAAGAAGTATGAGTAATACTTCCACTACCTAGAGGTTTTGATGCACATCATCATGATGGAGAAGCAACCACTTGCACTAGAGTCAGAAAAAGAAGTTATGGCATGGAAAAAAGAGCAGGAGAGATTAAAAATTGATGATACCATAAATCCATACATTAAGCTTCGTACTTAAGTGAAAACCATGACTCACATGGACAAAGCTTTCTATGAAAAATGTGAAGACAAAGATAGGGTGGTAAGTGTGCTGGTTGCTACACATGAGGTAGATTTGAAGGAGTTCCAAGCCAAGCATAGAGGTGATCAGACATAATGTGACAAGATCCTAGAAGAGGTTGAGAATAAATCCATGGAAATTGAAATTTTAAGGACCTCTATTAAGAGTAAAGTCAAGGAATTATATCCCCAGGTGACACATAGGATGGATGCACTGACTGCCCTTAGCAAGAAAATGGAGAATATTGTTGACACATTGAAGGCTAAGGGTGAAGATATAACATTAGATGAGGTCAATACACCGATAATGGATTTATTTAAATAGGTGCAGACTGAGGTGGATGTTTTGAACGAGATTGAAGCATCCTTGAATAAAAATTTCCAAATCCTTGTGCAAGAGTAGCAAAATTCTTTTGTTCTTTGGCATAAGCCAGATACAGGTCATTTTATTCTTCAATTCTTTAATATTTGTTGGATATCATATTATTTATGAGGATAGACAACACATTTAGTGTAGGGTAATGTTGAGCCCAAAAAATTATTAAATCCTAGAGCAGATGATCAATGCACAAGGAAGACAACGAGGGAGAATACGAATGGATAACTAAGTTTTGCACAAATAGCTTTATCAATTAACCAATTTTGGAATTAATTTCTAGAGTTAGACATGGAGTGTGCAGATGTTTGCACGTGGGAGAGAAAAGGGGTTTGAGACTTGGCCGCATTTTGGGTTATGGTGTTGTATGGAAAACATGTGAGGATGCAGGTAGGAGTGATAATGAATAAAGTTAAAACATGAATACTTGCAGCCCAAGGAAAAAATATTCCTGAATATAATCATTGTGTTTAAGATCTATAAAGTAGAGTTAGTTATAGGTTAGCTAACACTTCCATGTTTAGGGTACTCAAGTATGGTGGGGTATGATGATATTTGGCATGCGGTTTACTCTCGAGTGACGTTGAGGTGGTGAAGGAGATATCTCACTCTATTTAAAAATGTGTTTGGATCTAAAAAAAGGACGCAAAGGAGATGTGTGATGCAAGACAAGATATGTAAGAGAGAATTTAGATGCACAAGGGATAACATGACTAGAACTCTTCAAGTAGAGTCATTTTGTAGGGTTAGGATGTTATTTCTTGATGTATTCGGTCTAGTATGAACCTTTTTGACATAATCTGGCTATTGTAAACAATTATGAATCAATATATAAGGAGGATTGTTCTAAATATCTATGTTTATCGGTCCAAACCATTGTGTTATTCATAATTCTCATGATTTAGATCTGATTCCTCTGTGTTGTTATAATGATTACATTCATATTATGGTGCATTTGTTCTTGGATCTAGTTTCTTTACCTCTATGCTAGAATGAATGTTTTAATTTTTGTTCCTGTAATACTCCATTAATGGCCAACATTATTATAAGGATCACATAAAATAGGGGCTCAACACCTTCGCGTGCCTCAGGTGAGCACCTAGTTCAGGATTTTTGATGTGCCAATGTGATCCGAAAATAATCAGATTATTACGACCTGATCTCAGACCTTTATAGGCTTTAATTATTTGCCGATAATTTACTCCTTTTAAGTAATCAATTTCAAAATAATGCAAGACAAAAATGACAATTGCACATAGATTGATTACGGAGTTCGGCAATTGCCTATGTCTCCGGGTTCGTGATTGAACCGTTCCACTAGTCAAAACTTGTAAGTTACAATAGTACTTTCACAAGAAAACTTAATGGAATTTTACTTGCCTACCAGTACACCAAACCTTTGGATGACAAGGGTGAAAAATAGCACCCAACTTCCACCTTCTTGATGCACAATCTCCTTCGGCTGTGATCGGCCTTCCCGACGCAAACAATGTGAAGCTAACACTCCGGTCGATAATCCAGGAGTTGCAAGTACTTGGTGTGGTGCTATGGGCCTATTGGGTAGTTTAAATAACTCCTAGCCACAAATATTTCATTTATTATTGCCTAACAAATAATAGGTCAATAATATAAAAATATACAATGCCTAAATAATTTAGGTCTTCACACAACAATTTCTCATTTTCCTCTTGACTCGGACTTCGCCACCAGCGCTCTAAGAATGAGCTTCTCTCCGAGTTTGTGTGTCATGTTTTTTTTTACAATGCACTAGGTACCTTATTTATACATTTTTAGGGTCCTAAAAATATGCATTTAATATCATCCTTAGGCTAATATTAGCCTTCACCCGTACATAAAAAAATGGGATAGAAATTCCCAATAATGGGCGGATTGCATATAATATGGGATTAATTCCCATTTTAGCCGATTGGCATGTTTAAATAATAGGATAAATATCCCATTTGGCGTGGCTAGGCATTTTTTAAGGGATAAAAATCCCATAAGGAGCGGCATACATGAAAAGAGGGAATAAATCCCACATTTGGCGGTGTTATATTTGGATAAGGTTTTATTAAACCTTACCTACTCCATTCATCACGTGGAACAGTCCACGCATGGGCCTTTGCCCCCACACCACTGCTTCATCTCCCCCTCCTCACATGGAATCTTCCACGCATGACAATGCATGGCTTTACCACGTGGACATAACCTAGCATGTTGGCTGATATGTGTGGTTGGTTTATGTGAGCTTAATACTAATTAATGTAGCCCACTTGTCGAGTTACAATTAGTAGATCAAACTCGTGGTGGCAAGCCACGTGGTGGCTTATGGACCCACCACGTCGGTGAAGACCAATTAGTCCACACGGCGGCCGGGCTCCCCTCCGTTATAAAAGTTGAGCCTCTTGTTCCTGTGTACCACTTTTACGCTCGTCGAAGACCAGTGATCGAAAACCCATAAACAACTCCCTTTTTCCTTTTCACCATGTGTTGTAGTGCGATTGGTCCAAATATTGACCAGTTGACCAGAGTTGACTTTCCTGTTGACCAAATTTTGACCGAACATATCTAGAGCTCCCGATGTCCATTTGTCGCGTTCTCACAGTCGTTGGAAAGCTCTCGAGATAATCTTCTGCACTGACACCATTTAGAGATGTTTACTCTCGAGTGACGTTGAGGTGGTGAAGGAGATATCTCACTCTATTTAAAAATGTGTTTGGATCTAAAAAAAGGACGTAAAGGAGATGTGCGATGCAAGACAAGATATGTAAGAGAGAATTTAGATGCACAAGCAATAACATGACTAGAACTCTTCAAGTAGAGTCATTTTGTAGGGTTAGGATGCTATTTCTTGATGTATTCGGTCTAGTATGAACCTTTTTGACGTAATCTGGCTATTGTAAACAATTATGAATCAATATATAAGGAGGATTGTTCTAAATATCTATGTTTATCGGTCCAAACCATTGTGTTATTCATACTTCTCATGATTTAGATCTGATTCCTCTGTGTTGTTATAATGATTACATTCATATTATGGTGCATTTGTTCTTGGATCTAGTTTCTTTACCTCTGTGCTAGAATGAATGTTTTTATTTTTGTTCCTGTAATACTCCATTAATGGCCAACATTCTTATAAGGATCACATAAAATAGGGGCTCAACACCTTCGCGTGCCTCAGATGAGCACCTAGTTCAGGATTTTTGATGTGCCAATGCACCTGTGGTTTAAAATGAGTAGGTAAAAGAGACTACATGTGATGGGGATAAAATAGGGGCTACTAGCCGATGCGATCAAGAAGAAGAGTGGATGTGGACGATATTATCATATATGGGAATATCATAAGGTCTAGAAGCAACCAATGCTTTTTATGGGTTCATGGTGTACTGCTAAGAACTGCTCAAGGAAATGTTTGGTTCCATTATTAAACAAATAAGTCAAGAAAACAATTCAATTTATGTTTTCATTAAGAATGTGAAAAGGAAAAGGGAGATTGATAACAAAGGACCTAGAAGAAGGTGATCTATGTTTGGTTTTTGGTAAGTTGTGGCTAGTAAATGTATTGTTGTCACCAAATCACTGCACCCCCCAAATGGACTGAAAATGAATCACGACATTCGGTGTAATTGTGACACATGGGATCACCTCTCTAGCTATGGGACTTGGGCTCAAGGTGAACCTCTGGAGAAGGCTGACCTCCTCTTCATAAACTAAACACAACACTACTTCTAATGTAAGATAAAAGGGCTATCTAGTCCTATGCTAACATTTCACGGGATTAGTGAAATAGATTTACAAGGAAATAAAACCTATACTAGAAGTGGTGATGCACCAAATTGAGGGATGTTCAACATATGGAAGGGTTAATGTGGGAGAGATGTTTGAATAATTGACCACCTTCACCTATCACAACTAGAAAGGGTACAAAATACCACAAACCAGGAGCGGACGTTCCTTTTTTAAACTCGAGTGTACATAAGGGTAGATCAAATCAGATTTAACACACAATTAATTTATCATGAGGAAACCACACATGTATATATCACACATCTATCTCTGCAACTAGGGATAGAAATGATATAAAATTAATGCAGAAGGAAAATAAGGTTTTCACAAGTGACATAAAAGATAGTAGTATTATTCCTTCACAACATGAAATAGATAACCTGAAATAAATGTAAGATAATCACTCTCATTAAGGAATTATAAATTCACTAAGTAAATACATATTAATCATTCAACATAATAAATTAGACGTTCAACAACAAGGTGTAACTCTGAATATAATTAAAAGGTATCTTAGAATCTATGAAGCACTATTCCAAGCTTGAAGAGCAACTCCTCTAAAAAATTATCTATATCCTCTATTCTCTCTATCCTCTCAATACTCCTTATACTCAACTATTTATAAGCCTTTTAGGCTGAGCCATGATAGTTGGGACCTTCACTAACACTTAACTAAAAACAGAAATGTCATTAATATTAAGGGAACATGCTCCCATGAAAATAGTAAATTTTTTGCAAAAGGTTTTGACCAAATTAACCCTGTAACTTTGACTAATTCGGCGCTCGAATATGTCCTCTCATGGTTTCTCAAATTGATCTGGGTTCAAATTCAGGTTGTTACTATCTTCAGAAAATTACTCATCCACTTTAGAAATGGTGGTTCTGGCACCCTGTAACTCACTGTATATCTTAACATCCTACTTTATCTTCTCTTTTCCCCTTGATATGGAAGTAGACATTAAGCTCTGTGTTTTGGAAGTTAAAGTTGGAGAAATTCCAAAAATAAAGTCTTTGAAAACCTAAAATAAATTTCTCTGAAATTATGTAGAGGAAAGTTTCAAAATTCCAAACCGAAAAGATTGAAAAATTTTCTTTGAATTTTTTTTTTGAAAATTTTTAACAATTTTTTTTTTTGAAAAATTCTCCAAACAATTCTTTAAAAAAAATTCCGAGAATTTCTTCAATTTTTTTTTGAAAGGAATGATAAGAATATTGTTCTAATCCACGATCTCAGATGATAATAGCACACCACATTAGATTTTCAAAACAGAACAGCTAAAATACCATATATGGAAATCCATCATAATCCATAATGCTTAATACATTACAATAGAATGACTTGAATTATTCAATAGGAAATATGTACATATAGGAGGAGGGAAGTGCAACTACTACCTAAATCAGTGGTGAAGAACTCCCACTAACTGATATAGGTAGTTAACTCCAAAAGACAAGTAAGCTAACTCCACACAACTAGTACACCTAAGCAAGCTAACCCAACAAGTGTAGGGCTAACACAAGTGAAATAATTATCCTAATAAATAAATAAAAGGATAAATAATAACCTACACTAACACCCTCCCGTAAGCATAGATTAGGTGGGAAAAAATAAGGTGGGTCCTGATAACAAGGCCTGATGAGGTATCCACGTACAATAACTAAGAAAATTGGACACCGCAAGGCACCCAAAACTAGTAATAACAAAGTATAGAGAAAAATCTTGCTGCAAGATATCCTCAGACACTCGAATCCAAAAACTCATATAATGATGAAGAAGTGTGGTGCACACTATGGTCTGAATCCACTGCTCGATCATATAACTGAAAAATAACTGACACTGGGCTTCACCAAAATAGCTCCATGCAAGGAGACTATTAATGGAGTGATGTCGAAAGTGAAAAAAAACACCAAACATAATTTTATCAACTGCTACACATAGGTGTGCCACGATCCAAGAGTAAGCAATGTAATAAGGTGGACATGAGATCCATATAAATAGGAGTGCCACGATCTAAGAAAAGCCAAGGTAACAAGGTAAGGACATGAAACTTGAAGAAGAAATATCAACACCAAACCCTCCCATACTGCATAATGGGTAGAGTGACACCATAGATCTGTATGAGTTGTCAAAATCAACTACTCAAACACTAACAAACTAACACTAGGCTCCACCACAATACCTCCCCCACAAGAGAGACTGTCAACATGCCAAACAAAGTGTCAAAAATACAGATCCAAAATATCTCAATAAATGAGAGAGATATAAATGTATACACCCATAGATATAAGAATTCAATACCCAAAATTTTAGGACATCGGGCTTAATTGAAATTACATCCATAAGTGATCACAACACCCTCCTGAATTTGGTACTTTATAATTAAGTGCATGTAAATATTATAATGAGTAATAGTACCTTTTTCATTTGAAATATGTATATAAAAATTTCACTAATGTGTAGATATCGAAAAAATACACAATTTCAAAAAAATATCACCTTAATCCGAGCTACAGATCAAAAGTTATGAGCTCCGGAAAGTTTTTCTATTAAAATAATATTTTAATGTTGATCTTTTTTTTAAAAGTTACACGTGACACCCAAATGTCCAAAGGGTAAAAGAGTGCATCCACATGATACATGCTTGCAACCAAAGGATAAAAGTTTGCGCCTAAAACCTAAAATGTCCATAGGGTAAATCATTGCATCTAGAGGGTACACACTTATATCCAATGGATAAAAAAATGCACCCAGATGGTACAGATCTACGTCTAGTAGATAAAAGACTGCATCCAAAACCAAAATATCCAAAGGGTAAAAGATTGCATCTAGAAGGTACACGCTTATATCCAATGGATAAAAGAATGCGCCAAGAGAGTACAGATCTACATCCAGTGGATAAAAGACTGCATCCAAAACTAAAATACTAAAAGGGTAAAAGAATGCATCCGAAAGGTACACACTTATATCCAATGGATAAAAGAATGCACCCATAGGGTACAGATTTGTGTCCAGGGGATAAAAGACTGCATCCAAAACTGAAATACCCAGAGGATAAAAGAATGCATTTCAAAAGGTACACGCTTATATCTAATGAATAAAAGAATGCACCCAGAGGGTACAAATCTCCATCCAGTGGATAAAAGACTGCATCCAAAACCAAAATACCCAGAGGGTAAAAGAATGCATCAAGAAGCTACACACTTATATCCAATGGATAAAATAATGCACCCGGATTTGACTATCTCAAAACATGGTCAAGTTTATAGTTAATTATATGGTTTTGGCACCTTCCAAATCCAATGGCACACTCCATTTTGCATAAAAATGCATGCTGCTTAAAAGTGCTAACAAAATCTGAATACATGAAAAAATAAACTCTTTCTTGCAAAGAAAAACTTACAAATGGATGTCTACATCATCTATAGCTCTGATACCATGAAAGGAATGATAAGAATATTGTTCCAATCCATGATCTTAGATGATAATAGCAAACCACATTAGATTTGCAAAACAAAAGAGCTAAAATACCATATATAGAAATCCATAATGCTCAATACATTATAATAGAATGACTTGATTTATTCAATAAGAAAGATGTACATATAGGAGGAGGGAAATTAAACTACTACCTAAATCAGTGGTGACAAGCTCCCACTAACTGATATTGGTAGTGAAGTTAACTTCAAAAGACAAGTAAGCTAACTCCACACAACTAGTACACCTAAGAAAGCTAACCCAACAAGTGTAGGGCTAACAAAAGTGTAAGAATTATCCTAATAAATAAATAAAAGGATAAATAATAACCTACACTAACACTTTTCCCAAATAAAAATTCCAAATTTCTTAGTTTCAGGGTTCTAGGCTTTAGAATTTTAAAATCGCTCAACATTTTTAATCCCAAAAAACTATGAAATTCCAAAATGGAATTGTCTAAAAAGAATCTATTAAATTAAACTCCAAAAGCTTGATTCAATTTGTCCTGCCTCGTTCTCGAGCTTCTGGTCCTGCGATGACTCCGTGACCTTCATTTCTCACTATCCTGATTTCCTGATTTCTGAATGTAGATTCAACCACCAAAATGAGATCAGTGCAGAGCTCACTCTACACAAATCACACTAACGCATGCCAACTAAATCAACAAGCATCTCAACCACTTTTAGCTCATGCCCATTTGTGATTGGCGTTGAAAAACTTTCAAGCTTTACGTTGTCCTTTCTTAAACTTCAGAAATTTTTCTATGAACAAATGAGACATGAGGGTATGACAAGACACCTGAAAAAACATATTCCAATTTTAACTGTGTCTTTCTTGAGTTGAGCAAGTATGGGTCCTTCCAAAGGACATTTGCTCGTTCCAAGACCAATTTGAACATCCATGATATGAAAAAGAAGGAACAATCCTAGAGGATCCCAAAACCTTCTAGAATAACATAAAAGGCTTTAAAAGCTTGAAGTTATCCTGATAACCCCAAAATATTTATGGAAGAATTTTCGGTCTCAGGGTATTATCATATTGTCCATTTTTTCCTAGGGGAAACATTGACAACTTTTTTTGTGACCTCTCAAGGATGTTTTCCCGCTAAGCATAATTCCAGTATCCTTAAGTCATCCATTGGGCATGGAGTCAATATTTTTAAATCTTAAATCCAATTTGATCCTCTGTGATACATCCTAAAATCCCCTTAAGCATTGCTGATCTTAGATCTCCCTTGAATGTTAAGCATGAATTATGCTGAATTTGATGAACACTTGGCATTTGGCACTTTGAATGAACTAGATCATGAACCTCTTATGGAAACCTTGAACCTTTCTTCTCTGTGACACCTTCCAATGATGCAACAATGTGCAGAACAACACAAGAGTGACAACGTAAAACAAAACACACTAAAACTAAAAACCATACATGCCCCCATTTGAAACATGTAGGGTGTGCAATGCACTTATCCTACTGAAAGAAAACCTATACTACCCTACACTAACCAGAAGCAAAAGCGAGCTAAACAAAACCTACAATTTTTTGTTGAAAATAGCTTCCTTTCCTCACAATGGATTTTCATGCAAATGATGTGATAATGGACATGGCTGAAAATGAGTGTGAAAAACTGAAATAGGCCCAATCCTCCACTTGATCCAATGAGACATCAACTGGAAAGAGAATTAATTCCTCTTGTAGTTACTCTGCATTTGTCTTGTAAAAGCATTGTAACTGATCCTCACATTCTGAACTGAATGTGACTGGTTTTGGCTTCTCTTCTGGCTTCAATGAAGCTAGGTACCTAATAGGACATGGTATAAACCATTGGATATTCCTTTTTGTCCAAACTTTAATTTTGACAAGAAAGTCTATCAGGAGACATCCTTAAAAAGAATGATGATCCATGAGCTAACTCTTCTCCTGTTTCCCATTTATAAACAAATTTTCTCCGATATGAATGAATGGTACTGAATTACGGTCTCCTCCATTTCCTTTTCATTTCTTGACAACAAGGGATTCTTCCACATGTAACTCTTTTGGACTACTTGCAGCCTCAAATGAAGTTGTTGGAAAGTCACTGCAAGTATTCGAAGCATATTGATCGTATAGGAGTTCCACTTTCATCTGAAGGAAAATTTTTTCAGCAACTCTAACCTCTTCATCCGACATGAAACCTGCAAGATCAAATCCTTTCACCTATTTTTTTTTGGGATAATTAAGGGAAGAAAGATCTCTTTGTTTTTCTTCCACCATCACTTGTTCATAAAACAAATATGACTTCACAATTGAAAGTAAGAAATTCTCAATAATATTATCTTCTCCCAAATCCTTCAAATTCAACTTAGTTTCTCCCACATGCTCCTGTCTTTCTTCATTCAATGAAAATTCCAAATGATCCAAGTCTTCCCATTCAAGGAGATAACTTGAAACTATAAGTGTTCTAAAGGTGGGTATTTCTATAGGCTCTTCTACATCCACATACTCCTCCGAATCTGACAGAAAATCTACTTCTTTATTCTTCGAATGTGCAAAGGGTTCAACCTCCCTTATGGTGTTTCCTGAATTAGAAAATGATTCCGCATGACCTTTCTCATCTTCAAACATAAATTTTTGAAGATCAAATTCATTAAGAAAATAGAGTTTTGAAAAGATGAAGAAAGGGAAGAATCCAAAACTTTCTGCATGGTATAATCTATACTTGAAACTTCTGATTCCATCATGGAAAGAATTCCGATATGATCAGTTGTTATATTAGATGATGATGTTGGAAATTCACTACAATTCTCTGAAAGTGATGTAATTCCTTTTCTTGCTTGACAGGTAGGATCATTACACTCATAAGAATCAACTTGTACACTTGAGAGTCTTTCTTCTTTAACTTCCACATTCTCTTCTCGAACATACTCTACCACATTTGGTGATTCAAAATCCTCTAATGGGACTAAGCCAATATGAATATTTCATTATGAATAAGTAGACTACTGGTCCTCTTCATTTAACACTAGATTTGTTTTTGGTACAAAACTAGTTTGTTCCGCTTATTATTGAGCCTCAACTTCCACAGAAGGTTTATTCAGGAACAAAGTTTGCTTGATGTTAAGTTTTGCATCCCATTTCCTCACATTATATGCATGCTCTATTTTCTATTCTCTTCAAAAATGTACTCCTCCCAAAATGGATTTGGGACCACAAGAGGAGGGTTGGGTTGGGATCATGGAAGATTCATGATCAAATCGAGGAATAAGAAGTGAAGGAAAGGAACTCTTAGTAGGAGTAAAAACTGGAAGATTAGGACTATGGGGTTCAAGTTGAAATTGCATAGATGGAAACATGGGAAGAGGGTTGTAGGAGGTAATGCAGGGGCCTCCCATTGAAAGGATTGAATAATACTACGTTCATAAATATCCCTTTTCTTGATCCATTCTCCAACTTGAGTCATCATCTTGATTATGAATTGAAGCTTTTGTTGAGGGCTAAGCTCATATGGTATATGGAGTTTTGAAGCCAATCTAGGTTGCCTTCATCATTTCATTGATCCTTATTAATACCATGTTATGTTCTAACTCTCAAAAATTCTTCTGTAAGTGATCCTCTTCATGTGTGTAATAGATTCCAAAATATCCATGAAATTTTTCTTCAGTAACCCCCATGTTTGGTGGATAACCACATTGGCCTGCATCTTGCTTATGTGAACATGCATGCTCAAAGTGATATTCATCATGAAATTGGTTTGGAGGTGAATTTTGATAGCCTGAAGATGGAAATAATTACCACTACTACAAGTGGGAGTCCCATTGTGGAAATGAAGCCATGATTGCACAACTTCATGAATGAGAGAAAATGGAAAGATATGGAAGAAAACTAGATGGAAAATGGATAAAATGAAAGTCTGCAACACAGAGAGTAGGTTACTTAAACCAATAGAGTCGCCATTTTTTATTAGGTATACCTCCTAAGGCTGAAATTTCACTAAGAGAACAACATCTTAATGAAATGAAATGAACACAATACACACACCTATGAAATATGTGCCTCTTGTCCCATCGGGCATGCCAAAAAAATTTGTCACCAAATCACTACACCCCTTGAATGGACTGAAAATGAATCACAACATTTGGTATGATTGTGACATATGGGATCACCTCTCAAGTTGTGGGACTTGGGATTGAGATGAACCTCTGGAGAAGGATGTCCTCCTCTTCCTAAACTAAACACAACAATACTTCTAATGCAAGATAAAAGGGCTATCTAGTCCTATGCTAACATTTCATGGGATTAGGGAAAGAGATTTGCAAGGAAATAAAACCTATACTAGAAGTGGTGATGTAAAATATTAAGGGATTTTCAAAATATGGAAGGGTTAATGTGGGAGTGATGTTTTCATCATTGACCACCTTCACCTATCGCAACTAGAAAAGGAACAAAATACCACAAACTAGGGGTAGTCGTTCCTTTATTAAAATCAAGTGTATATAAGGGTAGATCAAATCAGATTTAACACACATTTAATTTATCATGAGGAAACCACACATGAATATATCACACATCTATCTTTACAAATAGGGATAATAATGACGTAAAATTAATGTAGAAGGAAAATAAGGTTTTCACAACTGACATAAAAGATATTAGTATTATTCTTTCACAACATGAAATAGATAACCTAAAATAAATGTAAGAAAATCACCCTCACTAAGGAATTATAAATTCACAAAGTAAATATTGACTAACCATTCAACATAATAAATTAGATCTTCAACAACAAGGTGTAACTCTTAATATAATTAAAAGGTATCTTAGAATCTCTACAGGAACTCTTCCAAGTTTGAAGAGCAACTCCTTTAAAAAATAATCTATATCCTTTGTTCTCTCTATCATCTCAATATTCCTTATAATCAACTATTTATAATCCT
This sequence comes from Taxus chinensis, assembly GCA_019776745.2. Taxonomy (NCBI): domain Eukaryota; kingdom Viridiplantae; phylum Streptophyta; class Pinopsida; order Cupressales; family Taxaceae; genus Taxus; species Taxus chinensis. Next base: position 653,514,126 of record CM034148.1, read on the forward strand.
TTTAGGTTGAGCCATGATAGTTGGGCCCTTAACTAACACTTAACTAAAAATAGAAATGTCATTAATATTAAGGGAACATGCTCCCATGAAAATAGAAAATTTGTTATAAAAGGTTTTGACCAAGTCAACCCATCAACTTTGACTGATTTAGAACTCAAATATATCCTCTCATGGCTATTCAACTTGATCTGGGTTCAAATTCAGGTTGTTACTATCTTCAGAAAATGACTCATCCACTTTAGAAATGGTGGTTCTTGCACCTTGTAACTCACTGTATATCTCAATAGCTTACTTCATCTTCTCTTTTCCTCTTGATGTGGAAGTAAACATTAAGCTCTGTGTTTTGGAAGACGAAGTTGGATAAATTATGAAAATAAAGTTTTCAAAAACCTGAAAGAAAAATCTTGTAAATTTTGCATAGGAAAGTTCTGAAAGAAATCTCTGAAGTTAAAAGTTATGAAATTTTGAACCAGAAAGTTCTAAAAAATTTCTTCAAAAATATTTTCTGAAAATTTTCTCTAAAAAATTTTTCCTAAATTTTCTCTGAAAATTTTCCCTAAAATTTCTTCAAAATTTTTTCCTGAAAACTTTTTCCAACTGTTTTTTGAATTTCAGAGTTTCGGGGTTCTAGGATTCATAATTTTCAACTCGCTTGACATTTTTAATCCCAAAAATCTCTAAAATTCTGAAATGGAATTTTCTGAAAAGAATCCGTGAAATTAAACTCCGAAAGCATGATTTAATTTGGCCTACCTCGTTCCTGAGCTTCTGGTCTTGTGATGACTCCACGAACTTCATTGCTCACTATCCTGATTTCCTGATTTGTAAATGTAGATTCAACCACCTAAATGAGATTGGTGTAGAGCTCACTCTACACAAATTGCACTAACACATTCTAACTAACTCAACAAGTAGCTCGACCAATTTTAGCTTGTGCCCATTTGTGATTGGCGTTGACAAATTTTCAAGCCTTACCTTGTCCTTTCTTAAACTTCTTAACTTTTCTATGAACAAATGAGATATGAGGGCATGAAAAGACTCCTTACAAAACATATGCCAATTTTAACCATGTCTTACTTTAGTTGAGCAAGTATGGGTCCTTCCAATGAAAATTTTCTCGTTCTGAGACCAGTTTAAACCTCCAAGATATGAAAAAGAAGGAACAATCCCAGAGGATCCCAAAACCTTTTGGAATAACATACAAGGATTTCAAATCTTGCAGTTATCCTGATAACCCCAAAATCTTTATGGAAGAATCTTCAGTCTCAGGGTATTATCATATTGTCCATTTTTACCTAGGGGTGAAAATTGACAACATATATGATGCGGATTTTTGTTGGGTGATCAAATCCCAAGAAGTCTATTGGGAGAAGGAAGTGTTCTGATAATTTATTTGGGTGGTTTAGGATGTGTATGATAAATATAATATGTAGAAGATTGAACCCCTAATTAAACTATATGAGCAAACAAGATGCAAAAAAGAAGGGTTCTTTTTAAGTGAAAACAAAGTATTATTTTTTATGAGAACATACACAAGAAGGGAAAGTACAATGCAAAAGGAGCAACTAGGGAAAAGAGGAATACTTGGATAGCATTTTTCCTATTGATCTGCACTTTTGAGCGATGAGCGATCTAGACATTTAATCCAACATGAGAAAGCGATAAAATGAAGCCTCACACTGTAGTGTTAGTAGAAAAAATTAGAATATAAAAAACAATGAGACCACCTAAGGGGGGGTCCCACTGGGCATTCTAGGAATGTTGTCCAAATTTCATGTTCATAATGAAGTTAATGCTCTAGCTACTAAAGAAACTAGCAGCTCAGAAATGTTGGAGGGTTTATGTTACATCATATGTAAGATGATACAACCACACGATGGTTGATTCTTGCTGCAACTTGATATACCTGTCAAAATGGAACATAGAAGGATTAGATAGAAATATGTGGGGGTTACTCGACAATGTGGTTCCAAGAAGTGATTAGCTTTCTTTCATAGATTTTAACCCCTATTTATTTAAAAAAAGTGATTTAGAGGATGAAATTATAGATACATGCATAAATAAGAATATCACTGAATATGGAAAAATGACATAAATTGATCTAAAATATAATTAGATGAGAGTAACTTGAAATTGACTGTTACCTGGTCTAGGTTGAAAGCCACCCAGACTGTGTAGAGGTAGGTTGACGATGACATGGGAGGGAAAATATGATTGTACGATGAATATGAAGACCTTAAATTTGTAAATACCAATTGAAGAATGACAGGATCCTATGTATGATGTGAGTAATTTGTAGGAAATAACAAGATATAGAAAACCCCAGGAATTGGCTAAAAACACTAGTACAAGAGATCCTTCTGAAAAACTAGACCTCAGTCAATGGCGATCTGACTAGGTCAACGGTGACTGTAGAAGAATTGGATAAAGTTGAGGATAAATGGATGAGAAAGATAACCTACAAGCAAAAAGGATAAAGGGGAAGGTTTTTATAGAAGCTCTAAGTGTTGTTGTTGATGTTCTAAACCTACAAGAGATTAAATATGAAAAATACCTAGATATTGTGATAAAAGCTTGAATAAAGCAACATGATGATAAAGATAAACCTCATGACAGATGATAATGGGTGATAAAAGCACATTGAAATAGATGACCTGAAGATTTGTGGATGTTTCAGGAATTTTCCAATGATGGGAAGGATTCTCAGCTTGCAAGAAAGGCCAAAGTTGCATGCATCTCATGATGAATGGAAGGAAATCAATTAGTTTGAAAGGGGTCGACAACGACGAGGCTAGATCTTCGTTGATTGGGGGAAAAGTTTCCACATTGGGCATGATTTTCTTATTTTTATGGTATTTTTTTGTTTTTAAAGATTGGATGAGTTCTTTAAAGCATTTAGGCGAACAAGCGATGAGATAAGGGGGATGATTGAATAAATATGAGCATGCAGATGATGAGGGTATAGATACTGAATCTAGGTGTCTACACCTTGGAATTTTAGTTACCTCATTTGGATATGAATGCTCGCTATGCAAGAATTGACTTCACTGTAGTATTAGGAATAAACACTATTATATGGGAGTTTAATATATAAAATCTGACATTTTTAACATCTTTAAAAACTATAAATGTAGGCATCTACAATGTCAAGTATTTTATCTCATAGCATTTTATTGGTTAGGTCATGTAAAAAAATTATAAATATGTATAGCTTTTTAAATAATGATGCATACATATAAAAATATCATAGGTATTAAAATTAGAAATATCTATAGTTGTTTAAATAGTGATCCATAAATATAAACATATCATATGTGAAATTGAAAGGGTGGAAAATTATTATAATTCATGTTATTTTTAATGCAGAAATAATTAGGGTAAAATTAATGGTTTCTAGGAAGGTAACTTTCAATTTTAGTATTTTCCTAGCAATAAATGCAGGCTTCGTGGTTGTTAGCAAAGAAGGATTTAATACATTATCTTATTTATAACATATAAGCCCCTAGGCTACAATCATAATGGTAATTTTAACTTATCTTCAAGCCAATAGACTAACTTTGTAAATGTTGGAGCATTGATTAGGATTCCAACTACATTAATATGTATACTATCCTACTTAGTTGTCATTAAAATATTTTTTTCATAAGAACACTCGAAGTTGATTAAAAGGTGATTGTATTTAAAGGTTTTTTAAAGTTAAAAATGAGTCCATTACCCATATAATTTTTTCCAATTTTATGATTAGATACTGAGAAAATTATTTTCATATCACATCCTATCATTACAAAATTTATATATTTTTTATATTTAGAATGTATCTATTTTCATTTTTCGTCTAATTATGATCTTATTTTATTGTCTTTTTGTACCTTGTTGGTGAAATAATTTGTCACATGGAAAAAAAAGAAACTTTTCACAAATGCTCTAGGACTAAGTCCATCCTCTTGGTTATGGGGAGGTTCCTATTTACTGAATGTAGAAAAAAAAATAAGTGGGTGGTCGTGAAGTCAAGGATCATACAGGAATACTCCACTAGACCTTTGAAAAATTTACCTACACTTAGTGCAATGGAGGAATTTTCTTCGTGAGATGAGGTAGATGTGAGTAAGAATGTCATGGAGGGTTAAATTTATTAATAGGAACTTACATATTTTCACAACATTTAATTAGAGGAATTCAACCTTGTGAACAATAATAAAACTAACAAACCATAAGCAAAAAATTCTATTGATTCAGTTATCAAAGGCACCAACACCTGTCTTGGTTTTACAAGATCATCATGCTTACAAAGTTGAGCATGTAACGAAATAGAGGAAATATAGACATAGGGGAATATGGAAGAATGTAATCTCTTGCTTGTATTTAGTAGTGCAAATATATATACTAGAAATTCACAATTGAGAAAAATTTAGAATGGATAATCCATTCCAATTTATTCTTAAACTAACACTGATCCCATGTATAGATATTTTATTGAAAATAAATTCTTAAAAATAAATAATTTTACTAAAATCAAGAAATAGGAATTGATTAAAATTTGATCCAAAAATGTTCCCAAAAACTAAAGTGAAAAATATAATTTTAAAACACATTATTCGTTTCATGTTTGTGTGATCAAAATGATCAAATAAGATCTTTGAAAAAAAATTATAATTGCATCCATTTAATTAAAATATGATTTTAAATCTATGAAATATGAGAAATGACTTATGCACAACTGAGCAAAAAATCCAAAATTGATAATGGAGCTCACCCATAAATCATGTTATGTATCTAAGATAGCTTAGAATGCCCATTGATCCATTAAAATTAAACTTACAAGTTCAATGATTATAACTTACAAAGAATAATGGATTAGAATCATGTAAAAATATGCATATCAGACCTTCAAAAGACTCTAAATTTGACCAACAATGTCTTTGACCTTCTTGTAGCATTTAATAAATCACTTTCCCCATGTTCTACGAAAAAGAGGTAAAAAATGCTTCAAAATGACATGAAACAACTGCCAATTGTAAAAATAAAAGTCTTGGTTTGATTTTATAGGAATTTTACAAATTTCTCTAGTTTTGTAAAACTCCTAAAATTCCTCTAAGTGGGCCACAAATAACAATGTATAGAAACTGTGCATTAAGGGACTATACATAGTCCTTGACTAACTTGTATTCAAATATAAATTTATACCTTTTATAACACTTGAAACCCATAGGTGGGTTAGATAAGGAACTTATTATTTCACCTGAGGTCTACAGTTTGAGTCCTATAAACTAGATAAATTTTGGCATGTGAATGTGGAGGAACCCCTATGGATTAGGTTTGAGGTGATCTTGAGGCTTAAAATAGGCTTGGTGTGTTGTTTTAAACTATGGATATGGCCACATCCAAATTTATATTTCATGTTATGGAAATAATAGACCTATTTCTATGCATGATTGTTGATGAGTTAGGTTTGAGGTGTCTTGGCCGTGCTGGAAATTTTGTGGGAATTTGTAACAATACCTCCCACAAGATCATACTATTGAAACAACTCATCAATTTAGCATAGATGGTTGACCAACTCATATGGTGAGCTAGCATGCAAGTGGTACCAATGACAAGTAACTCCAAAACTATCCCACAATTTGTCAGTACCACAAGACATGAAATAATGTGGCATAAAAATATAGTGTAATTGGAATACTGAAAATGACACTAATATACCACGAGGGCTGCATCCCCTTCCGAAAAAAGAGGGAACCCAACTTTTGAAAACCAAATTTTTTCATAGCTTTCGAAGACCAATAAATTAAACTCATGTCCACAATCACTCTTTTTTCCTTGTTCAACTCCAAATTATGCAAATATACTCTATGCACAAGCCAGGGTATTTTAGACCTAAACTTCCATGTTAACAAGGTTTGAACATGATAATTTACAAGCAATATTGAGATCATATGGTGTTTAATTAAAACATTTCAATAGGATTTAGAAAGCTATCAGAGTTCTCTTTCATACTATAGTTGTTTAGGGAGAAATATGAAACTTTTTACTACCCTTGATTTATTCTAGATCAAACCTCCCCAATAAATACCTTATTGTCTTTGAAATTTTAGTCACCCAACATTTATAATAAATGGATTTCTACATCATACAAATATACAAAAAATAGAATATAACATAGAGGTTGAAATTACATATACTTAAATGTTTATCACCAAAATGTATTAGTAGGAGATGACAATAAAATGATTTCTCAACAAGGGTGAAAATTAATCCTTATGATTATGACAGTACTACAAATGCCAAAATTACATAAGTATGAAATAGAATACGAAATTCCCTTGTGGTTTCTTTCCTAGTTCTTGAGGTTTAAGTAAAGGTGATTTGTTGTCTCCCTTTCCCTTCATCCTGATGGTAGAAGCTTTGAGAATAAAAATTAAATAAGTCACTAATGATGGTAGTATAAAAGGAATTTCCCAAGTTGTGGGTGCTGGAAATATTTCTCATCAACATTTTCTGGATGATACAATCCTTATGGGAGAAGCATCATTGTCGGAAGTGTGTTCTTTCAAGAAATTATTAGATGATAATGTGGAAGTCTTGGGGTAGCTTTTAAATTATAGAAAGAGTTCTATCTTCTTCTTAAACACCCCAAAATTTAGGGAAAGGAAAATTTCTAGAGCTATGGATTATGACATTTTTTTATTATTGGCAAATAGTTTTTTGAAAGGGACTATACCCTTGAATACAAAAGAAGGCCTGAGAGCCAGAATAAGAGTGAGAAACAGAGAGAATGGATCAAGATCCAAGTGTTACAATGAAGCTCTAAGTAGCTCAGAAACAGCTACTCAAACGAGACAAAACAGCAAAACAACAGCAAAAAAAAGTAAACCGACCGCAGAGAAACAACAAAAAAACAACTAAAAGTAGCAGAAGCATCCAGAACTAATTCTTGGCAGCTTTATCGATACTGATCTTGACTCTCTTCCAGGCATGAAACATACTCAAAGCAGTCATATGGGCAGCATCAGTCTTATCAAGCTCCTCAATGGTTCTTTTGCTTTCTTTTTCGTTGCCCCAAAGTGCAGCCGGGACACCGCTGAGGTTGGAAACACTTTTGGCATGACCCTCTATGAACTCCTTAATCGCCCTAAAGGCGGCAATGTTGTAATCATGTCTAGTCTTGGCCTTCCCTAAGCGGGAGTCTAAGTAGGTCAGCTTCTTGTATATGTCATCAATTTGACTGCTATCAATGTTACCCTCCCCCTCCATGCTTTTCTTTCCTTTCTGTTTAGCTAGGTTCTTAACCTCATCTTCAGCAATTTCATCTCAGCCTTTAAGGCCTCCAACCTCTAAGAAGAGCTATCCATCTGCACTTCCCAGGGACTGGCACTACTGATATTTAGTAGGTCATGTGCAATCTCAAGTTCAAAAGGCTCCTTCTCCACAGCAAGAGTCTCAAGGTTGAGCCTCCTGGAAGCCTTGGTGACTGGTCTTTTAGAGGTAGAGGTGAGGTGGGTGACGGGAGCAGCAGCATGGGGAATGGAAGGAGAAGTTTGTGCAGCCGGAACGGGGGTGGCAGCAACGGTGGTGGGGGCAGCAACAGGGGTAGCAGGAGAAACAGGGCTGGCAGCAGCAGAGCCCATCAAAGGGGGAGCCGGGCTAGGAGAGGAAGGAAGACCAGGGTACTTAAGAAGGTAGCATTTATGAATCAACAAAATAAGTCCATGATGCAAGGAAACCGCCCGGGTGTGCTTCTGAAACTCCAAAATGGAGCGTTCAAGGGAGTTCAACAGATAATGGGGGAAGAAAACCAATCGATTCCTACGGAAGTGGTTTAAAAAGATAAGATGTTTAGCAGGGACAGTGACAAACCTACCTTCCAGGGAGATGAATTGAATCATCATGTGAGTGACCTCATCATAGGGTGGTGGAATTGAGCTGACAAGTAGGCCCGCTGTGCCAAATGTGAGCTTCTTAGTTCCCTCCACAAATCTTCTTTCTTCAGCATGTCTGTCAACCCTTTTGTTGAGGAAGCGGTATCCCTCCAAACTAAGGTCGGTCGCTTCAGCAATAAGATCTTCATTGACTAATATCTTTTGTCCCCCATAGTCGACAGTCTACTCTTTCCACTCCTTAGCAAAGCATACAGAAATGCTTTGGTCATGCCCCTGCACCTTATCAATGAAGTTGGTGAAGCCTCCTTTACTGAGAGTGTTCCAAAGCTCTATATTTTCCTTCCAATCGGGGTCCGCGCATGGCTCAATTTGGCAGGGAGGTCCTCCCATCTTCTCTGTGATATCCTAGTTACAAAAATTTCTCAAATGTTTGTGAGCGTAGAGACCTGTCTGCTTCTTGTTGTTGAAGGCCACAAAAAACTGGGAACTATAGCTGTTGCTCTTCTCACGAACGGCTGCATAACTGCTGAACTGAGCCTGCGGGAATTCGTGCGTGAGAGTAACCCTTTCCCTGTCAACAATCACATTACATCTATCATCGTTTTCCGAGGAGCTATGAATCCGGATATCAACAGCTGTAGTACATCCCGCATGCGCGATTTTCAAATCTAGATAACTCCACTTGAAGTTCCCCAAATAATTCTTACTATCATGTATATTTGATATTATTTGCCTCATCATATTCATTAAAGCAACACGTGTGAGAGTGTTATTGATGCTGATCTTCCTCCAAAGATTAAGACTCATCTCTAGGGATTGCTTGCATATGAAGGTCCGCATGAATGCTGTTGTGTAGCTGATTAGGGATAGTGTTATTATCCCAGATGGTGAAATTTATATTAATGCCATAATTGGCTAGTGCATCCGCCAATTTATTTCCCTCCCTGTAAGTATGCATGATTTTGATGCTATTGAAGGTTTGACTGATGCTTATGGATTCAGAGATAAAATCCTTAATACTCCAACTAGGAGATGAGGACTGATTAAGAAGTTTAATGATATTTAGGGAGTCCCCTTCAACAACAAGGTTTCAAATATTTTGAGCCCGTGCAACTCTCAAGCCCCAGAGAGTAGATAATGCTTCGGAAAAATGATTGGTTTGAATTCCCATTTTTCCAGCATATGTAGCAATCAAATTACCTTTGTGGTCTTGTATTGCTCCTCCTCCTGCTGCTGTCCCAGGGTTTCCCTTAGAGGCCCCATCAAAGTTCAGCTTGTACCAATTAGAATCAGGAGGATGCAATTTGATCGAGGATCTATCTATACTATTCCCAGGATTGCTCCAATTTCCAATCTGCCAATTGGATAAGATGTACTCTTCATTCTCAGGATAACTCTTGTTTTTGGGAGGTTTAAATCTGGTAATATCCTCTTTGATACCTTTGGAAATTTTGCCAATACTGAGTTTATAATTTTGTTTCTTATTTCTGAAAATGATATCATTTCTATCCTTCCAAATCCTCCAGATTAAATGTGGGATAGCCAATTTCCAGATCCTTTTGATAACACAATGCCTGAAGGGTGGGTTCCATTGATTCCATAGCTGATTAAGATCCTTCGGCAACACCCAGAGAGCTTCGAATTTAGAAAGGACAAAGTTCCAAATTCTATTGGCATAATCACAATGTATGAATAGGTGACTGATATCTTCATAGTCATTCCTACAAAGATGGCACCAATTAGGAATTATAAATCCTCTTCTCATCAAATTTTTAGTGGTGAGAATTCTACCTCTGATGGCTAGCCAAAGAAATTTATTTATTTTGGGAGTTAATTCAGGCATCCAAATCTTGTTCCAATTAAAAACAGATTGATTACTATGAAAAAGATTGATATAACAAGATTTGACTGAGTATTTCCCATCATGGGAATTATTCCAAACCAGCTCATCCTTGGTATCCATCTGACTTAAAGGAAAGAGATCTAAAATATCCTGAAGGGAGGAAGTAATTTGTTTCAGATCAATTCACTCCACAGTAAGTTTTTTCCAATTCTTTTTGGTCCCATTTCCTTCAATGTAGTCCTTGATTTTAGTACCATACTTGCTTGTAAGGCTGTCCTTAGCCATCCCAAATCTGTCCAAGAGATTGCAACTAAACCAGTTATCCTCCCAGAAGTTTATCTCCCTGCCATCCCCCACTTTCCATTTGCTACCCTGCTTGATGAAGTTTCTGCTCTTAACCAAATTATTCCAAAAAATGGAGCCATAGGGGAGGTGTTCATCATGCAGAAAGGAGTAAATAGATTGATGATTTAAGTATTTTGCTTTAATTAAATCAATCTAGGGTTGTTTCTCAGACAACATTCTCCAGCCCATCTTAGCAATGAGTGCCTCATTCATTTTCTCAATATTTTTTATGCCTAGCCCTCCCATAAACTTCGGGGTGCAGACCTTATCCCAGGCCACTAAGTGAAATTTGAACTTCTCTTCCATGCCTTGCCATAAAAAAAAATTCTGAGTCCTCTCAATTTTATCTCTGAAGGAAGATGGGATTTTGAAAAGTGACATGATATAGATGGGCAGACTTTGGAGAGTACTTTTAATGAGTAGGCACTTACCAGCACTAGAAAGAGTGGCACCTTTCCAACCAGCTATTTTTTTCTAAAATCTCACCAATAATTCATCCCACACCTTGTGAGATACTTTCTTAGTGCCGAGAGGGAGGCCTAAGTAAGTGGCTGGAAGTGCACTTATTTGACAGCCTAAAATTTTAGCAATTTTGAGTTGTCTTTCCACAGGGGTATTGAAAAAGAATATGGTGCTTTTATCATAATTAATCTCTTGCCCAGAAGTAGATTCATAGAGTTGTAATAGAGCCTTAATAGCCTTAGCTTCCACAACTGAAGCCAGAAGAAGAAGGATAGTTTCATCCGTAAAATGTTGATGGGAAATAGCTTGGCTGATGGAAGTGGGTTTAGATCCATTTAAAAGGCCGTCTTCAACCGCTTTGCCAATTGTTCTACTAAGGCTGTCAGCTAAAAGAATGAAGAGTAAGGGGGAGATGGGGTATCCTTGTCTTAGACCTCTGCTGCTGGTGAAAAAACCCACAGGCTCCCCATTAACAACCACAGAGAACCTGGCTGTAGATATACACGACTTAATAATTCTTCTAAATTTTTTCGTGAACCCAAATTTAGTTAAAACTTTTTCAAGGAAGACCCAAGATACCTTGTCAAAATCTTTATTCATATCACGCTTAAGGACCATATTATCCTTTTTATTATTTTCCATGGAATGTATAGTCTCGTGAACCATAATCACTCCGTCTTGTATTATCCTGCCTTTAATAAAGCCACTCTTCTGCCTTGAGATGAGATCATTCATTATGAGCTGTAGTCTAGTAGTAATAATTTTGGTAAAGATTCTAAAAATGGCATTAACAAGACTGATAGGTCTGAAGTCCTTGAAATATTTTGCATCCATTTTTTTAGGTGCCAGCACAATGTGAGTGTTATTGAGCTATTTTAGAAGATTTCTCGTTCTATAGAATTCGTTCACCGCTTTGAGAAAATCCTCTGAGCAGATTTCCCAGAACTTCTGAAAAAAATTAATAGAGAACCCATCCGGTCCAGGAGCCTTATCCCCGTCAAGAGAAAAAATATCCTTTTACAGTTCTTCAAGCGTGACAGCTTTAGTGATGTCTCTGAATTTCTGGTCCTCGATATTATTATGAGGGATGGCCTCCAACATAAAGGAAATAGCTTCAGAGTTGCTGACATTTCTCTCTTTAAGAAGATTTTTGTAGAAGTCAAGTGCTTCTTTCTTAATGTTGTTGGGATCTTTTATGATATTCCCGTTGTTTTTAGAAACCTCTAAGATCCTGTTACAGGCTCTTGTGTTTCAAAGTAGTCATGTGAAAGAACTTCGTGTTCCTGTCTCCCTCTTTAAGCCAGATAGCTCTAGATTTAAGGCACCATAAAGATTCTTCTCTATTGCAGATCGTATGCAACTCAGATAGAATATTCTTCTCATTTACTTCATCTTCAACCGATCTCCCCAAAGTATCCATTTTTAACTCCAGATCCTGCAGCTTCTGTTTTAACTCTTTCTTTTTTTCAAATACATTTCCAAAAACGCTTTTATTCCAGATTTTGACTTGCTTTTTGACATTTTTGAGTTTTTGAACCAATCTAAATTGAGCAGTGCCTTCACCATTCCATTCCCCACCATTCTTTTATCTTATCATAGATATTGTCATGCTCCATCCACATCTTTTCAAATTTGAATGAGCTTTTTGCGGGTTTAGTCCAATTGAGAAAGTTTAGAGTAACCGGATTATGATCCGATCCAATTCTGGGTAGGGAGGAGAGATGGAAGTCTTGATTGAGAATCCATCTTGCTGAGATTAGAGCCCTATCCAATCTCATCTGAATGAACTCCTTTCCCAACCTTCTATTATTCCAAGTATACTTATTACCATGTAGAGTCCACATCTAAGAGGTTTTGTTCAGCAATAAAATCAACAAAATCCTCCATCCCATTAGAGAAGGTGGAGGTACCTCCAAAACTTCTCACCTGGGTTTAAGTGGGGAGTTGAAATCCCCCATGATAAGCCAGTTAGCAGAGAAATGTTGGTTTCTAAAGATTTTAAGATCAGCCCAAAGTTTTCTTCTACCACTAGCAGAGTTAGGGGCATAAATGTTAGACAAGATCCATTCACTCTTATTCTCAATAGTGACAAATTTGATTGCAAGATGATTAATATTATCATTAAGAATCATACCAGTACAGTGCCTTATGTCCCACAGAGTAGCCAGCCCTCCGGAAGCTCCCTGAGAGTCAACAGCCGCCATTTTATAGTTATCCTAAAAATTATTTTAAATGTTTTCAATGGTCTTTTCTTTCATCTTAGTTTCTTGTAGAATCAAAATGTTGGGGTTATTGGAATCCCATAACTCCTTGATGGTTCTTTGCTTGGAGTTTCCGTTTAGGCCTCTAATATTCCAAGATATAATCTTCATTTGGAATGATTGGTGGTTGGAATTGCTTGCTGGTTCGGCTGACGCTGAACACCATCTACAATATCCCTCTCCATATTTTTAGCATCTAAGAGTCTTTTTAGAAGGTCTTCCTCTTTTTAAACTTCCTCCAAAATCAGCTATTCGTCTAGTAGAAGACCTAGTTTTTCTGGAAGTAGAGGTGTCCCAATTGTCTATTTTCTTTTTTTTATCACTATATAATGATTCTGGGATCCTTTCAAAACCTTTCAATCTTTTTTTCTTTTTTGAAATGACCATTGTGAATCCAGAGTCTAGATCTTCCGTTTCCATGACAGGCTTAACTTCCCCCTCTTCTCGTTCTTTATGAATCCTGCCAGGCGTGTGAACAGAAGCTAATCTGGTGCTACAGCAGACTGGCGAAGCCACTGTTGTAATGCTAGGACATGACAGTAGATCCGCATTACCATTCTCCCCAGAAGAGAAAATCTCCAAAGGCTCTTTTGTAGTCATATCTTCCTTGTTCCAAGCTTCCTCCCTAATGAATGATTGTGACATATCAATATGAGAATGACCAAAAGGGACTAAATTGACCTTCACTGAGCCATCTTGCTCGTTCACTTTCCATGGATACCTTAACATAGTATTCTTTATTAGATGCTTCAAAAGGTTTATCCAAGGATGTCTTCATAGATTTGTCCAAGACTTCTTTGTTAGGAGCTTCAGGAAAAGCTATTGTTGTGGCTTTGGGGTGCCAGACGAGATGCTTCTTTATTTGAGTTCTAAAACCCCTTGTTTTTACCTTTTCTATTTAGCTCCAAATCCTTCTGGCTAGGAGCTTTGTCATCAATCTTCCTATCTGTGCTTGGATCCCTGCTAACTTTGTTTAGATCTGAGTCTATCCTAGGCTGTTCAGTATCCAAAGGAGGGGTCTTCTTCTTGGAACAGTTTTTGTCAGAGTGACCAATGCTATGACATAGTTTACATCTTAAAGTTTCAACCTCAATTTTTTTGGGTCCAAGACCCAAATCTAGTTTTCAAGATTATGTGCTCCGGAAATGCCTGATCCATAGCTAAGAAAATGTAGAATCGAGAAAAAGCAAGCCTGGATCTGTTTCTTGTGGGTCCATCCAGCCCAATAGGTGCACCTAGGGATTTTTGCAATATTTAGCAGTACTTCATCATCCCATAAATGCAATGGCAGTCCTGGTAACCTACACCAGATTGGGATGGTGTTTATATTTTCAGTATTCAGATCAAAACCCGTATACCATTTTTCAAAAAAAGACCCATACTACCTAGCCACCAGGGGCCTCCCAGTAGCACTGAATCCAAATCCTCTTGCTGATTAAATTTAGCCAGGAAAAAACCCTTTTGGCATAATGGTAATATTTAGGGCTCCCTTAGGTTTCCATTTTCTCAAAGCCCCATTTTCTAATGAAATCAATATTAGGTCTAGAGCCAAGAAACTTACCAACAAGGGAGAGATTCGCTTTGCTTAAGGCTCTATCAAAAAATCCATCTGGGACCCTTAGACAGGTGGCACCCTCTTTGTCCATTTCCCATGTGAACTGATCAGTGATTTTCGGACCCACCTTGAGGTTAGGGCTTTGAAATAGCTTATTCTAGGCCATAGGTGTGGATTCTAGCATTTCCCCCATTTTCGTTTATAGCCATCCGATTGTGGCCTGAGATCTGCTTTTCCTCAGTAAACTTTGTCATATTGCGCAGACTTTCCGTGGCTAGAACTGCAAAAACCGCACTGACAGTACCTCCAGCTTTTTCTGCGTTCATACTCGTGCCCAAAAGCATCTGATTCTAGCTATAGATCAGCCTTTCCTCAGCATTTTTAACCTTAGTTTGCAGACATTCTACAGCCAAAACTGTAGAAACCACGTCACCATAGTTTTCCTCCATCACTAGTTTTCTGGATTATGACATTAAACCCTTTCCCTCTTTCTATTTTGGTATGCCATTGGGAGAAAGAAGACCCAAAAGAAATGAATGGAATTTCCTTATTGAAATTTTGAAATAAAATTGGATGGGTGCAAATCTAACCTTCTTTCTCGGGATGGAAAATTCACTTTGTTGAAAATATCATTACAAAGTATTTTGGTTTATGTTATGTCTCTTTTTCAACTCCCCTACGAAGGTGACTGATAAACTTGAAATAATTCAAAAATATTTCCTACATGGAGTGGAATGGAAAAAAAGGACCACATTCCTTTGGTGGCTTGGAAAAAATGTTTGTAAACCTAAGAGACTCAGAGGCTTGGGCCTTAGGGTATGGGTAAAAATTAATAAAGCCTTAATAGCTAAACCTGGTTGGATATTATTTAATGAAGAAAGTGTATGGACCAATATTATAAAAAATAAATACTAGATTGATGTGCAAGATGATAGATGGGTTTTTTAGACTACCAACCTTCATTAGATCTACCATATGGAAATTGATCAATTGGTCAAAGGGCATCTTAGAACAGGGAAGTAAATGGAAAATATTAGTTGGCATAAAGACTTTATTTTAGAAAGATAAATTGGATGAAAAATTATAAATGGAGGAAAACTTTCTTGAAATCTTTCATATATTGGAAATGAATTAATGCATGCTTGTTAAAAATTATCTTGAGGAGGAAGAAAATTTCAAGATATGGAAAAAATTGAAAGTGGAATGCTAGGACCTAAATCAAAAATTTGGACCTACTTAATAATTTCCTTTGAAGCCAACTCCTTGTTAAACAAAAATGGTCAAGATAGAATTATACAGGAAAAAGAGAAGACAAGCATTTTCTTTTTCAAATCTACCTACTCCTTATTTTTTGAAGAAGAATAGAAAACTTATGGATTTCAATGGAATAAGGTTCGGAACAAAAATATCACTCCCAAAGTGAACATCTTTATTTGGTTAAATTTTCTTAGCAAGCCTCTTACTATGGAGAATCTAATAAAAAGAGGATTCAATTTGATTAATAAATGTGTTTTATGTGAAAAGGATTTCAAGAGAACAAATCATGTTTTTGAAAAATTTTCTTTCGCTACGCTAATTGTTAATTCTATCCTATCTATTTTTATGGTCTCTTGGGTTTTCTCTCAAGAGGTACAAAAGTTATGGGTACAATGGTAATATCCTTTCAAAAACTAAGGTATAATGTTTTTATGGATTTTTAGTATAGGGATTTTATGGTGGGAGTTGTGGAAAGAAATAAATATAAGAATATTTAGGGGAAAAAGAAGAATCAGTAGCAAATCATGAAAAGGTGTGTCCAAGTTGTTAATTATTATCTATCTTAAAGAACAAAGAGACAAAGATTTTGGAAGTGGAAATATTTGTCTTGAGGAGATGGGGGGTTGAAAAATGAAGGGATTATCAAGAAAATGAACCCAAGATAAGGGGTGAGGTGGAGCCAGCAAATGGAAGGTTTTATAAAACTTAACTTTTATGGGGCTGTAAAAGGAAACCTAAGAAAGGAAGGGAGTGGAGGTAGGGTTTTTTTTTTCATGATTCTAATGGAAACTTTTTGCTTGCATATTATGTCAATCTTGGAACCCAAAAAAATCACGTGTTAGAAGAGGAAGCAATTTTTGGGGAGTCAAGATAGCCATGAAGAGAGGGTTTAATTCAATAATTATTTAAGAAGGCTCATTACATATTATCTCTAGTGAAAGGGAAAATTTAGTTTTTGTTTCGATCGAGGACTTCATTGAAGGTACCAATCAATGCATATATTTCTTTAATTCAATTACATTCCAACATATTTTTAGAGATTGCTGATAAGTTTTCCAATATGGGGGTACTTGGCATGGATTTAAATATTGTTGAGATTTTAGAAGGGGTGGAGGATCAAATCAAAGTTCTTCTTGAGAAGGAAACTAGACGCCAATCTAGGCAAAATGAAACACATCACTAAATGAAGTGTGGGTGAATTTGAAAACTATAAGGAGAAGTGGATTAACATGATCATTAAAATAAAAAGTGGTGGGAGTGATAAGAATGATTATTTTGTTAACCCTCTCCCTTATTTTAGGCATGTTAAAGATAGTAGGAATAATTATGAGGAGGAGAGAAAAAGGTTTGGTGGTCAGTTAAAAATAAGAAGGAGAAGGAATTTTGAGAACCATTCAACCCTACGAGTTTGGAGTAGAGTCAACATTGGATGTATAACAGCTAATAGGATGGATGGTGACTTGGTAAGAACAAATCCTAAAATAATGATGGAGATTAGCAAGGAAGATAAGGAGTTAATTGAACATGCAGGTATGGCTAACTTTTTAAAACATTTTAGATGCCATGATGAAAATTTAAGTATGGATGTTCCTAAGTTGTGGAATGAGGGTAGGGTCTATTTTATGGGTTTTTATTTTTAAATTACTCCCAAGGTTATTTCCAAAGTTATTGGTCTACTGATGGAGGGAAGAATAATATATAATCCCAAATTCGATTACAGTTTGGATATCGATAGCTTATTAATCGGCAAGGAAACCATGAAACAATATTTTGTTGGTTCGGATAGGGCTTCTCTTCCATTTCCTTTTGATGAAATTTCTCTTCTTCTAATGCAATATGTGACTCTTGATGTAAGGTTTAAGGTTGTTTTTTCTTATCATTTATCTATGTTGAACCACATTAGACATGGGAAATTATACTGTTTTCCTAATTTTCTTTTTATATCCCTATCAAAATCTATTCAACAGGTTAAAAAGTGAACTTTTACAACTTCGCTCCACCAAGACCTCATAAAACATTTTGTACGTGTGGTTTTTTTATAATGTCAGTAGGGATGAGAAAATTTTCCCTAATCTGGTGAAGTCAGGGCCATCGGGGGTTTCTAAGGTTTTGGGAAAATGTACTAGGTCTAGCATATCCAAAGTTTCAACACATCAGGGTGTAAGGAAGGAAGATGTGGATTCTGACCATAAGGATGGAAAAATGGATCCCAAAATTGGGGAGAAAGATACAATGGAAGATAAAGTGGATAACAATAATGACAAGGCCAATTAAATTTAGGAAAAAGAGTGGAATCCAATTTGGATGATAAATAAATTTTAGGAGAGATATTCCCAACAAATCTGGATAGGGACGAGGATATGGAAACTCAAACCTATAAGATGAAAGAAGCTATTGAAAATCTCAATTTTCTCATCATAGCTCAAAGGGATGTTTTTACAGCCCATGTTGTTACACTAAATAAAATTTATTTTAGGAAGAAATTTGAATACTACAAATTAGATACTGATATAAACAAACAAAGGATTAGTATCATGTCTGGTGAGGTGAGAGAAGTCAAAGAAAGAGTGGATAAAATTTCATCTCTATTGGTCAATGTGCAGTAGCAAACTATTAGTAAGAGGTGTGGTAATATTAAAAAATGAATTCTGGGAATACAAGAGGTGATGCTACAAATTAAAAGTCTCAAAATCCTGCACATAAAAAATGATGATCGAGTTAGTTAATACGATGTAAATAGCCAAATAATTAGAAAATGATAATAAAATCCTCATGAAAGAGATGATTGACCTGGATTATGAGAGGTGGAGAGTTACTGTTAGTGCAAATCAGCAACACCCCTAGAATGTTTTCTCAGATTTCTAGTTTGATAATGGGCATCCAGTGTGATTACACAACATTGAATCTTTTCCCCAAGTGTGGGACTTGAAAAAATGGGAAAAGAGTCTCCAGATTAAAGGTTGGTTCCTCTACTCCTCTGATCAGATGAATGCATGAAATTTGCAGGGGTTTAAACTCAAAATCCTACTCTAATTTTTCCAAGGAGACAAGGATAGAAGGAAAGAAGATAAAACTAAAACTTACAAGGTGATACACCAAAGGAGTGGTGAACATATATTTCTACAAATTGACATAGATTATAAGAATGCAACACACTTCATGCACAAATTTCTAAAATGTAATGAAGGATCAGGATGAAGCAAACAACATAAGAAAGGATTGAAAACTCATTCACAGAGCTTGCATTGTCATTTCCATTTTAAATACAGTGCATTACAATAGCAAGGAGGCAAAAACATGTTGCAATCCTAAAAAAAAAGGTCTGATATTCCACAAATTCACTTTCTAGGGTGAAAAAGGGAGCTTGCAAAACATAAAAAAACATCCAACCCCTACAAATGAGCCAAATTTGGCTTTTTAACAAGGAAAACCTTAGCCAAGAAGGAGAAACGAGGGAAAAAATGAAATGAATACTTCAACCACCAACCAAATTCATCAAAATAGCATGGGTACCCTTAAAATTTCATTCCCCAAGATTTTCAACCATGTTGGAGAAGAATGGAAGCCAAACTGCATTAAAAATGGTGGTTGAATGTCAGTTCTGCTCTTTTCCCCATGCCCAAGGCATTTCTTTATTTTTCTTTGTCAAAAATCCATTAAAAAAAAAATTTAAGATTCCATGGTGTAGAGGACTTCAATATCTTTCCAACAACACCAAAATCGAGGAAAACTAAGCTCTGGATCAAAAGATATACCCCTCTAAAGATTTAGGGAAAAACAGGGCAAAAATCGGGTTGGCGGGTCGAAACCCAAAAATTTTCCCTCTTTTTGAATTTGGGAAAATTTCCCCAAAAATTTCCACCCCCCACCACTCCGATGCCACATGGCAGGTTTTGATTGGTCCACGGGCTCAAACAACCATTTTACGCCTTTTTTAAATTTTGGAAAAATTTCCAAAATGGCTCTGCCACTGCGCTGCTACGTGTCATCATCCTATTCGCTTGCGGGAGTTGCGCTCCAAATTTTATATTTCCTCCTTGGTAGGCCTACAGGCCAAATATTTCCCTTACGTCAACTTCATAGACATGTGGTGTATTCTGATTTGGAGTGTGGTTAAATCAAACTTTTTTCATTTTGCCATCCTTTGAAAAAATTTAACTCAGTCCCCCGCCGGTCTAACCTCTGACGCCGCGTGGTGCCTCCTCATTCACTGCGAGCCCTTGTAATTTTATTTTCCTCCTCCACTCGGGCTTTCACAACAAGACCTTATTTTTTTCCCCTTTGTAATTTTGGCGAAAAGACAAAATTCACTCCACCGCTCCGAATCCCGCCGGCCTTATGGACACGTGGCAGCCTCCTATTCGTGTGGGCCTCAAGCCACTTCTTTCTCCACGGGCCCATGGGTGAAATTTTTTCCTTTACACCTTGGCCACTTCCTTGGAAAAAAATTTTAAATTACCTCTGCTGACCCACCATTCCACTGCCACGTGGCACATTCCTATTGGATGCAGGCCTTCCAGGGGAAATTTTCCCTCAAAAACTTCATCGAGCCATAACTTGCAAAATACAAGGAGTTAGAAGGAAAAATTTACCTTTCTGGAAAGGTGAGAAAATTCTCTATCTGATGAATCCATTTTTAGAAAATTTTGAGTGACTAAAAAGTGGAAAAATTTTGACTGAGGCACAAGGAAGGAAGAAAATGAAAGAGAGTTAGCCAAAAATAAGCAAAGGGCTTATTTTGGATAACAATTTTGGCGACTCAGAGGGGTCATCTTCCTACTAGATGAAGTGACCAGTTTCCTAAAACAATCAGTTGGGCATGGAATCATCAACTTAACTATTTGGTACTCTCAACTCATTAGAAAATTTCTAGAAGGAAGATTGTGAGAGTAGAACATCACTTGATCTGAAACATGGCCTACAAAGATGCATCCTTTGGACAGCAAAGCTTGTGCCAAAGCACTTAGGGAAATTAAAACTAAGCTACAATAGAACAATGTGCACAAGCACTTGCAGAAATGAAAATATAAGTTAATATGTACAAGGTGGGGAGTTTCCCTTATAGTAGCAAAGCTTTAGATGGATTCCATTAACTGGAATCTGCAGTTCTTCACCATCCGATGTAGACAATTGGAAGGCATTGTTGTTCTTACATTTTGTGACCATGTAGGGGCCACTCCAAATGGCATAAAACTTTAAATTTCTTCTTGGCTTTTCTCTGTCTGCATCCCATTTCAACACTAAATCTCCAACTTGGAAGGTTCTAGCCTTAGCTTTCCTATCAAAGGTTATCTTGATCAAGGCTTGGTCCTTCTCCATTGTTTGGGCTGCATGCTCTCTGATTTCTTAGAGCTCCATCAATTCTGCATATCTGACCTCCATGGGTTCAAACTCCAACAACTCCAACTTCTTCATGAGTTCCAACGTTGGCAACTCAAGTGACATAGGCAAGATTTCCTCTCTTCCATAAACAAGTCTGAATGGAGAGTTACTAGTGGATCTCTTGGGAGTTATCCTATCAACCCATAAGGCTGATTTCAGTTTGGTGTGCCAAGTCCTCTGATTTTCATCAAGATTCCTTTTGATGATCTTCAATAGGTTCTTGTTGGTAGATTCAGATTGGCCATTACCTTGAGAGTAATAATTTGATGAAGTGTCAAATAAATCCTATTTTTAACAACCCATTCAGTTACCCTTGATCCTATGAATGCCAAAGCATTATCTAATATTATAGTGGCAGGTATACCAAATTTTGTTACTATCCCCTCATAGAAGTCTATAATTCCATATTCATTTGCCTCTTTGAGTGCCACCTCCTTAGTCCATTTGGTGAAGTAGTATGTTGCTGTTAGAATCCACTTGTGTCATTGGCTTGAGTTTGGGTTAATGATTCCAATGAATTCCAAACCCCATTGCATGAATTGCTGGCCAACTGAAATTGGGTGCAATGGAAGGGTTGCTAATCTTTCCTTGCCCATGAAGAATGCATAATTTTTGCACCTCTTGATCCATGCATAACAATCACTGACTCCATTTATATCCATTTTGAACAAAACACAATACCTTGGGCCAATAATAGCCAGCCTTCATAATCTTGAGGGCCATCACTCTTGGAGCAAAATTACCTCTAGCTGATCCACCATGGAACTCTTCTAACATTCTATTAAATTTCTTCAAGCTCCTAATCACTGCAAGAACATGCTTCTCAATGAAGGAATACCTCACCTCATAGTCCTCCAAGCTTTGGCTAAAGAAGGCAATTGGCTGCTCTGCATTTTTCTTTGTTCTGTTGTACTAAAATTGCAGAAATTGTATCATCACCTCCAAAATCATAAAGGATAAAATCCGTAGAGAAATTTGGGTTAATGAGAGTTGGAGCTAGTGAGATAGCCTCTTTGATTGCATCAAAACTTGCCTTACCTTCAGCTGTCCATTTGAAAGCCACAATTTTCTTCAACATCATAGTTATTGGCTTGATAAGGGCTGCAAAGTTTGGAACAAACCTTTGAACAAAATTTATTCTTCCCAAGAAACTTTAAAGGGCCTTCTTGTGACTTGGTAATGGTAGTGCTTTTATTGCTTCAACCCTCTCTGGATCAATTGCTAATCCCTCTTTGGAAACAATGTGGCCTAGGATCCTTCCTTCATGAGCTATAAAAATACATTTTTTTAGGATTCAAGGTTACCCCCAAATTTTATACATCTTTGGAGCAGTTGTCTCAAATGAAAGAGATGATCTGCTGCACTTTTAGAAAATACAATAATATCATCTAGGTATATCGGCCACTATTTTGTTGATCAATCCCTTGAATGCCATATCCATTACCCATTGGAAGGTAGCTCCAACATTAGACAACCCAAATGGAATTTTCCTATATGCGTAGGTTCCCCATTTGGTGGTGAAGGCTGTTTTGAACTGATCATCCTCCTTTACCATGATTTGATTATACCCTGAATAACCATCTAGCAATGAAAACCTCTCAAAGCCAACAACAACTTGCAAAATCTTGCTCCATAGAAGGAAGTGGGTAATGATCCTTGAGGGATGCTCTATTCAAATCTCTAAAGTCTATACAAAATCTGATTTCTCCACTCTTCTTTCTAACTGGAACCAAGTTTGCTACCCAGCTTGAATGCTTGATAGGATATATGATACTTTCCTTAATTAACTTATTCAATTCCTTCTTCATTAGAGGCTCCATGTGTGGATTGATTGGCCTTTGTTTTTTCCTGATAGGTTTAACACTTGGATCTAATTCAATTGTATGTTGAGATAGCTTGGGGTTTGAAACCTCTCAAGTCTTCATAGCTCCAAGCAAATA
Organism: Taxus chinensis; assembly: GCA_019776745.2. NCBI lineage: Eukaryota > Viridiplantae > Streptophyta > Pinopsida > Cupressales > Taxaceae > Taxus > Taxus chinensis. The sequence goes on from CM034148.1 coordinate 653,537,048, forward strand.
TATCAGGGAACTCTTGGAAAAGTTGCATGAACTCATAGCTTTCTTGTTTGATTGTCACTTTACCAATTTGAAGTGATTTGCCTTCTCCCACTGAGATGGGCACTGAATCTTCTCCCTTGACTTAGATGTTTTCTTTCTCTTTCCTAAATTGATCATTAGGATTAAATATGGACTCCAAAGTGACAAGTCCCTTTGGCAGTTTGTTTGTTCTCAACTATACCACTTGATCACCATACTGGTGCTCTAACTTTTTCCTTATTTTTGGCTGAGAACTCAGCTTCTTCTTGCAAGAAATTGATGATTTATTGGTCTTTTTCAAACACTTTCCAACTTACATTATTTTCTGGCACCGATGGCCTTACAATCACATGAATTTTCGGTTGCACTTTATCCTCCTTGATACTCTCCACAACATCAAAGGTTGCTCCAACTGCTGCAAGTCTATCAGCAATTTGGTTTTCTTTCCTAGGGATGGAGTTGATGCCAAAGCCTTCAAAATCCTCAATGAGGTCCCACACCCTATTCTTATAACACCTGAGCAAGTCATTTTTTGCAGCATGTTGCCTTTTAACTTGATTAACAATCAGCTCACTATCACCAAAGACTTGTAGGTTTTTGATACCTCTCTTTCTTGACCAATGTAATCCTTATATCAAAAACTTCATATTCAGCAGTGTTGTTAGAACATGCAAACTGAAATCTAAAAGCTGAATAATACTTAATGCCTTGAGGTGAAACAAGCATATCTCCCCCCTGCACCTTGTCTACTTCTTGATCCATCAAAGAACAGATATCATACTTCATTGTCATCTTTATGGTCTAGCTTGGTGATGCTAGGAATAGGCTGATTTTCTTCATGCATGCAATAAACTCCTAGTTCAGATTCTTCTATTTCCTTGTAGGGATCAAAATTATGTACCTTTCTTACCCTTTCATCAAGAGTCAAATATGGGATGCCTCCAACTTTGGTGTTAGCTTCATCTATGCCTAGCTATTCCTCTTGATCGAATGTTGAACAATTGTCATTGATTGGGCTTGGAGTATGAGGCTCAATGTGAAAGTTTGCAATAGGTTCAGACTTGATTGTGGCCTTAGTTCCATATCTTGTTCTAAACAACATGTGTGACCAATCAACAGATAAATACCCTCCAATTCTAGATGTGAAATCCCTTGACAAACATATGGAAAAAATCGGTGGTAAATCTATCACTGACACATCTTGCAAAATAGTTACATTGGGGCATGCATGTAAAGTGAGGCTCAAATATTTAATTACCCCAACTATTTTTACTACTTTCCCATCCAGTTGCACCACCCCTTTGGATATGGCTTCATATTGGAGGCCCAGCTGATAAGCTATTTGCTTGGGCATTATAGAACTACTTGCCCCAGAATCAATCATGAAATTGTGTACTACTTTATCCCCAATGATCAATGAAACAAAAAATGGAGGGGGCTTCAAAAATTTACCTTCCTATCTCTCATGATTTCCTTCAGGCTGGGTAGCATTTGTGAGTACCTTCTCTTGCATATGAGCCTGCTGATTTGAAGTTGACCAATTCTTCATGGCATCTTGTAGTAGATCTCTTTGACCTGGGATGGATAGTGATTCCCACATAGATATATTCATGTTTGTCTTCTTCATTTGTTCAATGATTTTGAATGGGAATGAAATATCTCTTTTCTGACCCTTAGCCTACACATTCTTTTCTTATACATGGGCTGTAATAGCTGGCATTTGAGAAGGTCTAGGAGGTGGGTTGGGTAGTCCTTGCACATTTGGAACTACATTTTTCTTACCAATAGTTTGTGGAGTGATGGAAGGTTGTGGATCAACTGGAGATAGTGGCTACCCTTCACCAATATTCCTCTTCTTTAACCTTGTGTTAGCTACTACATTTTGATAAATTGTTTGATTCATACCACAAAAATCTTCATCTTGTCAGTTCACAAGTGTAGTCTCATTTGGAGTTGTATTTTGCTAAGGTGTCCCTTGTTGTTGGTTTGTTTTTTGAGTCACCTCACTCTCTACTCTAGTTGTTATCACCATCAAAGCTTGCTTCAAAGCACCATTTAAGCACATAGACTAGTTGTGGGGTTCATTGCATGGGAAACACCAATCATACTCTTGAGCTATATTATTTTGTACTGGCACTATGGATTTAGAAGTAGATGTAACATTGGCGTTATAGGGCTGAAATGGTCTATTGGTAGGAGGCCTTACTTGATTTTGATTTGCAGCTAGATTGGGTGGCCTATTAGGTTGATATGGTTGTCTATTAGGCTAAGTTTGAGACTGGTAAGAAGGTCTTAAACTTTGAGCTTGCTCCCTCTTGAGTGTAACCAACTCATTACCTAAATTTTGTAATTGTTTCATGACTTCTTGAAGTTCATTTGAAGCACTAGAGGATGAAGTAGAAGTTTCTTTCGAACTCTAATTTATAGGAGTGGGAATATGAGCTAAAGTAGGTGCTTGACTAGTGCTTGGGATTTCCAAGTTTGGATAAGGGCATGGGAGGCCTAGGAGCCATTTTACCAGCTTGGATCAAACAATTCTCAGCCCTAATGGCAATTCTATAAGCTGCAGGTATATTTGCACCTCTCATGGACTAGATTAACATAGAAATATCATAATTTAAAGCTTTGAGATAGTATAAGAAATCAACTTCAACTGTTGGCCTTACTGTCATTGGAATTTTATCTCAGGTCCTTTGAAATCTGATATTGAAGTCTATTAGCTACTCATTGGGAGCTCTCTTGATAGTTGTTAGTTGTTCCAAAAGAGACAAATTATCTTCCTTTTCTCCAAACTGCTCATGGAGAGCTATACATAGCTGGTTCCAATTTTGGATAGAGCCTACCCCAAGAATCCTGAACCATCTCAACGATTTCCCTTTGAATGAAGATGCTAGAAATTTGACAGAAATTTGCATCTCAACAATCTCATGGATTTCACAAACATTAGCAATGTCTTTGACATGATCACCAGGAGTGGTCTGATTTTCCCCAGTAAAGTATGGGATGTTCTTCAATGCTGCAACTGGAATTGGGTTTTGTGCATTGAGAGAAAGTGGGTTACTACGAGTGAAGTTGACATAAGGGTTGTGTTTTTCCATTCTGATTAGCCTGAGAACCCTTGTTGATTGGGTGAAAGGTCTACCAGGTGGAGGAGTCGATAGAGTTCTGTTTGGTGGAGATGGAGACCTTTGAATTCTTCTTCCTCTCTCTCTCATTCATGGGGATAATTGTAGATACTCAGACAATCCTTCTTCTCTGGCTCTTGACCTTGTTTGGATTCTTCTCATGAATCTTTATACTTGGACTGCTAAAACCAGTTGATTGTATCTCTTTGGAGTCACCAGATGTGCAAATCAGGGCTCTTTTTAAGCAAGATACATACAAATAATACACATCAACTTTGTTGTAATGAATATGAAGACCTCTAAGGTCCCATCGTGAGTGTTAAAACTGTTAGTGCAAATCAGCAGCACCCCTAGATGTTTTCTCAAATTTCTAGTTTGATAATGGGCATCCAGTGTGATTGCACAACATTGAATCATTTCCCCAAGTGTGGGACTTGCAAAAATGGGAAAAGAGTCTCTAGATTAAAGGTTGGTTCCTCTACTCCTCTGATTAGATGTATGTATGAAATTTTTAGGGGTTTAAACTCAAAATCCTACTCTAATTCTGCCAAGGAGACAAGAATAGAAGGAAAGAAGATAAAACTAAAACTTACAAGGTGATATACCGAACGAGTTGTGAACGTCTATTTCTATAAATTGACATAGATTATAAGAATGCAACACACTTCATACACAAATTTTGAAAATGTAATGAAGGATCAGGATGAAGTAAACAACACATGAAAGGATTGAAAACTCATTCACAGAGCTTACATTGTCATTTTCATTTTTAAATACAGTGCATTATAATAGCAATGAGGCAAAACATGTTGCAATCCTAAAAAAAAGGTCTGATATTCCACAAATTCACTTTCCAGGGTGAAGGAGGGAGCCTGCAGAACATAAAAAATGTCCAACCCCTACAAATGAGCCAAATTTGTCTTTTTAACAATGAAAACCCGAGCCATGAGGGAGAAACATGAGAAAAATGAAATGAATGCTTCAACCACTGACCAAATTAACAAAAATAGCATGGGTGCCCTTAAAAGTTCATTCCCTAAGATTTTTGACCATGCTGGAGAAGATGGAAGCCATACTGCATTAAAAATGATGGTTGAATGTCAGTTCTACTCTTTTCCCCATGCCTAAGGTGTTTCTTGATTTTTCTCTCACAAAATTCCATCAAAATTTTTTGACATTCCATCATGTAGAGGACTTCAATAGCTTTCCAACAACACCAAAATTGAGGAAAAATGAGCTTTGGATCAAAAGATATGCCCCTATGAAGATTTAGGCCAAAACAGGGCAAAAATCAAGTCGGCGGGCCGAAACCTGAAAATTTTCCCTCTTTTTGAATTTCGGAAAATTTCCCCAAATATTTCCATGCCCCACTGCTCTAATGCCACATGGCACATTTTGATTGTTCTGTGGGCTGAAACAACCATTTTACGCCTTTTTTACATATTGGAAAAATTTCTAAAATGGCTCCGTCGCTGCGTTGCTACGTGTCATCATCCTAGTCCCTGGCAGGAGTTACACTCCAAATTTTATATTTCCTTCTTGGTGGGCCTGTGGGGCAAATATTTCCCTTTTTCTGGCTTCATGGACATGTGGTGTATTCTTATTTCGAGTGGGGTTAAATCAAACTTTTTTTATTTTGCCATCCTTTGAAAATTTTTAACTCCACCCCCCGCATGTCCAACCTCCGACACCATGTGGCACCTCCTCATTTTCTGTGGGCCCTTGTAATTTTATTTTCCTCCTCCACTAAAGCTTTTGGACCTACACCTTCTTTTTCACCAGTTTTCAATTTTGACGAAAAGTAAAAATTCACTCCGCCGCTCCGAATCTCGTCGGCCTTATGGACACGTGGCGTCCTCCTATTCACGCGAGCCTCAAGCCACTTCTTTCTCCGTGGGCCCGCAGGTGAAATTTTTTCCTTTGTGCCCTGGCCCCTTCCTTGGTGAAATATTTTAAATTACCTCCGCTGACCTGCCATTCCACTGCCACATGGCACATTCCTATTGGATGCGGGCCTTCCTAGGGAAAATTTCCCTCAAAAACTCTGAGTTAGAAGGAAAACTTTACCTTTCTGGAAAGGTGAGAAAATTCTCTATCTGATGAAGCCATTTCGAGAAAATATTGGGTGCCTTAAAAGTGGAAAATTTTGACTGAGGCAGAAGGAAGGAAGAAAATCAAAGAGAGTTAGCCAAAAATAAGCAAGGGGCTTATTTTGGATAACAGTTACCATAGATAATTTTTCCAAAGAATGGAATGATAACATGCACACCATGGATGAAATGGTTAAGGATTATTGGAGTTCTTATTACGGTGTTTTTTTGGTTTTTTGTGTAAGGTTGTGTGTGATCTTAGTTTTCGATCGCTTATATGGTTGTTAGTTTGACTCGTTTTTGTTATTTATGCAAGTGATGTTACTTTGAGGGCTTCAATGGGTTTACCCTTGCCCTATCTCTTTTGATATTTGGAACTACTTTTTTTTATACCAGGTAGAGTCCCCTTAACCCTCTTTTACTACTAATAAAAAAAAATAGACTACCAAATTCAAATAATATGAGGGTATCCACCGACCGTGTAAAAAACTTGACTATGTAAAATATCAATGAAATAGATCAATAAAAAATAGTTGACTAAATGCCAAACATAAGTGAGTGTCTATTGATCTGGTGAAACTATAAAGTATTGTAAATGGTAAGTATGAAATAGATTACAAAATTCCAATAATAGAAGGTATCAACTGACCTTGAAAAAATTGTCAACTGTGTAAAATATCACTGGAAGTAATCAATATAAAATATATGACTAAATTTTGAACATAAATGAGTGTCTATTGACCATTTGAAATTTTAAATAACTATAATGTCAAGTCGATTAATATGAAATAGAAAACCAAATGCCAATGATAAGTGGGTGTTCAATAACCCTTTGAAACTATCAATCACGAAAAATATCACCCAAAATAGATCTGTATGAAATAGAAAACAAAATACTTTCTCAATTTTTTTCCAACTCACACCGTGATACTAAAAAGTGATTGCAAAATATCATGAAAATTATTCAAAAATTAAACTCAACGTTACCTATATAGAGGCGAGAGTTAGACCAGATCCCTAAAATTAGAAGTGAAGATAACAATATCTATCAAACATGAAATTGGGGATAGAAACAAAGTGTTTGCACAAATGTTACATTGAAAATTAGTGAAACTACCATCCACTACAAAAGATCACAAGGTGAAAAAACCTAGGTTTTTAGTGTAATAAACGTACACTCGAATTATAACAACATGTGATAGTTACAAATAAATTCCAAAACCTAAGGGAATTAAATCATGTGTAAATATCATGTGTGGATGCAATAAGTTTGTATATTAATTACAACTACAAATGGTGCCCAAATGGATCTTATAATCATCTATATTCCTCACACTAAAAAAAACAACATATATAAATCCAAAATTATACATACTACACATACCTATTGAATCTCTATATTATACTCTCTAAACCATAATGGAATAGTTCAACCATAAATGTGATAACATAAAAATGAGAATGTTAAACTTTTCATTCAGATATTCCCTGCAAGTGACTCCAAAAACTATATTCAAAGCTATAATTATATGAGAGAATCTCCTTTCTACATATGTCAATAGGAATCCCACAAAATTATGCTTTGAAAAATACAAGATAATAAATAATATTAGCTATGAAAATAAAAACTGTTCAAGAAATTAGTTTTATAAAATAAATTATTGACCCCTCTTTCAAGTTCCACAACCTGAACAAAAGACTACACCATATCAAACGTCATGTTTTAAAATAGTTATGAAATAATAATAAAACAAGGCATATTTATTTTTAAAAGGCCACAAATAGGTTATCCAAACATAGATATAAAAATCTAAAACTTTGTATAATAACCATTTCTCATAGATAAGAAAACACTAGAATAATTTTACCTTCCTTGAAAATTGTGAACAATGCACCTTGTTGAGAAAAGGAAAACAAATAGTTTAATTTCAAACAACTTAAAGGTTTCATATGATAATTCTTAGGAAAATGTTGTGAATTGAGTACCCAAAATGTAAACGAGTGCACCAATAATGTCTAATTCCCTTAACATTTTCAAAATTCCATCTCCATATCTTGAAAAGGAAGGGTATTTTTGAGTTGATCCTAATCAAAGGACATGAGCATAAAAATAAATACATATTATATAAGAAACAAAAGATTAACAATATGATTTACCTCACCAAACATTGTGACTAATGATAACTCTGATTGGATTCAATTCCATACCTTAATCACCCTATAAGTGAAATAAAGAGAGATCGATTTGTCCCTCTTGTCACATGGTTTCATGTTTTATACAATCAATATGTACTCTAAACAACTACACACTATAAATGGAATATAAACAATCCCAAATGTCTACAAAAACTAAATAAAACTAACTAAAAACATATATTAACAAATGTAACCAAAATCTAATACAACATTCTTAATAGATTTGATACCAAAACATGATCTAAAAACTGACACTAATCCCATTTCTAAATCGTTAATTGAAAATGGACTCTTAAAAATTAATCATTTTACCAAATTTTAAAAATAACAACTGATTAAAATCTAATCCAAGACTAATTTAAAATTTGCCAAAGAACTGAATGAAATATCTTATTTTAAAAATCATTATTCATTTCTAGTTTTCATGATCAAAATGATCAAATACGATGTTTTGGAAATGTGTAAGAAACATTTAAATTTACACCAAATTAATTAATATATGATTTTAAATATGTGAAAAATAAGAAGTAACAGATGCATAAGTGAACAAAAACACCAAAATTGATAAAATATTTCACCCACGGATCAGGCTACATCTTTGAGATAACTTAGAATGCCATCAGATCCATTAAAAACCAATTTGAAAATAAAATAATTAAGACATACAAAGAATAACAGATTATAAACCTTCAAAAATATGCTTATCAGACATTCACAAGACTCTAAACTTGAATAGAAATGTCTTTCAACTTTATGTAGCATTTTCACAATCATCTCCCCCATGTTGTACATAAAAAATGGTTTAAAAATAGTTCAAAGTGAATTAAAATAAACACCAATAAGATGAATCAAAGACTTAGGTTGATATTCTTGGAATTCTACACATTTCTCCAGTTCTATAAAACTCCTGTAAATGCCTGTAAGTGGGTTAGAATTAACAATGTTGGCAAACTACATGTTAAGAGACAATACACAATCCTTGATAAACCTGCATTCAAATATAAATTTGTGCCTTTAATAACACTTGCAACCCAAAAGATGGTTGGCTTAGGAACTTATTAATTTACCCGAGGTCTACAATTTTAATCCTACCAAATAGACTATTTTGGCATGTGGTATGGAAAAATTGCACATGCATAAGGTTTGATGTGGTCTTGTGGCTTAGAATAACCTTGGTGTGTCATTTTAAACTATGGATATCGACACGTCTAAATATTTTTTTCCGCCTATAGAAATAATAACTTGCCAAGATATGCATCCTTGTTGGAGACCTGGGTTTGAAGTGGCTAGCCCACACTGACAAGTTATTAGGAAGTTGTAAGAACCCTTGTGATGAGCTCGAACTATTGAAACATTTCACCAAGTTAGCATATGTGGTTGAACAACTCAACTAGTGAGTTGGAAAGTAAGTGGTAGTAATTGAAAATTAATCCAAAATCTATCCTACCATGTGTCAGTACCAAAATACATGAAATAATGTGGAATAAAACTATAGTGTAATTGGAAAAATTAAAATGAAACTAATATACCATGGCAATCGGGTAAAAAAATGTTTTGCACACTTGTCAAAGACCAATGAATAAAACCCCCATCCATGATCACATTTTTACATCATTTAACTCCAAATTACACAAATAGAATTGGTGCACAAACTAAGGTAATATAGACATATGCTTCCATGTGGATCAAGTTGGACCATGAACTTTGACTATTAATATTGGGAGCATACAATGTCTGATTCATGAATTTCAATAGGTGTTGGAAAGTTATTGGAGTGATCTTTCGTACTATAATAATTTAGGGAGAAATAGGTGTAGAAACTAAATAACACACTTGGGTACATTTCTAGGCCCTAAAATCATGCTATCATTGACATGATTCCTAAGTGTTGTTGCAAAATCACTACACCCCCGAATGGCTTAAAAATGAATCATGACATTTGGTGTGATTTGGCAACATGGGATTACCTCTCAAGATGTGGGACTTGGGCTTGAGGTGAACCTCCGGAGAAGGTTGGATTTCTCTTCCTAAACTAAATTTTGTACTATTCATAGTGTGATAAAAATGCTATCTATTCCTATGCTAACATCTCCATGGGGTTTTAGGGAAAGAGATTTACAAAAATGAAACTATACTAGGGATGGTGATGCACCAACTAAAGGGTGTTGCTAGAAAACTTTCCAGCCTGCCGATGAAGAGAAATGATCATGAGGAAGAATGACATGCATTAAAAACCCTTTTTTACATACAATAATTCAATCCTTGATAAGAACAATGACCTCCAAAACTTGTAAAGGAAACCCTGGTTGCACAATTCACTTGCAAACATGAGAGAGGCAGATAAAAGTAGCAAAATCATGAAAAGGACATATAACTAATCACAAGGCACAATTCTCATTACATCAAACAATTGCACAATGTCATTACATCAGTGAAAAAATGCATAGGATGCCATTACAATTTGATAAGAAAGGCTCCAAATCCTACAAATCATAGCATCTCAGCTTGTGAAGAGAGGGGAAGCTTGGAAAGTGTATAACTTGTCCAACTTGTATGACCTGTCAGAACCTACTTGTTTTGTTCGGCCCCCTTGGGATGAACGTCCAATTAACATTTATAGAAGAATTGAGAGCAAAGAGGAAAGCTTATAATTTTCCTTCCTAAATGGAAGGCACATGATGTATCATTTATTACATTTTGTTGAACCATCTAAGAAAGTTCCATCATGCATCCTTGATTTCTTGTTGACATAGTCTTCTTAATTAATTAAAATAATATTTAAATAATAATAATAAATATTATTATTAAAATATTTACATAAAAATATTAGTGGCGGGACCCCTTTTGAATTGATTTGCATTGAAAGGGAAATAAGCCAAAAAATCACCCAACTTGGTGGTTGGCTCACCGAGCCAACTTGTCAAGTTGGGTCTGAGCTCCATTATTCCTCACATCTAGCAAATTTTACTTGAAATGAGGCTCCTTCATTGACCAGAGAAACCGTGATCCCATCTAGCTTCTTTTCATTCTTTGTCAAGCTCTTAAACTCCACATGAGCTCACGTAGAATCGAGATCACCTCTTCGTCGATCTCTCCACATAGATTATGCCCCTCCAAGAGCATCATAACCATCTCTAGCTCACTGCATGATGCCAAGCTCCCAAAATGAGCTATTCACCATGGACAGATTTTGAAATCACCCATCTACCTGTACAACTCCATTCAATTTAGCCTGATGCACATTAACTGAGCACCAAGCTATCACCATGTTTGTTCCTTTGAAATCTTCACGACTTGGATCTAGGATCCAGAAATGCTTCTAACACCGAGCCCTTTAGAAGTATTTTCACTCATTTTATGTGTGCTGATCCATAGATTGTCTTCCCATCACCTTATAATGCTCACCATCGAGTTCCAAACTAACAAGCTCGATTCTTCATCAAACCCACCATGTTATTTTTGTCTCATTTGACTCCATCTCATCCACGGTAAGCCCGAGCTCCCATCCTATGACGAGCTTCACCTCCAAGTCTGGCACCATCACTCCAACCCGATCCAAGCTCCTTCACATCAAGTTATACACTCTTTTCCTCACCATATCCAAACTGAAGAGCTCGAGTTCCATCATTTCAACTTGACTGAGCTCCCTCTCAACAAAGCTCCTCTTGTTTGCGGTTCCACCACCTTCTCATGAGCTTGGCTAGTACCTCATCCCATCTATGAGTTGCTTCAAGTTCCATGTGCTCTAATTGACGCTATGAAGACACAAGATTTTCATAGATGCCGATGAATCCTCCCTTTACCACAAATGGGATCATTACGTCAAGCTCCCAACTGACAAGATCCATTCTGCATCGAGCTCCCATTGTCAATTTCACCATGTCGAGATCATGGAGAGCTCAAATATGAGCATATGTCTGAGTATCATAACCATCTCGAGCTCAATGCATGATACCGAGCTCCCACATTGAACTTCATTTCCATGCCAGATCGATCTAGAACTCATCGAGTTTTCATTTCTATGACCACTTGTTAAGACCTAATTTACTTAGCTTTAAGGCTGCATTCAAATGTCTCCACCTCGATTCATTCTAAAAGGATTTATCGCTATGCAAAACTAAGTTCTTTTGTAGATCATTATGAGCCAAGCTCCTTCATTACTATGACCACGCTCCCACTCTTCACCAAATTCTAACCATTTCCTAGGTCATCAAAGGATGAGTAACTCGGCGTAAAAAATGACAATCATTAGTGGGTAAACTAGTTCCTATGACTCGCCACAAACTACTTAGAAAAGGACTCCAACTGTTTTCTCCAAATCATTGTGCCCCCTGAATTGCCTTAAAATGAATCATGACATTCAATGTGACTGGGACACATGGGATCACCTCTCAAGCTATGAGACTTGGGCTCGAGGTGAACCTCCAGAGAAGGCCAGATTCCTCTTCCTAAACTAAGTTTTGTATTGTTCTTAGTGTGATAAAAAGGCTATCTAGTCCTATGCTAACATCTTCATGGGGTTTTAGGGAAAGAGATTTACAAAAATGAACCTATACTAGGGATGGTGATGCACCAAATAAAGGATGTTGTTAGACAACTTTCCATCCTGTTGATGAAGAGAAATGATCATGAGGAATAATGAAATGCATTACAAACCAAATTTTACATACAATACTTCACTCCTTGATAAGCATGATGTCCTCCAAAACTTGTAAAGGAAAACCTGGTTGCACAGTTCACCTGAAAATATGAGAGAGACAGATAGAAGCAACAAAATCATGAAAAGGACATATAACTGATCACAAGGCACAATTCTCATTACTTCAAACACTTGCACAGTGTCATTACATCAGTGAAAAAAGGCATAGGCTGCCATTACAATTTGAGAAGAAAGGCTTGAAAGCGTACAAATCATAGCATCTCAGCTTGTGAAGAGAGGGGAAGCTTGGAAAGTGTCTAACTTGTCCAACTTGTATGACATGTCGGAACCTACTGATTGGAACCTACTTGTTCTATTGGGCCCCCTTGGAATGAAATTCCAATTTAAATTTACAGAAGAATTGGGAGAGAAGAGGAAAGGTCATAAGTTTCCTTCCTAAATGGAAGGCACATGATGAATCATTTATTACATTTTGTTGAACCATCTAAGAAAGTTCCATTACGCATCATCGATTGCTTATTGACATAGTCTTCTAAATTAATTAAAATAATATATAAATAAATATTTTTAAAAATAATAATAAATATTATTATTAAAATATTTAAATAAAAATATTAATTTAATCAAAATTAATATTAAAAATATTGATGGCAAGACCCATTTTGAATTGATTTGTAGTGAAAGGGGAATAAGCTAAAAAAATTCCCAACTCAGTGGTTGGCTTGCCAAGTTGGGTCTGAGTTCCATTATTCCTCATGTCCAACTGAGTTTACTTTAAATGAGGCTCCTTCATTGACCAGCACAACTGAGCTCCAATCGATCTTCTTTTCATTCTTTTTCGAGCTCTTAAACTCTACATGAGCTCACATAAAATCAAGCTCACCTCTTCACTGAGCTCTCCACATCGATTATGTCCCTCCAAGTGCATCATAACCATCTTGAGCTCAATGTATAATTACGAGCCCCCAAAATGAGCTATTCATTGTAGAGAGATTTTGAACTCACCCATGTGCCTCTAGAACTCCATTTGAGTTATCCTGATGTGCATTAACTAAGCACCGATCTATCACTGTGTATGTTCCTTCAAAATCTTCACGACTTGGCTCTATGAGCAAGAAATGTTTTATAATACTGAGCCCTTTGGAAGTCTTCTCACTCATTTTCTATGTGCTGAGATATAGCTTGTCTTCATGTCACCTTCTAATGCTCACCACTGAGTTCCAAACCGACAAGCTCGATTCTTCATTGAACCAACCATGTTAGTTTTGTTTCAGCTGACTCCATCTTGCCCATGGTGAGCTTGAGCTCCTATCCTCTGACAAGCTTCACCTGTCAGCCTAACACCATCACTAAGACCTGAGATGAGATCCATCGCATCAAGGTGAATACTCTTTTCCTCACCACATCTAAATCGATCAAATGGAATCCTCCATTTTGCATAAAAATGCATGCAACAAAAAAATATGACCAAATCCAAAATATATGAATATACAATGAATTTATTTACAAAATAAAAATTACAGACAGATGTCAACAACAATCTCTAGCTCTGATACCATGAAAGGAACGATAACCAGATCATACCAAGCCAAGATTCAAGAACACATATGCTAATCAAACACCACAATCAATAAGATGAAAGCAATTACAGTAGGTATTTACCTTAGCTCATGTTCACCTAGGTACCTTTATTGTATTTATTCTCACCCACTTATATGTGTGGATATTTCTTTTATGTTATTTAGATATTATGAGATATTATCTAGTTGTTAGGTATAGTTCTTTCCTTGATCTATGGTATTGACTATATCCTTGATGTCTAGTTCTCTCCTAAATCTATGGTCTTGACTAGTTCTTTGATGACTAGTTATTTCCTTGAATTATGGCTTAATCTACGACCTTGACTAGTTCTTAGATTGTTATTCCTTGCCTATTTAAGCAAGGCCCATTCTCAATGTATTGCATTGAGTTCCATAATAATATATGATATTACTGATCATTTGTTTGCAAAGGTTTATGTAAAGTTATTCTAGCAAATTGCTTTCATCTTATTGATCGTGATTTTTGATTAGCATCTGTGTTCTTGGCTTGGTACGATCTGGTTATCGTTTCTTTAATTTTCAAGCTCTTAAACTCTGTATGAGCTCATGTAGAATCAATCTCACCTCTTCACTGAGCTCTCCACATCGATTATACCACTCCAAGAGCATCATAACCATCTTGATCTCACTGCATAATTCTGAGCTCCCTGTAGACACTAAAATTAGGTCACACTCCCCTTTCATCTCTCGACATATAAGCTCCCTCTATTACATTTACCTAGTCATGACCCCCTTCACCCCGTTAATATTAATTTAATTAATTAAATTAAATTAAGACATTATCCTCACCATATTTATTATGTAAATATCTTAATTTAGATAATATCCACACATGCACCTTACCTGGACACCTCACCAAGCCAACTCAACTTAAAACCTATTCTTATCAAGTTCCCTTAACTAACTAAAACTTACCCAAACCCTAAAAATCAATGCCTACACTCCCTCTAACCACATTCCCGCATGCTCACAAGAAGCTCCTAGTCTAATCCATAGGATAATGACACAAGATTTGAGGAAATCAGGAGGATCTCCCTAAGTTTAGTAAACCTAGAAAATCTCGCCTTGACCAACATCGGTTACCCCTAACCATCACCGGTTAAGCCGAATCACGGTCGGTTACCCCTTTTAACCCCAAAACAACCTTATTCTCAAGGTTAGATTTTGGAACCTAGAAGTTCGAAGCAAGAAAGTTGACAAGAACAAATCTCAAAAGATAACACATCTTTAGAGAGTCAATTCTAGCAAGAATTGACATCCAAGGAAAGAGATTGAGCATCTTCTCTTGCACAAACATCCCAGCCACATTCAGATCTATCTAAGAAAAGAGGAACGTGCATGCAGCCCATGCAGAATATTTTCTTCAGTTAATGTTCACTTGCAGCCTCCAAACCCATCATCATCACCTCCATCCTTCACACACAAATGTTTGGAAAATCAATTCAATTAAGTACAACAACATACATTCCTGGTTATTTCATCTCATCATTATTTTATCATCCATTGTTTATCTTGCTCCCTATTGACCCTCTCCAACACTTTTCATCTCCATAAACCCATTAAAACCTTGTCAAAAAACTACTCTAGTCACCCATTACCTCATCCCGACCAACCACAATCCTTTGTGCAATCATAAAGGAGACCAAAAATCCCATTCTGTGACATTCTTAGATCTCACAGTAACAAGTGCTGGTTATACCTAACTATGGTCGGTCACCTCTAACTGATGCCGGTCTCTGTGTTTTCCCACACAGCCTTGGATAGAGACCTATCCACCTAATTTCAGTTCACCGTCACTCATCTGTGACCTACCTGTGACCTTTATCAGACCTACAGAATCTGAAACTAATCATTTTACCTGTGGATTCTATTCTAGCTTAGCCTGTTAGATTAGATCTATTTTCTTATTGTGTTGTAAGTGAGATACCTAAATAATTTTAAAATAACAATAGGATTTACTTTGTTTACAACATTAATTTGTTTAAAACAGTGGAATGATAGCCATCTAGGAAGTATCACGCTTCCTGGATCTAGCTCACACTAGGCAGTTCACTGCCCATATTGTTTAATTATTTCTAGTGGTCTTGCTTTCATTATAGGTAGTTCCTCCTATCTAAAAGGAAGCTCTCACAGTCAGCTGTGGATTTTGAAGTAATATGCGTGAAACAACCCATCAACCGACATTTGAACAGGTATTCCTCCTATGCCCATTACACTATCTATTTTGTCAATAATTCAAAGAAACAATCTAATAAAAAGGTGAAACATTTTGGCATGCCCGGTGGGACCCATCCGAGGTTCCTTGAATTTCATTCATTCCTAGGACAAAATTGTGTGTTTTTTTCCCTTCTAAAAGCGTACACACTAATTTTCTTCCCTGGTAATCCACTCCTTTCTAGTTGCTCTAAAGGAAAATTTTCTTTTGGTGTATTTAAAAGGAATCATTTCTTCATGTTTTCTATATTTTAGTGAAAGAGCATCCCTCTTCCTATTCATCTTATTGTGTCATCCAATTTCACATTTTCGATTTGGGTTCTAAAATCATTACATTTCATTTTGATTTTCTGCATTAGCTCACATTAATTGAGGACAGCCTATACGCTGGAGGTCATGACTAGCTCGTGGTTGACAAATAAATCGTAGAAAATCACTTCTAACCTTTTCTCTTTCTCTAAGTCTTACCAAATCACACAAAAATTAAAATACATGCATTCTTAAACAACATCTTACCTAGAAGAAGTTGTAGGTGATCACATGATCATGACATAGTGGGCACCCAACTCGCTACTATGTCGAGTCATACTTCAGAGCAAGGCCCGCTCCCACCATAACATTCCTGAAACATCACCCTTTAGGTCTCCTTCTTTGTAGGAAGCCATCCTCACGAAAAAAGCTATTTCAAAATTCATGTGTCAGTCCCTAAATATCATAAGCTGAACAAACATAATAGAATAGGCACTCTAGGAATGTTCTTTCTTAGTGTTCTACTTGATTTGCATTTTGAGGTGATAGCTTTTGATCATTAATTTTGTCTTTCCTCACACACTCCCAATCATAGTCAATGTATTCTAACTTCATCTGAGTGTGTCTAGACCACATCTACATCGTTCTCAGACTTCTGGGTTTGATTCCACATCAATTTCTAATTCAAAACCAATTTTTCTCATCACTGCTTCAATCTTATAGTAACCGTCATTGGTTACCTCTGACCATCATTGGTTAAACTCAACCGAAACTGGTTCTGAGTCCTTTTGCTAACCTATTCAAAAGGACATTTTCACCTCACTTTCTTCCACTTTCCATAGTCTTTGTCACTATCATTTTTTCCCATTGACGTTTTACATATCCCCAGATTTGGCATACTTGTCAAATTTTGCTTTCTGCCTCACTGATTACTCATTGCCTATTTTCCACAATGACCGGTGGCAGTCACCTCTGAACGACATTAGTTTTTTCTAACTAGCATCGGTTAGCCTATTTCACATTCCACCCACCATTTATTACTTCATCCATTATTTTCAAGTTGTTCTTTGTACCATTTATAGAGAAGAAGCCTCACCTGATCAGTACTGGTTCACATGGTACTGACCCGAAGACAACCAAACGCCCTTGTGTTGCATGCCAGTCACCAACCGCTCCCACCTAGTCCTTCACCACCTTCTATTTTATCACTAGCCATGGATCCTATCCAGTCTACTAATATCGCTACCAGAGACGAGGAGTTTGCATGACTTGTTGACCAAAATCCTACTGCCTTGCAGTTTTAACTCTCCCATTCATCCACTTGAGTTTCCTCGGGTCAGTTGATATACGGCATGCCCGTATCTATCCCCCTGACCCTCACACCCATTTCTGCATCAGCCCCATCTGGCTCTATGCTACCTATATCCACCTTATCCCCAGGTGTTTCACAGTTAGGTTTCATACCCCTCATGATTGCCGCATCTGTTACCTTTGTGGCACCCATTACATCCACCATACCCTCGACAATTACCCCAAACACAAACTCCTCCATTCCTCATGTCTCACACATACCTATATCTACATTACCACCTCTATTCTTGGTGACCTCTACCCCATTTTAGAATTTCGTTCTTTCCATTCCACAATCATTAGCCCCTATTTCCACCACGGTTACCACAACCCTTCCTCCCCCATATACATACTACCAACCACCACCTATTTCATCTATCATTCATTCTAGGTACATACCCCTTATTTCATTGTCTTCTTCTCCACCACCTTACATGGTAACCCCATACACTAGAATGCCACACCCATTATACACCCAAAACAACCTCCTCACATTATAGGAGGCATCCAATCATCACAACCCACTAATGACCTAATTAAATTGATGATGGACAAGATGTAAACACTAGAGGCATTAGTCTCCAGCTCCAGCAACTCTCTTACCTATGAAAAGATTTGAAACAAGCCTATTCACCCATCCATTCCCATCCATTCATACCCTGTGCATTGGGAAATGCCTAAATTCACTTCCTTCAATAGTAAGGAAGACCCACAACAACATTTACACTCGTTTAAACATGTATGTTATTTGATTTCTCATGATGATGTCTTACTTTTGAGAACTTTTCCCATGTCCCTCACTAGACCAACATTCGATTGGTATAGTGGGTTATCCAAACACTCCATATTTTCATTCAATCAGGTAGCCTAAGATTTTTTAGATCAGTTTTCTATCAATATTGTCAAGAAAGTTACCATGACCGATCTATATTCCACACGTCAGTACAAGGATGAATCTATTACATATTCTGTCACTCACTGGCGCAGCTTGATCAATCAACTTACCTTTCAATTTCCAAAAACTTAACTCATCAATCTCTTGACCCAAGCTTGTGCGAGACATATCTCTCTGACCTTGTAGGTCCGAACTTTTAGAACATTCGATGAGGCATTCACTATGGCACGAAAGTTAGAAATTTGGGCTAGTGAAGAGAAGAAAATCTAATTACGAAATAAGAATTTAGCATTCAAGTCAAATGAAACCTCCTCTTCTTCCAAACCTCCAACCAATTACTCAAAATCTAAAGGTACCACTCACGCAGTGGTACTCAAGGCCGGCCCAGCTCATCCATCCAACCAAGCTACACCCTCATCTAATCTATCACCCGTACAATATTTTTGATTCAGACAAGAGCAGAGAAAATATATCCCAATTAGGGAACCTTACTCTTCTATTTTAGAGAATTTGATCAAAGCTAGCGCCATCACCCTTCCACCCATAAAACCACACACTGGTTTTGACCCTTCTCACCCCATTCCCTCATGGTATAAGGAACAATATTTCTGTAACTATCATCGAGTGAAAGGTCATAGTGATGACACCTACATCACTTTCAAGAATATTGTCCAAGAAATTCTTGAGAAAGGTGACCTAACTATGGATAATCCCAACACCATCCCAACCAAAATCTACAAATCTTCAAAAAACCATTTCCCAATCATGCCCCTTCATCCAATCAAACTAGTGAGACATCCACTCATAATACCCATGCCCGTGAGGTTCATGTGATCTTTAATGAGGTACCTATCACCTCTCAATTATCTCACATCCCTTCCATAGAGGAAATCCTAGCCTAAAATCATCCTTCCACATCTAAACCAACCTCCACCATTCCTTCACCAACAGAGGAACACCTTTCATCTCCTTCATCACCAACAGAGGATTCTTCGCCTAACATCGAGACCCTCTCACCCCTTGCTTCTCCACATAGCAAACCTTTTCCTACCATACCTCCTCCACCCATACAGGAGCACCCATTACCTCCTCCACCCATAGAGGACCACCCATTAGCTCCTCCACCCATAAAGGATCACCTATCCATTTCTCCACTTAGTGAGGAACTCTTGTCATCTCTTCCACCCATCATAGACCTGGTAGAGATACCTTTGCCTCTTGGTGTGCATTCTCCATCAGCTACCCAACATCCAACATACCTACTTTCAGCTCTCTTACCCATGGAAGTGTCATCACCAATCCGGCACTATGATAATTCTTCATCGGGAACTCCTCGTGCTATGATTATTTACTAATGCACAACCTTTAGTTTGGTGGATGTAATCTGGAAACAAAACAACAACATAACACAAGAATACCATCGACTATGATAAGACGGAATGATGACAAATCTAAAATATCAAAGTAAATAATATTAACATGAAATTGTTACAATCTCACCCATGAGGTACTTCAAGTGTTATTGACTTCACTTGCCTTTCATCAAGACTATGGGAGAAACTTTACAATTACACCTCTTAATGGCTTCTTCAACACACCTTTAAATTGATGGCTTCCTTCGCACACTTCCTACAATATTTCTCACTACTTCCTTCTATGCTAAATGAGGGGGGTGGCCTCTCTATTTATAGAACTTCTAGACTTATCCATATTATCTCTAAGATAGGAAAAGAAATCCACTCTGACAAATCATATTCCATACATTAACTCTTATTTGTACATGTAAGCTTATCTTTTAAGATAAGATAAACCTTATCATTTTACATGGGTTCCACATTTTTAGACTTTTTACAAATAAAATATACAAAATATTTATGACCTCACTCCTTGTCCTTATTACCAATATAATATTTCTAATTCCTAATCACGTAGACCCTACTTCTCTAATTACCCAAACTTTGACATTTTAACATTATCAGACCACTTACGACAAATATTTACTTTTTACAACATTCCTATTGTACTTTGACAGTTACCATACTCCACATTATTGGTGGCACCGTACTGATGGCACCGTTATCTTTTATCAGACGCTACTACTAATTATACTTAACAACATCCTATTCCTAATACATACATTAATGAAATAGAAATTATGGAGGAAAATTTTAGTGTCGACAGAAGCTGAAGCTGAATGATTCCCCATCTCTAAGATATATTTTACGAGAATTCCCATTAGGTCCTCACTAACTCCACCCACATACGTGCCATTCTCATGTTTGGCTGATTACTTAGAGTATGTGGATAGAGATTTGTTATGGGGGTGCCTCTTACTCCCTGTCTCAACACAAATGAAGATATCCCTAGAGGACACCTCCACTATCTACCCAAGCACATTTCCATGCATCAAACCAACTATAACCACTACTGTCATAACCCCTTCCACGATACCCATTAACACTCACACCAAACCCTCTAAAAACTTGTTTTTAGCATGATATCACCCAAAAATATCACCTCTCTATAGTGGTTCAAGACATTTTCTATCCTTTTCAATATTTATGGATCAAGTGCACACTTCCCTTTTTATACTTTTTACACATTTTTTCATTTTTGTTACAGAGTTTTCATAACACAAATTTTACTACTCTTTCGATCTTCTTTTATAGTTCCATACTTAATATGCAACAAGAAGAATCCCTGCATCAAAAAACACAACAATAGTAGGTATAAACATGAAAAAATACATACACTTCACCCCTAGGGTCACTTCCTATTCCTTAGCTTCCATGCTTCAGTTTTTATCACTCCATGCTTTTTCATGTCTTTTTGGCGCACTTTTTCTGTCAATCTACATGGCTATCAAGTACACATATATTATCTACTTTATGTTATCAAGTATTGAATCAACAACATAAAGTGGGGGTAAATGTAGAAACAAAATCAAGCATTTTGGTACATTTCTAAGTCCAAATCACATACTACTATTCATATGGTTCTTAGGTGATAAAATAAGTAATTGACATCTATTCTATCTATCTTATTTCCTCTTTGGTCTTACATATCCCACATCCTATTATGATCTTCATTTCTTTGTCTTTATTGAATTTGAACACTAACACCTAGGTGACATTGTCCCCTCTGGGTGCCCCGACCTCTTTGTATCTTACACACCTCTTTTGGTGCTCTTTTATCTTTTGGGAATCTTTTTTTCTTATGGTTTCACCTTTTATTTGTCAATTACAAAATTTAAACAAGGAAATCATATAAATATAAAGATATGTGACCATAATAAGGGACCAAGATCTAAGCATTAATTTTAATCATATAAGGTTTCCTCCAAATCCATCCTAAGAGCATCAAGGATATCCATCTAACACTCACTAAAGGGACAAGGGTTTGCATTTTATACATACACGTATATTTGGTGAATTTCATTTTTCCATCCACACATCTATTTACATTTCTATATCTATTTATCACTCGCTATTAAGTGCATCTTAGAAAAAGGATACCTGGGGCACAATTTCTACACACACAAAAAACTACATGGACTCTGAAATGTAGTGCAATGCTTGGTACTAAGTTCACTTTGTTTGGTGACCATTAGGATTAGACCAACTCCCCATTTGCATATTTGTTTTTTAGGATTTGATGTAGTTAGGGGTTTTATAGAATATCTTTTTTACAAATTACAAGTGAATTCAAAGATCATTCAACGACATACCTGTGACCAAACGTGAAGGTTAGTGACACTTTCATGACACAACAAAAACAATTTTTTTGAGCTTCTACCTGGTCATAGGCGTCCAAAAAATTTATATAGTGCCTAGGCACCCTAGTCATTTTCTAGACACAGTAGTCCAACATCATCCGACAGTTCTATGATTTTTTGTGTGATTGCGAAATATTTTCTTCCTCTTCATTATTATTCTAGTCTAGAATACTTTGGGATCAAGTGCAAAATTAGATAATTCTTCTGGTCTCTCTCTTTCACTTAGGGTTTCATATTTCTCTAGCTTATTTATTTTGTCAGATCTATATATTAGCAATTATTTATCATATGTGAATCTACAATTAAGGTTTTTACAAATTCAATATTTTTTAAATAAAAAAGTAGAAAGAGGGGTCATTTGAAGACCTAAAAAATTTTCAATTGCAATGAAAAAAGATTAGCTAAGAATTTGATATTAATATAGAAATAAAAGAAAAACAAACATACTTGTGATTAGTACCCGTTTTCTTATTTTATTGTTAATTTGTACGAGTTTTTGAAAAGATAAGATCAATACACTATGATGTATAAATTTCGATGATATTGACAAGAAAGAAAGAAAAATTATGAAATCTAATAAAAAATGGACCAAGGGTCCCACCTAGTGTGCATGAATGTTTGAGGTGATTTTTGGTTTTCCATTAATATGATAAAATGCCCAAAATTAGGAAGACAATAAGGTTTAATGCTATCTACACTGATAGTGTAATGTTGGGATGTGTGAGTGAAAAATGTGAGGGTTTCCTCTTTTCACAAAAATGAGAGAACCTCCATGTAAAGACAACTAGACAAGATAGATATTAAACTAAGATATGGAGGGTTACTCAGTAAAGTATGATCTTAAGATTCAATGGGATTCCTCAAAAGCTGCAAACTTACTTTTAAAAATTAATTTATAATGAGGATGTAATGATAATTGATAAGTATGAGGAATGAATAGAACTCTAAGGGGATGGAAAGATCTTATTCTTATCAATAGGTGGCCTAAGAGAGGGAAATCGTGAGATTTAAGTTGAAGAAGTAGTCAAACTAGAACTATTTAGCAGTGTCTCATCCTTCTTGTATGATTTCAATTTGGTCTTCTATTTCTTCAATTTTAGGTATCAGGGTGATGCCAGAAAGGCTAAGTTCATGTGTGATATTGAGATATTCCCAGACAAAGGGTTATTGCTTGATTGAGAGATGGTATATAGTAATTATGGGATGTGATTCACTTGACATTATCATCTACAGGAAAACACACCTTGAAATGAGGTAGACCATACATAAACATAATGATAAAATGAATTAAAGCATACTGATGTAATGAAGATTCAAGTAGAATCAATAATGATTCATGTAGAATTGTTGGCAATAACTTATCAAAGATGTATTATTTAATATAATTAATATTACATGCATAATGATAAATAAAAAGGTTGAGTTTGACTTAATAGATGATTTTTAAAGGATTTGATAGTGAAAATAACATAATATACTTACCTTCGAATGTGTAAACTGGTATATAAAGAAGAGTAATCCTTAGAAAGATTTGGGGATTTCGCAAAGGTTTAATTGATGTCTTGAAAGTTTTTAGATTCTTCTAGTAATGTTGTCTTGGTCTTGAACATAATATAGCTTCACCGAGGATAATTACGGGATGATATTAGAAGATTTTTGGTGATCTATTTATAATCACTAATGATTATATTATAATGACTGACGATACGGGATAAGCAAGAAAACCATCTTGGAAGTAGAGTTAAATGTTTTTTCGGGTTTGGATTCATTTGTAAATGATTTAGGATGCTAAGAGGTTTGGTGGTGATGGTTAAAAATGGGTTACATGGGTTAAAGGTTGTTACGAAGGTTTAAGATAGATAAATAGGGTTTTACAGGGGGGAAACATGATTTTAAGGGGGGTGGAATGATGGTTAAAGATAATGAGATAGGTTAAGGTATTTTTTAAATGAAAATTTGAAGGGTGTATCCTAGAAACAGGTGTCTATAATGATATTCATGTTGTTGGTGAATTTTGTGAGAAGGGTTTCTTTGTAAAGCAAGACTTCAAAATCACGATTATGGGCATAGCCAACTAGATGAGGCTTGTTTATGGTTTAACCACCATTATAATCTTATATGGAAGAATCCAACATATGAGAGTATAATATGGTCTCAAGTTAGACCATTCACTCTTGTAGGGGTTGTGGTGTTTGTGAGATAACTAGAATAATCGTAGGATCTTTCTTGTGATGCCAAAAAGGAGGAAGTTGAGATATGGCGAGTTTAAGAAGGTAAGGATTATTTATTCTGAAGTGAGTTCATCAAGCTCTTGATAATTTGATTCTAATAGAGGGGGAGACATACGCTTGAACAAATAGAGATGACCAATGTTTCCATGAAGGATATTTATAGGTTAGTTAAAGCATTGATATTCCTAAAAGTGGATTGGTGCTAATTTATCTAGCATGGGGAGTTTGTATGTCCCCATTTTCTTAAGTGTATCATAATTCCAAGGGTTAGTGTCCCCTTGAATCTTATAATAATTTCCATGGTGAGGGAACCTCATACCAGGGTTCATTTTAAGAGACGTCCTGGAAATTAGAGGTGGAGAATACCTGGCGAATATCCTCGGAACCGGTTTCACGGGAAGGCGAATTGTTTGGGGGTTGTATGAAATTTTTTTTGCCTGATTATCAAGCACTACGACAGAAGGCTGCAGACGCACGACGGGAGATTTTGCTATCGCACATCAAAAAAATGCAGTGACGCGCGTCAAAAGACCTTAGTGACGCGCGTCACTAAGGTCTTTTGACGCGTGTCACTGCATTTTTTTTGACGCGCGACAGCAAAATATCCTGTCGCGCGTCTGCAGCCTCCGACCTCTGCTTTCTCATCAAAAACTCTCCATGTCGTGCATCAACAAACTCTTTGTCGTGCATCTACTATGCGTCAATATCTATTGTACCTCCTTATCATGCATCAAAAAAAATGCAGTGACACACGTCAACAAGCCTTAGTGACGCGCTTCAACAGACCCTAGTGACGCACGTCACTAAGGTCTGTTGATGCGCGTCACTAAAGCCTATTGACGCGCGTCACTAAGGCGTCAAGACGCCTTAGTGACGCGCGTCAATAGGCCTTAGTACGCCTTATTGACGCACGTCAACAAGCCTTAGTGACGCACGTCAATAGACCTTAGTGACGCGTGTCACTAGGGTCTGTTGACGTGCGTCACTAAGGCCTGTTGACGCACGTCATTGCATTTTTTTGACGCACGACAGAAAATATCCTGTCACGCGTCTGCAACCCTCTGCCCTCTTCTTGCTCATCGAAAAAAAACTCCATGTCGCTCGTCAACAAAATATTTGTCATGCATCTACTATGCGTCAATATCTACAGTATCTCCTTGTCTGCAAACCGTCCTTGTCGCGCGTCTATAATATGGGATAGATCATATTGTTGAAAAATGTGAAGTATAAATGTTCTACCCGGGCGAATAATCTACGTTTATATAGGGGATATTTTTCAAGGGTAGGTGAAGCCAACCCCTAAAAAAAATTAAAGTGTAATTTTTAGGCGAACAGGTCACTGGCCCGTGCCAAAAAATTCGCCTTTTCAAAATTTTCAAAAATGGAATATTCGCCACTAAAATTTTCCCTGCCTCATACACTAGTAGGAGGAAGAAACAAGGACATTCATATGATGAATCTAAGGCCGCCTTGTGATAATGGTATAAGAAAGGGGAAAATTAAATACCATGAATTTAACATAAGAATTCCTAGGGGGAATGGTGATGGATAACCAAACACACCCCATCGTAGGCATCTATCAACAATTGTATCCTTGGCAAGTAGTTCCTATGGATATTAGGTTATCATTATAATAACAAGATCCTTAATGAAATCTAATGAGGTCACACATATGCCTAATATATTATTAATTAGAGCATGCTTGACTAAATTTTAACCTATTTTGATTTGATATGAAAAGTGGTAGATCATATACATGAATAAATATCTCATCTAGGATCATTAAAGCGATGGGAAAACAAATGTATGAATGAAAATCCATGGTGAGATCAGTAGGAATTGAGAGTTCCTCACATTTTTGGTGGATAGTTATTCTAAGCGATGAAATGTAGGACTATACCTCAAACAGGGATGGGAAGGTATGTTCATGAAAAATATCATAGTCATGAGATTCTTGCATTGGTGAGGAGACATACGAATTAGTTCCTAAAAGGGAACTAGGCTTGGATTTTTTGAAATACTTGTAGAGAATCCCACTCATCATGACTGGACTATGAAGAAGGATGAGAATTATGAGAGGCCTCAGAAAAGAGCCTAAAGTAGTAGGTGTATTTAAAGATACTTATGAAAAAAAAAAAATTCTTAATTTTTATGCCAATGAACCTGTAAGTTTGATTTTTACTTGACTTGGGCCGATGTTGTATATAGAAAAGAATAAATATCTAGACACAATCAGCCCTATAGAATAATTTCAATAGGGGTCGACAACATCTAGAGGAGGTAGGTGTTATCTTTGAGGAGCTTTATTATGTGGTATAAAAGGATGGACGACTCTGTGACTCTGAGGCTGAAATACTATATGAAATTTTTTGTTTTATATAATATATGACATAGTTTACATCATTAATTGCAAAAATAATTTCAGGTTGGTAGTCTATGTCAATTAAATTGGTTATAGCATTCTCTTCCCTCTTATAATATTCATGAAAATCATGATTATTCATAGGATTAGAGAATATATTTATAGTTACACTATCCTAGTTGTTGGCTTCATGACAATTCTTGTATTGAGCTACGAAATGAGCTTTGACCAATTCTTTCAAATGCTCGTGAGTGATAACATCATAATAAAAAAACATTTCCTAAGAATAATATGATTACATCCATTCATATTGTATGATAATTCTCATGTGAGGTACCCCAATCATTGTGCCATGAAAAAAACTTACTCTAATCATTCCAATGAGGAATGGGTTGAGAAGGATCTAGGATTATGGTAAATGGTTTAGGAAACCGATGCTTCAAATCTTTGTTACATAGTGGTTGATGAAATTTAGGTTGGTTTATATTATTTTTATGTTTTTGGTCAGTATTGAAAAAAACCATATTCAAAGAAGTGATAAGAGGAAGAGTATTTGAGACTCTATCATTTTTCACATTCTTGTTTTTAGAGCACTGGAAGATTTAGTCTTGTTTTTTAGTTGGTGTCTTGAATGGAGCCTTCTCAAATTCCCATATGAGGTAGCCTTGCATTTTTGCACATCCAAATTCCTCTTCCTGGGAAATAAGAGAAAAAAACCTCACATTTTATTGAAGGAGAGGTCCAAGAGATCATAAAAAAGTTAAGAGTCTATCATTGGCCATGTTACGCTTTACCCGCATGGATAGGGTCTTCCAATGATAAATAAAGGCTTATGAAAATTCATTATCATATTGTTGATAGTTATGAAGTCATTGATGTTATTTTTAGGTAGACCCATATATTGGAAATTTTTTACTGGGTTTCTCACTAGGGACTTTAGCTCTACTATTAAAGTAGGAGGAAAAGTATGGTACTAATCTGAAGCATCTCCTGTAAGTTTTTTTGATAGGATTTTGGTTTCATTTTATGAATTTATTTTGTTCCATTCCTTTTAAATATTTACAAAGGCCTTTATATAAAGGTTGGGATCAAAATACCCGTTGCAAGATATAGTCTGAGCAATCCCCACCAATATCCATACTAGCAATTATAGGGTATTAATGGATCTTGTTGAAATGCTCACAAGAAATTGTTCTTAATGGGGGGTTTATTGATGGGTATTGCATTTTTCCCATTCAAAAAATGTGGGCATGGTTGCCCAAGATCTCGTTAGAGGGAAGTTCACTAGCTAAGTCATGTTGAATTGCATTTGGAGAAATTGATTTTTTGTAGTGGATTATTATTGGCTCAGTTTGCCAATAAGTCAGAGAATGGGGTTGGTAGGGTAAGAATTAGAGGAATTTTTAGATGAAAATATTTTAGTCACTTTCCCCTTTTCTACCCTATGGGAAGGTTTCTTAGAGATAAATTTGAGAAGGAATTTTCTAAATACTTCATCTGATTATCCTTTGTATTGAGGGAATTGAGATAGAAATTTCTGAATCTTAGGAGTATTGTCAAATGTATCATCATTCTAATTTTCCTCTTCCTCATCTTCAAGTGTGTCATTATGGTGGGTAGAAGGCTTCTCTCTAGGTGCTCCTATTGTGCAACTTTCAATTCAAAAAGGATACTCTAGTTCGGGATGATATGTCTCAGGAAAAAGTTTCACAACAGAGTTAGAGGACATAAGGCCTGGATAATCCATTGTGGAGTCATAATATTGCTAAGAAAATGTTAAAACATTAAGGATGCAGACACAATCATCTATATATAGGCATGTACATAGAGATCAAGGGTGTTTGGAAGAAAATATGAGAAGATAGACCTGATCAATCATATAGAAGGATCTGCACATGTGTCAAAGGCATTAAAATATGAGAAAACATAGACATAAAGGATCAACCATGGGTGATTATGTCTCTGAAAATAGGTTTCTAATGATTTTTGGATGTTTAGATGAATTCTAATTTGGAGAAGGATGATTATATCAAGATGTGCTTGATCAAAAGGTCTATATGATTCATGTAAAGTTAACTAGAGAATGTATGCAAGTCAGAATGTGTCTTAATAACATGCACTCCTAGGTCATCCATTTTACAAGGGTATCGAGGTAACTAGTAGGAAACAAAATTGTACCAAAACACAAGGGGATATACTTAAAAAGGCTACAATGAACACTATGGTCACATATCTAGAGGGAAGTAGTACCTAAACTAGATAAACCTACCGGTTTTTTATTCTCATGGACTATGCTAAAGTAACCCTACTGAGATATTGGTACTTGGGTGTGGAGAACTATGGATCAAAATAGATGATAACTAAGGAGCTGGAAATTTATACGAGTACTAAAATAACTAGCATAAAAACATATGAAATACTAACCTAACATATCACATTAAATAAGGTAATGTACTTAATTTGGAAAATTAAGAAATATTATTAGAGGACTAAATTTATACCTATAGGGTGGTCATTAATCTGCATATATCTCTTCAAAGAAGAAGCATGCCAAGAGAGAGTCATTATTAGGTATAGAAGGGGAACATCATTCCTTTCCTAGAATCACTATAGGTGACCTAGTAGTGTAAGAAAAAATTTAAGAAGGAGAGTAAAAAATCCATTTCAAGATTGATTCAAGATGAATCAAGAGCTAGGCAAGATGATGTGAAGATGTAAAACAAGTGTTGAACTAATGGCAGTCTAAATGATTTTGGATTCCTTTTTTTATGAGTTTCAAATGAGGTAAGGGTATATATAAGACTCCATCACCCATGGATGATGGCATTGGCCATGAGAAAATATAACAATGACACCATCTCCCACTAGAGATGGTGTCATCCACATGTGATGTAAAGAGGTATGATGTCATGAAAAAGGTAAAATAGTGTGTCTTGGATCATGGATGTGGATAAAAAATATTTTCCAAGTGATGAGATGCAATCAATAATTTTTGAATGTGATGTACACGAAACCTAGAAAGATAATGATACCTAGAAAAAGGAAAAATAATGCCAAGCCCAAAGTGTGACACTCTCTCTGTGTACTATCTTTGACCCATAATTGTTAAGTGAATAACCATTCTCCATTCCTGGAAATACCCTTAAGGCACCTGCTCTAGAAATAGATGCATCAGTGCCACTTATCTACACAAAGGAAATTTTTAGTAACAAGTATGAAAGATTAAAAGTGAAAAATTAGGTGTATACACATGAAATTTAGATTATGATGGATATGTGATGTATATTATGAATTTTACTAACATGTTGACATGATAAATTATTGATTGCTTGACATTAAGACCCTTAGGGTGAATATAATATGGATTTCTATTTCATGATAATTATCTATGGATTCTTCTTATTTTCCAATAATGTTTATGGTAACATATATGAGATTAGGTTGCAAATAACATGTTTCAGGTGTACACACATCTTGTATATGTGTTTCATAACTTAGAAAATAACTTTGAATATATTGAATCTTGGATTGTTCATTTGAATAATTCCCATACATAGGTATTTCCTCCCTCAATATGGCTGGAGTGGGATAACCTCCTTCCTATGGTGGACAGATAATATCCCATTCTTGTTCATAAAACCTTACAAAGAGGAGCTCGGGAGATATAAGGTCCTGGGATGTATAAGTAGTTTGGAGGTATAATTACTTATTCTATCTTACATAAGAAATTTTCAATGCTTATGGTTATGTATGGATTTCTACCCTCTCCATATGGCACAAAGTGGAGAATGGCACTCCTTACATTAATTATCATGAGAATGATTTTGTGGACTTGTTTGAAATTTTGTAAATTTTTTTGAATCCTTGTGCTATTATGAGAAGAATATCCTCTCTTAAATAGGATTGAAGGGAGGATATAAAGCTCATCACCTTGGGATGGGCATATTATGATTCCTATAGGTTTAGAGGAAACCAATCCTTTTTTTGATTTTTGGAAATTTTGGATCTTACAAAGAAAGTTTTGAAACTGATTTTTGGTAAAAGAAAGAAAGCTGATTAAAATTATGGCATGTTGTTTCTTGTTTTGGGGAGGATTTTACACTTGTATATTTCATTTTAAAATATGTAAATATTACTAAAAAGATGGATTTATTTTACGGAAGAAAAAAGTTAATTATTATTTTTAGTGTGCAAATGAAAGAAGTTAATTTTTTTTTTGGTTTAAATTATTCTAAGTGATGCATTTGATATGTTATTGAAATTGTAGTATTCAAAATGTATTAATTTATATTAAATGAGAAAAGAGGATATAAAAGCTTTGGGGATGATATTGTCCATGGTGTATCTCCTTATCCAATTTTAATTATTGAAAAAAATTACCTATATTGTGTTAAAATTGAAACATAGGTGCATTGTAAATTTGAAAGAGATTGAAATAGTTTCCCTTATAAAATTTCATATACTTAACTTTGTATTTTATCCTTGCAATGTAATTTCAAACCAAATTTAGATCTAATTGATTAAGGAGTTGTACGTATGCATGAATGCATGCATACATACATACATACATACACACCAACATACAAATATATGTGTGTACATAAATACATATAAAAATTTGATAATATAATTATGAATACTTTTTACCTTATGAAATCCTTAAAACATTATCTAAAAAAATCCAAATCCGTTATTTTATAATAGAGAATGGTGTATACATACATACATTTACATCCACACACACACACACACACACACACACACACACACACACACACACACACACACACACACACACACACACACACACAAATAACCCCAATGTGTAATCTTGTTAGAAAGGAGTTGATTGTTATGTTTGGATCGGATGTGTTATAGATAGGATGCTTCCTTTATGTGGCCTACCATGCCATAATTTATCAAACACAAGTATATATGTGTGTGGGTGTGTAGGTATGTGTGTATTTATATTTGTTGCATCTAAAAAAATGTGTAAACGCTTGTATTTTTCTTGTGACCCATAAAAGAGATTTACACACACACACACACACACACACACACACACACACACACACACACATGATCCATACTGTTAAATTCCCTCAATAAAAATTTCCCATCAAAACACAATAAAAGAAATAAAATAATCCATTACAGTTGCATTTGAAGACTAGCCCTATGAAAAAAAGATTAGGGGAGATAGTAAAATGAATAAAAAAGAAAAAATAATGGATTACCCTTGGAGTCTAGATATAAAATGGAGATATTATCTCCATCGCTATGCTCACATGAGAGCATCAAAAACCCTTAAAGAAAAATAATAGATAAAGAAGACAATATTTTAAGAGAAAACATAATATAAGAAAAGATAAGGATAGTTAGGATTTTGGAGAGTTTCCCTAAGATCTAGGGTAGATATAGAAAATATGTTATTGGTATGAGAAATTTTTCATGCCACGTGGCATGCCATCTCACTTAGGTGAGGTCATAAGTCTAGGATTCATGTAGAGTCATTATGATATTCCTTACGAGTAAGTACATCATATGCATCATAGAAAGTTACTTTCCATTCTGGGAATGTAACTCCCCTTCTCAACTTGAGAGGTCATGATTGCAACATTGGGGGGTACACAACACCGTTTATTTGTACGCCACCTTTCAAATATATGAGAAGGAATTTTGAATATTTGTATGCACATTGGCTAATGCCCACTCTTCATGAGACCTCATCAGGTCATTGGACCCAAATTGAATTTATGTTCACAGCCATCCCACATGATCCTTGTGCTTTTCATTTTTGCATTCTCCCTCATGGTATCAGAGAACACATTGTGTGGATATCTACAACTCTCTGGTTTTTAGTTTTCACTTCCCTCGACTCTCCGTTTCTAATATAAAGGTTTCCCGATCTTCCATTAGAATGGTTATTCCATTTGTGCTTTCATTACATTGATTCTTGGTTTTAAAATATTGTTCGTGGTTTCCAGTTCATGTTTATGAGTGTTTGTGATTTCCAAACTTTCATGTTTATTCTGAGGTGTTTTTCAAGGTTAGGTTGTAGTTTGAACTTTAGATCATAGTTTAAGTGTTGTATTTTGGGTTTTTAAACAATGTCAAAACAACTCGGCCCTAATTCACCGATCTACCCCCCATCACATCTCCACTCTTCCCTTGACCTAATCTACTCATTGGGCCTCTGCATTTTCTGTAAAATTAGTGCATTCATACGCTCTCACCTAGTTACTCTATTTCACTCCCCTGCATCATGGAAATATTTTACTTGTGGTTCCCTCATCCAATTTCATGCCTTCACTCCTCCTAGTTTGTTTTCCATTTGAGATCCTTTGGATTCTTTGGATCCACTCCATCCCGCTAGCTTATTGACCCCTGTTGCATTTATTCTTATCATGTATGGTGCTCATTAGTCTAGCATTTCACCTTAGCTATGCAACTAGTTACATCTTTCAGCTCATCCTTCTGCGCTTGTGTTGATCTTCAGTGTTGTTTTTAGCTTACACACCTACTTGATGCTCCCACTTGTATCCGTGCTCATCCTTACCTCTAGTTTTTCATGCTCCCTCCTTATTCCAAACTTATCACTCACCATTCTTACTGGTCTGCATCAATCGTTATGTGGTAGCATAGATCCATTACATTATTCATTCCATACACTATTTAATTGCTTCCTCCGTCAGTGCCATTCTTGGCCCTTCCAATGATTACAGTTCACTAAATTACTCTTAGACTTCATTTGGATCCACACAGAATTCTCTGCCACCCCGACTTGGATACGTGGACTCTCTTACTTCCATCCACATCGGTTCCCCTCCACTGAAATCCTCCAGGAAACCTCTGGCTCCTTCCAGATCAAGACACATCATCTCAAAAACCTCAATCTAACATTGTCTCACCACTCTACTCAACGCTTCATCCAATGCATCCTTGTAGCTCAATGGGATTCCAACTCACCAGCCCCTTGTTTGACATCTCTCTAACCTTCCCATGCACTAGACCCTCTAACTTGGCATTGAAATCATGACATGACATTAAACTCACCATCAACTTTCTGGTGTCACCTCACTTCGCCCCACTAAGTTGCCCAAGCTAGATCACCCAATTGTTGCCCTTTTACACCCTTTGAACACCTAGGACTCCCTTTTCACCCTTTTTTTGGATGTTTCCAACTGTTTATCCTTTTTTCACATTGTGTAAATAATTTAAAGGGGAAAATTAATAAAATTCAACATCATAAAGAGGGGGTAATTTTTTCGGGCTCCTGGTATAGGTTTATTGGGCTTTTCGGGCCACTTTTTTTGGGTCACTACATTTTAGTGATTCTCTTCACCTACGACTAGTGAGCACATCTACCAAATCCTTACACAAAGATAACCTTATTTTTCATGATGTGAGATACCTTTTCTCTCACAATAAGCAGTGGTGTGCCCTTTTTTTCTTTTGAATATTTTGTTTGATTGTGTGTCATTTCTCTTATTTTGACTAGGATTTTTATGGCCTCCACTCTCATGTGATTTGCTTCCTACTGCAAGTTGAATGGTCAACTATCTAACATCGCATAAAAACACCCTATTATAATCACACACTACTTATCAAGTTTCATATATAGGGGGGTTATCATTGTTCTTCTCATGCATCGTATTTCTTGTAGATGCATCCTCAATTGAGTCTATAATCTTGCATTTTTGCACCCTTATTATTTTGCACCTTACACTTATTTCTT
Organism: Taxus chinensis; assembly: GCA_019776745.2. Classification (NCBI taxonomy): domain Eukaryota; kingdom Viridiplantae; phylum Streptophyta; class Pinopsida; order Cupressales; family Taxaceae; genus Taxus; species Taxus chinensis. The sequence continues at coordinate 653,571,552 of CM034148.1, forward strand.
CTGTTTACACATCCTAGATGATGATCTTTACATCCTTGAGTGTTTCATGATTTCCTTACATCTTCAACTACTTCTTGGGAGAGAGAACTATACATCATGGTGTGATTATATGGAACACTACTTCGCCTATAAGGGTCTTACACACTTCTTGCACCCATTGATTCTAATCGTCTTAAGTAATTTCTCGACACATGCGAGAATTTTTTTGGTAACTTGATGTTGCATGTCACAAAAAATCTTTGTATTCATGTGATAGAATTAGATCCTCCCCACCACATCTGTAGCATTTTTCCGTCTTTATTCAGAGACCCTGCACATACTGTCATCATTGTTACTATTGATGATCCATTTTTCTCCTCTTCTTCTTCATGTGATTGAAGTTATGTTGACACAGGATCACTTTATTCTAATTCTTATGATGAGGTTTGTGCTTCTAGTTCTAATTATGAGAATACTACATAGGACTTGTATCCTCCTTTTCTCATTATTTCAGAGAGTTTCGACACCCCTCTTATCTCATCAAACATCAAGAAATATCCTTCTTAGCCTCAAAGCATCATTGCACCAGCCTCCTTTCCACGTCTCATGTGCGAGGCCCCTAACACTTCTCTTTGTTCATGCATGATTGACTCATACCTATTCAACATCACTCTTCTTTTTATTGACCCCCCTCATTGGTACGAGTATATACTGGACCTTGATCATATTTTTGATATTCCTACTTGTGATGTAGTACATGATCTGCATCCTTCAATAGGTGTTTCAAAGGATTCTGTCATCTCTTTTATTGGTATTTCCCCTTCTGGGACTCTTATCACTTCCAACTTTAAGGAGACCTTCATTGATCCACCCTTTCTTGTTGATCATCTATTTGTTGTGGGGGTTATTGCATTGCCTTCACATCACTCAAGCATCATTTTAGCTGATGTTCCTCTTCTTCACTCTAACAGTTCCATGGTCATGCCATTACCTTCGGTTCTTTGACACCTTATTTCTATACATATGTCACACTTCCATGACCAAGACTCAAAGTTCTTCATGTTGCTACTTTCGGCTTCCTTCATAGAGTGGGTGGACTTCCAACACTCCATTTTTTCCTTCTTAATGGTAGGAACATAGTTCGGCGTGGGTGTCTCTTCTTCAATCAATAGGTAGAAGAAAACATCATCGACAATCTTTTGGGATAATTCTTAGAGTTTCAGAGTTTAAATTTATCCATGGAATCTTCTTCTTTCCTGTTGTATCCCTCCTCTTCTCTCTTCTTCTTCTTTTTAAGAGATTTTCATTTTGCACATGGGTACCTTATCATGATCATTAGTAAACTGGACCAATCCTTGTAATATTTCATAGATTAGAGAGTGTGTTTTCATCTCTTGTGGTAGATGTTTTTCCCATGGGGTTTTACTCTATTGTTTGAGGTCCTCATTGTGCATGGGCACCTCGTCACGATTTAGTTCTTGGACCCATTTTTCATTTCTAACTCATCACCTCATCATAAGTTATGATGAAGGGGGTGTTGGTGTGAGACATTTTCCATACCACATGGCTGGTAATCTAACTTAAGTGAGGTCCTAGGTCTAGGTGTCATGTAGGATCATTATGATATTCCTTATACATTTGTGCATCATACGCGTCAGTGGGAGTTACTTTCCATTTTTTGAATGTAACTCTCCTTCGCCACTTAAGAGGTCATGATTACATAATTAGGGTTACACAACACCCTTTATATGTACACCACCCTTTATATCTATAAGAAGTTTAATGAGATTTTCCCAATTTCGAATATTTCTATGCACTTTGGTTGATCCTCACTCTTCATTAGACCTCGTCATGTCGCCAGACCATAACTTGGTTAATGTTCACGCTATCCCACATGATCCTCATGCTTCACATTTTTGCATTCTCCCTCATATTTAAGGGTGAGAGATGGATGATCCATTTCCTACCTAACTTAAATAATTTAGCTTGTGAATATAGTCTTTTTCAATTGTGTTTTAGGGTTAATTATTTTTATGCTTATTCTAGTTATTCATGACATGATTTTGTACCATCTTTAAGTACCTTCATATGCTGCTAATGCATCATAAAAACTAATAATTTGTGAAAACAAAATGTTACCAAAATTACTACAATACTAAACCATTTTTAAGAGAATGTAAAATAAATAATGTGGTTCCCTAAATACCATTTTTTTACTATTAAGAATTAAACCAATATAAAAATTTATATAATTTTTTCAAATCTATTTGTAGTCAAATATGTGTAAAATTTAATGTTTATATTTTTATAATTATATTATAGTGTGAAATAGCCTTGCTAAATAATCATAAAAAGAAATTACAAATTATATATTATTTTAACAAAGTAATATCATTTTATATTAGATGTAGATAATTCAAAATAAACATAAGGGTGAGGATTTTTTTGACCTGGGCACATAGCCATAAAAAAATTATTTTAATTTATATTTACCTATTTTATTCTTATAAATAGAAATTCATAGCATAATATTGAATTTTAATTCATAAATATAGGAATTTATGACCTAATAAAACTTTGTATTCGCATCCATGAAATTAATTTTTATAGAATAATATTTATTTATTTATTTACATGCAATCCATGAAATTGACAGGCTTGTTTTGACTTTAACCGTATATTACTTGTAAAAGTTGTAGGTAGTTTGTTACATGTTAGTGTAGTGCCCACCTCTACTTGACATTGTATTCTAGATTTTTTTGACTCATATTTTGATCTATCTTGTTGACATTGAGAATATTATATTATTTTCATTAGGATTCATGTACATTAAATTTAGATTATGATGGATTTTGATATATATTATGAATTTTACTAAAATGTTGACATGATATATGATTAGTTCTTTGAAATTATGTGCCTTATGGTGAATTTACTATGGATGTCTATTTTTATGATAATTATATATGGATGATTTATTTTTAATAAATTTTATGGTAGTGTATATGATATTAGGTTGTGAATATCATGTTTTGGGCGTATACACCTCTTTTATGTGATTGTTGTGTTATGGGTTCATAACATATTTGTTGTTGATTTACATGGATTGTATGTTCATTCAAATATATTATATTGATCATATATGATGTGTGTGTATTGAGTGTTTAAATTTTAGAGCTAAAAAACATGGTTTTTAGGAGATTTATATCATAGTGTCAAAATTGGCCATTGGCCAAGTTATACTTATGAATTGGTGATTATTTGATTTCACATTATGGTTTTGCACTAAATGAAATTGGTGTGGGTAATTTATCATTTTGGTTTCACACTCCATTCAATTATTTAATTTATAAAATTTAATTATAATTGTTGGTTTATTCATTTCATTTTTCTCTTTTTCTCTTCCTTAATTTAAATTGAGTCTAGAATGTCCAACTTTGTTTCAACCATTTTTATAAATTTATTACCTTGTTTAGTCTACACTCTTCCCCTGAAACCCTTTCACTAAAATAAGGATTTGAAAAGAATGGGATTTTTGGTAAGTGTGCATGGCTTATAGAGGGCCACATTTTCCTTGAAAAGTGTTAAAACAAATCCTCACCTATAGCTAGGGAATGTTATTTACAATTAAAAAGGGACCTTTATACATGCCTAGATGTAATTACCCACCCACATTATTTATGATTCTTGTTCTTCTCGACATGATTTGAGGTGATTTCAATTAACCTCTAGTGGCTCAACAACTCCTCTTAGATTTTGGGATATCCTCTTTTATGACATTACTTTTTGTCTAATTTTTGGGGGGATATTATTTGGTATGAAACCTAACTAGAGGACTAATAGATTCCAAAGGGATCTCTTTTCATTGGTCCCTATTTTGTTATGTGTTTCTAATTTATCCACAAAATTTGGGAGAATTGAGGTTCTAGTTGTTTGGACTCTTTTTGGGATTTCTAATTTTTTTTAGAACTTTTCAATTCTTAGAGTCTATTTATATTGCTATTATATTGGATTGTAGAGCTTGGAATCTTCGATTTTTGTATTGAATTATTCAATGTACGATTCTTAACATAAATATTTTGTTTTTTTTTATGTTTGCATGTGTTTGGGTTGTGTTAAAATTTTATATGGTTGTTGCATTTTATTAGTCCATACCTTTCTAATTTGGAAGGGTAATTTTTACAAGTGAGGGATTTGAAGAGACAATATACATGGTTATTTCCTCACATCATATGGTTGGAGTGGGAGAACGCCCTTTATATGGTGGAAGGAGAATCTCCCTTCCTTGTTAAGGAAACCTTATAGATCTGAAAAGCCTTGCAATGAGGAGCTTTGAAGATATAAGGTTCATGGAGGTATAAAGATTTTGGAGGAATGTATACTTATTATTTGATACAAACTAAATTTGAAATACTTATGGATATATATGGATTCCTACACTCCCTATATGTAAAAAAGTACAGAAGGGTACTCTTTATGTTGATTGTCTTGAAAATGCTTTTATGGACTTTTTGTTCTTAATTTTGTGAATATTATTAAATCCTTTTGTTATTATAACAAGCATATTCTATCTCTCATGAGCTTCAAGGGAGGATAGTATTCTCATGACCTTGATATGGACATATTATGATGCATATATGTTGGAAGGAAACCAATCCATGTGCTTATTTTGGAAAGGTTAGAGCTTACAAATGGAGATTTGGATCTTTTTTTTGTAAAGATAAAGTTGATTAAATATTTTCCATGTTGTTCCTGTTAGGTTGGGGAGCCTAGTTTTATGTGAGAAAGTGTTGAAGACTGTACACTAAGAGTACTGTACACTTTCCATAGTTGTCTCACCAGGGTTTGGGGGTGCAACCCCTGAGAAATTTTTTTGGCCTTAAAACATGCCTAATATATCGGGAAACATGATTTTCTCATATGGGTGGGTTTTTTGACCTATCGGTTTATGGGATAGTTTTGGCCCATGGTTTTGATACCCATGGTTTTGTAAAACTACTTAAGTAATTGTCTAGATTTATATGATTTTGTGCATATGGTAGGGATAATGTAACATTAGAGATGTGTTTTGAATTCGAGTGTGAATTTTGTAGAGTTTGTTGAGCATAGGTCTAAATACATTTGGGTATTGTATTGAGAGAGTGGTGGCTTGTAATAAAATCCAAGGAAATGATTCTTAGTGGACGTATCCCAAATTGGTTGAACCACGTTAAATACTGTCTCTTTTTGTTGTGTTATTTTATTCTGCACTTTTATTTACGATCTGTAACATTGTTCTGCATATTAGTTTCTACTGTTGCGATTTTGTGAGGGATTATTCCACATATTTTATCCCTTATTTCCTAACAATTGGTATTAGAGCATGGTTTTGTTTGCTGAAGGTTTGAATCACAGGGAAAGTTTTATCTTCAGTGGGAGCTATGGCAGATGATGGAAGATCTAGGGTTGATAAATTCAATGGGTAGAATTTTAGTCTTTGGAAGATGCAGATGGAAGATTACCTTTATCAGAAGGATCTTTATATTCTACTGTTTGAGAAGGTGAACAAACCCTCGAGCATGACGGATGCGGAATGGGATTTGCTGGATAGGAAGGAACTTTGGACAATCTGGCTATGTATTGCATCTTCGGTATTATTTAATGTTTCAAAGTAAAAGACTACAAAAGAACTGATGGATGCAATAGGCAAGTTGTATGAAAAACCCTCTGCCTCTAATAAGATATTTTTAACAAAAAAGTTGTTTAATATGAAAATGTCTGAGAATGGTTTAGTAGAAGATCATTTAAATTATTTTAATGCGGTTGTAAATATGCTAGCTTCAATTACAATAGAATTTGATGAAGAAGTTAGGGCCCTTTATTAGTTATGTTCTCTATACATGAGAGTTGGAATAGCCTGGTAATGGCGGTAAGCAACTCGGTTGCACCTAACTCAAAGTTAAAGTTTGAGGATGTTGTAGGGGTGATTCTAAGCGAGTAAATGCAAAGAAAAAACTCTAGTGAATATTCTACTTCAGGGAATGCTTTGACAGTGGAAACTAGAGTAAGACAGAAGAATAGAGGAAGCCGTGGAAAATCAAAGGATCGAGCAATGTCAAAATCCAAAAGAAAGATAGTATGCTGGCATTATGGAAAGTCTGAGCATGCAAAGAAGGACTGTTGGGAGCTTCGGGATAAGAAGAAAAAATAGGAAGAAAACAAGGAGGCAAATTTGGTAATGTGTAATGTATGTCAGGATGCTTTGATTCTTTCTTTGCATAATATTATCGAATCTTGGGTTTTAGATTCATGGTCTTCTTTCCATGTTACTCCACATAGGCATTATTTTGTTGATTATGTTCAAGGAGATTTTGGGCATATTTTTCTTGGTGATGATGAACCTTGTAGCATAGTTGGAAAAGGTTATGTTCAGGTTAAGATGCAGAATGAGAATACTTGGATATTAAAGGATGTCAGACATGTGCCTACATTCAGATGAAATTTGATATCAGTAGGGAAGTTGATAAGTGATGATTATACTGTGATATTTACAGCTGAATCTTGGAAAGTTACCAAGGGTGCTCTTGTGGTGGAAAGAGGTAAGAAGGTTTGAACCTTGTATTTAACCACTTATATCACTAATGTTTGTAATCTTGTGGCTTCAGAAGTAGATAAAACGTTATGGTACTATAGGCTCAGTCATATGATACGTAAGGGCATGGAGATCATAAAGAAGGATTAACCCAAATATACAGAAAAAAGTTTGGAGTTCTGTGAGGACTTCGTGTATGGGAAACATAAGTGAGTAAGGTTTCTCAAGGTTGGGCCTACAAAGAAAGAGAGTAAATTAGAGTTGGTGCACTCTGATGTGTGGGGGCCAGCTCAGGTATCATCTCTTGGGGGTTCAAGTTATTATGTTACTTTTATTGATGATGCAACAAGGAAAGTTTGGGTTTATTGTATTAGAAAAAAATATGATATATTTGACACTTTTTTTAAATGGAAAGATTTGGCAAAGAATGAAACAGGTCTTAAGTTAAAATGTCTCAGGTCAGATAATGGAGGGGAGTATTGCAAAAATGAATTTGATGATTATTGTTCTAAGAATGGAAGCAGGAAAAATATGATTCCAGGAACTCCACAGTAGAATGGGGTGTCAGAAAGGATGAACAGAACAATAATGGAACGTGCTACGATCATGAGGTTACATGCATGTCTGCCTCTTTCTTTTTGGGAAGAAGCAGTGAGCACAACTATGTACTTGATAAACAAAGGACCTTCAAGTTCCTTGGATGGATTCATACCTAAGGAAGCTTGGTATGGTAAGAAAGTTGATTATTCATTTCTTAGAGTCTTTGGATGTGAGTTGTTTGTCCATATAGACAAGGATGATACGACCAAACTAGAGGTTAAATAAGAAAAATGTAATTTCATTAGTTATGGTGGTGATGACTTTGGATATAAATGGTGGAGTATTAAGGACAAGAAAATAATTCAATCTAGGGATTTGGTCTTTATTGACAAAGTCATGTATAAGTAGCACTTGCATGAAAATAGGGAAGAATCTAAGAAAGAATATGTAGCAGTAGAGGATCTTCTAGATGGGAAAGTGACACCTGAATCAATTCAGGAACACCAAACTCCTATATTGAGGAGGTCTTTTAGGGTAAGAAGAGAACCTGAATGTTTTTCTCCTTCTCTTTATTACTTATTACTCACTAATAGTGGAGACCTAGAGAGATTTGATGAAGCAATATAGGTAGATGCTAGGAAAAAGTGGGAGCAAGCCATGGATGAGGAGCATCAAGCTCTCATGGAGAACCAGACATGGGATTTGGTGAAGCTACCTAAAGGTAAAAGAGCATTACAGAACAAGTGGGTGTTCAAAGTCAAAGAAGAAGGAGGAGAGAAAAGATACAAGGCCTGGTTGGTGGTCAAGGGGTTTGCACAGAAAAAAGATATAGATTTTGATGATATTTTTTCTCCTATGGTAAAAATGACTTCTATTAGAACTGTTCTTGGAATAGTTACAACATAAGATTTGCACTTAGAGTAGATTGATGTAAAAAATACATTTCTCCATGGTGATTTAGAGGAGGAACTATATATGTAGCAACCAAAGGGTTAAGAGGTCAAAGGTAAAGAGGAGACGGTGTGCAAACTGAAGAAGAGCTTGTATGGCTTGAAACAAGCTCCACGTCAATGGTATAAGAAATTTTATAGATTCATGATGGAGCAAGGTTATATTAGATGTCATTTTGACCATTGCATGTATACAAATAAATTTGAGGATGGAAGTTATATTATCCTGTGTCTGTATGTGGATGACATGTTAGTTGCAGGTAAAAACATGCAAGAAATAAAAGTACTCAAGAAGCATCTAAGTGAATCCTTTGCTATGAAGGATTTGGGGGCAGCCAAAAAAATCCTTGGTATGAGAATATCTCGGGATAGGAAGGAACAAAAGCTGAATTTATCTCAGGAAGAGTACATTAATAAGGTTTTGGAGAGGTTTAATATTCAGGGTGCTAAAGTGGTTGGGACTCCATTGGCAGGCCATTTCAAGTTATCAAAGGAGTAGTGTCCCAAGATAGAGCAGAAGAGAAACCATATGTCCAAGGTACCTTACTCAATAGCAGTTGGTAGTTTTATGTATGCCATGGTGTGCACTAGGTCTGATATTGCCCATGTAGTGGGAGCGGTGAGTAGATTTTTGAGTGATCCAAGTATAGATCACTAGCAGACAATAAAGTGGATCCTTCAGTATTTGAGAGGGACCATGGGGAATTTTTTTTGCTATAGTGGATCAGACACCATGTTATGTGGTTATGTAGATTAAGATATGGCTGGAGATGTAGATAATAGGAGGAGCATGACAGGTTATGTTTACACTGTAGGTGGGACAAAAATGATCTGGATTTCACGACTACATAAGTTGGTGGCTTTGTTAACCACAGAGGATGAGTATGTTACTGCCACAGAGGAAAGAAAAGAAATGATTTGGTTACACTAATTGCTTGAGGAGTTGGGGCATAAGTAGGAGGAAGGAAAGTTGCATAGTGATAATCAGAGTGCTATACACCTAGCTAAGAACTTTTCTTTCCACTCTAGGATGAAGCATATATAGTTAAGGTACCATTTCATCAGGACAAATTTGGAGGAAGAGAAGTTGAAGCTGGAGAAGATCCATACAAGTCAGAATCCTACAGACATGATGACCAAGGTGGTCACAAGGGAAAAAATGAAGCTATCTTCAGCTTTGGTTGGTCTTCATGGAAACTAGTGAAGGGTTGAGAAGATTTCTTAGAGGAAAACTAGTCTCCAAGTGGGATATTGTTAGGTTGTGGAGTTTCGTTTCATCTGAGAAAGTGTTGAAGACTGTACACTACGAGTACTATACATTTTGGCCTTAAAATGTGCTCGATATATGGGTAAGAGTTTTGACCCATAGGTTTATGGGATGGTTTTGGCCCATGGATTTAATACCCATGGTTTTGTAAAATTGCTTAAGTAGTTGTTTATTTATCTGGTTTTTTGTATATGGTAGGTATAATGTAATATTACAGATGTGTTTTGAATTCAAGTGTGAATTTTGTAGATTTTTTTTAGCATAGCTCCAAATAGATCTTGGTATTATATTCAGAGAGTGGTGGCTTGTAATAAAATCTGAGCAAGTGATTCTTGGTGGATGTAGCCCAAATTGGGTGAACCACGTTAAATACTGTCTCTTTTTGTTGTGTTATTTTATTCTACACTTTTATTTAAGATTTGCAACATTTTTCTGCATATGAGTTTCTACTGTTGCAATTTTGTGAGGGATTATTCCACATATTTTATCCCTTATTTCCTAACAGTTCCCTCATTTTGGGAGACTAACCCACTTGTTTTTTTAAGTGTAAAATTTGAAAATTTTACTCAAAAGAAGGAATTTTATGCAGAACAAAAAATATGTAATTATTATTTTAAGAGTGCAAATGAATGAGGTTAACTATTGTTTTCTTTTCTAAATTGTAGTAGAAGTGATGTGTGTGATATGTTGTTGAAATTATAGCATTCAAACTGATTTATTTTAAATAAATGAGATAGGAAGATAGTGAAGTTTTGTGGACAATATTGTTAATGATTAATCTCCTTATCACCTTTGAATTATTGAAAATAGAATTCCCTATATGATGTTAAAATGGAAACATAGTTTCATTGTAAATTTGAAAGAGTTTGAAAGAGTTTACCTTATAAAAATTCGTATACTTAATGATGCATTTTATCCTTCGAATTTAATTTCAAACTAAATGTAGATGTGATTTATTAATGAATTGTGCTTATACACACACGTATATGTATATATATACATTTATACATATATATTCACACACACACACACACACACATAATAATGACATTTTTTACCTTTTACATTCTTGCAACATTATCACTTGAAAAGTTGAATATATTATTTTAGAATAGAGAGTGGTGTTCACACACACATTAATAATTCCAATACATATTTTGTTACAAAAAAGTTATTTTCTATGTTTGCGTTAGTTGTGTTACATATTGGTTTCTTCCTTGATTGTTGTTGCATCTAAACAAATGCAAAGACACATGTATGTTTTCCATGATCCTGAGAAAGAGTTACAGAGACACATGTGTGTACGTGATCACACACTCATGCACACACACATGCATACAAGAACACATGTTCACCATGGCCATGAAAACCTAATCTAATTGTTAAATCCCTCAATGGGATTTTCCATTAAAAATATAATAAAAGAGTCCATTACAGTTGTATTTGTACACCATGAAAACATGATTGAGGGAGATGGTAAAATCAATAAACAAGAAAAAAAATGCAATTTCCTTGCTGCATGGATCTAAAATGGAGAGATTTTCTCCATTTCTATGCTCCCATGAGATCTCTAGAAACCATAAAAAAATTAATAGAGAAAGGAGATAATATTTTAGGAGAAAACGTAATATAACAAAATATAAGACTATATATTTTTTAGTAGTGTTTCATTAAGATATAGGGGTCAAGATAAAAATATCTAAGGTTGGGATATGGATACTTAATTTCCCATCTAAATTAAATAATTTATCGTGGGATTATAATATCTTTTAATGGTGTTTTAGGGTTAATTATCTCTAGGGTTATTCTACTTAATCTTTTTTTAATAAAAAAATTCATGAAAATAAATTTATAAAAATTAAATTAACCAAGTTGATCAATTTAATTTTGGAATGTTAAGTTAATCGAGGGGATATTACCCTAAATATTAATAGGCTTAATAAGTTAAAAGACAATTTACGTAAAACATAAAATAATAGGAATTAGAGAACTCTTCTCGTTTAAATTTTAATAGTCAGTTTTAGCCCAAGATAGGGATAAATTTATCATAATGTAAAATTTAACCTATTTATGGGAAATAATAATTAATTAAACAATTCGGTTAGACTTAATTTATCATGTTATGCTCTTACTAGAAAGTTTGTAATTAAGTCAAATCACGATTTCTTCCAATCTCATTAGCCTTTTTGTTACTAAGTCTAGAATCACCTTTGGTTACAATGATCGTGCGAGATCTTTAATGAATTATGTAGTTGTTTTGTAACTTAACCTTTAAAATAAATTCCCAAATTCATTTCACTAGTAATTAGATTTCATTGTTCGCTCTCATAAAGTGGGCACTATAGCTAGTTATATAGTTTTCCAGTGTTATTATATAAAAACTAAGAAGGATGTAAGGGTTAGTAATAGGTATATTATTCTGATCTTATTAAATTTTAACATCAATTATCCATTACTAGAGTAATCCATTCAAATTTAAGACAACAAATAAGATTGATAAGTGATAATTAACTTTCTCAATACATGAGAGGATGGATAAAATTACTATTTCAATATGATTCTATAATGATCTTGATGTGTAGGGCACTAGAACATTAAGATTTCTAGCTATGGATTTTTTACTAAAAATTTCTAAAAATAAAAAGTTACTAGGTGCAGGACTATATGTCTTTTGTATGATCTAGGTAGGATATGCATAATCTATGATAGGATTTGTACAACCTTTGACCTTGTCATAGGTTGTGTTTATAACTTTATGTTTGTTTGATCTAGGTAGGATATGCTTGATCTATGATAGGATTTGTACAACCTTTGACCTTGTCATAGTTTGTGTTTATAACTTTATGTTTTTTCTCTTACCTAGATACTTTGTTCATCATGTTTCCTACTAGCTTCCATAACTTACAAATTACTAGTGATGACCTACAATAAAGTAGAAACCCTAATAATCTATAGGCACCTTCATCGAAGAATGAGAAAACAAAAGGATAAAAAAGATGTGTGTTTATTTGAGGTTCGACCACACTTGGTTCTTAAAATCACAACTATTGAACCAATCCAAAGTCTACAGTATATCCTTGTTGTAGAAATAAAGCCTCTTATGGTTCTCTTAACTTCTTATGTAAGTCTGTGTAGCTAACCATCCCCATAGGGTTTCCCTCATGCATCTTGAAACCAAGATTGTATGCTAACAACCTAGTATAGAATGTAATTGGAGTTATTATAGCGAGATTTGGTGTGCCTTAAATATATGATTGAACCCTTTATTTATTGTAACCATTTTTAATTCTTGGAATGACTATGGCCTTGTTAAAACTTGTATCCATGATATATTCATCCTTTTAAATCGATGAAGCTAAAATATTTGACCTGATTGAGTTCTTTAGAATTATATTAGGGACTACCCAAGATAATATGAATTTAATTTGAGAATATTTATGAACCCTTTGAGTGATTTTGGATCAATTTTTACAATCAGAAAAATTAGGAATTCTAGGTGAGTAATAAAGTGATAATGACTTTGCTACATAGTCCTTCAAAGGTGACATATTATAATAAGGCTATCCCTAGGAAAATGAAATTTCCCAAAGATTGATTTGGAATTAAAATTAGAGTTGTTTATTGAGAATGAGAGGGACCATAAAATCTAGCTAACACTATAACCCACATCTCGATCATTCCACATGGCATTGGATATAAGAGATAAACATAAAAATTTAAAGTTATGTCATGAATATACGATTTTTTATGTGGAGTTGATTGAATTATATTTCTATTATTGATAACATACAATAGTGTAAGGATACACATGTTATAGAATGGATAGAAAAATGAGGAGATTATATTCTAAATGTGAGTATTTATCTTAAAAAGGATGGACAATAAAATATTTCATTTCACAAGGAAAAGTTAGAATATTTTTGTTTTTACATTTTCCCCTAAATGTGTGTAATTAAAAATTCCATGCTTATAGTAAAAGCATACCTGAGTGGGAACACACATACTTTTCTTTCATTCAAAGGTACTTATCAACGTATTGGTGTTGGAATGTTGCATGATGAAACCTACAACATAGAGTGTAGTCAATTTATATAATGGAAAATGAAGTTTATGTCAAACTATAGACAATTGTTGTAACTTAGAACATTATAAAAAGTACATAAAGGAGATGTAATAACATGTAATGAATACACCTGCTTGAATTTTGAATGGAAGAGATACCATTATTGTTTTTTTTTTTTAATATTGGTAAATAGTTTTTTGAAAGGGACTATACCCTTGTGTACAAAAGGAGGCCTAAAAGCCTGAATAAGAGAGAGGAGCAGAGAAGCTGTATCAAAGCACAAAAGTTACAGCAAAGAACACCGAAGCCTAGAAACAGCAACACAAACGAGACTTAACAGCAAAACAACGGCAACAAAATAGCAAGCCTACAGCCAAGAAGCAGTAGTAAAACTGGACTACTTCTTGGCCGCTTGATCAATACTCATCTTTACTTTTTTCCAAGCATGGTACATACCCAGCGTGGTCATATGAGCAGCATCCGTCTTATCGAGCTCCTCTCTAGTTCTTTTACTCTCTTTCTCATTGCCCCAAAGAGTAATCGGGACACCGCTGAGATGCGAAACACTTCTTGCATGACCTTCGATGAATTCCTCTATGGCCCTGAATGCTGCAATATTATACTCATGCCTAGTCTTCGTTTTCCCAAGGCGGGAGTCTAGGGAGGTCATTTTTTTGTAGATTTCATCAAGCTGGCTATTGCCAATGCTCCCTTCTCCCTCAATGCTTTTTTTGCCTTTTTGCTTAGCAAGATTTTTTACCTCATCCTTCAGCAATTTAAGCTCAGCCTCTAAGGCCTCCAATCTTCTAGAAGGGTTATCCGTTGGTGCCGCCTGGGGACTGGCACTACTAATGTTCAGCAGATCACGAGCAATGTCATCCAAAGGTTCATCCCCCTCAGCAGTAGACTCAAGGTTGAGTCTCCTAGAAGCCCTGGTGACACGTTTAGTAGTAGAGACAGTGTGGGTGGCAGGGGCAGCAGCAGGAGGAAAAGAAGGAGAAGCATGAGCAGCCTGCATGGGGGCATCAGCACCGGAGGCGGGGGGCAGCAGCAGGGACAGCAGGGGAGACAGGACTGGCAGCAACGGAGCCCAACAAAGCCAGGCCGGGAGAGGAAGGGAGACCGGGGAATTTAATAAGGCAGTGCTTGTGAATAAGCAGAATAAGCCCTTGGTGAAGGGGAACCGCCCGGGTATGCTTCTGGAACTCCAAAATGGAGCGCTCAAGAGAGTTTAACAGATAGTGGGGGAAGCAAACCAACCTACTCCTACGAAAGTGATTCAAAAAGACAAGGTGTTTGGCAGGGACAGTAACAAACCTGCCTTCCAAGGATATGTAGCGAATCATCATGCGGGTGACTTCATCATACGGAGAAGGAATTGAATTAACAAGCAGACCCGCGGTGTTGAATATAAGCTTCTCCTCCTCCTCCACAAATCTTCTCTCTTCAGCCTCTTTGATAACCCTCTTGTTGAAGAAGCGGTATCCTTCCAAGCTGAGGCCAGTCGCTTCGGCTATGAGTTCGTCATTAATAAGAATCTTCTGCCCTCCATAGTCGACCATCCTCTCATTCCACTCCTTGGCAAAGCGAACAGAGATGCTTTGATCATGCCCTTGCACTCTCTCCACAAAGTTGGTGAATCCGCCAATACTAAGAATGTTCCAGAGCTCAGTGTTATCTTTCCAGTCAGGGTCTGCACACGGCTCAATCTGGCAGGGAGGCCCTCCCATCTTCACAAGGATGTGCTGGTTACAACAATTTTCAAAATACCTTTGGGCGTTGAGAGTGGTTCGTTTCTCACCGTTGCGGGTCGCATAAAAATGGGAACTGTAGCCGTTGGTCCTCCCACGAACGGCTGTAGGATTGCCGATCTGAGTCTGCGTGAAGTCGCGCGTGAAAACCCTTATCCTGTCAGCTTTCACCTTGTAGTTATCTTCGGTTTTCGCGGAGCTTGGCAACCGAATATCAACAGCTATTGTACTTCCCGCGTGCGCTGTTTTTAAATTTAGACAACTCCATTTGAAGTTCCTAAACAAAATCTTGCTATCATTTGGAGTAGATATCATATGCCACGCCAAATAAACTAAAACAGCACCTGTGGAAGAATTTATGGATTTCCTCCAAAGATTAAAGCATATCTTTAGAGATTGTTTGCGTGTGAAGGTCCGCATGTATGCTGTTGCGAAGCTGATTAGGGATACTATCATTATCCCAAATAGTGAAATTTATATTAATGCCATAATTGGCCATTGCATCGGCCAGCTTGTTACCTTCCCTGTAAGTATGTATGATTCTGATGTTGTTGAAGGTATGACTGATGCTTATGGACTCAGAGATAAAATCTTTGATATTCCAGCTAGGAGAAGAGGACTGATTAAGCAGATTAATAATATTAAGGGAGTCCCCTTCAACAATGACGTTCTGGATATTTTGGGCCCGAGCAACTCTCAAACCCCAGAGAACAGATAAAGCTTCTGCAAAATGATTGGTTTGGATTCCCATTTTTCCAGCATATGCAACAATCAAATTACCTTTATGGTCCCGTATTGCTCCTCCTCCAGCTGCTGTTCCAGGGTTCCCCTTAGAGGCACCATCAAAGTTCAGCTTGAACCAATTGGATTCAGGGGGATGCCATTTGACCAAAGATCTATCCACACTATTCCCGGGGTTGCTCCAATATCCGATCTGCCAATTTGATAAGATGTGCTTTTCATTTTCAGGGTAACAATTGTTCTTAGGAGGTTTAAATCTGGCCATATCCTCTTTGATGCCTTGGGAGATCTTGCCAGTAGTGAGTTTAAAATTCTGCTTCTTATTTCTAAAAACTATATTATTTCTATCCTTCCAGATCCTCCAAATTAAATGCGGGATGGCTAATTTCCAGATTCTTCTGATAGCACAATGTCTGAATGGTGGGTTCCATTGGTTCCACAGCTGAGTAAGATCCTCTGGCATCACCCAGAGAGCTTCAAATTTGGAAAGGACAAAGTTCCAAACTCTAAAGGCATAATCACAGTGTATGAACAGATGTCTAATGTCTTCATAGTTATTCCTACAAAGGTGGCACCAATTGGGAATGATAAATCCTCTTTTCATCAAATTGTCAGTGGTGAGAATTTTGCCTCTGATGGCCAGCCAAAGAAAAAAATTTATTTTGGGGGTTAACTCAGGCATCCAGATCAAGTTCCAGTTAAAGTCTGATTGGTTACTGTGGAAAAGACTGGTATAACCAGATTTGACTGAGTATTTACCCTCGTGTGAATTGCTCCAGATCAGCTCATCCTTGGAATCCAGCTGACACAAAGGGAAGAGATCCAAAAGGTCTTGGAGGGAGGAAATAGTCTGTTTCAGTTCAATACTCTCCATAGTAAGTCTTTTCCAATTCTTGTTGGTGCCATTTCCATCAATGTAGTCCTTGACTTTAGTTCCATATTTTCTTATAAGACTGTCCTTAGCAGTCCCAAATCTCTCCAAGAGATTATCATTGGACCAGTTATCCTCCCAGAAGTTAATGTCGCTGCCATCCCCAATTTTCCATTTGCTTCCCTTCTTAATGAAGTTTCTACTCTTAACCAGATTATTCCAAAAAATGGAACCATTAGGGAGTTGCTCATCATGCAGATAGGAGTAAACAGCTTGCTGATTCAAGTATTTTGTTTTAATGACATCAATCCAGGGTTGTTTCTCAGAAAGCAATCTCCAGCCCATCTTAGCAATGAGTGCCTCATTCATTTTCTCAATATTTTTTATTCCCAGCCCTCCCCTAGATTTAGGGGTGCAGACTTTATCCCAGGCCACAAGGTGAAATCTGAACTTTTCTTCCATGCCTTGCCATAAAATTTTTTTTTTGAATCCTTTCAATTTTCTCTCTGAAGGAGGAAGGAATTTTAAATAGTGACATGATATATATGGGCAAACTTTGGAGTGTGCTTTTAATGAGAAGGCACTTACCAGCACTAGAGAGAGTGGTCCCTTTCCAACCGGCCATTTTTTTCTGAAATCTCGTCAATAAATCATCCCACACCGTGTGAGAGACTTTCTTCGTGCCAAGAGGGAGGCCTAAGTACGTTGCTGGAAGAGTACCAATTTTACAGCCCAGAATTTTAACAATCTTGAGTTGTCTTTCCCCAGGGGTGTTAAAGAAAAAAAGGATGCTTTTGTCGTAATTGATCTCTTGCCCGGAAGCAGATTCATAAAGCTGCAGAAGAGCCTTGATAGCTTTAGCTTCAACCACTGAGGCCAGAAGAAGAAGGATAGTGTCGTCTGCAAACTGTTGATGAGAGACAGCTTGGCTGAGAGAAGTGGGTTTAGAACCATTTAAAAGGCCGTCTTCCACCGCTCTGCTAATTGTTCTACTAAGGCTGTCAGCCAGAAGGATGAAGAGAAGGGGGGAGATGGGGTCTCCCTGCCTTAGACCTCTGCTGCTGGTGAAGAATCCCACAGGCTCTCCATTAACAACCACAGAGAACCTGGCTGTAGATATACATGATTTAACAATTTTTCTAAACTTTTCTGTGAACCCAAATTTAGATAGAATCCTGTCAAGGAAGACCCAAGAAACTTTGTCAAAGGCTTTATTCATGTCGAGCTTAAGGATCATGTTTGCCTTTTTGTTATTTTCCATAGAATGCATAGTTTCGTGTACCATAATCACACCGTCTTGTATTATCCTGCCTTTAATGAAGCCACTCTGCTGCTTTGAGATGAGATCCTTCATTATGAGCTGCAGCCTAGAAGCAATAATTTTGGTGAAGATTCGAAAAATAGCATTAACCAGACTGATGGGTCTGAAATCCTTGAAATCTTTTGCATTCATTTTCTTAGGTGCCAGCACAATGTGTGTGTTATTGAGTTCTTTTAGAAGATTTCCCGATCTAAAAAATTCATTAACCGCTTTGAGAAGATCCTCCGAGCATATTTCCCAGAATTTCTGAAAAAAATTAATGGACAATCCATCCGGTCCAGGAGCCTTATCCCCCTCAAGAGAAAAAACAGCCTTTTTTAGCTCATCAAGCGCGACCGCTTTAGTGATATCTCTGAATTTCTGGTCTTCAATATCATTCTGGGGGATTGCCTCTAGCATGAAGGAAATAGCTTCCGGATTGCTGACATTACTCTCTCTAAGAAGATTTTTGTAGAATTCAAGTGCTTGCTTCTTAATGCTGTTTGGATTTTTAGTAATACTTCCGTTGCTTTTAGAAACCTCTAATATCCTATTACTGGCTCTGTGCTTTAGAGTGGTCATGTGAAAGAACTTTGTATTCCTGTCCCCCTCTTTAAGCCAGATAGCCCTTGATTTAAGGCGCCAAAAGGATTCTTCTCTACTGCATATCGTGTGTAACTCAGAAAGAATTCTCTTTTCATTTACTTCATCTTCAACTGATCTCCCCATAGTATCCATTTTTAACTCAAGATCCTGAAGCTTCTGTTTTAATTCTTTCTTTTTTCCGAAGATGTTTCCAAAAACATTTTTGTTCCAAAGTTTGACTTGCTTTTTGACATTTTTGAGTTTTTGGACCAATCTGTACTGGGCAGTGCCTTCCCCATTCCAATCCCACCATTCCTTTATTCTATCATAGATATCAACGTGCTCCATCCACATTTTTTCAAATTTGAATGAGCTTCTTGCAGGTTTGGTCCAATTTAGAAAGCTTAAAGCAATCGGATTATGATCCGATCCAATTCTGGGCAGGGAAGAGAGGTGAAAGTCTTGGCTAAGAATCCAGTTTGCCGCGATAAGAGCCCTGTCCAGTCTCACCTGAATGAGCCCCTTTCCCACCCTTCTATTATTCCAAGTATACTTATTACCATGCAGATCCACATCAATGAGGTTTTGTTCAGTGATAAAATCAGCAAAATCCTCCATACCATTAGAGAAGGTGGGGGTTCCCCCAAACTTTTCGCCTGGGTTTAGAGGGGAGTTGAAATCTCCCATGATAAGCCAGTTAGCAGAACTGTGCTGGTTTCTAAAGATTTTAAGATCAGCCCATAGTTTTCTTCTACCACTAGCAGAGTTAGGGGCATAGATATTAGACAAGATCCATTCACACTTTTTTTTCAATAGTGACAAACTTAATTGCAAGATGATTAAAATTATCACTAAGGATCATACCAGTACAGTGCCTTTTATCCCAAAGAGTTGCCAGCCCTCCGGAAGCACCCTGAGAATCAACAGCCGCCATTTCAGAGCTATCCCAAAAATTATTTTTAATATTTTCCATGGTCATTGCTTTCATCTTAGTTTCTTGAAGAATCAAAATGCTGGGGTTACTGGAGTCCCGTAACTCCTTGATGTTTCTTTGCTTAGAGTAACCGTTAAGGCCTCTAATATTCCAAGATATGATCTTCATATGGAATGGTTGGTAGTTGGATTTGCTTGGTGGTTCAGTTGTCGCTGAACACCATCTGCAATATCCCTCTCTGTTTTCTTAGCTCTGAGAGTTTTTTTAGAGGGTCTTCCTCTTTTCGAGCTTCCTCCAAAATCAGCTAATCGTCTAACTGAAGATCTGGTTTTTCTGGAGGTAGAGGTGTCCCAATTGTCAATTTCCTTTTTCTTTTCACTATAAAGTGATTCTGGGATCCTTTCAAAGCCTTCCATTCTTTTTTTTTTCTTTTTTGAGATGACCAAAGTGAACCCAGAGTCTGGATCTTCCTTTTCCTTGGCAGGCATAATCTCCCCTTCCTCTTGTTCCTTATGAATATTGACAGGAGTGTGATTGCAACAGACTTGCTCAGTCACTGTTGACATGCTGAGGTATGGCAGCGGATCCTCAATTCCTTTCTCTCCAGTAGGGAGAGACTCCAGGGGCTCAAACACCCTCATATCCTCCTTGATACAAGCTTCCTTTCTAACGAAAGGCAGGATTTCTTTCTCTTCTGAACCAGAAGGGATTAAATAGGTCTTCTTTTCCATGGTAGGCGTGATCCCCCCTACCTTTTGTTCCTTATGGATACTGTCAGGAGTATGACCAGAAGCAGTTTTGATGTTCCTTATGGATACTGTCAGGAGTATGACCAGAAGCAGTTTTGAGGCTGCAACAGTCCTGCGCAGTCGCTGTTGAAATGCTGAGGTATGGCAGCGGATCCGCATTTCCTGTCTCTCCAGAAGAGAGGATCGCCAGGGGTTCACTCACATCCATATTCTCCTTGTTGCAAGCTTCCTCTCTAATGAATGTCAGGATTTCTTTCTCATCTGAACCAGAAGGGATTAAACCTTCTTGTTCGTTCACTTCCAAGGAATCCTTAGCAAGGTCATCCTTCACAGAAGTTTCAAAAGGTTTGTCCGGAGATGCCTTCATAGTTTTGACCACTACTTCATTGTTGGGGGAAGCTATTGTAGCATCTTTGGGACGCCAGACAAGATGTTTCTTAATATGAGTTCTAAAACCCCCTTTTTTCTTTTTTTTCCCCCTGCTATTTAACTGCACATTTCTCTGGCTGGGACCTTTATCTTCAGTTTTCCTTTCCTGGCTTGGATCCTTGTTGACTTTGTTTAGATCTGCGTCAATCTCAGGCTGAACAGAAACCAAAAGAGGGGTCTTCTTCTTGTTGCAGTTTTCGTCAGAGTGACCAATGCTTTGGCATCGCTTACATCTTAAGGTCTCAACTTCAATTCTTTGAGTCCAGGATCCAAATCTAGTTTTCAATATTATGTGCTCTGGAAACTCCTGATCAATGGCTGAGACAATGCAGAACCGAGCAAAAGCAAGCCTGGATCTGTTTCTTGTGGGTCCATCTAATCCAATAGGTGAGCCAAGGGATTTTGCAATATTTAACAGTATTTCATCATCCCATAGATGCAATGGCAATCCTGGTAGCCTACACCAGATAGGAATGGTGTTTATGTTTTCTGTATTTGGATCAAAACCCGGATACCATTTTTTCAAAAAAAGACCCATATTTCCCAACCACCAGGGGCCTCCAAGTAACACCGAATCTAAATCCTCTTGTTGGTTAAATTTAGCCAAGAAAAAACCTTTTGGCATAATGGTAATGCTTAGGGCTCCCTTGGGTTTCCATTTTCTCATAGCCCATTTCTAATGAAATCAATATTAGGTCTAGAGCCAAGAAACTTACCAACGAGGGAGAGGTTTGTTTTGTTTAAAGCTCTATCAACAAAACCATCTGGGACCCTAAGACAGGTGGCACCCTCTTTGTCCATTTCCCATGTGAACTGTTCAGTGCTTTTCGGACCCACCTTGAGGTTAGGGCTTTGAAAAAGCTTATTCCAAGCCAAAGGTGTGGATCTCAGTATTTCCTCCTTTTCTCTGCTAGCCGTCCGATTGCAGTCTGAGATCTACTTTTCCTCAGCAAGTTTTGTCATATTGCGCAGACTTTCTGCAGCCAGAACTGCAGAGACCACACTGGCAGTACCTCCCGCTTTTTCGACTTTCTTATCCGTGTCTTCAAACGCCCTACATGGGCTATAGCTCAGCCTTTCCTCAGCATTTTTAACCGTGGTTCGCAGACATTCTGCAGCCAAAGCTGCAGAAATTGCGGAAACCGTGTCCTCGTAGATCTCTCCATCGCTAGATCTCTCCATGGAATCAAGGCAGAACAAGGCAGTTTGGCATGGAGATACCATTATTGTTATGAATTATAGATTTATATTTTTTTAGGAGAAAAATTATTTCAGGTGAACAGCTACAATGTTGTGCCATAAGACATAGTAGAGAGGAGTAAGGATTAAATAAAAAATAAACCATGTGCCCATTTTATAGCTTTATGAGAGATAAGGAAATATTAGTCTATAAGTAATGTATTTTTTATTTGACACTTTATTTAATTGTGAATCTATTGTGAAAAGGAGAAACATTGATCTATGAAGATAAAAATATTGATTAGACACTTTCCACTAAACCCATAGACCACACCACTATAGAAATATCTAGGCCCAATTTTCTCCAAATTGAAAATTAGACATTGGAGGAAATAAACATTGTAATGGCCCCATAAGGTACTACTATGTCTAAATTGATTATGTAGATTTTTTTAATTTTAAGGGGAAAAGGAGGACCATTTCACCCAACCCACTTTCTAACTATATATAAAATAAATTTGTGAAGAAGGAATTAAGTACTCATTCATAATGTACCATTATTTGGACTATGTCATTTACATATATAGTTGTATAAAAAAATTATAAACCACTTATTGAATCTAAAGAAACAATAAATTTGAGTAGAAATGATCTCTTTCTATAAATTTATATAAATGTCAATACTTTGCCATGGTGCTAAATATACTCTATAGTTTTGACTTTGTTTAAATTTTTCTATATTTCGATTATTTGTGAACTATTTTAAGGTTCTTGATTAATATGATTTTTTAGCTTTGTATATTTATTATCTAAAGTTGTAGAGATAGCTTGCTTTAATTTCCCCCTCTTTTTCTAATAATCATGTAAGATCATTATAGAATGTTGAAGTGGTGGCCACTTCGAAAAATTTCTATACCTATAAAACAGAGGTTATGCATGGTGGTAACAAATGGGGAAAAATTAAATGCAAAGAAACAAACCAATATTAAATATGTTAAAACATCTATTAAATCATAGTATAATTGAAAATAAAGTAATAATCATAGAAAACAGAGTGTATAAGCCTCATAGAAATCATGAATAAAATTATTAGTTGTAAACAAGAGCGTTAAGTATACAAAATAAAAAAAGTGATAAAAATAACAGGTGTAATCAATTTGAGTAGTAGAACATTTGTAGAAAATAATGTACTAATCATAGAGGGGAAACATGGACACTCATAGTTTAGAAAAAAACATCACAGTACGATTGGTAAAATCGCTACATAATTGGAGAAAGCAAAGTGCAACTTACAAATACGCATGAAGCCAAAAAACATGGTTATAACAAAAAATGTAAAAGGATATAAATAAGAACCTTAGGCCACAAAACGAAGATTATTGCCTAGCATTATAATAATAGATATATAATCAATGAATCCATGTTAGGAATAATCAAGAATTGAACCCATGATAAAATAATATGCAAAAAGTAATAATATCATAGAGATGGTAATAATGTAGTTCTGTCCACGAAAATGTAATTCAAATGATCTCATGATAGAAAAACACCTTGTAAAAAAGTATGATAAGAATGGTATTAATGATGCATACAATGAATCAAAATAAATGATAGAGTGTGGGGAGTCTCGGTCGCTAATATTGTATATAAAGGAACAAAAAAATTACCATTTGAATCAAAGAAGAAACCAATAAATTTAGTTAATTTGATCTTTTTATAATTTATATATAGTCATTACTTTGCCATTGGTAAGGTTACTGTTATAGTATTGACTTTGTTGGTAAATTATTTATAAGGATTGTGAAGAACCTATTTTAAAGGTTGATTAATATGATTTTTTTCGTGTATTATTTTATTTATCTAAAGTTGTAGAGATAGCTTGTTTAATTTCCCCTCTTTTTAGGCATGTGTGAAAAAACATTTTATTACATATCTTAAAATATTATATGTGTAGTCATGCATGATATTTCTAATAATCTATGTAAGATCATATAGAATGTTGAAGTGGTGGCCACCTTCGAAATTCTATACCTATAAAAAAGAGTTATGCATGGTGGTAAACACATGGAGAAAAATTAACATGCCACAAGAAACAACCAATATTAAATATGTAAAACATCTATTCAAATCATAGTATAATTGAACTCACGTACTAATCCATAGTAAAACAAGTGTATAAGCATCATAGAAATCATAATAAAAATTATTAGTGTAACAATGAGCGTAAGATAAAAATAAAAAAGTGATAAAAATCTACAGTGTGTAATCAATTGAGTAGTAACATGTAGAAACATAATTGTATCTAATCATAGAGCTGTAAACATGGGACACTCATAGTGTTAGAAAAAAATCACAGTACGAGGTACAATTCTCCATAATCGGAGAAGCAAGTGCATACTTACAAAATACGCATGAAGCCAAAAACATGGTATAACAAAAATGTAAAAGGATAAATAAGAACCTTAGGCCACAAAAAGAAGATTATTCCTAGCATTATAATAATAGAATATATAATCAATTGAATCCATGTAGTAATTAATCAAGAATTGAACCCAGATAAAATAATACTGAAAATAGTAATAATAATAATAGAGATGGTAATATAATGTAGTTCTGTACAAGAAACATGTAATTCAAATTGATCTAATAGATAGAAAAAACACCTTGTAAAAAAGTATGATAAGAATGGTATAATTATCATATAATGAATCAAAATAACTTATAGAGTGTGGGGAGGTTCCGCTAATAGAGTAGCGTAAGGAACACAGAAAAATACCATCATCATGAATCAATATGTGACTATCTAGCATCGACATCAAGATACTTCATGAATGTATATTTGTAAGGAATATATATATATATATATATATATATGTATGTATGTATGTATGTATTTATGTATGTATGTATGTATGTATACTATGTATTAAATATATATGTGAAACATCATTTATAAAGGAAAAGGATATTGAAGAAAACTATAAAATGTAATAATTGTTTATTTTTACTTATATTTTAATGTTTCTCGATATGTGCTTATTTGAATATTTTTAAAGTTTTATGAAAATAGTTATGTACTAGAAAGGGGATAGTGAAAAAAACTACCCAAGAAGAGTCTTGATGGTGGGTAAGATGAAATTCAAGTGGTGAATGATGCATAGACCTTAAATATTTCATAGTACAACAAATATAATCATGTATAAACTATAGAAGAGTCATAGCATGAGTAGGTTTTGAATTGATATTTGTGAGTAAAGAATTGTTTCTTAACAGATAAATTTGATTCATTTTTATTTTTGCATGACACCCATTTTTATTGAATGGATGTGATATATCATGTGATGATAAAGGATAGTATTATAGTATTATAAAACATATTGGAAGCATCACCCTTACCAATGTACATAGCGGCATACATAGTAAAAATGAAAAATATTCTTGTAAAATAAGGATGTTCGAGAATGTACTAATTCTAATGATGTGTCATGATATATACAATAATTAAATAAATAATACATGACTAATCTACATCCTCAAGAGGCACACTTATTAATGATTTTTGGAAAATGAATTATAGTACACTGTTTCAGAAGGGATTTTGTGTTGTGAGAATCCTAATTATAAGAGGAATGACATTGAAAAATATCTAATGGTTTGATTAAACTAGTATACTTTTATTCATAAATATGATGAAAACATATTTTTCACAAATAATCATCATCCATTTTGATTTTTCATTTTCACTGTAATAGTAATCAAGACCAAAATCAGCTCAGTCATCATAATTGACTAGTAGTGAGAAATTACTTCTATCCATGAAAATATTATTTTTAGTTGTATTCAAATAATTTCATCAATAAAAAATAGGTGTTACCTTCCTAGTAGCTAGGGCATGAATAAGACTATGATATCTTAACTGATATCATAATTAAAAATATAATTTGTTATAGTTTTATGTGCTGACTAGAGATATCTATAAAATCAAATTTTGTGTTGTTTCCCAACTAGGCTTTTGTATGTTCTATGTACTCTATATGAAATAATTCATGATCAATTGATATTACCTCCATATCTATTTTCACAATAGTATGATGTAATTATCTCACTCAATCATTTTTCGAAAGTATATGTTTCATTCTTATCCTCTTTTTAGATAGGTGTATTATGTGGTATAGTAGAAGGTATATAATTTTATAATATAATATGCTCATCTGATATAATTGTTATAGATTTTTATACACATTAAGGTTTAAGGAATCGATATGATTACATAGTAGAATTCCATCCATCAAAGGAAATAAATCCCTTACGCTCAAGTTGTTGGATTATTTATAGTAAAGCATTACAATAATTATCACAATGTATTTTAATTCCTTTCTAATTATAAAATGGTTGACATTTCTTATTTTCAAATTGATAGAGGGGATAGTAATGAGTATATAATAGAGTCAATAATTTCTTATCGAGTAATGTATAGATAATATCATATTGTCATGAATTCTTGGAAAATCAAATTGGTTCTTTTTGATGTAGTTCAATTACTATTCAATTTTTTTCTTTTCGGAACATACAAATTATTTACTCTAAGTAGGACTTTCACTTAATTTCTAAGATACTTGTATCATGCATAAATTTTTTAGCACATTACATTTTAGTATCCTCAGAAGTAGATTGATCAAAATGCATCAATAAATTTTGGTTATGGGCCTTAGAGGATATACTATCACATCCTTGAGAGATTGAATTTTAGTACGCGTAGACGAATCAGACTTGTAACCCGCAACGTATTGTTTGAATAGACTCTAGGATAGACTTATGAGATATGTCATCGTTTAAGGAAACATGATTTTTTTTAGCATGGGACATGATTTGAGAACATTATAGGATAGCTTATAATTATATCATAAAAACTATGAATAAGAATATGGAAGGATGAAAACAAAGTTACAATAGAGGATAATGCCCAAAGGGGATGTTGTAGGAAAAATTTACCATCAACAAATTATTAAAAATATTATTTCTAAAAATAAGAAGAGAATTGAATGAAACCAACATAGGTATTTTGTAATATGAATATGGGAAACAAAAACATCCATGCATTTCCAGAGCACATATATTTTTTATTATGTTTTGATTTTAATTAATAATAATAATTTCAATTT
Organism: Taxus chinensis; assembly: GCA_019776745.2. NCBI lineage: Eukaryota > Viridiplantae > Streptophyta > Pinopsida > Cupressales > Taxaceae > Taxus > Taxus chinensis. The sequence continues at coordinate 653,598,623 of CM034148.1, forward strand.
TATGTAAGGTGTTCTATAAATTATTTCAAATAAAAAGAGGTTTTATCTAAATGTAAAAAATGTAGAGAAAAAATCAAAATAATTTTAAAATAGATTCATTATGGTCGAGATACTTTTTAAAAGAAAAATCAGCCTCAAAAGATGTGTGTAGTAAAAATATGCTCTCAATAAATAAATAAAATTATTATTTTTCTAAAAATGTGAATTTATTTTTACAAATTAGAGAGGTATTTTAGGATATGAATAATATGAACAATAACCTCAGTGGTATTTTTAAAGAAGTGTATATTTTACTTATTATAACCTAATTATAAATCATAGTATTTTTATATTCTTGTTAACTTTGATAGATGTTGTTGAATATATAAATAATAAGAACCTCATAGGAACTTTAAAGCATACCTATTATTGTTCAGGTATTCATACTGAGACATCTTCACTTACAATCAAATACAAGGTTAGTTTAACAAAAAACTCTAGAAAGAGTGTTTCATATGCACAATTACTCACCTTTAAAGGCTTAGAACTCATCCTTCTTAACCTAAATTTGAAATTAAACCTCAATTTTGGCTTGCATACTTCACTTATCCTCTACTTGACCTCATAAAATGCTTATTCAATCATCAAATTGATAAAAAAAACCCTTTCTTCAACTCTCTTCCCTTTTCTCTAAACTGCCCTCACAAGGCTTCTTAAGGGCATTCCATATGTGATTTCATAGTTGAAAAAAATATTCATACCCAGAACAAAATAATCACACATCCAAGTACCATTTTTCATCCTTCAGGTGTGTGCAAAATTTTATCTCTCCAATCATTTTCTACATAACCTTTTTACTCTTATCCCTTCACTAGTTTAGGGTACCCATAGCCCTGCTTACACACCGTTTCTAATATAATTTTGTTATACTCACTCATTCAATAAATTATGAAATTTTCTAAGCACCCATTTGGGGATTTAATCTATGTATAAGTTTTAAAGAAAACTTACCTTACAAAAATTTCTTAAACTTCACTATTGTATGCTTTCATTTAAGTTTCCACAAACAATATAGGTCTGAGATTCTAGACTGTAAAAAATTGAAGAAAATATAGAATAGATGAATCTTTGAAACAAAAAAAAATAGTGAAAGGGAGGTGCTAATATCATATTTTCCAAATTTCATCACTTAATTCCTCCCTTAATAACTTAAAATGGAAAACCCTTGTTAAACTATATGTAGGGTTTCCTACAAACCCCGTAGGGGATATTTTTACTTAAATTAAACAAAATAAAATTTCATGAATTTAAATTCTTACCAGGGACTTGTATCTACCACCTTCACATGTTATCCTTGAAATTGATGGTTCTAATGTCTCCAAACTTTGAAAATGATCTAAAATCCCTCTACTCTGCCCCTTATGAACAAAGGATTCCAAGCTTGTATCATTTAACATGAAGAAATAACATTGTCCTTTCATTGTATGAACTATGTTAGGATGAAATGGGTTTGCAGATGTTAAATGCTTCCTTCTTTACAAATTAATTCAAACTCTTAGCTAAATAACTCTCACCAACTATTGAAAAACTTAACTTGCATAAACTCAAAACTAGCTATTATAGTATTGTATAGTTTTATCAAGATTATATCCACACAACAAAATGGAATATATCTAATCAATGTAAAAAATATATTAAAATAATTGTTACCATTCATATCTCCTTCATAATTTTATGAAAAAAAATTAACGTTTTCCAAAAATGCATAAGAACTATAAAAAATTGTCTCATAATTGTGTCTATACAAGAATCATTCCTCCAATTTCTTGGATCTCTCTTTTCATTTCATTACCATTTAAATGTTGATCAAAAAAATAGTTACAAGAGTATTTAGGCCTCCTCTATCTCTAGTTTCCCCCCAAATAACTATCATGGTCATCAGAAAAGTCATATGGAGGTTTCATCTTTACAAAAAGGAGCTTAACACAAGTGTTAGAGAAGTACAAGAACACTAAACACTTATGAATAGTATTTAAAGACAATACTACGGTTATAAAAAAAAACATGATCTTAAAAACCTTCTTTGAATTCCTACACTATGTGAAAAATCCAAAATGGATTTATACATTCATATTGTCAAAATGGAGGGAAATCTCAAATTCATAATTTTAACAAAACTAGACTCTACTAAACACCCTAGAATGAGTCCTAATGATTTATAGAGGACCCTAAGCAAAAATAAACACCCCAAAATTTGACATGTTAATACTAATATCATGATAGGATAGATTCTCCTATATCATACTCCCAAGGGAATGATAAATATTACGTATAACTTATAATTCATAAGATTTTTCGTCTTCTTCCTTTGTTTCCAGTTAAAATGACCTTTTTGAAGTGTTCCTTGAATTCATACCATGCCTTCCATGCCTTCATCAGATCCTTCATGTTTCTCACGTGATTCTTTAACCCTACATTGATCACATTCTTGAGATGAATAATGGTTCTCGGAAAGGTTTTGATATTCTTCACCATGTGCTTTAAAGTATGTACTTGCTCCATGTTCACATGTGGTGTATCTTCAACATTCACAACTATTAAATTGTTCATATCATCCTATTTTTTCCTTTATGAGACATATCTTCATCAAGATTGCAATACACAATATTTTGTTTACAAAAATCATATTCTCTTAACATCTCCTTAACTTTCTCAACTCACCACTTAGAGAGGAATTTGATTTAGAAAATTTATTTACATCACCTTCATTCATCTCTTTATCCATCTCACACTTGTTTCCCTCTCAATCTTGGAATTTCTTTGCTTCTAGGGATTTTTTACATATCTTTAAAACAAATTTCACCTTTTTCAACATCTGATTTTTTCATGATTGCCTCATATTGTAAATTTTTCTTTTCATTTCTCTTTTCTTGTGCTCCTAAGATCTTATCTTGATCTTCTCTTTTGATATTTTCAAAACCTTATTTCCTTTCACTTTCTTTACTCTATTCATTTTGAAAATTTTCTTCAATTTTTCCTTTCCACACTAATTTTTTCATGCCTCTCTAAAAATGGCTCACACCTTAATTCTTCCAACTTGAACCTTCACAATTAAAGCTCAAAACAATGGTAGTTTGATAAATAAGAGTCTTAAATGCCTCTTCCACCATCTTCATGACCTATCAATTCTCATATTTATTTACTTTTTCTTCATACAACACTTTCACTATGTCTTCCTCTATCTCTCTTTTCTCATCACCTCCATCAATTACATTTTCATGTCCATCATTCATTTTTCCTTATTTTAGGTCCACAAGAACTTTTTCACGTGCTTCATCACTCTTTCTTTCATCTGTCTCTTATTTCACATCACAAACTTCATCTTCCTTAACCCGCTCTAGTCTTAAGGTCTGATCTATATCTTCACATGCCTTATTTTCATCCTTCTCTACTGCTAACTATTACATCTCTCTTTCCTCTTCCATAAAATTTTATTCGTCTTACCTCTTTAGAGTATTTTTGTGCACCATACCTTTCCTAGTGTCATTAAGTTGTAGAAACAGGTTTAAGGCCTCTTCCAAGATCTCTTCATCTTATTGTTCACTTCTTATATGCATGTGACCTTTTATTTTCTATTGGTTATCTTATTTGCTCTTAAAAATCCCACAAAACTAAAAATACTCCTTTACCTTCATACCTACACCATGATCATCCAAATAAAATATTAAATCATAAATATAAGTCTTAACAACCCTTAGTAATGTCTCTTTACATGTTTCTCTAGTACCCATTAATAATTTCTTTACTGACATCATCATAACCAGCCTTGCCTTTGGTTTTTGTTCACCTGTAGTCATCTTTCTTAGAATTATTTCCCTCTCTTCAACATGTGGTTTCAAAAAATATTCATCATATATATATGATTATAAAATATGTTTCATTCTTCTTCTTTCTTATTTAAAAACAAGAAACCTTCATTTTGCAAATCAATTTTTTTACATACCCCATTAACAAATTGACTTGTTGTTGCTACTACTCCTAGTTTTTCTTCATTCAATTTTGAGTTCCATAATACATAATTTCTTTGACTGATTCTTTATTTTATTTTATTTTCTTCTTCTTAATTTTCCTTCACTTATTTTATTCCTTCTTAATTATCTCTTTCAACTTCTTCCCTTTTTCTATCTTCCCAAGTAGTTCTGCATACCACTTAACCTTATTTTTAATCACCATTCCCACTTAGTTCTCTATCATTCTCATGCCTCCTACCATTTCTATCATCTCTTTTTAGTTTTTGAATCTTCTTTCATCCATCTCTCTTTCTTTCTTGCTTCCTCTTTCATCTTTTCCTCTCTCTTTCCTTAACTTCTCTCTCATATATTTCATTAGTTTCCATATCTCTTCCATTTTTTCTTATTTCATACCAATGGCCATCTTTAATCTCTCTCTATGTTCTTCTTTCTTTCACTCTTTCCCTCTTCTCAACCAATTCACACCATCACTACTTAACTCTTCACTTGCACCTATCAATATTCATTCACACTCACACAATTCATTGTTAGCAATAAACAATATTCAATCATCAGTGAAAAAAATTCTCTGATACCAAAATGATGTAGAAAAAACTTTACTTACAATAAAATCCAAGGCTATTTTAACTAAAAACTAAAAAACACACAATTTCAAATGCTCAAATACTCACCTTTCAAAGTTAGAACTCTTCCTTCTTAAGAAAACTTTGATCATAAACCTCAATTTGGGCTTGCATACTTCATGTAGCCTATTACTAGACCTCATAAAATGTTTTTTCAATCATCAAGTTGATACAAAATAACCCTTTCTTCAATTCTCTTCCCTTTTCTCTAAACCACCCTCACAAGGATTCTTAAGGGCATTCCATAGGTGCTTTTATGGCTGGAAAAAACTAGTTATGTACCAAGAATAAAATAATCACACTTCCAAGCACCTTTTTCCTACTTGATGTGTGCTCAAAATTGTATCTCTCCACTCCTTTTCTAGATAACTTTTTTTACTCTTACTCCTTTTCACTATTTTAGGCTCTATGTAGCCCTGCCTACCCAACTTTTTTTATATTTAAATTTAGTATACTAAATCATTAAAAAAATTATGAACATATCTCAACACACATTTAGGGATTTCATCTATGGAAAATATTTAAAGGCACCTTACTTTACAAAATATCTCCAAATTCACTATTGTATGCTTTCAGTTAGGTCTTTATAGACTCTATAGGTCTAAGATAGTAGACATTCAAAAATTGTAGCAAATATAGAATATATGAAGCTTTAAAACTTCAAAAATTAGTGAAAGGGAAGTACAAATATGATATGTTCCAAACTTCATCACATAAATTCTCCCTTAATACCTCCACATGGAAAACCCTTTGCAAACCCTAGGTGGGGTTTTTGTATGATTGAAAATCAGCACGTGACCTTTAGTCGAGCTCGACCTCCTGAGGTCGTGTTGGGACAGTCAATGTAGATTGAGTGGATGGCTATCTGAAGCATAAATAGGTATGTATGTGATAAACATGTTATCAGGGAAACCTAATTTCATCTATGGGAACAAAAGGTATCTACTCATTAAGGGATATAAAATCCTCTCTAACTTGAGTAAGTGTGATGGAACAATCAAGAAGAATATACATGCATAATTTTTTTTCAATATTAGTGTGTGAGACACTCTCAACCGGTATCGGAATGCATGGAAAGTGACCAACACACACCTCATAATGATGTCCAGACAAGGTCATGGAATAAACAAGAGGCGTGGTTCTGCTAGATCTATGAATGGTGAGATGGTTCCATCCATAACGTAAAATATCTATAAGTGTATTTGTTCAAGACATTCAACTATCTAACAATTTCTGGCAAATTTGGTGATGTTCTCAGAACTAGTGAATGTAAATTCAGTGTGTAAGTATATTTTGTATTCGTGTCTGTTTGTTTGGGGGACCATTGAATCACAATCGTAAACTCTCTCTAGTTGTGTTCCAGGAAAGGTCATGTGTGCATTTGTGAAATGTAATCTATGATAACAAATAACATTCTAATCCAAATAAATAAAAGCTAACTATGTTTGTGTATTTTCCAATATAGAAGAAATAAACAACAATATAATCTACTTTAAACTAATCTTTTTATATTTTCTATAGTAAAAATGCGTACAAAAGAAATGAATAAATTGATTCTAACTTAATTAACCAATCCTAAAACAAATAAATAGTTGGATGCAGTTATTTACTTGTGTAGAAGAAATATAATCTATTGTAATCAATTAAAGCTTCTTTAAAATATGAATATGAATTAAATCCTCAGACACACCTCAGAGTCACATGAAGAATCAGAAGCTTCTCCAAATCTTTTCTTCCCTGAAACTTCCCTAGTGGAATTTATGTGGGATTTAGAAAAGACTAATTTGAACCAAACTTTGAATGCTTAGAACTATGTAGAAGCTTCTTCTATAATCAATTCCCTTGCAAATCTATTGAGATAGGATAGGAATCTATCTATCCTAAGAAATCTTTTTAGAATAAAATGATCTATTGTAACTTCCTAATAATTGGAACAATTCAAATAGGAGTTCCTTTTCTATTGTAGTAAATAATTTGCATAGATATTCACAAACAAAGAAGTGAAAATATAAAGAAAATCAATAGAAACCCCAACCTAGAAATTACAATGCTAAGGAAATACTGGTTATGGTATCACTTTGTGTTCCCTCAGTTATCTTTTGCAATCTTATGTGTCCATGTGAGTCAAGGAAACTAGGAATGTAGAGGAAGCAAGAAGAAGGTGTTGGAGAAATGTTGGCTTACAAGTGGTCTGGTAGCAATGCAGGTAGAGGAAGAAAAAATAAAGAGAATAGTGCTTAGTTGTGTGGTCTCTAACAAGATTTCAATAACATAACACTGTAAACACTAAAAATATTTGTCCTTTTACTTCAGAAGAAGCAGTGGTTTTATAGAACATAAGTTGGGAAATGGTCTAAGCCATTTGGTTGTAATGGGATGCAACATCAAATAAATAATAGGGAGTTTAACTCTCTCTCGAAAATTAAAAATGGAAGAGGAGGTTGATATGAATCACTTAAGCTTAAAATAAGCCAAATTGATTATGAAACGTGCACTATAGGTGAACTAGAGTGAGTTAACATGCATCCAAATCGTGCCTAAGAATTCTCAGCCAATTCGCATGGAACCACCACCCTATGTAGAGCGACGGTGACGTAACCTCCATTTACATGGGGATAAAAATATACATGTGCTAGTGCTTCAACCCTATAAAGCACTCATACTCAACATGAAGTTAAAACAAAACACATATATATCTAAAACCACTCATTTTCACTCACCCTCATAGTTATTTTAGAGCTTTTAATTACCTATAATCATTTTGACCAATAGTATAGTCGAATCAAAGAGCATGAAGGCGTGATCATTACCCCATGAGTGAGAGATCTAGTGGTTAAGAAAAATTTCAATATTTTGCATTTATTCATTTTAAACCTATAATGTGAAAAACTGAAAAATATATACCTAGTTGGGTAATTTTTGCAAATATTCTAGGTAAAATGTTCCCTAGGGGATCATCTAGGTGGGTCCAGCTTTTATTTTATCTAAAATGATAAATTTTGTCATTTTTTTGAATTTTTTGTTGAAGGGGATGGTTTGTCCATTTTGGACATGAACGATGCCATGCACAAAGTTGTGGTTATGCAACCATTGCTCTGCACAGGGTGGAGGTTTCACAACTTCCATGACAATTGCATAACTTCTACTCTGCATACGGTGGAAGTTACATAATTATGGAGGCAAAATCTTATTTTGACTATTTAGACTAAATTTTTTGGATTTTACATTGTTTTCTATTGTGTTTGATGAGATTATGTATTGAATCATGTGAAACTACTCTTTTTCTTGTTTTGGTGAATGCAAAAGAAGGATGAAAACATTTGATGGAGTCGGGATAGAGAGTGTGATTGGATCCATACGATTATTGATCTTTTAACTCAAGTGGAGAGAGACTTGCTACATAGATCCAACATATTTAGGATCTTTCAAACATCGTTCTTAGCGCTAGATAGTTATTTATTGTGTAACTTATTAATTTATTGGGATGTCAACTACAAAACTTACCAATTTCCTAGGGTTATAGGAGAGTGGACTATCACTCTCGAGGATGTTCACAGGATCTTGGGTGTTCATGTGACTAGCTAATGATTAACATTATAGAAAGGTTCCCCTGTTATATATAAGATATGGGCATCGTCTATGGGAGATGATGGGGTGTCAAATGTGGGCACCAATAAATTTATGCATCTACTGTCAGTTGCCTCCACACCCATCCCCACTCCACGCAAGGCCATTATTGGTATTTTTGCTTTGAATTTGGTGGGAGATAAGGGTGGGGAAAATCTCTTATATTACTTGGTTCCTATCATTATGGATATTGAACAACATGGGAGGATCTTTTCTTGGGGTGTGGACATTCTTAGGACTACATATAATGACCTATACTGCATTGTGAGGCTGTAGGGAAAATCCCTTAGCCACCCTACTTTTGTTATGGCTTGGGTTTATGAGAGGATCATCCCCTTTTAGATGGGAGCTGGAATATTAGATCCAGGGGCTATCAAAGCCACCAGATGGAAATTATTGATAGTTCTTAGGGGGGTGCACTAGCCTGTTACTACTCTTACTAATGAGAAATTTATTTCCAGATCGTAGTAGGATATGATTGGGTTGTGGGGTGATGATAGATTTATATTCATTACATGTAGTACTGTGACTCAGTTAGTGGACATGATAGGTAGGTTGGAGGTCCTCCCTATTGATAAAGTTCCCTAACAATTCAGGATTCCATATGTTGATGAAATTCCTTTCATTCATGTTTTTTTCATGGTATTAGAGTCGTGGAGGCCCTAGGGGCCTACATGGTTGGAGAGTCTTCACTCCCGGGGTACCTATCACTGCGAAGGTTATACTTGTTCCTAGATAACTACTATCCATCCTCCAAATAAAGGTTGCACCCTCTCACTGTAGGGAGGAGAAGGAGGGGTCCCACATAGCTTTAGAGACAGAGCCTAAGGGAAAGTATTTTGAGGGTATGGGGGAGGAGACCAGAGGGAAGGAACATGACGAGGAGGAGGATAGTGATATAGAGTGGAAGGAAATCTCTATTATAGAGAGAGAAGAGATGGAGGTGGAGAAAGAGACTCTTATTTCTGAGGAGCCACTTCCTCATGAGGGAGGTGGGGATGAACAGTCCATGATCAGCTAGCAAGTTTCCTCAAGATAGATTGAGGCTTAGTAGGTTCCTGTAGTGGATCCACCACAACGAGCTGCACTAATGGACCCTTATTTGATGTGAGGAGATCCAAGTATGTGGATACTCTTCTCTCAAACTTATTAGTAAGTTATGCACTGTAATTATTTTTCTTACATATTTTTTATTTTCTAACTCGCCATTATTTTTACTTATGTTCTACAACCATTGTTGATGGATGGAAATAACTTATTCTCTAGATCTTCGTAGATACACTTCTCATCCCCATGGGGAAGAACTAATTGGATCTAATCACAAACATGGGCCATATAATGTAGGTAAACCATCACATTGATGTTTTTGCACCAGTTTGGTGAGCCTTGGAGATGCTTTCAAAGATGAAGACTAAGCTTTTTGTATTCCAACTAGCTTAGAGGCTGGAGAGGTGAAGCCACTCTTGCAATGATATTGTGAGTAATGAAAGATCACCTGTTCCATCTCATGGCCATTATCATCATTTTGTTCATGAAGGCTCACATTCATGACATATGAGCTCTGCAACAGGAGTCCTCACCACACACCTTTTTAGGGAACCCATAGGGAGGGATGGGTGATGGGAATTTATTTCTTTGATGTCATTTTATGATACATTTATATGATTTTTTAAATATTTTCTTGCTCATTGAGAGCTTCTTGACCACACCTAGAGTGTGATGGCATTGTATACAAAATTGTCATATTATGGATATATATACAAATATTGATTTTTTTTTTAGTCATCCTTGAGTAATATTTGACTCATTGATGCTTTATCTCACTTGTGTTCTCTTAGATGCTAAGAACTTCCAATGTTTAATATGCTTTTTAGATGCATTAAATGGATGATGATATGCTAACAAAATGATTTTTCTTTGTTGTTTTGTTTGATTTGATGTTTTTGTAAACACAATGTAATGACCAAACTTTGGTTTTTTAAGAAATATTTTATACTTATTGTTTGGTTGGAAAAATGTGATGGAAATGATATGATAATAAAACTAACTCACTCCACTTCTAACCCCATGCAACTAGTAAGATGTGAGGGATCAACACCAAGATCCAAAAGTGACGTGAGTTGTATGATTTTGATAAATGGACGTGGTGAGAGAAACACAAGATTTTGACATAAATTCAATTAGAAACCTACAACCTAACTCCACACATAGTTTACTGCACAATCTAGAATTTGATTTTCCTTTAAGTGTATCTAGACTTTTACCTATAGATGGCCTCATGATTGAAAACATCTAGTTTTTAAGGCTTTAACTCTTTTGGAACATACACATATAATTCCCTTTCTTGGGATTTATGAATTCAAATAAATTTTTATAATTTATTATCACTAGTAAGAAGTATAGGATCATCACCAAAGAAAAGGAATAGGCAAGTAAGTGCACTTCCATCATTTCCCAATCTCATGTCACCAATAAGAAACATGGGCTAATCACCAAAGAATGGTGGGGTAAAGAAGTGTGGTTTTATTTGTAAATGATATTTTTTTGCATTTTCTTGATTTGAATTAAATAATTTTTTATTTTAAACTTTGATTTTTTATTTTGGGAGGGATAAATTTTCCCTAGCATTAATCCCACACAATTTTTAAGATGTGAGGGCTCAACACCAAAAGTTGAGACACGTAAAAAAATGATCTAGGTAAACATGTTTTGTTATCAAAGATGTTTTTTTTGTAGATATATGACACCAAGAAGCTTCTAGAACAAATTATGGGAAAATACACCTATGTTGGAAGAAAAATATGAGTAGAAGGAAGTATGGAAACCTTGGTAGGATTAGTGTTAAAAAATTTTCTTAACTATTTGAACCGATGAAATGATTTAGAAATGTTGATGACAATATTGAGGATATCTAAAGAAATGTTATTAAATGTTTTGACAATGTTTTTAGAACTTTTTAAAAGTTTTTTGAAAGATAAGTTCTTGGTTTACAAATTTACACAATGATCTATCAGGTGAAAATGTAGTATGGAAGCAGAAAATGAAAATAAATCATGTGTAGTAACATTTTGAGTGAAGTGAGTTGATGGATTCCCCAAATTATTTACCCTCTAATGTAAAAAGGTGATATTCCCTATTCTTGTAGTCCTTCATGACATGATATGGGCCCAATGACTTGGGCCTGAAATTCCTTTACTAGTTTACTTATCTATCTGAAAGCCAAGTCTCAATAATAGATATCCTATTAGTATTTCATGCTCGTATACCTTTTTTTTATATTGTTAGTTCATCCAGTTAGCATAGACACCATTTCATTTCTTATCTTTGACCCAACCTTTGTCAAGGGTTTCTAGCTCAACAAGTCATGCTTAGCGATATCCTTCTTCACCTAAGATGCCTTGAAATGATATTTGGAAGCTAGGTATCTCAACTTAAAGTAGTAAAAATTCTTCAAAACCAAACACTAAGGAATATGGGGTTGCCCTTGTAGGCATTCTCAATGAAGGTTTGTTAGCCCATAAGGATGGAAATAGCTTCAAATTCCAATCATGTATGTTCTCCTTGACCATTTTTAGGAGAATGGAATATAACGTTTTTTTCGTAGCCTCACCTTGTCTATTAGCCTGAGGATAGTATAAAGAGGTTGTGTGGTGTTTTATATGGAATTTTTTGCGCAATTAACACACATCTTCATTCTTAAAATATTTTTCATTATCTATGATAATGACCTCGAGGACCTCATACCTACAAATGATCTGATTGAAGATGAAATTTGTAATTATAGACCGAGGAATGGTGGTAAGATGCATGGCCTCGATCCACCTTGTGACATAATCGGTGGCCATAATTATGAAAGTGTGGCCATCCAATTATGAGGAAGATAAATTCCCTAACAAATCTAAGCCTCACATGGAAAAGGGTCAGGGTGTTACAATTAATTTTATAGCCTGGGTAGGTATATGAATCTCATGAGAGAACTCATTACGTTTGTGACACCTGTGCACATACACCACACCGTCGTAATCTAAGGTGGGCCAAAAGTAACCCATCTGGTGTATCTTGCAAGCAGTAGCATGCCCTTTGAATTGACCCCCAAAGACTCCATTATGGGCTCCAAATAGAATATTTTCTGACTCTTCTTCATCGAGACACCTTAATAGGATTTCATCAAAGGTTCTTTGATATAACACTTGATCTATAATTAAATATTTAGCGGCTATGATACATACGTTTCTTCTCTACTGTGAGGTTATCCCCTTAGGGTATGTGTGGTCCATAATGAAATTGATAATGTATGAATACCAAGGACACAAAAAAATGGGATGCCTAACTTCTATGTAATATATGCACTCATTGGGGAAATCCAATTCTACTAGATCTCCACCATCTAACGGGTTGTCTACCAACAAATCTGTAATGATTTTTCCTATGAAATAATATTGACTGATAAATATTAACTCAAATTAACCCATTAGGTTCATGAAGCATCCAAATTTCTTGGATGAGGAACCCTGTGTTAGAAACATTTGAAGAAGGTTTGTCTTAACAATTACCCACATTTCTTGGTTAAGCATACAATGCCTTAACTATTTCGCTGTAAAAACTGTTGTAAGCCATTCCTATTTTTCCTATGTAAAACACATCTCATAGTATAGAAAGCTGTGACTAATGAATTAAAATACATGTTCCCATTTATTAGTATCTTCTTATGCCAACATGCAAGCTAGAGAGATATCTAGAGCTCGAGATTATAGGATTAGAGGTAGATCCACTTTAGGAGGCATGAGTGTCGGTATTGATAATAGGAAACACTTAACAGATTCAAATCCTTATGACACTCAGTTTTCTAGGCATTACAGTAATCCTTATATAAAAAATTGTTGATTAGAAGAATGGTGTAAGTTAAATCAGGTATGAACCTATGGATTTCTCTGAGATTTCTAAGAAACAACTTGATGCTTGACTCGTTTACGGGTGGAGTCATCTCTAAGACTACAATTTTTTTCATCAAATCTACATCAATCCCTCATGAAGAGATGATGTAACAAAACAAATTCCCTCCCATCACTTCAAATATGCACTTTTCTAGATTTAATGTGACACCATATTCATTGAGGGGAGAGAGGATGATGCAAACCACCTCGTGGTGATCACAATGCTTTTTGTCCTTAGCCAAAATATCGTCAACATACGATACCAAAATATTTTGAATAAGTTCATAGAATATATGGGTCATTTCCCCTTGATAGGTAGCACCAGCATTCTTAAGACTGAACAACATGACCACATAGCAATAGGTACCCCAAGGAGTATTGAAAGATGTCTTTTTCTAATCCTCCTCAGAGATCCTAATCAAATTGTAACCCAAGAAACCATTCATGAATGAAAACATCTCAAATCAATTTTTTACATCCATGATGACATCGATGGATGGTAATGGAATATCAACCTTGGGACACGCCTTGTTTATGGCCCAAAAATCAATGCATATTCAAAATTTCCCATTCTTCTTGAGAACGTGAACTATGTTTGATACCCACATTGAATAATATACAAGTTTGATAAACCCCAGCTATAGGATTTTCATAACCTCTTATTTGACCATTAGAGCCACTTTTGGATTCATTGGTCTCAACTTTTATTTGACGGGTTTACCATTAGGTTTGTTCACAATATTTTGGATTGTGACATGGGGAGAAATTCCCATCATCTCTTTATAGCTGAGTGTGAAGGATTTCAAATGCTCCTTGATAACCTTGGTATGAATTTCAACTTCTTTCAGAGTTAAAGTGGAACAAATTTTTAATATCTTAGGCTCTTCATCCATCCCAATATTTATATTAATGGTCCCTTTGATTAAATAGGAATTTCCTTCTTCAAAATTGAGTGGGGATGGAGGTATTTCTCATTCTCGTTCCTCCTCTACTTCATAGATCTGAATGCCTTTTGATGAGGAAGGACCCATCGTGTGATCTCCAAAATAGGAGTAAGAGTGATGTATGAGAGTCAAACCCCTCTTATAATGTGTGGGATAAAGGTCAGTGTACATATTAAGTTAACCTAACATAGCTTCATCATTCTCTACACAATCTAAGGTGGTAGGCTCATTCTCAGTTTCAACGTATGCTATAATTGGATTGGTAGGAATATTTTTAACTAGGAGTTTGGCCCAGACTGAAACAATGAATTTGGAATATACCAAATCCATGCTTGGACAAAATAAAGAAGTGAAAGTAGTAACAAATTCATCTTAAAGGTTATGTTTGCATGGGATAGCTTCAATGGATATGAAGTCAAAACGTTTTCTTAGGTTAAGTACGGTAGTCTTATAGAGCTGCAGGTGCTCTGCTCTAGTCCTGTAAAGTTCTGAAACTCTATTGGTGATTAGTTGGGAATCACCCAAAACTCAAATATTGCAAGAACCCATTCTATTGGCTACAATAAGACAAGGAATAAGAGCCTTGTACTCATCTCTATTGTTCATACGTTAGAAATTAACCTTAAAGGAAAATGACATAACCTTCAATTTTATGGAAGTGAGGATCATGCCTACCCTAGCACCAAAGTGAGAGTACTCTCCATCATATTTGAGCATCCAAAAATTGTTAGGGAAGATTGATGTTTGATCATTTTTAGTATCTTCTTCCTCCACTTCCGAGACCTCAACCATACAAAATGCTTTGTCTCAAAGAGATTCAAGTCCTAGAGAATGTCTATGCCCAATGATTCAAAATGGAGGAGAATAAGAAATTCATTCTAAAAAAACTGAAAATATTAGCTATGTTTTTTGTTGATCGTGTCTTAATGATAACAGTTTCATTTTTAGTTGTGAAGACCCCCTCAATTAAAATGGAAGTTTCTACTTTTGTCATGGGAATCAATTTATAATATGGCATTGCATCTTTAGGTTTGTTGACTTGATTGTAGGGGAGTTTGAAATCGGTATGGACCCCAAATTTCTTCTTTGTGTTGGTTAGGTGAATATAGAAAGGTTTTGAGTCACCCTGAGCGACAAAGACTTTCCCCAAATGTAGTAATTTGACTTTCTTGAACAATGTGGAATGGAATTCCTTCATCTGATGGATCGAAGGTTGGCCAAGAATCTATAATATAGAACTCTGTTAGAACCATCTTGGGCCCAAGAGTAACCGGGAGAACTATGGTCTCTATAGATGTTTCTTTGAGACTGTCATAGCCTCTCAGCCTATTTCTAGTTGAGGAATAGTTGGTTTTCTCGTAGCCTAACTTTTGGAGGAATGAAAAGGGGACAATATTAAAATCTTCCCCATAGTTAATTATTCCATGTTTAACATAATTATTATGGATACAGACCAATAACGACAATGTTGGATCACCTCTATGTGTCAGCTTAACATCAGTGGGAATCTTACTGATGTTGAAGATGAATCCAACATCTCTTTCAGGTTGCCAAACAGGATAGATGTCAAAATCTATGTTGTTTACTTATGCATCCAATGTGGGGTAAAATTAATCAAGTGACCAAGACCCAACACTTCTAACAAGTTGGCTCAATGAGTGGGAGAGTTCTTCAACAAATTGAAGAAAGAGATGTGAGAAAAGCTCTAGGTTAAATCTGTAATTAGATCATATTCCCCTATCGGCCTCAAAAGTTTTGGAGTGTCATCTATCATAGATGGGTAGATGATAATAGGTTGTGTTAAGTAGTCACGAGTTCTTGTAGCTTCATTAATTTGAAGTTTAGATTCTAATTTGGTAAGACCCATGATCTTAGTTTGTTGTCGACCATCCAATGGAGGTGCTACCAGTGGGTTTGAAGAAGTCAAAGCTTCGTGGTCATTGTTTTTAACCAAATTACCCTTATTTGTATTATGGAGGTTTAATTTTCTATTATCACGATGGATAGGAATAGTGTTACTAAGTATCCTAAGAGGAACATTTTAGGGGGAGAATGGCCCCATGCTAGCATTTTTTGTTGGTGTTGTAGGATTTTCCAAAAGCATATCGATGAAGAATTGACTTTGGTCCTCTGATAGGCACTGTATGAACTTTTTACAGTCTTGAAATGTTTTATCATCATGCCCTCAGACCCTATGGAAGCTGAAATAATGGTCAAGATAATAATCCATAGGTATTTGATTCACATTCTATTATGGTACAACATTTTGATTATTGTTTAACTATTGGTTTTTATAATTAAAGTTTGGAGTCCTTTTCCCTTGGTGTGATATTTATGTTGATACCCTTTTGGCTATTAATTAGGACCTTCATCTTGAACTTGTTGTGGAGGACGATGATTGAAATCCACTGCATTGATGGAAGGAGTGAAATTTTTATTCCTCTGATTATTTCCATTCGCATTGTTATTGACATTGTTCGCACTTGAAGTGTTAACAACATCCAAAGTTTTGGCTTGATCAGTTATGTCATGCATTGCAACACCATGGTTTTTATTGAGGACCTTAGGTCTTTGTTTATTGTTGGATCTATTAGGGGTCATTTGAATTACCATGGGAGGGAGTGATCAGTCTCCCACTGTAATTGTAGGTATTTCTATTGCTATCTATTGTTGTTTGATCAATGTAGAGAGCATGCTCTAGTACATCCTCGTAGCTCCTAAGGGGTAAATTTTGGAATTCTTCTTTTGCTTCTTGGTTAAGGGAATTAAGGAATAGATCACAAAGCTCTATCTTATCCATATTAGGAGCACTTTTCAAAGAATAGAGGACCTATTTCCACCTCTGAATGAAGTGGACTTTTTGTTCATTATGATCTTGCTTTATTTAAAGGAATTCCATGATCCTTGTTCTTAACAATTTATTCACATCAAACACCTTTATGAACTCAGATACAAGTTTCTTAAAGTAGTGTATGGAGGATTCAGGTATCCTGTAATATAATTAGAGAGTGAATCCCTCAAGGGTATTATGGAAGATCTTATCCATAAGAACATCCCATGAGAGTAGCTCTCTAATGGCTGTTGCATATGCCTTAATATGCACATTTGTATTTCCCTCCACTTTAAAATTTGGCAAGTCAAGAAGTGGTCGCAGAAGCATTACACTTTATATGGTACATTCGAAGGTATCCTTAATATATTCAACATATTTACCCAATGTATATGATTCTACTATAGATGACCCCTTATGGGAAGGTGAAGTAGGCATAACAAGATGAAATTGCACAGGGTAAAAATATGTAGAGGTAAAAGGCATCCCATGTGGCTGAGTATATGAGCCAAGGAAAGAGAATATGTTCCCTTGCTGAAAATTGGAATACTTGTTCAGATATAGGGGAACATTATTCTAGTACGGAGTGGGATGCACAAAAACAGGGAATGTCACATTTCCAGTTAGAACAAAATTTGAGAATGCATTTTTGGCTGGTGCCTATTGAGGGTATATGTACGACATGTTCAGTGGCATACCTAACGCACCCAATCTAATGAGGATATATTTGGGGATAGTAATTCCCATGTAAAGTGGACGTGGTAGTTGTTCTGAGGGTACATTCCCAAAATTTTGTGCATGTTGGGGAATCCTGCCCTGCCCTGCGAAAGATGTAGCCTGTGAGGGCTTAGCAAGCTCTAGTTCTCTAACCCTATTTACAAATGTTTAAATTAAATCACCCACAAAGGGTTTTATGTTCAAATTGGGTGTGTTTTGAGCCTAGCTTGGAGGCAAAGGTATGTGATGTCCTGTTATAACTTCATATTTAAGAAGCCACCCCTCTTTGGATGTGTTTTCTATAGGAGGGGTAGCACAATCATTCTGGAGAAGAACATCAACATATTACTGCATCCACTCTAGGGAATAGTCTATGTTCTTCAAGCATTGCTTTCTTTGGGTGTAGTGTGATAGTATTACTCATCTAATAATGGGAGTGAATAAGACTACATATTGATTTGTGGTCTGAAAAAAACTAGAGGATTGGAGCCTTACTCTCCAGTGAATTTTATGTTGTTAGAATTGGAGATTTTAGGTTGTGGACTATGTATATGTTGATAAATCTCATCGATCCTAACCGATGAACCATTTTGAGTAGGAGTGTGAAGTGAAGGGAGATTCGTTGAATATTTGTCAGTCTACCAAGATAGGGAGGGTCACCGTTGTATACCCATTTCATAGTAATATGCGTCAAGACCCAAAATGGGCTAGTTCTATTCTTATCCCAACATATTCAGGGGTATATAAATGCTTGCAGAATAATGGGAGAGGGGGAAGATGGATGAAAAAATGTATGATAATGTAAATGAAAAGAGACTAGCTCTTCACATTGGGTTCACCAATTTGTATGACTAAAAATCAACACGTGACCTTCATTCTCACTCGACCTCCCAAGGTCATGCTAGGAAATATGATGTACATTGAGTGGATGGTAATATGAAGTTGAAATAGGAATGCATGTGATAAATGGCTTATCAGTAAATCCTAATTTCCCCTACGGGCACCAAAGGTATCTTCTCGTCAAGGGCAATAAAATCCCTTCTAACCTGAGTAGGTATGATAGAATGGTCAAGAAGAATACGCATGCCTAAAAAAATTTCAATGTCAATGTGTGAGACTCTCTCAAACGGTTGTGGAATGCATATAAAGTGACCAATGAGCACCTCGTAATGATGTCTAGACAATGTCATGGAATAAACGAGAGAAGTGTGGTTCCACTAGATCTATTCATGGTGATGTGGTTCATTCGAGATCGTGAACTCTCTATAAGCATATTTGTTCAGGAAGTTCAACTATATGAAAATATTTGGTAGATGTGGGGATGTTCTAAATACTACTGAATGGAATCCAGTGTTTAAGTCTATTTGGTCTTCCGACCCATTCGGTTGGGGCACCCTTAGATCAAAACCATAAACTCTCTCTTATTGTGGTGTAGTAATCATCATATATGCATTTGTATAATTTAATCTATGAAAGAAAATAACATGATAATGTAAATAGATAGAACCTAACTATGTTTTTTGTATTTTCCAATATAGAATAAATAAAGCAATAAACAACAATATAATCTACTTTAAACTTAGCTTTTTGTATTTTCTGGAATAACAATGCATAAAAAATAAATGAAGAAATTAATTCTAAATTAATTAACCAATCCTAAAACAAATAAACAACAGGATGTAGTTGTTTACCTATGTAGAATAAATCTAATATATTCTAAACAATTAAATATTCTCAAAACTATGAACGTGAATTAAATCCTTAAACACACATCAGATTCACGAGAAGAATTAGAATCTTCACAGAAGTTTTTCTTTCCTACAACTTCCTTGGTGTAATTTATGTGGGATTTAACAAAGACTAATTTGAACCAAATTTTGAATGCTTACAACTATGAAGAAGATTCTTCTAGAATCACTTCCCTTGCAAATATATAGAGATAGGAAAGGAATATATCTATCATAAGAAAGATTTATAGAATAAAATGATTTACTATAACTAACTAACAATTGCAACAATGGAAATTGGAGTGCATTTTATATCGTAGTAAATAATTTGCATACAGATTCATAAAAAGAAGTGAAGAAATAAAGAAACTCATTAGCAACCCCAACCTAGAAATTATAGTGTAAAGGTAATGTCATTTATGGTATCACTTTGTGTTCCCTCAGTTATATTTTTTAATATTATATGTCCATGTGAGTCCAGGGAACTGAGAATGCAGAGGATGAAAGAAGAAGGTGCTAGAGAAATATTTTCTCGTAAGTAGTCTGGTAATAATGAAGGTAGAGGAAGAAAAAAATAAGAGAACAACGCTTGGTTATGTGGCCTCTAGAAATATTTCAACAACATAATAGTGGAATAAAAATAAAAATCTTTGGCCTTTTGCTTAAGAAAAAGCGGTGGTTTTGTATAACACAAGCTTGGAAATGGTATAAGTCGTTTGGCAACAATGGGATTCCACATCACAATAAGAAGGTGGAGTATAATTCTCTCTTAATAATAAGAAATGGAAGAAGAGGTTGATACAAATCATTCAAGCTTAAAATAAGATAAATTGATCAAAAAAAATTCTCTGGAGGTGAACTAGAGTGGTTTAACACGCGTCCAAATCATGCCTAAGAAGTCTCATCCAATTTGCATGGAACCAATGCCTTTTTTAGAGTGGTAGTTATACAAACTTTTCCCTACAAGGTGGTGGTTGCACAACCGCCACCTAGGTAGGGTGGCGGTTGTGTAACTCAAGGAAAAAACTATTAGAAAAATCATGCACAAAGCCACAAAAAATCATGAAATTTCTATGTAAGGTTTTATAGGATACAAATATAAAATTCAAAGAGGGAAAGGGGATTGAACACCTTTGGAAATGACATAAATCATCATTGAGGAATTTTGAACCATTTCTGACAATGTAGTATGTGCAAATATGGGTGCGTATTGTTTCCTACAAACCTAATAGGGGATATTTTGCAATAAAATTAACAAAAATTAATTTAAAGACTTAAAATTTTTAATAGGGACCTGTATTTACCCCCGTGACAGTGAGGCTTCTAATGTCTTCAAACTTTGAAAATTATCTCATAACCCGCTATTTTTCCCCTTAAGAAGAGGGGATTACAAGCTTATATACGTTAACATGAACAAATAACCTTATCCCTGCTTTGTATGACCTCTATTAGGATGAAATGAATCTATAGATGTTCAATACTTCCTTCTCTTCTACTTAATTCAACCTCTTAGCTAAATAACTCTCATTAACTATTGACAAGCTTAACTTGGATGAACTCAAAATTAGCTATTACAAGATTGTACATTTTTCTCAATTTTATACCCACTCACATGCAACAATGGAATATCTCAAATCAATAAAAAGCACACAAAAATAATTCTTACCAATTGTATATCCTTCATAATTACCTGCAAAAAGTTCAATGTTTACCAAAAAAGCACAAGAACTATTGAAAAATATCTCAGAATTGTGTATACACAAGAATCACTTCCAATTTCTTGGAGCCCTCTTTTCATTTCATGACCATTTGAATGATTATAAAGAAAATATTTACAGGATTATTTAAACCTCATCTATCTCAAGTATTCCCAACAACTAAATGTCATGGTCATGAGAGAAGTCATATAGAGGTTTCATCAATATAAAAAGATGTTTAACACGAGTTATATAGAATTACAAGATCACTAAGCACTTATGAAAAGCTATTTTACACACTAATATGGTCCTAAACAACTTAAATTATCTTAACAACCTTCTTTGACTCTATAAACCATGTGAACAAGCCAAAATGTCTTTTATACACTCAAATTGTTAAAATGGAGCGAAATTCCAAATTCTAGTTTTTAACTAACTAGACTCTACTAAATACCTTAGAACGAGTCCTAATGACTCACATAGGACCAAAAAACCAAATAAACGCCACCAAATTTGACATTCTAAGCCTAATAACATGCTAGGAAAGATTCTCCTACATCAGGTATGTGAAAAAAGGTAATTTTTCATGAAGAAGGTCTGAAACAACACCCAAATGGAAGCAATGGCCAGGATTCCCTTGGAAAAATGATGATAAAAAATTAGGGTAGGTAATATATTAAAATAAGGTTTCAATATGAATATACAATACAAAGATGAAACCCTTAGGATAGTAGGGTTTGGAAGAAGGTGTTATATTAAGTCATGAATATGGTTAAATAAATGTTTACACCCTAGTTATATTTTTAGAACGTTTGTGAATAAAAACTAAGAAGGTTGCAGGTGTTAGTAAAAGGTAGATTTTTTTTATCTAATAAATTTCTAACATAATTTATGCATGACCAAAATTACACATTCAATAATCATAATTTAAAAGAGACAAGTAACTTTCTAAAAATATGATAAGATAGATATAAATATTTAGGATGATTCTAGAAAGATCTAGGCATGTAGGGTAGTGGAAAATGAAGTCATGTAGCTATGGATTATGTACTTAATAGTCTAGAAGTGGATAATGAGTGATTGTATGACCATACTAATTATGTATGTTCTATGTAGGATATGTACAATCCAACATAAGCTTTGTATGCTTTCAAGCCCTGTGATGGTCCAGGGATGTAACTCTCAATATGATTCACTTGCATAGAAATTATTCTCATTGTGTGTCACTATTTCTCCTATAACTCTAGGATCCTTTTATGTATTGAAAAAAAATGAAACCCTAGACACTTCTAGATCTCTTTATTAGATCATTAGCAAAAAATGAGAAAAAATTGTTTCTACATTTAAGGTTGGAAAACTCATGGCTATCCAAATTTTAGCTATTGAACCAATCCAATTGTTACACTAAATATCCTCATTGTGGAACTCAAGAATCATGTAGTTATCTTAATTACTTGTGCAATTATGTCTGGTTAACCAACCCTCTAGGGGTTCCCTCACATCTCTTCTCATCAAGATAACAATCTAAGTTTGTAGCTTAGAAGGTACTCATCATGCTAATAATGATATGTGGTGTGTGTAAGCTATGTGAACTAACACCTTATTAATTTAAATTCTTGTGCAATTCTAGGAATGAGTTTTATCTTGTTAAATATTTGTTGTATTATATTTCAATATATATAGATTGATGAATCTATACACTTTGACCGAGTTAAGTGATTCATAATTTTAGTAAGGATTACCCTACATGATGTTTATGTTATTTGAGAAGATTTATAAACCTTTTTAGTTATTTAGGGATGATGTTTCCAAAAATATATTACAACAATGTAAGGTGAGTTATATAGTGATAATGACTTTCTTATGCATCCTTCTGTATGTGAGATATTCTAATAAGACTAACTCTATGAAGTTGAAGTGACAAAAATAATGATTTATAATTCAAGGAAGATTTGGTGATTAATATGGGTGTTCAAGAATTTTTTTTCAAGGAAATAATAACGGTTTTTTAAAAACTCAAAAGACCGATAACCTTCACTTCAATATGGGGTGGCTCCCATTTATTGAAATCTAGAATCTATGTATACTTGACTAATATATTTTGTAGCTAGAGGTTGAGTAATGTGTAGAAACACCTTTATTATGACCACAAAAATAGACGAGAGAGAGAGAGAGGTAAATTTTTAGGTAGCTAAGGAGAGAGAAATAAAAATGGGAACTTTATTGATGAGAAGAAGATAAATTTCATCAAATAAAACTTTTGGTGATTTCATTTTTAATTGTAGGAAATAGGAAAGCACAGCAGAACATCAAATTAAGATAATGAAATGGATAATGCAAGGAAACTAAAAATCCTTATCAATATTTATTCATTCCAAAAATAAAAGAAAAATTCCTTCAACTTATTACTAATGTTAACATGTGCTGGGACTATGTGATAAGATGATATTAGAGGAAAATTTCAATGCATGGAAATATAAGAATACAACTTTCCTAAAGAGGGAAAAAAATTGATCCTTTTGAATAGGGATATCCTTAGAACCTATATCCAATGAAAATAAATATTTACATTCCCACGTGAATTTTAGAAATTAAAGTAAAATAATAATGAATAAATATAAAATTTAAGTGAATTAAGTCAATTTTAACAAAATTTTCTTATAAATAGAAAAATAGAATGCTAGAGAGAGAGAGAGAGAATGTGTGATCAACTGAGAAATCTAGGATGAATGTTTTTTCCCTTCATTACGAAGAGGAATCTTATGACTAAGTAGAATCTTTCTTGGTTGATTCTTTGATAAAAAAATTTCTTGTTTGGGACTAAGAAATGATGTTCCACATGTTATGAAGAATTATTACCTGTGGTTATGCTTGGGAAACTCTCTTTGAAGTCTCCATCCCAAC
Organism: Taxus chinensis; assembly: GCA_019776745.2. Taxonomy (NCBI): domain Eukaryota; kingdom Viridiplantae; phylum Streptophyta; class Pinopsida; order Cupressales; family Taxaceae; genus Taxus; species Taxus chinensis. The sequence goes on from CM034148.1 coordinate 653,622,636, forward strand.
AAGAAATGGTAGGTTTCAAAAATAAAATATGTTTCATGAAGAAAATATCTTGTCTCTTACATGAGTAAAAACTCTTCTTGCAATCACGATGAGGAATGGATTCACACAACGCAACGACCTGTAATTGGTAACCATGAGATCTATTGGATTTGACAATATTAAATATTCATGAAAATCCCTTTTTGAAACATAGGAAATCCTCTAAAATGGAAAAACATCCTCTTTGTGTGATGACACCAAGAAAAAACTTAATGGGAAATTCATTCTTGGGGATAAGGAGCACATAATATCTTTTCTTTTTATTGGAGGGTGCCTCAGAGATCTAGAATACACTAGAACCATTGTTTCCATCATAAAATACTTTGAATGATTCATTTGTATGTTTCATGCTCAACAATACTCCTATGCATATTGAATCAAGTTAGAAAATGGTTTTTTCCTTATTATCCAAGTATCTTTAATGATGATTTCAAATTTGGCATGGATGTTATCATTATGGGGTGAAAAACTCATACAAATCACTTGATAAAGGATTTGTTCAAAAGATATTGCCGATCAGAAGTGATGCTCTAATTTTTTACAAAATTATATCATCCACATAAGAAGGAAAGTGCAAAATTCATTGAAGTGGGAAGAATACTGAGAGAAAAGATATTCCTCCATATCTCCAAAAATAGTCCACCGTCATCATGAAATCAATGGCTCAAAACAAATATTATTTTACATGGAACATTTGCACCAAATTTAAGATACTTTTTATAACCAATTCACTAGGAAATGAAAATACATTTTAATAGGGAAGTATACTGAGATAAAAATCAGTATTCGATATCTCCAACAAAACTCTACCTCATCATGCAAGTAATGGCTCAAATGAATTTTTATTTTATGATGATAGTTTTCTGTAAAGTTTAGACAATTTATCTTTTTGTGTCACCAAGAAAATGTAAATACATTTGAAGAGCACAGAATATTGAGAAGAAACCTCATTCGTACATATCTCCAAAAATAAAACCATCTTATAAATAAATCAATGGCTCAAATGAATTTTTTTTTATGAGGAACATTCTCTAAATTTAAGGAAATTTGGCTTGCTAATTCATCAATAAAATGCAAACAAAAATTGAGTTGTTTTGGGAAAAAATAGAATTCCTCACTGTATAAATTATTTCTAGAAAACATATTGGCATTGAATCCCTAGTGATAGATCATCTTAAAGGAATTTTCAAATGGATATATTTGGAAAATTTTCAATATTTTTTTATCGTGGAATAACCAACATTGAGTGAAAGACTGTTTCAGTAACTAGGGGCATGGATATGATTTTAATGGATTCTATTGTAAGAAAAATATGAAGTTTTAATGGAATTTCACGTTTGCTCTTTTTCTATTTTACAATTGGGGTTTTTGGAAGGAAATGGAGATTTGAATTTTGTTTTTAGATGTTAATGGAGAATGAACTTTACAAAAGTAAAGTGTGTTTTCCACCAAGTTGTCAATCCACCTATCCAAAATTTACCTCCACTAGAAAATGGTGGAAATTTGTGGTGTAATTTCACGTTCAAAGTGCACATTAGTGAACATGAGCTCTAGAAATGCACATAGGGTAGAGAAAAAGTGACCCACATGTAAAAACCACTTCATATGCATATTTCGTCAATTCGTTTTGCTTTTTTAAGGCTTGGTAATAATAAGGGAACAATTTCACAAGAGGAGGCATAAAGTGGATGATGAAAATTTCATTATACCTCTAAAAGCATGCCAAGATTTGAAATTGGGCCATGTGCACTTAGTGACATCATTAGCACAATGATAAATTATATCTTGTAGTACACATTTTGCCTCGGGGCCAAAACATAACCATTTTATAACATAAAATATATGGTTTTTACTGAAAATGGCCAATTGAATCAGATGAAATAATTTAGAAAACTTTAATTTGAGTTCTTCATGATGTTTTTTTTTCAAATCACCACTTTTTCCTATAAAGATGCATCACTAAGATGAACTAGTGAAGGATCTTGAAACAAGTATGAACCAATATATCACATGGGTCATCAAGGTGGGTTTTTATTTTCCTCAATGTGTCCCTTTGTTAGGATCTAGAATATAGTTTCTACTTTCTTTCCTAGAAATACCACTTTTCTTAAGTGTTCGGATGGTTTTTTTTAATGCTTCCAAATATATTTCTTACATACTTGATCATGTAGTAGACCCTTTAATATTTGTTATTTATAGGATTTGAGATTTGAATACTATCCATAGCTCCTAAAACCTTTTCTATAAGTTGACCCCTTATATAGTGCTCAAATGTTTATTTTCTCAAAACATTCCCCGAGATAAAGCTTTCCGAAGACCATACCAAAGCTCATAGAATATCTTCTAAATGATATTGTCATGAAGAAATCTATAAGAAATTTCCATTGAATATAATTTGGGATCCTAAAATGATTACATGATCTCAACACCTTTCCCAGAAGTTAACTTTTTAAAATATGAAATTTGGTCATTTTGACCAATGTCGACAAGTTTGACCAAAAGGGGGAGAGATTCAATAGGATTGTCAAGTAAAATTCATAAAAATTTTACATTTTCAACAAGTTGATATTACTTTTGGACTCATATTTTGTTGGATAAAGTGAAAAAAAGATAAGAAAGAACACTAGAATCTCATGACATTATGTTGACCAATACCTTATCCATTAAAAAGAATAGTGTCAAAGGGAAACACCTTCTTGTGGAAGATTATTTTAATGGGAATTTTCTCCTTTCTTGTTGTTATAACAATATTTTGTAAAGGAAAAAATATGGGGTTTTCCACCAACACTCTGGGAAAAATTCCCTCCTCTTGGATATGGGTAGGATCCCACTTATTAAAAAATAGAAATATTGTACACTAATTCTATTTTCTGGGTGGTCTAAGACTAGGGATCACAAAGGAACAAAAATCAGCTTAACGTGTGTGAGCAATGTTTAAATGATTAGAGTGTGAGGTAAGAGCATGAGAAGGGAAATGGAGGAATGTGTTTTTGGTAATAAATAGAAATTCTAAGTTTATTAGCCAAAAAACCATAAGTATTTCTAGATTAAAATAGAAGATACAAATATGCAAAGTAATACAATAAAAAGTAATAATAAATTTTTGAACTACATCATATATATTACAATATTCTTTCTTTCCCTGTTTGTGCAAGATTACGAAGCTCTATTAGAGTGAAAGTTGAGAAGGAGAGGAATGTATTAAGAAATAATTAAAGTAAATACATATTTCTACAAGGAAAGAAAAACAATCCCTTAGAATGGAAAGAGCCTTAAAATTTATAGTTAAACAATGGTTCTTCTCATTCCTAAGTGACCTTTCTATTTAAAGTAAATTCTTAACAAAGAAATACAAAAATTAAATGACTTAAGTCACTTCTACAAAAAGTTTCTCCTTAAAAAAGAAATATAGTATTTGAGAGAAGAGAATAGAGAAGAAGAGAAAGAATATAGATGTTGTAGGATGAATTCATGCTCTTCCTCCATTGTATAGATGAATCTTGCAATTGCATAGGATCTTCTTCAACTACTTCTCTAATTATAAAATATCTCTTCTTAGACCTGGAAATTATGTTTCATGCCCTATATTTATTGATCGTCATTGGTCTTCATTGGGAAAATTTGTTTCAATTCTTCTCCTATGTGAGAATAGGTAGGATGAATAGATAAAATTATTTTAATGAACATGATCTCCTTTATTTCTTATGAGAAAAGACTCATCTTACAATTACATTGAAGAATTTACTTGTACCAAACATGATCTAGACTCAGTAACCATGACCCCTAATCGATTTGACGGTATTATAATTTTTTAAGACTCCTTGGAGGAAACATAGAAAACCATTGAAATGAAAACTCTTTCTCTTTGTGAGCTGAAACCAAGCAACAAAAAAATGAATAATGGTCATCAAAATAATATTATCACTTTTTGTTACACCTCTTGAATGGAGATTGAAAATATAACTCAACCATGGTTCCCATCATAAAATTGTTTAAATCATCCAATCACATGTTTTATTATAAAAATTCCTCTCATGCAATCTGACTCAAGTGAGAAAATAAGATTTATTTTCTCAATCCTCTACTTCAAATCATAGAAATCCATATGCTCCACATTTTTGTCTCCAATGACCAGGTACTCAGACACTAAAAATGAAATGGGATCGTATCAAGAGTATTGTAACTTCATTGTGCATTTTTTATGGTTTTATTGTGCTTATGATGTTTCAAGAATGCAATGGTGTAAGAAAAACGAGATTCTGTGGTAGTTTTCAAAAATCTACAAATTTGAATGTATTTTAATGCTATAGATTGTTGAATTTTTATTTTAGGAAAAAGGAGAGTAAACAGAATCCAAATTTGATGCAACTTAATTCATTTGAAAAATATTCCCAATACATGTAGACACTCCAAATTTGGTAAAACTATCTCATCAAAATTGGGGTAAGTGCACCAAGTTGGGGGGGCAAAGGGTCTTAAGTGGACACATTTTTCTGAAAAATAAAAAACTTCAACTTGTATGAGATTATTTGAAAAATTTACACTCAAAATTGGAAGATGTTATAAAAACATGAATCATAGACATTTTGAGTCTAGTTTCTAAGACTACTAAATTTTATTAAAAATGGATAAATTTAAGTGGTTTAAAGATAACTAAAGTACCAATAATGTACTCATGTTTTAGTTAAAAAACATAATAAACAGAGTGACTCTTCATGCCCCCCACCATTTTTTGAGCACCATTTAGTAGTTTTGAAAACCCTTTAGTAGAAAGATAGCTAGGAGCATCTAGTTTGTGCTAGATTTTTTTTTGTTTTTTTAGCGAAGTATTTTTTTTTATGATTTTTCTATGTAAAAAAATTTTAAATGTTTTGATAAATAATAACAAAGCTCTGACTATGCCACCCCTAGCTACCTCAAAAAATATCAAAAATTAGATTTTGTTTTTAAATATGTATAAAATTAGGCCTAGTTTGTGACTAGTATAATTTTTTTTCAATTTGGATGACCCAAAAAAAATATACACGATGAAAGATATACATATTTAAACTTCAAAAAAATATCTATAAAAAGGAATGAGGTAGAAAATAAATAATATGGAAACCTTATATTAGTCAGAAAATTTGAAAAATTCATGATTTTTAGAAAGAAGAAAGTCCGCTTTATATCGTGGTCATAATCTGTGTATTAGATGAATTGATTGTTTTAGCATTGATTTAGCATGGATGAAGTCACTTTTTAAAATTTTATTATGCAAAACACATTGTTATATGGTGTGTTTGTGTAGGTCCATGTCTTAGGCTTGGGGATCCAAACTGGATCCTAAGCCTTAGAGGCATTGCTTGGAAAAAGTGAAATATGCAAAACATGTTTATGCATTTTGTATAGTATGAACATTGTATATGCCTTTGGCATGCTAATTCATTCCCATCAAACTTTATTTTCCATAAATATCACATGAAATTAGGGTCTACTCTACACATTATGGAATTAGTCTCGCTATCTCCATGAGTCACAGTTCTAGGAGATGAATTTTTTAGTAGTATAATCTTGGTCAATACCATAGGTAATTTTTACATATTTGTAGCATTCATGGGCCATAAAAAATGACTTTTAGCGTTTAACTTCTACAAGGTCAAGAACCCTAAACCCTAGGCCATAAACCTGGAACCCTAAACCCTGAAGCCCTAAACCCCAAACCTTAAATGGATTCAATCCCTTACCCGTAGAAGCCCTAAACCTTTAGCCTTTAGCCATATCAACCCTGTAGCCCTAATGCCCTAAACCATGAACCATGAAATACCTAATGAAACTGTAAGATAACTAATGATTCTGCAACCCTGAATACCTCAACCCCATAAACCCTAAATGATAAACATTGATATCCTATAACCCTAAATTTGTATGAACCCTAATGCCTTGAACCTTTACACTAAGAATCCAAAAGATCATCCTAAAATCTAAATGAAACCCTAGACCATGATACCCTAAACCCTAAGCTCATTAATGACCATATTTACCTCTAAGACCTTAAGCTCCTTAAATGTTAAATGCCTAAACCCTAAATCCCAAACCCTAAACTCTGAAACCTTGATGACCGTAAACCATAAACCCTAATACCTAAACACTAAATCATCTGACCATAAACCACAGAACCATAAATCCATACGAACCCTGGGATCATTAACTTTGAGAGTTCGTAAACCCTAACCATAAACATGTCAATTACCTGTTACCCTAAACCCTGAAACCTAAACCCTAATATCCTAAACCTATAACCCTGAACCTTGAACCTTGAACCCTAAGAACCTCTAACCTTAAACTATTGAACCATGATCCCTAAATTGTTGAAACCGTAAACCATATTTCATACCAATATTTCCTAGGTCTCATGCCTAGAACACATCAATTATAGTAATTCTACATGGCGAACTTACCTTGTTTATGATAGGTAAGTGACAAGTAACTAAATGGATATGACATCTACCTTGATGCCTATACAATGCATATTACACATCTCTTGAAGCTAAACTTGTTTCTCCCCCACATATACTCAACGCAATCTTGAGACGAAAATTTATTCACACTGTAAAACAAATTTCACATTTCTTATGTTTCCATGTATGGTATTATGCAAGCCAAGATGGACCCATTGACAAGGATGGAAATTAGATATTATACCATCACATTACATAAAAATTAATCTTAAAATGAGAACACAAGGGTGTCCCCAAACATAGAGAATATACCAATAAAAAGAGGTGTAGGTTCTCAAAATCGTGAATTTCCTGTAGTATCCCCTCCTCCAGAGAAATGACTTAAATTTCAATTGTTCTACTGGAATGGATAGAAAATTTGACAAAACTTCCTGAAGTGTTTAAAATAAGCCATATAATTTTTTGGAATGGCTAAGAAACCCTTTAAAGGGGTTATCAATCACTCATGTAAATCATTTCTTGTTGTAGTTCTATCATTGGAGTCACCTGGCCTACAAGCATTATGATGTACCTTCCATGTCATTGATACGTTGTGCTTATAAGCATACTGACATCCATGTTGTAGGAGTGTGGATTCAAAAGTGCTTTCACCAAAATATAGTAAGGTAGTCATCAATCCTAGTGATAGGGTGTGATGTGATTTCTAATTGGACAACTTTTTATAACATATAGCATGTTATAGGTCATGGAACGTGAAATTTACAAATGGTGGCTCTATCAAAATTCATAAAGTGGAATCCAAGTAACAGTGTACTCCCTGTATAGATAAGGATCAAGGAATTACTGGGGTATGTCAAAAGGATAAATATGTGGCATTCACGAATCTAACGTTTCTGTACGTACCCAAAATCTGAAGAGGTGTGACCTGTGACTACCAGAACAATTACTTGTTTAAGAGGTACCCCAATGATGATAAAAGTCTCCTCGCAAGGAAATTGTTTCGGGGTCCATGCAACGCACACTCATCCAGAGCTATGATGGTTAACATCCCGAACAATGCCCCGCTTAGCCCCCGTGTGCATTTGCTTTTCTCTTTGGTCCCTCTTTTCTTGGCAGTAGTTGCTCTTCACGTTACGAATTACTCATTGTAGCCCTGAATAGAGGTTCGGCGGTCAATACTGTGACTCCGACCTGAAGCAGGGCGGCAGTCCTTTCATGCATATAACATTCCATGAATTCTCTTTTAACATGACTCACGTAAATTTCAAAAACTTTTACCAGGCTATTTTTTCACTTCCATAAGCTATGCATCGGACATGATTCTGGTTCCCTGGAATAGTGTTTTGCCATGGTGTTTATAGTTTAAGAGTTTTATTTAGTTTTTACCTTGAGAGTAACATGCAAATGCTATAAATAGTTGGCTTGTGCTCGAAGCAAATGGCCCCTCACAATTAAAGAATGCCTCTGAATGTTCTCATTTGCAATAGAGCAAGTCTTCCATTTTATTTAGAATTCTTATTTTCTTTCATTGCATGCCTAGTTAGTGTTGTTACTGCTGTTAGGACATGCCACATGAGATCCATGATTGTGTAAGAGTGTGTGTTGACATTTCATCCAACCCATTGGAGTAGAATAGTTCATTTTCAATAGGAAGCCATGCTAAAATTTACAAGTTTTGTTCTTCAGAATAGGATAGTTTCATTGGTGTCTCGATGTTTTATGTTTCATGAATCTCAACAGAGTTCAACAGTCCCGCTAGGAATTTTTGGTTGACATAAGAACAAGATTCTGTACTCTATGCGCTATCTCTCTCCTAGTTCGCATTGTATTCAGTCTGTATCCTAAGCTGCATTATATGTCTGAATATGCTACTTCTTGAACTATTCATACTAAGTTCAAGGAATGTTTTTGGATATCATGCAGTGAACATGAATGTAATGAATGTGAGATCACACTAGAGGGTAGATACATAGCCACACACACCATCAGATTCCAGTCGACACATATCAAGTTCCATAAGCATTACAATCTTATATTGTCTTGAGCTCATCAAAGTTCTGTTAGATGCTGAATCACAGCACCCCTGAATGTCTGCAACTCGATGGGTTGAGACTCTAAGTGTGATTGCATAACATGGAGCTTTTCCCAAGTGTGGGACCTTGGGAAATCAGAAAAGCTCTCCGGATGAAGGCCGGTTCCTATTCCTCTGTTCAGATGCACACGTAAAAATGCAAAGGGTTTACTCAAAACCTAAACTAACTTGCCAAGGAGACAGGGTAAGAAGATGCATAAAAATAAACCTAAACTAACAAAGGTGATGCACCGAGGAATGAAGAACACCTGTCTTGCCAATAAACACAAACCATTAAAATGTAATGCAAGATCATGCACAGATAACAAATTTGCAGTGAAAGATCAGGAGGATGCAAATGAACACAGAGAGGGTTGAGAATCATCCACAGACATGCATTATTTGCTCCAAAGATTGATACAATACACTACAAAATGCCAAGAGGAAAAGTTGCATTACAGTTTTAGATGGGAGGTTTGAACTCCACAAATTCACCTGCCAAAGAGAAGAAGGGAGGGGAAAAACAAGAATGTCCAACCTTTAGAAAGAATCCCCTCCTTACAATTTATAGGAAGAATGAGAGAGGGAAGAGAGAGGAAATCCAAATCTACCCCAACCACCTCTAGGTTGCATTTAATTCATCTCATTATGGTGGTAGGTGAGAACCCTAGCAAACAAAAGTGGCGAACTGTATTTTAAATTTTTAAGAACTTGTTCCCACCCAATTAAAGATATCCAGTCGTAGTTGGATAGAGGACCTTGTAAGATTTCCAAAAAGTCCAACCTTGCATGAATTGAGCTCCCTGTGAAAAGTTATGGCTAGTCTGAATATCTGCACCAGGATGTGCTCCATTGATCAGTAAAGAACGTCAGAATATCTGAGCTCTCCCGAAAGTTATGGCCATCTGCTTCCATCTTCATGTGCAAAAACATACCCAAAACGGATCAAAAATGTTGACACTCTACCTGCATTAAGGGCGGTGCGCCACTTACCTGCGCACGTGCCATCCATTTGTCATGTCGACATCTTCTGAAAATTACCACTTACCTACACCAAGGGCATGAATTTTTCATGTCGCACCTTCTTGTCATGCACCACTTACCTGTACCAAGGGCGCATCCATTTCTGTGTCAACACCTTCTATCGCGTCCCTCACTTACCTGTGCCTAAGGGCGCATCCATTTTTGTGTTGACACCTTCTGTCGTGTGCCACTTACTTGTGCCAAGGGCGCATCCATTTTCATGTCAACACCTTCTGTTGTGCGCCTCTTACCTTCGCCAAGGCGGCAAATCTTTTCATGTCAACACCTTCTGTCATGCGCCACTTACCTGGATGCCAAGGGCGCATCCATTTTCATGTCGACACCTTCTGTCGTGCGCCTCTTACCTGCGCCAAGGGCGCATTTTTCATTTTTGTGTCGACACCTTTGCCAAGGGCACATCCAAATACTTGCTGAAACCTTCTGTCATGTGCCTTTACCTACGCCAAGGGCTTTTTTCCATGTCGACACTTTCTGTTGTGCGCCACTTACCTGCGCCAAGGGTGCATCCATTTTCTTTCAACACCTTCTGTCCTGTGCCACTTAACTGGGCCAGGGTTTTTCCATTTTTGTCGACACCTTCTATTGCGCCACTTACCTTTGCCAATGGTGAGACTTTTATGCCGCCTTGGCCCCGACAAAAACAATAAATTTCAGCCTCTGAGTTTCTTTGATTTCCATATTCTTCATGCTTATCTATATCTACCTTGAGGGGGAAGATATTTACAACAATTTGGCGACTCAACGGGATCATCTACCTGCTGGTGGAAGATCAGTGGCCTTTTAGCAATCCATTGGGCATGGAGTCATAAGCAATAACCTGTAAACCAACCTGAACTTTGAAAACTTCCCTCTGAGCCACTTGAATTCCCACTAAACTAGAGTTGTTCTCACCAAAAAATGCCACTTAAATGAATTGTGCAAGAGCAAAACCAGCATCACAAAAACTATGTACAAAATTGAAAATCATACATGCTCCAAATGGAACATGCAGAGTGTGCACAAGCACTTATTTTACTGAAAGCAAACCTACCTACTCTATTCTAACTGGAAGCAAAGGTAAGCTAAACAAACCCTACAACTGGTTGTGCAAAATAGCTTCCTTTCTTCAAAATTGGCAACCATGCAACTGATTTGGCACTGAACATGGCTGATTGGATGAATGGAAAATCAACAAGAAGCTGGTCTTCCACCCAAATCATCAAGGTATCAGCTGAAAGGCAAATTCAATACCTCTTTTAGTTGTTCTGCATTTGGATTGGAGAGGTATGACAGCTGATCCTTGGTTCTTTGTAGCTCATCCTCATGCTTAGAAGCAAGCATGACTGGTTGTGACTTCTCCTTTGGCTCCAATGAAGCCAAATACCTGATTGGGCAAGGTATGATCTATTTGATATGCCCATAGCTCTGATTTTCAACTCCAAAAATGGAGTCTTCTTGTAGACCTTCTTGAATGGATGATGTGGAAGCAATGGTAGAACATTTCCGCCCTTTCTCTTCCTCCAATGAAGAACATGAAAGATTAAAATCTTCAAATCTTGGTTCCAAAGAGCTGCTATAAGATGCAGGCTGCTGCAAATGAATGGTCTCCTTCATGACAGGAGGCTCAAGTATTTGGGACGTGGAAGATGAAAGAGAGAATGGTGGAAACTCAACCGGTTCTTCTTTATCAAAACAATCCTCCAAATCTGACAGATACACTACCTCATTGTTGTCCTGCTGCAAATGCTCAACTTCCTCCATGATGTCCTCTTGATCTATAACTTGATCATCATGGTTTCTTTCATCCTCCAACATTGAGTTTGAGAGATCAAACTCTTCTTTAGCACTAGAACTTGAGAGAGATGAAGTAGAAAGAAGAACTGAAGGTTCTCTTGTAGCCTGCTTTGTGCTCAAAGCCCTTGGATCTGTAATTTTCTCCTCCACAACTAGAATGTGCTCCTCTTCTTTTGGATTTGGAGCAGCTTCTTCCTCCTCTACTACTTGAAGGCAATCTTGCTCTTGATAGAACTCTTCTTCTAGCATGAAGTTTGTCAAGTCAAACTCTTCAATCTACTGCTCTAGAGGACAAGTTGGGACTGCAAGATCTTCTTCAGAGCTTTCTTCCTCTATGGCTGATTGTGTAACTTGAATTGAATCAGCATTCCCTTCAAATAGAGTGCCAACATGGACACTACTTTCTGAGAAAACTGACTGCTGATCTGCTTCTTCTTTTTGCTCTTCTTCTGCTGTCACACAAAATCAGTCCTAACCACCAATTGTTCTCCAACTCCAACCTCTTCTGAAGGCTTAACCATCAAGGGGATCTTTGTCATCCCAAATTTAAGAGCCCAACTCTTCAGAATTTGAATTTCTTTATCTTTGTTTGGCTCTTCTTTCTACTGTTGTTTTCCTTGACTGGAATTCTGATTTTTATCCTCCCAACATGGATTTGGGAATGCAAGAGGAGAAGTGGATTGTAACTCAAATGGCTTGGAAATTTTTCGTGGTGGTGGAGGAGGTAGAAACTCTTGTTTCTTTGGAGGAGGGGGTATTTCTGTTAGCTCTTGTGGAGGGGATGACTGTTTGGAAGGAAAGGGGAAAGAAGAATTGAGGTGTGGTGGGAGACTAGGGAATGGAGAAATGGAATTAACTCCTGGGGCAGCATTGACTGGATTTAGAATTTGAAATTCCAAATGAGATGATGCTGGTTGAGTAATGGGAAGAGAAAAACTAGATGATGGTGTAGAACTTACCCATTGACAAGGTTGTTCAACACCAAGTGTATAGGCCTCTATTTCTGTTGTCCATTGTGCAAGTTGGGGCAAGCATCTTCATCATAAAGTCCAACTTCTCCTGAGGGCTGAAGTGTCTTGGAAAAGGGCCTCCCCATGGACAAGGAGTCCTACAACCAATTCTAAAAGCCTTCATTTGAGCTGTTGCTCTTGATTGCACCATCTTTGCCTCCATCTTTTGGATTTTTTCCACAAAATCTGCATCTTCCATTTGATTGTCTTCATTGCATGCGTACCCTTGCTCTTGATGTGCTTCACAACCAAACTGACTTTGGTACTGCTGCTCATATGGGTAGACATGCTGATTTTGAATTTGACCAAAATGCTGATTTGGAGGATTTGTAAAACATGTTGGAGGTGTGATATACTGCTGTTGTTGAAAATGTGAATTCCATGATGGAAATGAAGTCATGATTGCACAACTTCATGGAATGGAAAAGAATGGAAGATATGGAAAGAAGGATGGATGGAAATGGATGGAAAATGGGTCTGCAACTCAGAGAATGAGTTATTTACCAGATGGAGTCGCCAGATGTGCTTTTGAATATGCCTCTAAAAGGCTGGATTCTGCCAAGTTACACACCAAACCTGACAAAAATTAAACTTAAAATTTTGACCCAAAGACCTGTCTTTTTGAGATTTTAGGGTTTGGAATTTGATTTGGAATGACAGTCTCGAAAACCCGAAAAATGCCAGACTTTTGAAATCCCTTAAAAATCCGAAATACCAAAAACCATGAAATTTTGAAAGTCAAAATATCAAAAATCTAAGAATACCCTTTTAAAGATTATCCCCCAATCTATCAACTGGTGAAATTTTGACTTGTTTTGAGCAAGTTAAGCCCTTGAAAATGATAATTTCAAAGTTCAACCTAGAAGGTGAAAAAAAATCTGAAATTGTAAAACCTGCAATTTTTTGTCCAAATTTCTTGAAAATTCCTTCAAATCTGTGGAATGACCTCTTGGTCCCACCGGGCGTGCCAAAACTGTTGATGGCGAATCAAAGCACCCCTGAATGTCTGCAACTCGATGGGTTGAGACTCTCAGTGCGATTGCATAACATGGAGCTTTTCCCAAGTGTGGGACCTTGTGAAATCGGAAAAGCTCTCCGGATGAAGGCCGGTTCCTATTCCTCTGTTCAGATGCACATGTAAAAAATGCAAAGGGTTTACTCAAAACCTAAACTAACTTGCCAAGGAGACATGGTAAGAAGATGCATAAAAATAAACCTAAACTAACAAAGGTGATGCACCAAGGAATGAAGAACACTTGTCTTGCCAATAAACACAGACCATTAAAAGGCAATGCAAGATCATGCACAAATAACCAGATTTGCAGTGAAAGATCAAGAGGATGCAAATGAACACAAAGAGGGTTGAGAATCATCCACAAACATGTATTATTTGCTCCAAATATTGATACAACACACTACAAAATGCCAAGAGGAAAAGTTGCATTACAGTTTTAGATGGGAGGTTTGAACTCCACAAATTCACCTGCCAAAGAGAAGAAGGGAGGGGCAAAACAAGAAATTTCCAACCTTTAGAAAGAATCCCCTCTTTACAATTTATAGGAAGAATGAGAGAGAAAAGAGAGAGGAATTCCAAATCTACCCCAACCACCTCTAGGTTGCATTTAATTCATCTCATTATGGTGGTAGGTGAGAACCCTAGCAAACCCAAAAGTGGCAAACTATATTTTGCATTTTTAAGAACTTTTTCCCACCCAATTAAAGATATCTAGTTGTAGTTGGACAGAGGACCTCGTAAGCTTTCCGAAAATTCCAACCTTACATGAATCTGAGCTCCCTGTGAAAATTTATGGCCATCTGAATATCTGCGCCAAGGTCTGCTTCCTGTCAGCGCTCAAAATGTTGTGCCTCCTGAAGGTGCGCCATAGGCACATCCATGTTTGTGTCATGTTGACACTCTCTTACCTACGCCCTTTACAAAGGCGTGACATCCATGTTTGTGTCGACACTCTCTTACCTTGCATTTTTGTGTCGACACCTTCTGCCGTGCGCATCCATGTTTGTGTCGACACTCTCTTACCTGCGCCAAAGGCGCATCCATTTTCATGTCGACACCTTCTGTCGTGCGCCTCTTACCTACGCCAAGGGCGCATCCATTTTCATTTTGATACCTTCTGTTGTGTGCCTCTTACCTGCACCAAGGGCACATCCATTTTTTTGTCGACACCTTCTGTCGTGCGCTTCTTACTTGCGCCAAGGGCACATCCATTTTGGTGTCAACACCTTCTGTCGTGCACCTCTAACCTGCGCCAAGGGCACATCCATTTTGGTGTCGACACCTTATGTCATGTGCCTCTTACCTGCCCCAAGGGTGTGAATTTTTCCATGTCAACACTTTCTGTCGTGCACCACTTACTTGTGCCAAGGGCACATCCATTTTCGTGTCGACACCTTCTGTCGTGCACCACTTACCTGCACCAAGGGCGCATCCATTTTCATGTTGACACCTTTTTTCGTGTGCCTCTTACCTGCGCCAAGGACATGACTTTTTCATGTGGACACCTTCTTTCATGCGCCACTTACCTGTGCCAAGGGTGCATCCATTTTCGTGTCGACACCTTCTGTCGTGCGCCACTTACCTGTGCCAAGGGCGCGACTTTTGCCATGCCGACACTCTGTGTCGTGCACCATGGCAATAAATTTTGGGGTCTGAGTTTCTTTGATTTCCATATTCTTCTGTTTATCTATATCTACCCGGGGGGGAGATATTTACAACAACAACATCACCTTACTTTGACTAAGTCTATAATCTAGTGTAAAAAAAGTACATATGTATGTCATGTTATAAATTTATACATTATTAAATGATCAAATATTAATGTATTTTAAATTTAACTTGATTTTTACTTTGTGATGTAGGGAAAATTTTTGTAGTTATTGTGATAGAATTTAACGAAGAAGAAACATACTACTTCTTTTCTCATTGTGTAGAGGGTAAAAAAATCAAATTCCATAGTTATTTATGGTGAAGACCTTGAGTATCCAATTGGGCCAGTGGTACTCACTGAAACTAGTGTTATATGATATAATATAAAAAATTCAAATACTTGGTTGTTTGAAGACTAAAGTAAATAGAAATATACTTCACTATTCACATTTGGTTCTTGAAAAAAATATTCAATTGATTAAATATTGAGGTAGGCCAACAAACTATAATCTGTTGTAAGTTCGTGAATCAGATCATGAAGAAATTATTTCTACTTGTCAAGAGTAGAGTTGATCCTTTTTGTTCATTGGATTGAATTTCTAAAGGTATGTTCACTGAATATTAGATATACATATACATGAATTTAATTTGAATACTTAATTTAATGATTTCATTTAAATTTTGTTGATTTTAAAATTTTATTTAATTTCTTACTAACATTCTTACATAAGTTAGTGGTACCAAAAAAGCTTCAACCTTCACATGGTTGGCACTATTAGTATATAATTTATTATTCTAGAAGCTAAGGGAAATTAAATATTAGAATGGAACTATAAATAGAAATACCCATTTCACCACCTATATTGTATGAACAATCTCTTCTTTTCATGTTTCCTAGTACTTGCTTCACATTGAAGTATTTTGGGAACTGAAACTGAAGCCTTGCCCACTATTTATCAAGCGAACCCAATGTATGTGTGTATTCAGTTTGTTGCCATGATATTCTTTTTGCAAAATATATCATTGGAAAACCTTACACTGACTCAAACAATACTATTTGGTGCTTTTTCAAATAATATAACAACGAGAGGAGTGAATTAAGATGGATAAAACTGATACAATATTTTTAGATGGTTGAAACCTATAACTATAGGATCAAATGAGACCTTTTAAGGGGCCACGGTGACTAAGAAATCACCTTGCGAACTTATAGAAAATTTTTTTTCTCAAGGATTTTAAGGGGCTACACCTAGAAGAATTATCATGAAAGAAATGGGATCATTGGGCACCAAAATGAAGAATCCATAAGTGTTTACTAGACCATCCTGATGTGTGTGCATATTTGGTTCAATGCCACGAGATTTCTTTTGTAAAATATAACAATGGACACCCTTACACTGACTCAAAATGGACTATTCGGTGCTTTTGAAAACAATAGAACAACGCGAGGACCAAAATGAGATGGAGAAAACTAAGAAATGATTTTGTAGAGGGTACCAATTTGGAGGTGTAGGATCATATGAGACTTGTCAAGGTCCATGGTCACCGATAAATCACCCAGTAAACTTATAGCATTTTTCACTCTTAGGGATCTTAATGGACTATGCTTGGACGAAGTAGCCCAGAAGAACCATGATCATAGGGAATTGAAATGAAGCCACCCAAATAATTTACCAGGATTTAATGACATGTGTGCATAGTAAATTTTTTTTCCACAATATTCTTTTTATATCATATAGAAATAGACCGTCATACACTGACTCAAACTAGACTATTCGGTGCTTTGCAAATAACAGGACAACGAGAGGACCAAATTGAAATGGAGAAAAATGAGATAGGATATCATAGAGGGTACCAACATGGAGGTATAGGATAAGAATATATCTTTCAAGATGTAATGGTGACCAAGAAATAACCCAGAAAACTTATAGAATTTTTTTCTCTTAGGGCTCTTAAGGGACTACATGTCGGGACCAAGTATCCCAAAAGCATCTGGAATCATTAGGTATCGAAAAAAAAACTCCCAAATAATTTACCAAGCCACCTTGATGTGTGTTCATAGTTACTTTGGTTTCACAAGCTTCTATTTGCAAAATATAGCAATGGAAAATCTTACACTGACTCAAATTTGAATATTCAAACGCTTTTGGAAACAATAGGACAACAAGAGGACTGAATTGAGATGGAGAAAAACGAGACAAGATTTCATATAGGGTACCAATCTGAAGGTGTAGTTTTAAACGAGACCTTTACAGGTACAACATTAACTAAGAAATACCCCAGTGAACTTATAAAAAATTTTGACTCTAAGGGATCTTAAGGGACTACTGCTAAGACGAAGTATCCTGGAAGCACCGGGATCATTTGGCACCAAAATGAATCCTGCCCAAACATTTACTAGGATACTCCAATGTGTTTTCACATTTGTTTTGGTGCCACGAGATTTCATTTGAAAAATATAAAAATGAACAACTTTACACTTACTCAAATTGGACTATTCGGTGCAATTACAAATAATAGGACCACGAGAAGACCAAATTGATCTCGAAAAAATGGAGATAATATTTCATAGAGGATACTAATGTGGATGTGTGGGATTAGATTAAAATTTCTAAGGTGCCATGGTGGATGATAAATAACCCAACGTAAACTTATAGCATTTTTTCTCTCACTTCTCTTGAGGGACTACGCCCAGACGAAATAGCTCGGATGTACTAACACTGTAGGGCACCAAAATGAAAGCCTTCCCAAAAATTTATCAGGTCATCCTCACACATATGTAGAGTTGTTTAGGGTTCATGAGATTCCATTTGTAAATTATAGTAATGGACAACCTTACACTAACTCAAACTGGACTATTCAGCGCAGTTACAAATAATAAGACCATAAGAAGACCAAATTGACCTAGAGAAAATTAAGATAGGATTTCATATAGGGTACTAATATAGAGGTGTAAGATCATATGATGATACCTTTTAATGTGTCATGTTGAACAAGAAATTTTCTAATGAAATTAAAGAATGTTTTTCTTAGGACTCTTGAGGGACTACGCCCAGATGAAGTAGCCTAGAAGAAATCACACCATAGGCACCAAAAATCGAAGCCTTCCCAACCATTTACTAATCCATCCAGATGTGTGTGTACATTTCATTATGTGAAACAAGTTTCATTTTGCAAAATATAGCGATGAATAACCTTACACTCACTGAAATGTGATTATTTAGAGATTTTACAAAAAAATAGGACAGACGAGAGGACTAAATTGATATGGAGTAAATAGATATATGATTTCATAGAGGGTACTCAACGCTGAGGTTTAGGATCAGATGAGACCTTTCAAGGTTCCACAAAGACTAAGAAATCACCCAATGAACTTATAACATTTATTTCTACTCAAGGCTCTTAAAGGACTATGCCCAACCAACATAGCTTGGAAGCAGTGGGATCATTGGGCACAAAAATAAATCCTCCCCAAGCATTCATTATGCCACCTTGATGTACATTCATAATCCATTTGGTGCTACAAGTTTCCATTTGTAAAATATACCATTGGACATTTTTACAGTAACTCACACTAGACTATTCGACGTAGTTATAAACAATAGGACCATAAGAAGACCAAATTAATCTTGGGAAAATTGAGACAGGTTGCATAGATGGTACCAACACAGAGGTGTAAGATCATACGAGACCTTCAAAGGTGCAAAAGAGACATAGAAATCACCCAGGGAACTTAAAGCATGTTTTATTCTAAGTGCTCTACAGGAACTATGCGTCATCGACGTAGCTCAGAAGCACCAGGATCATTGGTCCCCAAAATAAATATACTCCAAACATTTACAATGACACCATGACAGGTGTGTGTAGTCTATTTGGTGCCACGAGCTTTTTTTTTGTAATATATTGCATCGTACAACCTTGTAATGACTCTCATTGGACTATTTGGGGCATTTACAAACAATAGGACCACAAGAAGACCAAATTAATGTTGTGAAAAGCTAAGATAATATTTTGTAGAGGGTAAAAACATAGAGGTGCAAGATCAGATTAGAAATTTCAAGGTGCCACGATGAAAGATAAATCACCCAAAGAACATATAGATTTTTTTGCTCTCAGGGATTTTGAGAGACTACACCCATGGAAAATGTATCCCAGAAGCACCGATATCATAGTGAACTGAAATGATATCAAGCCATTCAGATGCATGTGCATATTCAGTTCAGTGTCATGAGCTTCCGGATCTACAAAATATAGCAACGAACAACCTTACACTCACTCAAATTGGACATTTTGGCGCTTTTGCAAAAAATAGAGAAACGAGAGGTTGAATTAAGATGGACTAAATGGAGACAAGATTTCATATAGGGTACCAATGCAAAGGTTTAGGATCTGACATGACCTTTCAAGGTGGTATGCATACCGAGAAATCACCTTGAGAACTTATAATATTTTTTCTCTTAGGGATTTTAAAGGAGTATGCCCGATTGACACGTATCCTAGAAGCACCTAGATCGTTTGGAACTGAAAGGAAGCCTCCTTAATCATTTACTAGGCCACCCTAACACATGTGCATAGTTTGTTTGGTGTCGATGAGCTTCCATTTGCAAAATACAGTAATGGACAGCCTTACACTGACTCACACTATAATATTGGGTGCAATTACAACTAATAGGACCACTAGAAGACCAAATTGATTTGGGGGAAAAGTAAGATATGATTTTGTAGAGGGTACAAAAATGGAGGTGTAGGATCATATGAGACCTTTTAAGTTGTCCAAAAAGACTGATAAATCACCTATGGAACTTATATCCTTTTTTCTCTTAGGGATATTAAGGGACTATGTCTGACCGACATAGCCCAGAAGCACCAGGATCATTGGGCACAAAACTGAAGACTTCCTAAGAATTTAATAAGCCACCCAAATTCATGTTCGCTAGTATTGTTTGGTAGCCATGATATTCCCTTTATAACATATTGCATCAGAAAAACTTACACTCACTGATATTGTACAGTGTGATAGATGTAAATTGTGCATGATTGTACTATGTGTTCTCAGTAGAATAGTTAAGATAATTTTTTTCAAGTGGATTTTGTGTACAAATTAAGGAAGAGTATTAATTAAGGTGATTCCTATATAAGTGAATGCATTTACAAAGTAATAATTGAACACTATATTCCACTGTAGAACCAAGGGTTTCAAGATACCCTGAACCAACATATGAGCGAGTAGAGGATTGTTGATTTAAGACATTGAGTTCATTTTCAACATATTATACTAATATGGGAGTTCAAAAAAGAGTGGTGAAGATCATAAGAATTGTGTTTAAGGTATATGGAACAAAAAAATCAATTATTTGATAGCCAAATGTTGCCTCTTAGGATCTATAGTGAACCACAGTCAAGGTTGAAGAGGGTTTATAGTCTTGAAGAAAGAAAAAAAGGAATTCTTGTATAATATTTAGAAGGAACATTATTTAAAAGGTCCTTCAACTATTAAAAGAAGAAATTTGGAGTTTTATTTTTGAAAGAGTGAGATTTCCTTACCAATCCCTTAGAGGACTGTATGCAGAGTTGTAAACCTAGTTTAAGAAGCCATTTTCCAAAGAACCCAAACTTTATATATTGAGATAAGCATTGAAACCTCTCAAAAATTATAATAGGATTAATGGGTCCTTGAATATGCTTTATTTTTCCTCAGGAACCTCATTCAAGTTTATATATGCTACGTGTACTATAGTGGGACAAGACGAGTTAGTGCTTCAAGAGAAAAAAGTGAAAAGGTGAGCTCTAAGGAGTTATAGATGGAGTTAGAGTCTGAGATTTTGGGAGCACAATAGGGATGGAAAAATTAAAGTAATAAAACTTGTAATAATTTCTTGGTATCCTTAGATCCTTCTATCCATGCTGGTTGAAAGATACATTGTCTTAAGGGGCATAGTTAAAAGTTTTGGAAAGATGAACAATGGTGGTGTTTGGAGCCTTATGAATCAAGTTAGTGATGGTACTAATGATTTTATGAGGTGTTAAAACATGAGAGAATAAAAATAATCATTTAATAATGAAGTATTTGTATGCTAAGACAAGAACTAGTACAAAGAGACTAAGAGCAAGAAGAAGTGCAAGTAAGGTAAAGACAAAAGTAAGTGTTGTATGAAATATAAGTTGTTTAAGGAATCATTTGACACTAGAATAAATGTATAGAGATAAAGTAGAGTGCCAAGGAGACAATTACAAGGTGACATTGTACCAATTTAGTCACGGTTTGGACAAATAAAATAGTTTATAGCCATTTTGGCCTAGTGAATGATCCTTTCATGTAGACATTGGTTGGGGTAGCTTGCTGTTAAATCATCTTGAACTTGTGTAAATGATAATTTTCTTATTTTATCTGTATCAAAATAACATAAATAAGGAATATGTATACTTATTCATTACTATTATGGAGCCATTCTAATGAAACCACAAACAATTTATAAATAATTCAATAATATATCTTATTTAATTTGAATTGAAACTTTGAACCTAGGTCTAGAAAAGATTCTCTAAAAATATACACATTGATAAATTGAAAGAATAATTACTCAAATTAGATAAATCTTTATACATGTCATATCAATATTGATTTCCAAAGTTTCATGTTGTTGGCGATAAAATTTTTTGGCGATAATTTTTTTTCAGTCTCTTACTAACGCCCTAGGAGTCTAATTCCCTCTACTTAACTGGTATGTTGATGTCGTATATGCATGTGCGAGTGAAAATGAGTTTTCTTTGGGTGGCCTTACGGTTGGGTTCAAACAAGGGCACTACACTTACCATGTGGTAAAGCTAACAATATCTTGCTAGGGAATAATTTTTATGATGAGCGGGAATGGGGAGTGAGAAAAGAGGTAGGAGAACTAATGTTATAGGTAGAAAATCATATTCATGCACACACTAGTTGGAAGTTTCCTCACATGCAATAAAAATTAAGAGGAAAAAAATTTAAAAGTATCAATCAAACCAAATAGAATTTAATGAGCACAAAGTATCAAAAAATCCTCTTACTCAAAGAAAGCTAGAAATTCCTTCTTCTTGTATTTATTGCTCAAACAAAATTTGTACATAGTGGAGAAATGGAGAAAAATTGAGAATGAGGGGAATATAAGAATTTGGATATCTCCTTTGTTCTCTCAATGCACTCTTGAGTTTACAAAATAAATCACTAACCCTTTGAAAGGAGACGGATTTTACAATTTATAGAATGAGAGATGAATCTTCATGTACCCCCTTAATGGCTTTTCATATGTCCTCGTGCAACTTAAAAAATTTCAACTTCCTAGGAGAATATTAAGTTCCGTTTTTATAACATAAAGGTGACTTCTACATTCGAATCATAAAGTTTATTTTTAATTTCATTAAAGGACATATAAAAATTACACCCCCCAACAAATAATTAGAACATGGAGGAGAAAGAAAGTAGAAGAAGGGGGAAAAAACACCGATGATGAATAATCTACCTCCGATGAAGTCCACATCTCCTTCGAGATGACTTGATGGAATGCACCAACATGAAAATCTCTAAATCCATGAATTATTTGCAGCTTGAGAATCTCCTTTGGATGGTTCAAGGAAACCTTGGGTTTAAGAGTTCAAAAACACTTGTCGAAGGACTTCATTGATGACCACAAACACTGACTCATAAAGATCCTTTCCAAAGAGATATGAACTCAGAACTGATCTTGCCAAGTTGAATGAATTGTTTCACTGATGACTGACAACTTGCACCCTGCACATGATATACTTGTGACCTGAACCATGTAGTTAGTGTCGAAAAACACTTTCAAGTTCCCTAAGATGGATCTTGAATTCCCTATGAGAAATGCCTATGATGATCTCAAATGATGATGTTGACCTGAATGCTCATACTTTTATGTCCTGTAGTGTCAAATATTTCATTTGCAGTGTGAATTAATATTAATCAGCAAGTTCCTAGATGGGAGACTTACTATTTTTGGTAAGAGGTGATTTTATCCTCTTCTTAACCATTCTGATGTGATGAACTCCCTCATTCATTCCTCTGTACACTGCCTTCGCCTCGACCACTTCTTGGGGTGACTTACTATTTTTAGTAATCACCCATTTAGGGGGCTTACTATTGTTAGTAAGTGGACATTTTCACTATTTTTATGATCTGGAAAATCATTCTTGCTTCATAGTGATCTTCAGTGCACACTGCCTTTTCCATAGTCACTTTTGATGGTGACTTCCCAAACATAGCAAATTCTGTGTAGGAAAACTTATTTTTTTTAGAAAGTGGATAAACACTGCTCGGTTTGCAAATGAACATATTTTTTCACAATCATCTTGTCCATCATAGTCACATCCTCTGAATTTCAATTTATTTTTCCCATTGGAATGCTTGGAAATAAAGTTTAAAATTTTTGTCAAGCAGTGGCTTCAGGCGCGGAGCTACCATGGCAGCCATAAATGGAGCTCAAAATTTACAAGTCTAGTTTTTGTCTCTGATCATGATTAAATTAACTCCATTGTGATAGGTTATACATTTGGAGTTCATCTACAATTTTTTAGCTTGTTTCCATTGTCAGATTGATGGGAAATCTGACAAATGTGAGCTATGGTATAAAATGGGATTTTTGTTAGAAAAAATTCTTTAGGGAACCATTTGACCTCTTGTTTATTGCATCTTTGATTGTCTTGAAAAATGAGGAAGTATGGAAAATATGGAATCTCAATCTGACTTGTATTTTTAAAGATATGAATATTTTATGATTCACGACAATGAGAGGTTTTAGGCAAAGATCTTCGTTCTTCTTCTTCGTATTTTGTTTATTCATATTTTACAATCAAGATATCTTCTAAAACCTATATGTATTTATGGATTTGAGTGTTTAGTTTTTTTGCTAGATTTGGTTTAGAGCAGCAATGGTGGACAGGGTGTGAGTAAGCGATGGTGGATAATTTACAAAGTAATTGAAGGGTGAACTGTCTGAAGAAGAAGTGGGAAAAATAGCTATGTATTAGATTTCAAACATTTTAAAATTTTATTCCAAGGGGGAGCAAAATTTTATGTCCTTGATGTCTTCCAGCACAAAGGTACATAAGGTAAATCAACTTTCACAGTGCACTAGGTGATGACATGTGGCAGCAGATTCAGTGGTTGAGGATGCAAGCTCTATTGGCTCTCTGAGGGTTGGAAAACTGCTCTTGAAGGGGTCACATGGGTGACCTAGGAATCTCCTAAAGGTCTATGGATGCATTTTCTTGTCCCTTATTTCCCCCAAGACAAAGGGACATGAGGGACATCAATTTTCATAATGCACCTTAGACTGACAGTTGTCACAGATCTGACGGTTGACGGTTTGAGCTCCTACAAGCACCTGCTGAACTGGACAATCCTAAAGGTCCTATATGTGATCAAGGGTCTTATAGGGGATGGAAATAATATTCTTGTCCCTTGTGTCCCATATCTTGAGGGATGAAAGGGATACAAAATTGTGCTAGGCTCTTAGAGCTGACATGTGTCCACATCAAAATATGGCTAAGTATGAGGTCTTGGGAGAAAACTTGTGATGACAATAACTTGAGGCCATGATGGAATTTTTTGGTGGAATTTTATATGAAATTGAAATAAAATTTTCATCTAAATTGATTGGTTGGTGTCACAGGTCATTATTCCTCTATTTAAGCCATAAAAAAGTGGATTGTTGATCTAGTCCCTTACTTGTGAATGAGAAAAACTACTTATAGACCTATTTCGTTAAGATTTTGTGAAAAATATGATTTCAAAATATTTTAGGAATTTTAATTCCCTTTCCGATGATTTTTTTTTTAGTTCCTAACTCCATCCATAGCTCCCAAAATAACTCCCCAAAGTCCAGTTGCTTTTTTGACCTTGTGCACTACCTAGGCCTGTGAAAACACTTATTGCAAACCTATTACACAAAGGTGTTGAAAAAAATTTGATTTCACCATGTTGTAGGGATTTGTGATTCCCTTTCAAAAAACATCTTTTTTAGTTCCTAACTCTATCCATAGCTCCCAGAATTCAACTCCAAAATCTCGGCAACTCTTTTGACCCTACGCGCTGACTAGGCTTGAGAAACCTATTTTTTATGAAACTACTCTAGACTCCTCCAAACCCTTCCTTATATCTTCCAAAATAAACTTCATGATGTTAATATACCTCAATTCACCTCCATGTTTGACTTGGATTCTCTATTACATTCCAGGGGTGTGCATCGATCTCTGGAAAGCCAGTGGTAGGCCTTCCCAATATTGCCCAAAAATAGTAGTTTTTAAGAACACGTAAAATCACCTAGGGGGATTGAATTTACCTTCCTAATTCACCTAGGGGGACTATGTTAACATAAACTTGGAGTTCATTGGATAACTAACTACGTAGACAAGGGGTGCTCTGAATGCTAAAACATGAAAAGTTGGGCACATGCATATTGCTGTCATGCTCAGAAATTGTCAATTTCCCTGTTGCACATTTGCATGACAACACCTAGCTCTAGCTTGGGGACATTGTATGGAATAAGTGACATTGAATAAATGGCATGATAAATAATATAATCTCAACTTAAAACATATATAATAGTGCCTTATCCATTGGGTCCTATGGATTCATGTACAATTTACAAGAAAGAGATAACAAAGAAGGAAACACACACAGAACAAGGAAAGGGAACACATAACACACATGAGAAGGGAAATACACATACTAGAGAAAGGAAATTATATACAAGAAGGGAGGGAATATCTATATATGTAGGTAGAGAATATACAAATTCCCAAAAATGGATTGAGAAAAATACATGCCATTGTGGAATAGTGGATTGAAGCCTGGCCTTTGCAACATAAAAATTGTTATTTGATCAAACCATGCTTTTGCTGATTGCATTGCATGGCTTGAGAAGAAGAATAATGATCATGATTCCATCCTTGTACTTATATTTCACTAAGAACGTTCCTTCATCTAATGAAAAATTTTCACCTTCTTGATACTTTTGCATTTTGAATATTCCTCTTGATGTCCTATAGCCATGAGACACCATTTCTCCATATTTTCCCAAATCATAAATATCAACCTTAGCATGGAGACATTCTTTGTCCTTATATTACACCTTGAGATAATATCCTTTTATAGCAAGATACTTCAGAAGGAGTGAGAAAAAATTGATTTCTTTCCCATTCAAGAATTTCTCTGAATATCTTGCTCTGCTACTCAAAGAGATTACTTCCCTAAATAGAGGCTATATCATTGAGAGGGAAGACATTATCAATCTCAATGAAATGTTGTAATATGGGAACTTGTTTAAGGCACATCGAAGTATGAAGAGTGGTTGGTGAAATCTGATTTTTTAATTATTTCACAAGAATCATGTATACCCTCACTTTGTTGTCTAAAGAAATTGCTTTAAATATCCAAATATTTGAATCGCATCTTGATATTGGTCTCAAAATTGCAACCTTCAATTTCATCATAAAGGCACTCTTTACCCTTGAGTGTATTTTTCTTAATGAACTCTTTTTTTGCACTTACGGAGCATTCTGAAGTGTTGTGACCAAGTTGATTTTGAGCATAGCCCCAATGTTCTCGTGACTTTTCACTTTTTTCTGAACAACTTCCCTCAAGGTGAGTTAACTCAACATTTTCCCTACCATCTTCTTCCATGGCAGAGGTATTGTCTTCAAAACTAGAGATATCTAAAGGAGATTCATGAACTTTCCTTTTTTTTCACTATCGAACTTCTTCACACAATGTGGAAGAAAAATACATGCTTTCATGTTCACTCTTTCCAACCAAAGCATTAGGGAAGACATCAGATTCATCTATTCATTCGATCTCAACATCCAACATTGGTGAATAAAAATGAGAAGCACAAATTAATTCATACCTATCATGTGTTTCCATAGCTCAAGTTAGGAGTTCAAAACATAGTTGAGGATTTTAAGTTTTTTCTACAGCCTTCAAGATGTCTTGTACATATGATTCTTCCAACTTCACCATAGGATCATCTTCAATTTTACTGAAACGTGTCTTTATGTTGTGCCTCTGAAAGATGGTTGAAAATATGATCCACACATTCCCATGATACCATTTGAAACATCCTCGTTCGCTCCTTCAATGATTTATGTTTCCTGATATTCATTTCCTTGCAAGCACAGGCGCACTTGATTCCTGAAACCTTCTGAAAAAAGAGAAAAGGTCCATGCTTTGTGGGAATAATACTCCTTCAATCTCAAAATCCATATGGTCCTCTTGAAGGGACCATGTTGAAGCAACAATGTGGGAAGAAATTTCAACATTAAGTTGATCATCCATTATCATATTGTTTCGCTCGGAATGTTTCGAATTCTGGGAATAGAGTTGCTTCTATCCTTTCATTCCTTTTAGAAATAGATAAGGGTTAGGGATAGGAGGAATACCTGTGGAATGTCGAGATGGTGTGCGCGTATCGTAGAGGAAGATCAGGCTAACTACGAAGAACTCCTTTTTGTCTTGGAAGGACTACCTGTAAATAAGAACACAAGACCACAAGATTTTGATTAGACAATAAATGAGGAAACTGCCTTGGGCCCAAGAAATATAAAACTTCCTTTCGAAGGTGGTCAGTTTCCCTGCTAATATGAATTAACACAAAATACTGTGAGATATCAATCAAATTACTTCGTTTGGAACAGATAGGGGAAAGGCTGATTTCTGGTTTGTAGTTTGGGTAACTGATACTGGTTACTGGTAACCGATGTCGGTAGGGTTTAGGATCTGTAGGTTGGCTGTTTTTGTGGGGTGTTTGTGTTATTTGGTAGCTGTGTTATTTGTAAGGCTATATATGGGTGATATTAGGAAATAAAGTGATGAGAGGTAGATGAATGATAGTTAGATGTAATATGCATTGCTGGGTAGTGGATTCAGGGATGGATTTATGAGGACTGTGATTCAAAAAGGCATAAGAAATGTTATAACAGAGGACATGCAAGATGTGACTTACTGGTTTTGATGAAGATGCAAGTTGATCTCCTTTGTTGTAAACACTTCTGGTATCTCCACTCGTCTCTGCTCAGTCAAGTGAAGATCTGGACTCTGTTCCTCGCTCCCAATGATCTCTCTTGATTCAAAAATCCTTCCACCTTCATCCAAAATGAAATTTCGATCCTTGTTTTTGGTTCAGAGAGCCCATTTACCAGGGAGCCGATGGCAGTTACGTAACCGACGGCGGTCGAGTAGGAACCGGCATCGGTAAGGAAAAAGTAGGCTATTTTTAGTAAAATAGCCCACCTTCCCTGCTTTTCTCCCGGGAGATCAGTTGCAGGCTTGGTCAAATGACTAGAAGGTCGGTTTTGGGTGTGAGAAAGGGGTCATTAGTTAAGGGTGTAGGTGTGGACCAAGTTATGGGTCTTAATTAAGTTAGTTTAGGGTTAGGGCTAGGTCATGATGAGGTGGCAAAATGAGGTGGTGGGTAAGGTGATGTGGATTCATCAATTACAAGGTAATTAATAAATAATTGTGTAAGGTTTAGGTGATGAGGTTATATTGCGAGATGAGATGTGGGTCACAAGGGGTCGTAAGACACAAATTTGGTGTCTACATTAGCCCCGTATTGTCGTGTAGCTTGTTTTGTAAAGCTGCGAGGATAATAATATGAAGTGGTTTTCCCTGTTAAGGGTATAGGTAATCCCCCTCAAATCTATCACAGATTGAGTGAACGGGAAATCAGGGATAGGGTTAATAAAAGGTAAATGGTGTAGAGAGGATGGTAAGATGGTGGGGTAGGTCCAAGGAAGCAGACGCATGTTGAAATGCCATAGTATGACTAGGGTACATGATTTGAAGAGCAAACCAGCAGTGCAGAGGCAAAGATCGATAGTTTATCCAAACAAGGGTGGTATAATCCTGGTATCCAAGGTATAGGAAGTAGCTCCAGGGTATATAACAGGTAAGGTACAAGAACATTTAGGCATGTCCGGCAGCACCAAATGGTTGGTTTGGTTGAGATAAACGTCACGGTCTAGGTCTGGGCAAAGTTGGTCGACAGATCAAGTCAAGAACCCTAATCATGCTAAAACATGAACAAGTGAGCTCGATTGAACAAAAAACTACAGGATGGGTGGATAAAAGTGTATGGTGTTGATTTTGGGTAAAGTATTGAAGTGGTACGGCCGTGGGTCGGGCCGAGTTGTTGGATTGCAGCCTTGGGTCGGGGCCAGAAGGGTAGAGTGAGGCCTTGGGTCGGGCCGGTTGGTTAGGGCGAGGCCTTGGGTCGGGCCAAATGGTTAGGGCGAGGCCTTGGGTCGGGCCAGGCTGGATGGTTAGGGTGAGGCCTTGGGTCGGGCCAAATAGGGTAGGGTGAGGCCTTGGGTCGGGCCAGATGGTAGGGTTGCGGCCCTGGGTAGGGTGAGGCCTTGGGTCGGGCCAGATGGTTAGGGTGAGGCCTTGGGTCAGGCCAAATGGTTAGGGTGAGGCCTTGGGTCGGGCCAGTAGGGTAGGGTGAGGCCTTGGGTCGGGCCAAATGGTTAGGGTGAGGCCTTGGGTCGGGCCAGGTGAGGCCTTGGGTCGGGCCGGATGGTAGGGTGAGGCCTTGGGTCGGGCCAAATGGTGAAAATGTTTGCATCAAAGGTGGATATAGGCGATGTTGGTGGAAAAGGGCAAATAGTAAATAAGGGCAAAATGTTGGGTGGATGAAGACAAAACCGATATCGGTTATCTATGACCGGTACCGGTTAGATAACCGACGCCGGTTTCTTAGGGCACGATTTGACCGGTATCAGTTCTATGTGAAAAACCTATAAAAAGAAAAATACGGCCGGTCATTGTCACTTTTCTAATTTGGAAACCAATTAAGTTGTCTGAGGTGGATTTTGGATAGTGGTGCATTTGTTGGCTGAGGTGGCACTAGTTGAGTGGAGGAGTGAGTTGATTGGTGGGCCTGAGTGAGTAGCAGGCAACATTTGATTGGTAGAGGACCCAGCAAAGCAAAGTTTGACCCATGGCACAGGCAGGAGGAGCAGGAGGGGCTGGACCAGCTGGACCACCACCACCCATCCCACCACGACGACGTGTCGTCGTACGGGTAGGTTCGAAACTCTTTAATTGTGTTCATTTTATTGCATTATGTGAAATTTGGGGTTTTGGGTAGGAATCCAAGTTTTTGATAAAAGAAGGAGTAAATGGAAGTTGTTTGGAAAATAGAGAGGGTAGGTAGGGTAGTTAGGCTAAAACTGTAGGGTGGGTAGGTTTGTAGGGCTTTTCAATGGGTAAAAGGGTAGTAATAGGCAAAAAATAGGTTTGGGGGGCCGCGTCGGGTTCGGCTCCGCATTTTTACAGCGACCGATGTCGGTTGCTAAGCGACCGACATCGGTCGCAAATTTCAGGGGCAGGGTGTTTTGTAGCTGACCGGCGCCGGTCGTATATCGGCCGGCGTCGGTGGGGTGGTTTTGGGGATTGTGGGTCGATTTGGGGTTTGTGGGGGTTTGGGTGGGTTTGTGGGTTTTGGGTTTTGTGGGTTTGGTGTGGGGATTGGGTGGGTTAATTTGGGTTTTGTGGGTTTGGGTGGGTGGGTGGGTTTTGGGTGGGTTTGGGTGGGTTGATTTGGGTTTTGTGGGTTTTGCGTGTGGGTTTTGTGGTTAATTTGGGGTTTGTGGGGGTTTGGGTGGGTTAATTTGGGTTTTGTGGGTTTGGGTGGGTGGGTTTGGGTTTGCATTTGGGTTTGTGGGTTTGGGTGGGTTTTGTGGTTTGTTTGGGTTTGGGTTGGGTTGGTATGGGTTTGGAGGTGGGTTGTATGGGTTTGGGTTGGGGATTTGGGGTTGGGTATGGGAGGGAGATAGTGGAAAAGGTAGGTGACTAGAGGGGGGGGTTAGAGAGTCGGGGTGTGGTCGGGGGGATAAAAGGGGGTATAGAGGGTAAAGTAGATGATGTGATAAAGAGTAGGTCTAAGGTTGTGGGTTGGTTTTGCAGGCACGTCAGCAGTTGACGATGCGGGATAGGATGCCCCCGCTGTTGGTGCAGATGCGGCCACACGTATCCACGGCACACTGGGCTATCATGCGCGAGGTGGGACTCGGCGGAGTCCAGCGATACAGAGCTATTGATAGAGATCACAGCCTGATGGTTGCCCTCATCGAGAGATGGGATCCGGTGACCAATGTGTTCCATCTCCCGACTGGGGAGATGACTATCACATTGGAGGATGTGTATCGCATCCTTCGACTGCCGATCGAGGGAGAGGCAGTGTTCCAGGTAGATTCGGAGATGGCGATGGACAACATCCTGCAGGTTTTTGGAGATGCAGCCGCGCTACTTACCTATCACAGCGCGAGTATCGGGTATGGTGACATGTACCGTGCGCACCGACATGAGACACGGCTAGCCGTGCTGATGATGATCGGGATCACCTGCTTCACCCTCCCGGACTCAGAGGGAGGGCGCTTTCCACGGGCATTGATGGGGGTGCTGCTTGAGATGGTGGAGGAGCACACCTGTTACGCTTGGGCACCAGTATACCTGGTGCAGTTATACAGGGAGCTATGGGGCTATCGCCGGATGAGGCGATTTGGGATTTGCTCTACCTTTTTACTTCACTGTTGGGCATATGAGCACATCATATGCATCAGGCCAGTAGGGTTACCCCAGCAGCCAGGGCCACAGGTCATATACAGATATGGCTTTCAGAGATGGTTGGGGGTCGTGGGCCAGCCACGAGCAGTTCTTGCAGGTCGGGATGTGGCGTATTATAGACATTTGTTAGAGGGCCTGACAGCGGTAGACATTGTATGGAGACCTTACAGAGGTCATCACCCTCGCAGAGGAGCCTGCTTACAGTTGCGCCTGATCCAGTACACATTCTGGATAGCAGGACGGAGGCCGGGAGAGTACGAGAGGATACCCCTAGAGAGGGTACGCAGGCAGATGGGGCTGCGACAGGACGAGCCACCTCCCTTCCCTCAGTACAAGAGGGATGATGTAGAGGCCCCACTGCCTGCACCACAGCCCTTGGACCCAGATTGGGTTGCTGAGAGGCCAGCAGGTGATGGTGTAGATGATGCTGGGTGTACGGGAGCATACATGGTGTGGTGGGCTGGTCAGAGAGTAGCTAGGATAGCACCGCCTGCACAGCCAGACTTGGCTGCAGTGATAGCAGAGCGAGATCAGCTCAGGGGCCAGGTGTAGCTATTACAGGGGACAGTTGGCTGCTGCACAGGCACAGATAGGTGTCCTACAGGGGCAGCTAGCCCAGGTGCAGGTACAGGTACAGGCACAGGCACAGGCACCACCACCAGTAGCGGCACAGCCACAGCCCCAGGCATAGGCACAGATACCACCACCAGCAGCGGCAACAGCCACAGGCACCACCTAGCACAGGCATAGGGGGTATTGGCAAGTAGGAGTCCGGGGGACCAGCCCCAGTACCGACGGTGGCACGGGATAGATATATGGAGGCGAGAGCGGAGGCCCGGTACTATCAGGATGTCCCTTGATAGTACCGGAGCTGAGTATCAGCCATATGCGGCACACCGAGCGGAGACCTCGCATAGTCAGAGATCGCAGGGAGGCGCAGCCACAGCCGGGGTGTCCGTTACAGGTAGGAGGCGAGAGGCACCACAGGGACCAGCAGGGAGAGGTGCTGAGGGTGGTGGGGAGAGCTGAGGGATCCCCACATAGTTTTTTGTATATGGACATGGGCACCGGTCTGCGAACCGGTTGTGTTGATAGAGGCCTGCGTGCCTACATTTATTCATGTATTGATTCATTCATTCATTATATACCGGCCTGCGAGCTGAGTACGGGTTGTACAGTTGATACCGGCCTATGAGCCGAGTATATTTTTGATATGAGGGACCGGCCTGCGAGCCGAGTCGAGGTGATTGATATTTATTGCGGCCTGCGTGCCGGCTTTGTTGTTGTATTATGAGATCACAGAGGCCCCGATGCAGGGCATATTGTACATTTGAAACTTGTATATATATATATAGAGATGATGTTTTGATCCATATGCAGTGTTGAAAATGTTTTTAAGTATTTCGTCAATGGTTTGTGATATAGAATGTAGGATGAGTTTAGTTGACATGTTGATATATGGATGATGTTGATGTTTTTGTTTTTTTTGCACGTATATATGGATGACATGTTATATGATGAAATGTTGCATGTTGTGGGCTGGTTTTGTGACATTGTTATATATGTATCTGATGAGTTGGATCCAAATGATGTATAGATTGATAGTTTTTTTTATATCCTTAGTTGATGGTTTGTTTGTTTTTGTAAAAACAAAAAAAATAAATTAAAAAAAAATAGACGATGTTAATGAAATTGTAATGATATGTGTGGTGGATGGAAAAATATGGATAATGGTGTTGTGATGCAGGAAAAGAGGCAGGCGCGACAAAAAAATTAGGTAGAAAATGAAGAAAAGAACCATGGTTTAAAAAAAAGCCAGGTGTGTAACCGATATCGGTTGGGGAACCGATGACGGTAGCTGTTAGACCGATATCGGTTATATAACCGATACCGGTTACTTAGGTATGAGCTTTTCTAAAAATAGAAAAGCTAGGGTGGCAACTTAAGTTCTTATTTTTAGAGCCATGCAAGAAGTTAAATACGCGAACGCGACGCTTTTTGACGACTGAGACAGGTATTTTCATGAGAGATTTGAGTGATAAGAAAAGAGACAGGGAAAGTGAATGCGATCTGAGATTCAGAAAGTAGAAAGGAAAAATTTGAACAGAGTGGTGACCATGGCAGAACGAGGAGAAGCATCCAGCAGGTAGGGACGAGAGGGAAGACAAGTGCCACCGCAAGCTGCTGCAACCCAAGAGGTAAATGTTTTGGTTGTGATTTGATTTTTGCATGTGTTATGAATAGGAGATTAAGTGGGTAGATATGAAAAAGAAAACATGATAGCAAGGGTTATAGGTGAGGTAAGTGTTACGGGGTAGGTGATCAGGGGTTGCAGGTATGTTTGTATGTATAGAAAGGAATAAATGCTCAAATTATTGTCGTAGGCAGTGTATTTAGGTAGGCCGTATGGAGGTAACAGTGACCGATATCGGTTAGGGATAACCGGTATCGGTTACTCAACCCGGTACCGGTTAGCTATAAACAATACCGGTTGCTGTAGGAGTTTCCAGAATGTGAGGGATTGAATGGTTGTTTGTTATTTTGATGTATGCAGGTAGAGGCAGGGTTGAGGATGAATGATAGTGTACCAGCACTGTTATCACGAATCCGAGCGGAATGTAACACCAGCTGAATGGACATTGATAAATCATTTGGGGTTAAGTGGAATCCACTATTATTCACGAATCGCACGTAACCATGCTATGTTACAGGCGTTGATTGAGAGATGGAATCCTGAGAAAAATACCTTCTATCTACCAACAG
This sequence comes from Taxus chinensis, assembly GCA_019776745.2. Classification (NCBI taxonomy): domain Eukaryota; kingdom Viridiplantae; phylum Streptophyta; class Pinopsida; order Cupressales; family Taxaceae; genus Taxus; species Taxus chinensis. Next base: position 653,657,056 of record CM034148.1, read on the forward strand.
GGGAGATGACAGTGACATTGGAAGATGTGTTTCGTATTTTGAGGCTCCCTATTACAGGAGAACCAGTATATCAGGCAATGCCCTAACGCAGGGCGGGCAGCGATAAACAGCAGTATTTGGTCCATACGCATGAGATCTGACACAGCGAGGTTTGACATTCACATATGGGGTAATGTATGCAGCACACCCTGAGGAGACAAGGTTAGCAGTGATATTAATGATAGCGGTAGGGTATTATGCGTTACCGAGGGCAGAAGGGGGAAGATTTCCAAAGGCATTGATGTGTGTTATTTGGGAGACGATAGAAAGGAACGTGACTTTTGCATGGGCACCTGCATATTTGGCGGAGTTATACAGGGGTTTATGGGCTTGTAGGTGAAATCACAGGACGACACTGGATTGTTCATACTTATTACACTGTTGGGCCTATGAGCACATTGTTTGTGTGCGACCAATAGGCCGACCCATCCAGTCAGGAGAGACTAGAGTACAGAGGTTGGGGTTTAGACGATGGGTCCAGACAGAACAAGAGGCAAGATCTCAGGCCGTGACGGGTGACATTGAGTATTACAGGCAGGTATGGGAGAGGGTGACGGTTGCGGATATCTGTTGGAGGCCTTTACGGGAACTATATGGTAACAAAGAACATAGCTGAGGAGTTGAGGGGTGTAGAGCGATTGAGGTGGATCGCGGGGCACAGGCTAGGTGAATATGAGAGGATTCCTATAGATCACGTGCGGCGATAATTTGGATTTGTGCAGGACATACCGCAGGCTTATAGACCATATATGAGGATCGACGCAGAGGCAGCATTCTCACCTCCCCAGCCAACACCTCCAGAAGGGTCCTGAAGAAGTAGCAGCCGATCACAGGGTAATGGACACAGGAACGACATAGGCCTATAGATTATGGTGGGTAGTAGAGCGGCAAGGTGTATGTGATCGTCCTGACATAGCGTGTGATTACAGCAGAGAGGGATCGTCTGCAGCGTTTGGTTTCAGCAGCTCCAAACGCAGGTGAATGAGACAAGAGGATTGTTAGTGGTTGCGGAGTCACGGGCGGAGAGACTAGAGGCTGGAGTCCTCCATGCGAGAGGGCATATTCATATGTTATAGGAGAGGTTGGCAGATCAGTGGGCTGGTACCAATAGCTATGGTACCTTTGAGGACAGAGAGGCCTGGCGAGAGGGGTCGACGATCACGATCCTCACCTAGTTCGGGATGAGGCGTAAGGGTCTAAATAAATGTTAGCAAGGTATAAGAATTAATAAGGATGCCGACCTGCGTGTCGATGATAGAGAAGATGTATTTGTTTAACATCTAAATAAAAACTGAATATGTATGTTGATTTGAGTTACGATAATAATAAGAATGTTTTTCATTTTGACTTTCGGTGTTTTGAAAAAGGATAAAGAGGAATGTGATTAAATAGAAATACAAAAAAATATTTATATTTACCACACATGATAGGTTATGGTAGGGGATGGTCGAGCTAACCTTGGGAGACCCCCATGTCTCCAAAGTGCTACCTACATAGCCCATTACACAAAGCAAGGAGGGGCCTCAGACCGATGTAGTTCTCCCTTAGGGACCATGGAGAGGTGAATTCAGGCAATTTAGGTATGCTTAGGCGATTGGTTGGTTGGTAAAGGTATTGATAGTAATATTGGTAAGGTAAGGTTGATGGTGTTGGTAACGAATTGGTGAGGTTTGTAAAAGGTATAAGAGAAGCGAAAGTTAGCCTACCCAAGTGGTAGGGAACCATGTCCTGCTTAAGATCAACACACAATCCTAGATGCGAGGCAAAAAGGAAAGATTGCTCCGTAGGTGAAAAGAGCAAAACGAACCACACAACATAGAATGAACGTGAAGCCCTAGGTACCGGTGCATAGACGAGAAGTCAATAGGTGAAAAGAGTTGTATGATCACATCCTATCAGGTGTACGTCACGTCCCTTGAGTTGAAACAAATGGTGAGGTGAGGTGAATGGTATAGTTGAGGTACGGAAAACTTATTACAAAGTGAGTGTTCGGACGAAAGAGAACCTACCCTAAATAGACAAGTCCATGACGTCAAAAGTTCTTTTGAATGAGGCTTTTATTTTATTGAATATAGACTGATCGATGCGGGAAGTCTACAAGGGATTTTGATTGTTTTATTCTTGAGGTCTTCACGAAGCTGATCAATGCGAGAAGCTTCTGATAAAGGCTGACTGTGTATAGCTGTCCTTCGAGGGAGCAGTCTATTTATAATAGCAGATATGATTTTAATGCATAGCTGTCCTTCGGGGGAGCAGTCTATTTATAATAGCAGCAATAGTTCGGCATATAGCTGTCCTTCGAGGGAGCAGTCTATATTTAATTTAGATGACTAGATGTTCTTTTGGCGTGAAGCATCTAGTTTAGTAGGAAGTTTGACTCAAGAAAATCCCATAAGAATACGGCTTATTTTAATACTTTGAAGTCATGGACTAGACTAAAAAGGGGAAGGCATCGTCAAGGGGAGGTGAGAAGTGATCTTGATTTTATTTTGAGATGTAGAAAACAAAGTGTATGTAGCGGTAAATGAGCTCAAGGGACGAGCAGTAGGTAGATAAGAAGTGATATAACACTAAATTCAACAGTAGAATGGTTGAAGATGCAAGGCATTAAGGGGCTCAGGCTCAGGTTTACCATTAAGCGAAGCTAAACGATAAGTGCCTGATCCATAAGTGTGAGTGATTATATAAGGCCCAATCCAATTGGGAGCAAATTTTCCACGTTTTCTCTTTTCTAGTTTGGTTACATGTTGATTCTCTTTGAGGACAAGATCACCAACCTTAAAGGTACGCTCATGAAGTCGCTTATCATAAGCACGCTTGATGCGTTTTTGATAGATTTGAAGGTGATCGAGAGCTGTAAGACGACGTTCGTCAAGAAGCTCCAATTGGGCTAACCGCTCTTGGCGGAAATCATCGTTGGTGAGAATATCCTGAAGGGATATTCTGAGGGAGGGTATTTGTATTTCGAGAGGTAAGACAGCCTCGGTACCATATACCAAAGAAAAAGGTGTGGCATTAGTAGAGGTACGGATGCTAGTACGATAAGCCCAAAGGGCAAAGGGGATGTGATCGTGCCAATTTCGTCCGGACTCATTGACAACTTTCATGAGGATTTTGGTTAGGGTTTTATTAGAGGATTCGGCTTGTCCATTTGCTTGTGGATAGTAGGGTGATGAGAAGCTGAGTTTGATACCAAAGTTGTCACAAAGGTCTTGCAACAACTTATTTTTGAAAGATTTTCCATTATCTGTAATCAGGAGATGAGGAACACCAAAACGACAGATAATGTGGTGGTTAATGAACTCTACAATTTTTTCTTTTTTAGTTGAAATGAGTGGAATAGCCTCCACCCATTTTGTGTAATATTCGGTTGCCGTGATAATCCATCGGTGACGTTGCGAAGAGGACGGATGGATCTCACCAATAAGGTCTAAACCCCATTGTGAGAAGGGCCAAAGATCTCGGGCAACCTGTAGCGGGTGGCTGGGAGTATGTTGGAGGTTGGCATGTTGTTGACACATAACACAAACACTTAACATATTCGTAGCAGTCGTTATTGAGAGTAGGCCAATAATAACCTAGGCGAAGGATTCGTTTAGCCACGGCAAGGCCGCTAAAATGTCCGCCACAGATACCATCATGGACCTGTTGGATGGTATGGGTGACCTCCGCGCCGGTGAGACATCGAAGGAGGATGCCATCAAAGCCACGTTTATAAAGGAGTCCCCCCATAACTACATAACGAGAAACGTGTTTAAGAAAAGCGCGTTTACCAGTACTAGTAAGGTCAGAAGGGAGAACAGAGGTTGTAAGGTAGTCATGGAATTGGTGATACCAAGTATCCTGCGAGTTAGCAGACACAGTATTTATCGTACAAACAACCGGGGCTGAATAAGATGGGGCAAAGAGTTGTTGGACCAAGACGAAAATGTCAGAGTCAGTGGATGAGGCTGGAATTTGCGAGGCTAAGCAAGCCATAGTATCCGCAAATTTGTTAGTGGAGCGGGGAATGGTTTGGATAGAATAGTGAGTAAATAAGGCTAGAAGTGAATCCACGTAGTGTTTGTATTTTTGAAGTTCCTCATTTTTGCATTGGTAGATGCCCATAACTTGATTGACTACCAATTGAGAGTCACCAAAAATATTAATAGATTTGATACCTAGGTGCAGCGCAACCTGGAGACCCAGAACAAGGGCCTCGTATTCCGCTGTATTATTAGTGCAAGGGAAATCGAGTCGGAATGAAAGAGGCATAGGCTCGGCGTCGAGAGGAATAAGAACAACGCCGGCTCCTCCACCGCGTTGGCATTTGGATCCATCGAAGAAGAGAGTCATTGAATACGACTCCTCCTGGAGTGAAAGAGTGGCAATGAGTTCGTCGGGGAATGTAAAATTGGTAAATTGTTCCCCAGGTAAAGGGGCTTCCGCAAGTTGGTCGGCGATGGTTTGTCCTTTGATTGATTTCTGGTGGACAAACTCAAGGTCGAGGTCGGCGAGGAGCATGAGCCATCGGGCGATGCGTTGGTTTAGATGAGGTTTGGCATACATGTAATGGATGGGGTCCGTGTTGGTGATGACGAAAGTTTTGTGATTCAGAAGGTAGTGTCGGAGTTTGGTAGCCACGAATGATAGGGCTAGGCACAACCTTTCTACATGTGTATACCTAGTCTCATAGTCCACCAAAGTATGACTTATATAATAAACGGCTTGTTCTCTATTTTCAGAGTCGCGATGTGCAAGCATGGCCCCTATAGCGTGGTCAGTGGCGGAAAGGTAAAGGTAGAAAGGGCGGTCGTCTTGAGGTGGGATAAGCACGGGTGGCTGTAAGAGATAAGTTTTGAGAGCTTCAAAGGCTTGGTGGCACTCTTCGCTCCATTGAAAATCAATGTCCTTTTTAAGAAGGTGATGAAAAGGTTGACATCGATCCGAGAGTTGGGAGATGAAACGTCGGATAGATTGGAGCTTACCTTGTAAACTACGCAATTGTTTGAGATTGGTAGGTGGGGGCATTTCTAGGATAGCTTTGACTTTAGATGGGTCGACCTCAATGCCACGCAAAGAGACGATAAAGCCAAGAAGTTTTCCCGAAAGGACACCAAAGACACATTTTTTTGGTTGAAGACGGACAGAATATTGTAACAGGCGATCAAAAATAATGGTTAAAACATCGAGATGTTTCACTGTGATGTTTAGACTTGCCAAGAAGATCGTCGACGTAATCTTCAAGGATAGTGTGCATAATGTCATGAAAAATGTAGGTCATAGCCCGCTGATAGGTCGCACCAGCATTCTTAAGGCCAAATGGCATTACACGGTAACAGAAGGTTCCCCAAGGAGTTATGAAGGCAGTTTTGTGTTGATCGGTAGGGGCAACCAAAATTTGGTTGTATCCTGAAAAGCCATCCATGAGAGAGAGCATCTCATGGCCTGCAGTGAGATCAACAAGTTGGTCAATACTAGGTAGGGGGAAGTCATCCTTAGGGCAAGCGAGGTTAAGATCCCAGAAATCTGTGCATATCCGAAGTCCCCCCGTCACTTTAGTGACAGGTACGATGTTAGAAATCCATTGAGGATAGTCAATAGGCAGAATGAAGGAAACAGAAAGGAGTCGTTGAAGCTCCTCTTTGACCAAGAGGGCAATGCGTGGATGCATTTTTCTCAATTTCTGTTTAATTGGCTTGGAATCAGGGTTTAGAGTGATGTTATGGACGGCAATGGTAGGATCAAGTCCTGGCATGTCAGCGTAGGACCAAGCGAAAGCTTGGTTGCGAGCACGGAGAAAGGTAGTAAAGGAGACTTGTTCTGATGCGTTAAGGGATTGTCCGATCTTCACAATGTGAGGATCCTCCTCCGTGTGGATGTTAATTTCTATAGTAGACTCGTTCAGCATGGTTTGGGTTTCAGATGGTAAGGCGCGTTGAACATAAGAGTCATCCGCGCCAAGGTAAGTGAGGATGGAGTCGTCATCCTGGCACTCAACAACATTAATCGAAGGCGAATCCTCTTCGATCATGTCTGGATACAGAAGGGGGATAGAAGAGGGGTCCTCATTATCACGTTGATAATTGAGAGGACCTAGGAAGATAGCATTTATGAAAAAAAAAAAAGTTAGGAGGGATAGATTCGGAATCTATTGACTCTATGGGTGACGAAGGAAAAATGGGTGATGATGGTTCGGTAGGGGTGACGTCGTTGTCTTCTAGAAGACAACTGACATGAGGTTCCTCCTGTGTCAGTGTTTTAGGAAAACCGAGACCACTGCGATCATTGTGTTTGTGTGTAGTCACGGGAATGAGTGTATGTCGGCCTTGTTCATAAAGACCAAAACCAAAGCCTTTCCAAGCATAGCGAGTCAAGAAGGTGAGGGCGAAACGAAGATTTGTCAAGTATTGAAAATCGGATTGGAAGGGCACCACACCAAGAGGGGGTTCAGGGGTAATGGAGGATGCGTCAACACCCCCATACGTTAGGTTGGTGCGGCAATGGGGTGGTCCGTAAGAGATTACTTCCCCCACACGACGGTCATAGGTAGGATGCGCATGTACCTGTCCGTACTCCTGTGGGGTATGGAAAGAACTAACGTTATATAGGCGATACTCCCCCAGCGTAAGGCATTGAAAAACATCTACTAAGGGGTCAGTGATTGAGATGTTAGCTGCGGGAAGGGAAGTGGTTTTTGTAACGGTGGTTTCATCAGTTGAAGGCATAGGTGCGGTTGAGGTGGATGGTTGAGGCACAGTTGAAGAGGATGGTTGGGTTGAATGAACGGGTGTCTTGATTGGCACAAGCACATCGTTTGGATGGTATAACATATTGTAGGTTTTAAAGGGGGGAGGATCAGCTTTTACAGTGTAGGACTTCCCCTCGTACTCAAATTTTATGCATCTATGTAATGTCGAGGGAACGCATCCCATGGCCCGGATCCAAGGACGACCCAGCAATATATTATATTGGAACTCTCCCTCAAGGACATAGAAGAGTTCGGGTAAAGTACGTGGTCCTACCCGAATGTTGAGGATCACGGTGCCTAAGGTAGAGGTAATAGCGTCATTAAATGACTGCAACATGATGGGGTTGGCACACATGTAGCTAGAAGGGATATTCATTTATTGGAAGGCTTTTGAAGAGATGATGTTTAGGCTAGCGCCCCCGTCAATCATAACACGACGTACCCAAATGTCTCGGATGTAAGCGGAGATGAAAAGGGCAGGGTCAGGGTCTTCTGTACCAAAGTCGACAATTTCATCTTCAGAGAAACTGACTGCAGCAGCTTGTGGTACAGAGGCAGAAGTGGTTGGGGCAGTGGGTTGTTTGGTGAGAGAGGCAACGTGATTGGGTGTTAGAATGGAGGCAACGGGCAGGGTTTCATTAGGTAAGACCTCGATCCCTTGAAGAATTTCAACGAGAGCTTGTCGATGAGATTCAGAAGTCTGAATGAGATCATATAGCGTCATTTTTACGGGTGATTCGTGAAGCTGTTTGATCATGGCTCGATGGGCAGCTCCATTAGAGACGGGGTAAGTGGGTCCACGAATAACCACTTTGGGTGGTGGTGCAATCGGGGTGCTGGACGGAGAAGGAGAGGATGCAGGTGTGCTTTCTTTCGCTTTCTCATTGTTTTTCTGTGCTCGAGTAGCAACACTAATCATATTAATCTCGTAAACCTGAGATGAGGAAGAGGTTTGGGATAAATCATGGTCCTCAAGAGGTGGGGTGGTAATAATGATGGATCTTGGTGAGGCAGGGACAGATGGTATAGGAGAGGGAATTGAAGCTAAAGGTCTCTCCTTTCGTAAGTTGTCTTTCTTAACCTTTCTATCTGGGAGAGGTGACTGACGAAGGATGGTTTTTAAAGCTTTGCATCCCTCCACATCGTGTCTTGGTGTGCGGTGATAAGCGCAGATTTTAGACTCATCGTAACCTATAGGCCGAGGTTTAGATGGATCATAAGGTCTAAGTGGGGGTAGAGAAATGGTCGCATTCTCCACCAACATAGCAAGGATTTTGGTGTAAGATCCTTTGAGTGGGTCAAAATCGGAGGAGGATGAGGGTATTGGTTGTGTGGGTTTCGGTAATGTTTGGGCATGGTTGGTTCGTACGGGTGGTGGTTTAGCCAAGGGGTGTCCGACACGTGGTTTTCACTAAACGTGGTTTCTTTGGTGCAGGAGCTACGTTCGGCTGGTTAGATGATGAGGCTACAGATGACGTGGTAGCGGGAAACAACCACGGAGTAAGGGGAGTGACAGAAAATAAATCCTTTGATGATGGAGTTTGTTTAGGTTTAATGGGTGGACAGGATACGTGGGGTGATAATGTTGATATACCCTTAGATCTCTGTATAGGTGCAGAAGGTGTAGGTCGTTTTGAAGAAAACGCAGGAGGTATGATATATTGATGCAAGGTGGAAGGATGAGGTCCCAATATGGAAGGTAGGTGTGATGATGATGGTCTTGATTGTGATAGAGGCACGGATTGAGCTTGTCTTCTAGGTGGCGGGGCGGCTTTATTCTTGGATAAATCTAGTCGCTTAGGCGGGTGTATTAGACTGGGTATGGGTGAGGTCCCAAGTGTAGGGGAAGGTTTGGTTAGGTTAATAGAGGTGGATGGGATACTTGATATAGATACGGGGGGTGAGAATGAGGACATAGGCATTTTGAGTTTCTGTAAACACTTAGGATATATGGTAGAGGTGTCGGGATCGGTCATCTGCATTTGAGTAGAATAAGGGGTACTCAAACGTTCCCATAGGATTTTTCTATCTTCTGGAGAATGACAGTCTTCAGGTTTGAATTGTAAATTTTGTATGGAAGAAAGGTGGGTTGTGATTCCAATCCACTGCGGGTGGGATACAGGGGGTAAATGAGGCACTGTATCAATAGAGGTTAAGAGGGTCGATCGATCTTTGAAAAGATTTAGGCGATGGAGAACTAATAGGTAAGAGGGCATGTTCGAGAGGATCTGTCATGGTTAAAGAATTTGGTGATGTCGGTGCAAGAGATTTCTCATCTAAGGATGTCAAAAGGAGTGGCGTACCTTCCTCTTGTACAGCCAGAGCGGTAGAAAGGGAAGTCTGGGAAATAGATAGATTAGATAACATCCGTTCGCAGTCTTGTAGGGATGTGGTATAAGAAGACTCATCAATGGGAAGAGAAGTCTGGGAAATTAACTCCTTTATGGGTAAAGGAATGATTTCACTTTGGCTTGATGGTGGTAAAGGAGGTTCGGGCTCCTGTGTTAGTGAAGAGGCTTGATTCAAAATTTTCTCGATAGAGGCTTTTGGATGGGTATCGAAGACTGCATGGATCTCATGAACACTCTCCTCGGCTAAGATATCCTGGTTTGTGTTACTGTTGGGAGAGTGATTCGGGAATGGTCTGTTGAAGATTTTCAAATTTCGGTTGGCAGGGGCATTAGGATTATCGAGGGTTATATCCCCTGCGTCAACCATTTCCTGCACTATGTTTTTCAACATCTTGCAGTTTTCATGACTATGTCCTTTTACACGGTGAAAGTTACAGAAGTCATTTTCTTTGTACCAGGAAGGTATAGCGCGAGTGGAGTCAAACCCGGAGTGAGGTTTAACAGGAGGCAAGGTGATAGCTCCGGCCTTGAGCAATTTTTCCAAGATGACACCATAGGTTTCTCCCAAGGGAGTGTAATTGATGGGCTCTGCTTTATACTTATAGGTGGTTTTTAGTGGGGTATTAGACAGTGTTTGAGATTTAACCATCACTGCGTGGACAACTCCTTTTGATTTAGAAGAAGTGGACGCGTGAGGAGTGGTGGTGTTTGTTTTATTAGTAGAGTCCGGAGTTCGGAAATTGGAGTTTTTGTTGCGCAACCGCAATTTCTCTTCTTCTAAGGCTCGAATTTCTAATTTCCGAGCCATGGTAAAGGCTTCATCAAATGTGCGGAAAGTTTGAATTTGAAGAGTAGGAGAAATGTGCTTAGCACATGCCCGCATAAAAAGTTTGATAAGTTCAGCCTGAGGCAAGGCATATGTAAGTTGGTTGATAAGGCCACGCCATCGTCCAACGAAATCTACGATAGATTCGTCTTCGAATTGTCGGATGGCATAGAGGTCGGTGATAGATACTTTCTTAGCTATGTTAATGGAGAAGTGATCCAAGAAAGACTAGGCTAGTTGGTTAAAAGAGAAGACTGAGTGCTGGGCTAAAGCACTGTACCACTCCAAGGTGGGTCCTGATAAGGACATGGGAAATGTGTGGAGTAACAAGGCATCATCATGGGCAATCAAATAACAAGCATGTCTAAATGATCGCAAGTGTTGTTGAGGATCCTCTTTACTATTAAAACGAGTAAATTTCGGCAATTCCCATTGAGGAGGATATGAGTGAAGGGGGACAGAAGGGTGAATAGGCTCCCGACAAACTTGCTCATATGTCAAGGCACTACGACTTCCCAAAACAGAAGCCTCTAGATTTTGCATTTTGTCCATCATTTGTTTAATGAAATCCATGGTTGGATGAGATGATGGTGCGATTGTGGTAAATGGAGGCAAATTGGGCCAAGGGCCTCTGCTGGACAATGGTGGGGTTAAGTGTTGATAAGGTATGGAGGATGAATATGTTGAGGCGACCAAATAGGGATGTCCCATATAAGATGTTGAGGTTACTGGATACGTGTATGGGAATGAAAAGGTGGGCGGAGCTTGAGAAGGAAAGCTCGTGTGGATAGGTGGCAGAGAGCAAGTCATGAATGGAGTGGTCTGTAAGAGAGATGAGGTAGGGGCAGTCAGTGGTAATGATATGTGGGGTCCAAGATTAGCCAAAGGAAAGCCAATCTGAGTCGTATGAATCTCTGAAGCTGTCGGATTGGGAGATGGGGCTAAAGGTGCAGGAAGTAAGGCGGTGTTATCAGGTGGAGTGGGCGCTAAATGAGCAGCTATACTAATAGGCATGCCAACAAGGAGCTGACCATCAGGTGTATGGTCAGGGGCATGAGACAAATAGTATTGTACAGCACTAGGATTAGCATCCAGAAATTTGGCAAAGTCCTTATCTCCCACAGGAATTTTAGGAACCTCGCTGGTATCCATAGGATTCCCCACAGAATGTGAAGGGGGTGATTCAGGTAAAGAAACAGAGCAAGCATGTGAAACCATAGCGGTAGCTTGCTTTCGAGTGATAACAACCATGGACAAAAGCACACAGTAAGGTTTCAATCTATCCGGAACAGAAACAGCCTTAGAATGGTGAAATTGGCAGGTTGCTGGTTTGTCAGGGGTTGTAGCCGATATCGATCTAGTAACCGATGTCGGTTATACTATAGCCGACGTTGGTCAGGTAACCGATGTCGGTGTAAGAAGTCTGGGTTAACAAGATATAAAAGGATGCTAATTTGATTTTTAACAACGTTTAGTCTACTTGTGCAATTATTGATCACAGAAGACAGAGTATGAGAAAGAAAACAGAACTAAAAAACAAGCAAGATGTATACGCAAATCCAGAGATTAACCCTAGGGTTAATTTTAATTATTGTGGGCTTATGCCTTTAGACATAGAATGATGTCAGAATTCTAAACAAAAGACTTACGGGAAATGTCAAGTTTGTTTTGGCTTATAAGGTTACCTCAATCGGGCGGAGGAATACCGTGGAAAAAGGGGGGATGTTTGAGCTGTTGTGTTAATTGTGAAGTGATTCGGTATGTGTTGTGCAGTGAATGTAAGATTAATTTCTTGTCAATACAGTGGATATCACCCCCACGTGTACGACCTGTTACTTAATCTATGTTCACTAGAATTGAAAACAGCAAGCAAGGATGCCAATGCACGTGTTTTAAACCCAAATCGAAAATGATATTCGATGAAGCAAAAGAGATGACTTTCACCTAATGCAAGATGTAAAAACAAAGCAAGTTCTTTTACCGAAATTATACAAAGCCTTGTGAATATCTTTAGAAGAGTAAAACAACAAGTATGTTTCCTATATGAAAGCAAGCAAGAAAGAAAGAAACCCAAAAATGGGTCCCACCGGGCGTGCCAAAATGTTTCACTCGGAATGTTTCCACTTCTGGTAATAGAGTTGCTTCTATCCTTTCATTCCTTTTAGAAACAGATAAGGGTTAGGGCTAGGAGGAATACCTGTGGAATGTCGAGATGGTGTGTGCGTACCGTAGAGGAAGATCAGGCTGACTGCGAAGAACTCCTTTTTGTCTTGGAAGGACTACCTGCAAATAAGAACATAAGACCACAAGATTTTGATTAGACAATAAATGAGGAAACTGCCTTGGGCCCAGGAAATATAAAACTTCCTTTCGAAGGTGGTCAGTTTCCCTGCTAATATGAATTAACACAAAAGACTATAAAATATCAATCAAATTACTTTGTTTGGAACAGATAGGGGAAAGGCTGATTTCTGGTTTGTAGTCTGGGTAACCGATACCGGTTGCTGGTAACTGATGTCGGTAGGGTTTTAGGATCTATATCTTGGTTGTTTTTGTGGGGTGTTTGTGTTGTTTGGTAGCTGTGTTATTTGTAAGGCTGTATATGGGTGATATTACGTAATAAGGTGATGAGAGGTAGATGAATGATAGTTAGATGTAATATATTACTAGGTAGTGGGTCCAGAAATGGATTTATGAGGACTGTGATTCAAGAAGCATAAGAAATGTTATAACAGGGGACATGTAAGATGTGACTTACTGGTTTTGATGAAGATGCAAGCTGAGCTCCTTTGCTGTAAACACTTCTGGTATCTCCACTTGTCTTTGCTCGGTCAAGTGAAGATCTGGACTCTGTTCCTCGCTCCCAATGATCTCTGTTGATTCAAAAATCCTTCCACCTTGATCCAAAAAATGAAATTTTTATCCTTGTTTTTGGTTTGGGGAGGCCATTTACAGGGAACCGATGGCGGTTACGTAACCGACGGCGGTCGAGTAGGAACCGACATCGGTAAGGAAAAAGTAGGCTATTTTTAGTAAAATATCCCACCTTCCTTGCTTTTCTCCCGAGAGATCAGTTGTAGGCTTGGTCAAATGACTAGAAGGTCGGTTTTGGGTGCGAGAAAGGGGTCATTAGTTATGGGTGTAGGTGTGGACCAAGTTATGGGTCTTAATTAGGTTAGTTTAGGGTTAGGGCTAGGTCATGATGAAGTGGAAAAATGAGGTGGTAGGTAAGGTGATGTGGATTTATCAATTACAAGGTAATTAATAAATAATTGTGTAAGGTTTAGGTGATGAGGTTATATTGCGAGATGAGATGCGGGTCACAAGGGGTCGTAAGACACAAATTTGTTGTCTACACATATCCTCTTTCTGAAAATGGACAATGAAAGACTTCATACTCACCGTGATGAATATTTTTCTCCTTAGGTGAGAATAGATTGTGTTCAAAATATTCATTCTCCTTGGATTGGAAAGGAAGTGAGATTCTTCCATCATATCATCCATGATTGAATCAGGAAGAGAATCTGGTTCTTTGACTATCTACATTTCTTCATGAATCACATCTACATCACTTGAAACATCAAAATAGGAGGGAAAATCCTCCATGACCATATTAAAATTCATCATTTTTTCTCCATGATGCCATGTGGATTTATTTCACTTCTTTGTACATGTCCATTTCATGATCAATTGAAAAATTAAAATTTGAAGGGGGGTTATTCATGCTTACTTCAAATTGGACATTTTATTCATCATTGGCGGAGTCTTTACAAAGCATTGAATCATCCATTATGCAAGAAGAATCCTCTATTAAATATTTTAATTCTTTAAGGGATTGTTACTCAAGCCAAAAAGAGTTGATGAATGGTAGTTCCACCTCCATGTCTCTTTCATAATCATCTTCCTTGATGTTTCTTTGGTACTCATTGGAAGGTTCAAAAATAGGATCTTCTTCAGGGAGCATCCAAGAATATCCTAGGGACAAACACCTCATAGTGTATAAAATCATCAGGATCTTCTTGGGTTTCTTCATTTTTGGAAACATGAAGTGATTCAAGATATTCAGACCTTATTTGTAAAGCTAAAGCGTACCTCCAAATCTCTTAATAGGATTCGTGATCACAATTTCCATCTATTATGATCTGAAGCCTTTCCACATATTCAATTTTTAGGATGCTCATTTATCCATCATGGTATACAATGAAGTCATCAAGAGAGTAGCATAAAAAGGACATTGTTCTCAACTTTATAATGAAATGAGCGAGGTTGTAAAAGTCTTCTTCAGTAGATCTTGCACTATCTTGCCTTTTGTCATCTTCTTGAATGTTTATTTGATCTTCATTGAAAGGCTCGATGATAGTATTTTATTTAGTGGTGTTCAAGAACCCTTTGGGGATGAAAAACATGTCATAAGAACGATTTTTAGGATCTTCCTTCCTAGGAAAAATCTCCTCTTCTTCTTCCTCATTATGGGCCACTTAAAGTTTCTCGTACATCTCTTACAATAATTTGGCATATTCTTGAGCTTTACACCTTACCTTATGTCTCCTTTGAATCCATTCCTCTTCATCGATGAAATTATTTTCCTCCTTTCCTTTTTAAACACTAGTCTGGAACCATGGTTAATCAACGATCTTTCTTTTCTCAGTCATGATCTTCATCTTCTTCTTTGTCATTTTCACTCATTGGTACTTCACTCCAATCTGAAAATTTCATCATGGTGTGGGAAATGAATGTGACATGGATTCGTTCCTTGACGAAGTTTCCTTCGAAAATGATTTTATGTTTAAATATGATATATATTTTTTGTTTTTTGAATATATTTTTTTTTTGGATTTTAAGACCTTGTAGTCATATTTTGGGTGCAGATTGTTATTAAGTCTTCCTCACAATGGGCACAAACAAATTTTGGTGAGAAAATTTGTAGGGGTACAAATTTTTGGGTTTCTTGCCAACACTATGGGAGTTTAATTCCCTCTACTTAACCAATGTAACTATCATATATGCATGCGTGAGTGAAATTGAGTTTTCTTTGGGTGGCCTTATGATTGGGGATCCAACAATGGAACTCCACTAACCCTATGGAAAAGCTAGAATATCATGCTAGGGAAGAATTTTTCGGAAAGAGCGAGAAAAGGGTAGTAATAAAAAATGGTAGGAGAACTAATGTTATAGGTAGAAAATCAGATTCCTACAGACACTAGTTGGAAGTTTCATCACATGCACTAAAATGAAGAGGAAACAACTCTGTAAGTAGCAATATGACCAAATAGAATGTAATGAGCACAAAGTATCAAGAAATCCCTTTGTAAAAGAAAGCTATAAACTCCTTCTTGTATTGATTTCTCAAACAAAAGTTGTACATAGTGGAAAAATGGAAATTTAAGAATGAGGGAATGGAAGAATTTGTGTATCTCCTTTGTTCTCATAATGCATTTTATATTTTATAAAATCAATCATCAACCCTTTGAAAGGAGAAGGAATTTAAAATTTATAGAATGAGAAATGAATCTTCATTGACCCCCCAATGGCCTTTCATATTTCCTCATGCAACTTAAAACTTTTCAACTTCCTAGGAGAATATTAAGTCTATTTTTAAAACATGGAGGTGACATTTATAGTAGAAGCTTAAAGTTGATTTTTAAATTCATTAAATGATATATAAAAATTACACCCCCAAAAAAGAATTAGAAATTTGACGAGAGAAAAAGTAGGGGGAGGGAAGAGAGGGGAGAGAGAAGGAAGAAGAAGGGGGAAGAAACACCGAAGATTAATAATCTGCCTCTGATGAAGTCCACAAGTTCTTCTAGATGACTTGATGGAATGCACCAATGTGATGATCTCTAAATCCACAAAATCTTTTCTCCTTGAGAAGATCCTTTTGATGGTTCAAGGAAACCTTGGGTTTAAGTGTTCAGAAATACTTGTCAAATGACTTCACTAATGACCACAAACACTGACTCATAAAGATCCTTTCCAAAGAGATACGAACTCAGAAACGATCCTTCTAAGTTGAATGAATTGTTTGGTTGATGACAAAAAATTCCACCCTGTACATGATATACATGTGACACAAACCATGTAGTGAGTGTCGAAAAACACTTTCAAGTTACCTGAGATGGATCTCAAATTCCCTGTGAGAAATTCTTATGATGATCCTGAATGATGATGTTAACCTGAATGATCATCCCTCTATGTCCTAGTGTGCCAAAATTGTCCTTTGAGTGTGACTTACTATTTTTGGTAAGAGGTGATTTTTTCCTCTTCTTAACCATCCTGATGAGATGAACTCTCTCATTCACTCCAACGTACACTGCGTTTACCTCGACCACTTCTTGGGGGACTTACTATTTTTAGTAAGAAGCCATATAGGGGGCGTAATATTTTTAATATGTGGTCATTTTCACTATTTTCTACTCTAGACAATCATTCTGGATTCCTACTGATCTTCAATGCACACTTCCTTCGTCATATCCGCTTTTGATGGTGACTTCCCAAACATACTAAGTTTGTATAGGAAAACTTACTATTTTAAGAAAGTGGACTTCCACTACTCATTTTACGATGGAACATATTTTTTTAGACTATGCTCATCATTACAGTCTTATCCTCTGAATTTCACTTGATTTTTTCCCATTAGAATGCTTGGAAATAAAATTTAAAATCGTCACCTGGCAGTGGCTTCAGGCACGGAGCTGCCATGGCGGCCATTAATGGAGCTCAAAAATTTCATGTTTGTTTGTGTCTCTGATCATAATTACATTAACTCCATTGTGATATTTTTTTTCTTTTTGATCTCATCTGCAAGTTTTTAGTTTGTTTCCATTGCCAAATTAATGGGAAATGTGACAAATGTGAGCTATGGCATGAAATGGGAATTTTGTTTGAATAAATACTTCATGACACCTTTCAACCTCTCATTTGTTATATCTTGATCATCTTGAAAAATGAGGAAGTCTAAAAAATATGACTATCAATCCAACTTTCATTTTGAAAGATATGAAGATTTTACGATTTACGACAATGAAATTTTTTAAGGGAAGATATTTGTTCTTCTTCTTTCTCTTTCATTTCTTTATATTTTCTAATCAATCCCTCTTCTAAAACTTGCACATATTCATGGATTTGAGTGTTTAGTTTCTGTGGTATATCTGGTTCGAAGCATTAATAGTAGACTGGGTGTGAGTAAGCAATGGTGGACAAGTTACAGAGTAATGGCATGGTGAACTGTGAAGAAGAAGAAGCGGGAAAAAATGGCTAAGTGTCAGATTTCAAACATTTTAAAATTTCATTCCAAGGGGGGGAGAAATTTTATGTCCCTGATGTCCCCCATCACAAAGGGACATGAGGGACATCAATTTACACAATGCGCTAGGTGATGACATGTGGCAATAGATCCAATGGTTGAGGATACAAGCTCCACTAGCTCTCGGGGTCTTCAAAATTGCTCTTGAAGGAGTCACATGGGTGACTAGGAGTCTCTTTAGGGGTCGGGTAAATTTTCTTTTCCTTGATGTATCCTAAGACAAAGGGATGTGAGGGACATCAATTTTCATAGCACTCCTAGCTTGAAACTTTTTAGAGATCCGACAGTTGAGGCTTTCAGTCCTCGCAAACACCTGAGGGCTGAACTGGTGATACTGGAGGTATTATGTGGGATCAGGGGTATTATAAGGTTTAGACACATTTTATTTTCCATCATGTCCCCTATCTTGAGGGATGAGAGGGACAAAAAATTTTGCTAGGATCCTGGAGCTGACACATGTCCACTTAAAAATATGGCCAAGTATGAGGTCTTTAGAGTGAACTTGCGAAGGTGATAAGTTGAGCTCTGTATGGAATTGTTTGGTGAATCTTGATATGAAATTGACTAAAAATTTCCTTCTAAATAAAATTTTGGGGGATTTACATCATAATTCCTCTATTTAAGTGATGAAAAAATGGATTTTTGATTTGTTCCTTTACCTATGCATGAAAAAAACTACCTACAGAACTATTTCTCCAAGGTGTTTTTGTAGTCATTTTTATGTGCCATTAGAACAACACTCTAATCCCATGTGTGTCAGCATATCACCCAAGGCATGCACGGGTGTTGAGATCCTCCTTCATTTGAGCATCATGAGAAGATGATTCCATTTATAACAAATTAAATGCAAACAAGTAAATGATCATGCATACATTCTGAAGGCATAGGATGAGTTATTATATCAATATACCCATTTGGATAATAAGAGAAACATAATAAAGAGAAGATATCTATAACATAAAGAAGAGATACTTAGGGTTTTCACCCATGAAATATATATTTGGAACAAAGACATATATTTATATTGATCATAGTTCTAGTAACCACCTTACACTAAAAAGGGTCATAACAAACCAAATGTATCAATACATACATGATTCATGTATCAAAGACCCTAGCTAAGCTTCCCATATTACATAAATTTTCACAAACCCATCCCTTTGGATATGATATCATTCCTATAACCCTATAATGGTAATCCCAACCCTTATAATATCCTACTCTTTTCTACAGGGATTCACCTTTCATCCTCTCACTGATGATCATGAAGCTTCCCTTCATCGACCTCTCTTCATTCAGGTATGTCTTCATCGCTCTAAAGCATCTCTATGAATATGTTTAACACCCACTACCATACCTTCTTCCAGGAGTAGATTGATTTCCAAGTGTACATGTGGTCCTCTAATGGAGCATACTTCTTTTGATCTGAGGTATCCACTTTCTTAAAGCCTTTCAAGAATGTTCTATGCACAAGATATTATTTCCTTGACCACCAAGTCAATAGGATGGCACCTTATCCACTCAACACACCTAGTCGGGTCACATTCTTCCTCAAGTGATTCTCAGAGAACTGATTATGGCTAAGTCTTGAGATCCTTTATTCTGTCTTGCGCGTACATGATGGTTTCTACTAAACCCTTTTAAAACCCCTGTCTTGCACGCTTTTCCCCAAGAACCCTTCTTGTTTACTAGTCCCAAGCGTGCATGTGCCCTTTACTACTTGGCCAATATTTTGAGGTCCAACATTACCCCACACTAATTTTGTTCTCCATCCTCAGAAACATCCTCTCCTCAAAGAATAAATAAGGACGAGACTTTGAATGGTTATAATAAAGAATGAAGGAATGAAGAATGAGAAATTGAAGAAATAAGAATGGAGGAATGATCAATAATTTATTTATTTTTGAAGGATGAATGGGAAATCCTTCCTTATATATACCTCAATATTTTCCTAGGCATCCACTTCACCCTGTACTTGTTGACAAAAGAAACCTACGAGAGCGCTTACCTAAGAAAAACTTAGTTCATAATCCTTCACATTCAACGTACTCATCCAGGTATTTGCTAAGGTCATCCATTGCATCCATCTTGCGCGTAATATGGGGATATAATTCCTTAAGCCAGTTTTTGATCGAGCCCTATAAGGTCTCAATGTCTTTTGAATTCATCTCTACCTCAGCCAGGATTTAATCCCACTCTGCCCTATTTCCCTTATTCTTCTTTTGAAACTCATTAAGATCTACCTCATGTGTAAAAATTAGAATGCTTGCTACTCTATCCCTATCAACACAATTTTCATAAGAATCTTAAGATATCTAAGGAGCCGCCTTTACAGTGGCAAGGAACTTAGTGTATTGAGAAACTATCTCCAAAAATTTATGATTTTATTTCTTCTCCTTGTGCACCAGTGCCTCTTGTATTGATTTTAAGGTGAGTGGCTACCTTTCCATCAAAAGGATGTGAGTCAAATCTTCCAGGCATTACAAGGTCAATTTGCATTTCTACTCAGGAAATATAGGTCTGGATGCTTCAAGACAATAACAATTGTAATCATCTCAATGAGCTCCTCCTTTTTCCTCTCTAATTAAACTTCTAGGAATCGTACCCAATCATTCCTCCCAAAAAGTATTTCCTCCATCTCAACCGACATCTTGTTGAGTGCATTGTAGACATATTCATCAGAAAACTATTGAGCATTTACCAACAGGTTTATTCCTTTAGTCTATGGCAGCTTAATCAACACTCCTTGGTTAACTTCGAACTCAGGCTCATCGACATGGGAATCAAATGCCCGTGATAGCATTTCCCTGGTTTGTGGGTACATGCCATATTATTCAAATGAAGACACTACTAGGAGTTGGTCTATAGGTAGGGTACATTGGAACTATGCACACAATACCTTGTTTAGATCATGGATATAACCCATTCCTTTCCCTTGCACTACTACCATGCTCTTTGCTCATGTGCACATTACCTTTGGAAATATCACTTCTAAGCTGGGATCTCCACCAATGCTTCCATACTCCTTTCCTATTCTCTCTTCTTCTATCTCTTTGAGTATCTCATCAACTCTTCACTCCACTTCTTGCTCCACTAGCTTCTCTATTATGACCCCTCCTTCTCTCTTTGCAACCTCTTCTATCTACTCCTTAGTAAGGTTGGGGGTCCTCTAATTAGTAGTATTTGCTTCTTCACCCCCCCCTTTTCCTTGAGCACCTTCCTCTTCTTCACCTTTTTCTTCACTTCTTTCTTCCTCTAAGTTGTTTACATCATACATGGGATGATCCTGAACTTATTCATCCTCATTGTTATCTCTTTCACCGTTGTAGGCCTCCAAGATCTCCGTCTCTTCTGAGTCTTCCTTCTCTGATGTCTTCTGCTTATTCTTAATTGGGGATTCTTCTTCCTCTTCCTCTCTAGCAGGTGATTCCTTCCTTAGCACCTCTTCTTTCTCTGACACCTTTTTCTCAAGTGTTGTTTCCTTCTCCTTGATGAGATACTTCTTCCTACATGCTTATATGCTTGACTTGGCACCTACCTCCACCATGCCCACAAATTATGTTGTCTAAACACTTGGTGCTTTCTTCTTTGGTGCCTCCTCCCTCTCCCTTTTCCTTGGAATGAACTTCTTCCTACTAGTGGGATCCTATGGGATAGAGACATCATTCTCCAAGTAAGCGTTCATTTAATATTTGGGACTAATGCGCAAGTATACTCTTGCTAATTTTTTTCCAGCAATTGGAATCGTCATGGGTTTTTTCATGCACACCTCATGGGAGACATACTTATCCACATAAGCATGCTTCTTAGGGTATACATGTTTTCTCCATAAGTCATGGTCGTCTTGGTCCACCTTTATAAGGTCAAACCTTAGTCTTTTAGCTTCCTTGAAGTAGTTGACCCCTTCTTGGAAATACTATGCAGTGAAAGAGTGGTAATTTACACCGTGGGCTATTGGCCCCATCTGACAAAGTGAATCTACCAATGCAAATGTTATAATAGACAACAAACTTAGCTTCTCCATCTAGTAGTATTGGAAACTATTTAGGTATCCTCCACTCAGACCTAAATGTGTCACGCATTTGCTTGTACCATTTCTCTTCGTGTGCCTTGTGGGCGGCTGTCATGGTGTCGCATGTGTATTTTTCAAACCTCTTCACAGGAGGGTCTTCATCTGGATGTTCCCACATGAACTTATTTTTCCCATCAGGAACTCTAATTTTTGAGAAGACAATGGTGAGAAGAACATTTCCAAACATAATCTTATCTCCTTCTTGCGTGACACTGATGATTTCTTCTACAATGTAGGTAGATAGGTTATAGATGGTTCCTTTTGAAATTTTCTGACACACGTTCAACCATGCCTTGTTTACTTGTGTCCACCTCTCTTGACTTTTCAACTTAGTTACTATATACATGAACATCCTCATCATGGGGTTAGAGATATCAGGGATGTCGAAGTAGTGAGACCCCTTCTTATAGTCATACTATTCCACGATCTTCTTAATAGCCTCTTTATCCTCCATGTCATCATCTAACAAATATACTTCGTAGATCAAGATGGTAAAATTAGAGATGATTTAGGGGGTTATGCACATTATATGGCCCAAAAAGTAGATATGGTCCTCGTGCACACATGAAAAACAACCATTAGTATAAGCACTTAAGATTTCTATAATAGGGCAACTCGTAAAGTTTCAGCAACCCGTCCTTCTCCAATTTTACCTTCACATCATCATTGTAGATTGGCATCCCTTCTGGTGTCCTCTTATCTATTAAATGAACCCATCTCTTAACACCAGCTCCTTATTTTTTGTACTTTTTCAATGGTTTTAGTCGCTCACAGCCATCTTCCTCACGTGGGGATACCCATTCTTTCCCAAGTAGCACAACATCTAGGTATTGCTTCTCTGCATACCACTCCTCATTGAAACTAGTGGTGGTAGTTTATTTTCCTTTTCCCTTTCCCTTCTTAGGTGAAAATGGTTTCCTTCTTTTGTTTCATCTTATTTTTAGGTTAAAAACAACTCTTCCTTTCTATTCTTCCTCACTCTTCTCAAACCTATGGCTCAACTCCATGAAAAAATCCTTTTATTCCCATGCCCTAGCTGCAAAAGCATAACCTGGAAAACCCTTCCACAAGACGGTGTATTTCAATGAAACCTTCTTCCCTATGCTTATGTACTCCTTCCACTTTGGTTCATAGATCATCCTAGTCACGCACTTCATATTTTCACTCTTCTTCCTTCACACAAATCTTTGTTCATATATGCCCTAGTTCACAAGAGCATTTTAATATTTTAATAGCAAGGTAAATAGTGATGTTACAGACTCTTTACTTATAGCTTTTTGTCAATCCCCCGTGATAAATTTTATGCCACCTACCAATGTACTTAGCATTAAATGTGGATTTTTCCACTAAATCCAATCTTAAGCACTATTTACCATGCACCCAATCTTGTGCACAAATCCTTACAACCTTCTAGCACAAAAAAATATTTAATGACAAAATATTCTTACGTGTGTGCTTACAACATTGAAGGCACTTCTTCTTTCCTTGACTTGAATTTTTCCCTCGCCTACCTCATTTTGTTTCTATAGTTTCTCATCCTCAGTACGTGGTCCTTGTAAAGCCTTATCCTAACACCCAAATTTCTCATTCACCTTTTTCCATGCACGCTCTCCTACCTTAATTTCTTTTGAAATTTTAACCTGGGTCAATAAAATAGTACTTTCATTTATAGCCTCTATTTCACTTCACTCTACTCCACCCCACACTAAAATATATGCACATCCCTTAGCACATACAAATCCCTTGAAAGTAATAAGTGGTCACTAGTGCACAAGGTTCATAAAACAAAATAATAGAAAGGAACGAGCAACGAGAAAGGGAAATACAAGGGAAAAGAAAAAAACATTAAGGGAAATCCTAGGCTAAATGGCAATACCGCCTTATTTACAACCACAAGACTTATTTATAGTAGGGCTTCAACCTACTTCCATTGAAATGACCTGGTATTCTCATCCCATCTAGTGCTTGTAACTGGAAAGCACATGAATCAAGGATGTACAAGATGATGTATGGTCCTAACTAATGGAATTTCAACTTCCCAGGATGGTGCAAAAATTTGGAGTCATATAACAAAACCATCTTCCCAACCTCAAATTATTTGTTTTTAATATGACAATCATGCCATGATTTTTGTATTGCCTTCTCTGTCTTTGGACTACATCTAGCAACTAATCGTCTTTCAACTAGATGTATTAATTTATCAATCATTTCTTCAAGCACTTGTTCATCAACTAATCCTCCATGTGCATTATACGCAATGATGGTAACATAAATTCAACTGGTAGAACAACCTCCATACCAAATACTAATTGAAAATGGTGTGTCCTTATTCAATATATTATAGGTTGTTCTGTATGACCATAAAACAATTTATATCTTGTCATCCCAATCTTATCTTCTAACATCAAAAATTTGTTAACATTTGACTTAGTATTTTTTTGAATGCCTCAGTAGTTCCCTTCACTTAGGGATGATAAGGGGTGGTCTTGTGATGGGCCACCATAAATTCTGATAACAAAATCCTAACTGTTTCATTCAGAAAATGTGTACACTTATCACTAGTTAGGCTTAAAGGACATCCATACCTATTGATTATGTTCTCCCATAAGAATCCATTTTTTGTCACTGAAGTGCAATCCCTTATAGGTGTTTCCTCTATCCATATTATAAAGTAGTCAGTGTAAGTGATGATGTAACGCAAGCAATTCCTTCATGCAGCAGGTGAAATAGGTCCTACAAAGTCAATTACCCATTTTTCAAATGTTTTTATTGCTTGCTATCAGTCCTTAGGTTCATCTCATCCCTCCTTCCAGGTTTTCTAAGGTGTTGGAAATGGTCACAAACCTTGCAAAACTCAATACAATCCTAGTAGCTACTCTCCCACCAAATTCCTGGAAGTAGAATCTTCCACATAGTTACATTTCCTGCACAGTGTCCTCCTGCAATCCCACCATGTGCTTCTTCCATAATTACAATGTGGTCATGTTTCTAATACGCATTGGTGCAGAACGTCATCTCAGCCTAACTTGTAAAAATCTCCACTAATCAACATGTAGGGTGCGACGCGTATAGCCAATATTTTTTTCCAAAGCCTTCATTCCTTCTGACACCACACCCATTTTAATAAATACTATAATATCCTCTAAGTAAGAGGGCATGCATTGCAACCTAAATAGTTGCATGTCTAGACTGATATCCTCAATTCTCTGTGTGTCCTCCTCTAAGTCAATTTTTGATAAATGATTAGGTCCTAAATTACTCTTTCCTTGTTTTACCACAACTGAAAACTCAAATTCTTGAAATAATAGGACCCAATGACATATGTGCCCTTGCAAAATGGGTTTCTTCACCAAGTACTTCAAGGCCATGTGATTTGTGTAAAATATCAAGTGTGTTGCCAAAAGATACCAATTTGAACTTATGTAGTGCATATATCATCAAAAGTGCTTCGTGTTTAGTAGTGGTGTAGTTTTGTTTTGCTGGTGTCAACTTCTTACTTACAAAACAAAGGGGTGTGATCAATAATCCCCTCACCAGGTTGTGCTAACACTATTCTAATGTCTGCCCCTAAGGCATCAACATGCACGTGGAAAGGTTTATCCCAATAGGGAAATTGTAATATGGGCGTAGTAACAAGTCTATCCTTCAAAGTGTTAAACGCCAACTACTGAGCCTTTCCCCAGTAAAATGCATTCTTGTGTTTTAGAAATTTTTCCAATTGTGTGGTGATCTTGGCATATCCCTTAATAAATTTTTCCTTTAGTATCTCATATGTCCAAGGAAGCTATGCACTGCGCTTTGACTGGTAGGCTCCCCCTAATCCCATAATAACTGCAACTTTGGCGGGATCCACAAGTAAACCTTCCTTGCATATAATATGCCCCAATAGGGTTCCAAATGGAGTAGTAAAACCACACTTCTTAATTTTGAAGGATATCCTCAACTACCAACATCTCTCAGACATCAGCCTCAAATTTTCACAATGATCTTTTATTAGTCCATACATAGTCTAGTCATCAAGGTAGACTTGCAAAAACTTATGAATGAAGTCCTGAAATGCTTTTACCACAATGCGCAAGAACATGGTAGGCACAATTTTTTAATCTAAAAGGCATGACCGTGTAAGAAAATCTTCCCAATTCAGTGGCAAAATTCACCTTTTTTGGTATTCCATTGCAATCCTAATTTTTTGTGATACCATGAGAACTCATCTGTGAAGGAATAGACCTCATGCCTAGCTACTACCTCTAGAATCGCTTCAATGAAGGGGGTTCGAAAAGGGTCAATGACACATTACTGCATTTAGGTCCCTGTAATCAACAAAAATCCTTATCATTTTGTCCTTCTTAATTTTTTATGACCATTGGAATTAACCATTATGATTCCTCCACAGCTTCAATTATTCCTGAAGCAGTCATCTTGTCTATGTATTCTTTGACCCATACATGTAAATTTAGATTCATCTATTACGGCCTCCTCTAGATCAGGTGTGCACCTTCCTTCGACTTGATGCTCATTTCCCCCAAGGAGTGGTGAACACCTTTAAGTTCATGGTACACATGTGGGAGAAAAAGTCCTAAAATTCACAAAAAAGGTTAATGATATTATAAATATCTTTCTCCAACCAATCATCCCCAATAATAGCTTTGTTTAGGTTCTACCTTTTAATGAATGTTAACCTTCTTTGTTATCAAGGGCTCATGGTAAGCATGTGCTCGCTCATTAGCACTATCCATGACTTGGCATGTACCTTTAGTATGGTTAACATCCAAAATATCCATCAATTCAACATCTATTATGTAGACCATCTTTCCTTTTTCTTTTTCCATGCATGCATGCTCAAGTGGCATCTCCTCTGATTCTTCCTCATCAAGGAATGGTTCCAGACCAAGTTCACCCAATAACTCTAATATCCTTATCTTTCGTAATAGAATTATCTCCCATCATTAGGTGCTTAACAACCTATAGTGATAAATCCATTGACGGTTTAGTGCTTCGATATTTTGAAAGTTTAAAGAAGGTCATTTGTTAGCTCATGCCAATTTTCCTATCTGGCAGTGCATCTCGGAGTGTATATACCATGCTCGCAGAAAGACTTAAAAGGTGGAATACAACTTATACACCCATAAATAAGGTGGAAAATATTATGTTCCTTCTATCCAGGACTTCTCAAACACTTGGACATGAAATTAGGTGGGTTCTATGCCATGGTAGTCTTGTATGATAGTGGATGCATTCCTTCTGGAGAACCTAACAAAGAACGTGAATCTTACCTCACGTGACTCTAGAAGGCTATCATTATTTGTTTCCCACCAACGCGTTACATTCCCAAGTAGGTTAGAACTAAGCACTCCTCTCCTTTCATCCTCATTTCTCCACTGAGCCTCATCTCCCACAAGAAATCATCAAGATTGGCTCCTCCAGAGTAACTTGATAGCTTCTTCCCTCCCAGGCACTTGATTAAGCACACCTTTGTTATCATTGTCACAAAGCCTCTTAATTGTCATCCAATTAACCCATAAGTCCCACACACCTAATTGTCATATGTTATGCTAGTTATATCTGTAGTCACTTTTCCACCCACAAAGAATAAGGGAACCTCATGCATGCTGACCTATCACCCAGTGGCATTGGGAACTCACCTGAGGCGTGAAAGAGGGAGGTGAGTCTCTATTTTATGTGAGTCTAGTGGAAGGCATAGTTTATGATCCTGACTTAGTGATTTAATAGACACAAAGAGCTATAGAGCTCAAGAAAGATTCTACACTCCTTAATTCATATTAGAACCAAAGCGCGCAACAGAAATAATAGAACTAAGAGTTCTAAATCTACTACTATACTTAACCATTCAAGTAAGATTAATGATTATATAAGAATAGAAGTACAATAGAAATATGCAGGTAATACAGGGAAATATTCTTAACACATTTGTCAGGGTAACCTTATCACATTCATTCATAGTGTTACTTATAAAAGATTATAGAAGGTAGACCGTGGTCATGAGCCATGTGTGGATCCATACATGTACTCTCACAAGAAAAAAATTTCATTCCCCATTTCCCCATTACATCCTTACTTGAACTTTGTACCCATTTTCATCCCATAGTTCTCACAGTAATTCTGCAGAGCTCCACTACCTCATTTTTCCTCTCCTCTTCTTTGCCAAGAGCACACGTATAAATAGGCCTTTGAGCTCTAACAAACTCCTCTGCGGCCTTAGAAGTGGCCCCAAGTGTCAAGGTATGGGTCACACCGGGTGCACACCTCTCCATGTCATGATTAACTTTTTGGATCTTTCTATCGCAACGTATATTCCTCCAGGATACCCTATCGCCAGGCTAGAACCTTATCTAAATGGAACATGTTTTTCATGTGTTCTATCCCAAAGGCTAAAAATGGTTAAGTCCCGAATTTTTATTCGCATGGCGCATGCATCCTAGGTTATTCAAAAGCCTTTTGAACTCTACCTTACGTGCCTACACTTTCCCACTTCCTCCGGCCATGCATGCCTACGTGCCCTTAAGATTTGGAAGCTAAAATAGGGGCCCAACATTACCCCACACTTCACCTATTCTCCACCGTCGGGAACCTTCTCAAAGAATGCAGTACAAAAGAATGCAAGGCCATGCCTTGGAAAAGAATGGGGGGAAAGAATAAAGAAAGGGTAAGAGAAAGAATAGGGGGGAAAATTTCCTAAAGAAGGAGGAGGGGAAAGTTTTATTGGAGGTCGGCCTCTAGTGTACTCCAAGTGTTGACTTCCTTTTGCACTTTAGTGCAGATGTCACCAACCAAGGTGCTCACCTCGTCGTAAGTTAGCCCCTCCCCTTGTGTGGTAATGGTTTCCACCACATTCTCTAGTTCTTTAGTGTGATCTTCCAAGGCATCCATCTTCCTTGTGATGACCTTATAGAGCTCTTTTAGCCATGTTTTGATTGAGACTCGCCAGTTCTCAATAGCTTCAGATTTATTTTCTACTTCGGCCATGATCCTTTCCTACTCGGCTCTATTTCCCTTATTATTTTCTCTGAATTCCTTCAACTTGGCCTCTTCGTTGGCAAGCAGTATGCTTGTCATTTTGTCTTGATCTACACAGTGGTCGTAAGTGACCCTTGTGGTTTATGTAGTTGTTCTTACGTCAGCAAGAACCTTGTTGTATTCGGCCACAAGCACGATGACCTTCAACTTGTCTTCTTTTTTGAAGCACACCACTACCTCTTCGGCAAAATCTAATGCTAAGGGTTACCTCTCCATGGTGAGGATCTGAGTCAAGTCATCTAGGTAATCTAGGGAGGATCTATACTTTTGTGCAGGAGGGTTAAGGTTTGGGTGCTTCATGATAATTGATTGGGAGATGAGCTCCACCTTCTTGGAAACTTCGCATACCTTGGCCTTTTCCTCCTGAAGCTCCCTCTATAGTTGAGTGCTGATTAATTTCTCTAGGATGAGATCCTTCGTCAGCTTCACCACTTCTTCCTTCCTCTTCTCCAACAAGTCCTCCAGGACTCTAACCCTGTCATTTCTACTGAATAGCCCAGCCTCAATTTCCACTAAGAATTTTTTCAACACGTTGCACACTTTCTCATCTGATAGTTATTGCATGTTTACAATGGGGTTGTCCCTCTTTCCTTCAGACAGGTTCAATACCACTCCTTGGTTAATCTTGAATTCAGGCTCATCGAGGTGGGAGTTGAATGCCTAAGATAACATCTTCCTTGTTCACGGGTATCCCCCCTCATGATCAAAAGACTCTATGGTGGTGAACTCCTTGGTGGGCATGGTACTTTGGAAATGTGTGCACAAATTTTTTTTGGCGTCATCGATGTAACCCATCATTGTTCTTCCCCCTTCTGCGTGTTTACTTCCCATGTGCACGCCCTTGGGAACAGTTACCGAGAGAGTTGGTCCTTTCATGCTAATTCCACTCTTCTCCCTATGCTCCTTCTTGAACTCACCAAGCATGAGCTCCATGCTACACCCCAACTCTTCATTGACCAAGGCATCAATTATCTTCTCTACCTCCCTCATTGCCTTTTCATTTACCTCCTCCTGAGTGAGCTTGGGCATATCTAGCTCCTTGGTACTAGCCCCTTCATTCCCCTCTTCTTTGCGCGCCACATTCCTCCCTTCGGGAACCTTTCCTCCTTACAAAGATGAAGGCATCATTTGCATTCTCATCCTCCTTTCCTTCTGAGTCATGGATATCAATTCGCTCTTGATCCACCTCAATCTCTTCACCTTCATCGTCATCCTTTTCACCTACATAGGTGTTCAGGTCGTTTATATCTTTAGACCCTTGTTCCTCCTTTCCTTATTCTTCTCTTGCATAAAATTATAGAGTGGGGGATGTTGTCTTTTCTTCATCTGAAGGTTCTTCAGGGGATGGTGGCTTTGCAGGCTCTGGGGTCTTTTCCTTGACCACCGTTCTTCTCTTCTTCTGGACATAGGTACTTAGCCTTAAGGTACCTACATCCTGCCTTCCCACCGCCCCTTGTTCTTCCTCTTCTTCTTCTTTCTCCTTTAAGTTTGGTGCTGGCTTCTTCCTTCCCATGGGGTCATCTAAGATGGATATTTCATTTTCTACATACGTGCTCTTCTCGAGCTTTGGCCTTATGCACAGGTAGATTATGGCAGTAGCACTCTCAATAATCGGTAAGTTCAGCGGCCTTACAATGTGCACGTCATGCGACACATATCTTTCAACATACATGTGCTTCCTTAAGTAGACTAGCTTCTTTCTCATCTCTATGTGTTCACTGTCAAGGGTGGACAGGTTGAGTTTTAACTTCTTCGACTCCTTATATCTGTTTACCCCTGCTTGGAAGAATTGGGTAGTAAATGAGAAGGGGATTTTGCACTAGGGACTCCAACTACCATCCACCAAGATAAAGCTAACCAATGCAGAAGTGCTGGTACACTGCAAACTCTGCTTCTCCTTCAGTCACCATGGGGAGTTACTCTAGGATCCACCATTCTTCCCTGAATGCATTCCTAAGGTGCATATACTGTTTATCCAAGTGTGTCTTGTGCACCCCCATCATTGAATCTCAAGTATACTACTGGAACCTATCCGCAAGTGAAGAGTCCTCATCGGGGTACTCCCACACGAACTTATCAGATGTATCTGGCACCCCAATTTTTGAGAACACAATGGTTAATAGAATGTTCCCAAACAATATCTTTCCTCCGTCCTCAGCACTGCTTATGATCTCGTTTGCTATGTACTGGGAGATATTGTACATGGTGCCTTCTGTAACCTTTCTGCAGACATTCAACCAGGGATTTCTCACTTAGGTCCACCTCTCTTGTCCATTTATCTTAGAAAGGAGGTGCGCAGCCATTTTCATCACCAGATCACTAATATCCGCGATGTCGTAGTACCTTGATCCCTTCTTATAATCCTGGGATGCAACGGTTTCCTTAATTACCTCCTCACCCTGAAGGTCATCTAAGAATGCATCCCCTTTACAGCTTAGGCCTGTAAAGTGTGAAATTAATTGTGGGGTTATGCACATTTTTTGCCCTGCGAAGCAGAAGAAATCTTCGTGCACGCACATCATTAACCATTGGTACAGGTGCTCGAGCTTCCCGAAGTAGGGAAACTCATAAAGCTATAGAAGCCCTACCTTCTCCATTTTCACCCTGACTACATCGATGTAAATTAGCATCCTTTCAGGTGTTTATTTGTTTCTAGGGCGCACCAGCTCTAACACCACTTCCTTCGCAATTATACTGAACCAATGATTGTAATCGATTACGGTCATCTGTCTGATGTGATACTCCCACTCTTGCCCTAGAAAAACCCCACCCAAGTATTACATTTCTAAGTACCATTCCTCATTGGTATCCAAGGGGATTTCATCTTCTTTCTTCTTTCCTTTTCCCTTCCACTTTCCCTTTTTGGATTGTACTATAGGCTTATCAACTGGTTTCATGGCCATCATTTTACACTTTTCTTTCATTCCCTGGTTACCTTCAAGTTGTCTGAGATTTTTCTTCACGAGCCCCATGCCCTAGAGTACAAACCCTAATTTCTAAGTTTCCCTCCTTTGATCACGGTGCTCTTTCCTAACATTCCTCACACCCATGAATCACTTTTGCTCTAGTTTGTAGATCAACCAGACTGATTACACATGAGTTTCTAAGATTTTCCTTTGCATGAGTTAGCTCTCAAACCCTAGCACTTGAAAGAAAATTGTTCTCCTTGTTTTTGCAAATTAAAATAAAGAACTTTCCATCCTTGTATTTATAGCTTTTCCCATTTTTACGCATTAAATTATAGGCTACCTACCACTGTACGATAATATTTAATGTGGCATTTTCAAAAAAACCTGACTTTATCACTTTTCTTCGTGCACTTAATCCTTATGTGAAATGTTTTTCACCCACGCCCAACCATTGCGTGAAAAATTTTCCAAACTTCTGGCGCGCAAACAATCCATCTTGATAGAAGACTCTTACATGCGTGTTACTAGCGCCAAAGACACCTCTTCCATCCTCGTGATTCTTTCTTTTGCCTACCTCATGTTTTTGTGATTTTTCTCCTTTGTACATGGATTTCCAATGGAACTCTATTTTGGCATCCATCTTCTTTTCTAATGCATCTTTTCAACAGGGTCAGTTCGAATGGTCTACCAACTCAATCTTCCTACAAAATAATTTCATGCCTCTCTTAATCACCTCAGCCCACACTAAATCGATGTGCGGTCCTCTGTGCAATTATAAGTTTAAAAACTAATAAGGTTACTAGCACCCAAGGTGCAAAACAAGAAAACAATGCGAAAGGGAAAAACAAAAAAGGAAAAGCATAAAAGGAAGTTCTAAACTAACTAGAAGAACTACCTTATTTACAAACACCAAGAAGCATTATTTATAGTAGGGCTCCATCCTACTCCCATTGAAGTGTCCAGGTAATTTTGTTCCATCTAGTGCTCGTAGCTGGCACACACGCATGAATTAAGGATGTATGAAATTACATAAGGACCCAACCAATGCACCTTCAACTTTCCAGGATGGCATAGAAATTTAGAATCATATAGAAATACCATCTGGCCAACCTCAAACTATTTGTTTTTAATGTGGCAGTCATGCCATGCCTTTTGTTTAGCCTTTTCAGTTGTTTGGCTCCATCTTGCTAGTGAGCACCTTTCATCCAAATTTATTAATTCATCAATTCTTTCTTCCAGCGCTTGTTCATTTTCCAACCCTCCTGCATGTGCTATATGCAATGATGGTTGCATAAATTCAACTAGAAAAATAGCCTCCATGCCAAACACTAGTTGAAATGGTGTGGCCTTGTTCAACCTTTTAATACATTGTTTTGTATGCCTAAAGGAATGCTAACACCTTGTCATCCCAATCCTTCCTACCCACATCACATATCTTAGTCAATGTGTGACTAAGGATTTTGTTGAATGCCTCTGCAGTCCCCATTTACCTGAGGGTGATAAGGGGTAGTCTTGTGATGGGCTACAATAAATTATGCCAATAGGATCCCAATTGTTTCATTTAAGAAGTGAGTGCCCCTATCACTTGTTAAACTTAATGGGCACCCATACCTGCGGATAATGTTCTCCCAAAAAAATCTAGCAGTTGTGGCTATGGTGTAATCCCTTAGTGGGTGTGGCCTCTGCCCACCTTGTCATATAATCAGTACAAGTGAACAATATACCGCGAGTTAGTCCTTCGTGCAGCTGGTGAGATTGATCTGACAAAATCTATTGCCCACTTCTCAAAGGGTTCTGCGCTGGTGATGGGACACAAGGGAATTTCATTCTCTTTTTCTAGGTTTTCCAAGGTGCTGGCAGTGGTCAACTAGGCCTTGCAAAACTTTATACAATCCTGGTGAATTGTTTCCCACCATAGTTCAGTACATCTAGGATCTTGCACACAGATTGCATTCCCTACATAGTGTCCTCCAACAATCCCACCATGGGCCTCTTCTATTATAGCTATGCATTCATGTTTTAGTACACACCGATGTAAAACCTCATCATGGCCCATTTTATACAAATCCCCATTGATCAACATGAAGGGCGTTGTGCATGTATGGCTAGCCATTTCCTTTCTAGAGAATTCATCCCTTCGGGCACCAACACCTTATTTGAGAAAGATAGCAATGTATTCTAGTTCTGAGGGTGCATGCCACAATCTGAACAATTGTGCGTCTGACATGGTTTCCTCGATACTCTATGCGTCCTCTCCCAAATCAATCCTTGATAAATGATCTGGCCCACAATTTTTCTTTCCCGATTTTACCACCACTTTGAATTCAAATTCCTGAAATAGAAGAACCCAATGGCATATGCACCCCTTACAACACTACTTTGTTTACCAGATACTTCAAAGCCATATGGTCAGTGTAGAATATGAAAGGAGTTACCAACAGATATTTCCTAAATTGGTGGAGCGTGTAGATCATTGACAATACCTCACGCTCAGTCGTTGTATAATTCTGTTCTACTGGTGTCAACTTTCTACTTGTAAAACACAAAGGATGATCAACAATCCTCTCTCCTGGTTGAGCAAGAATGGCTCCCATTGCTGTACTAGAGGCATCCACATGGACATGGAAATGGTAAGTCCCAGGAAGTTGAATCATACAAATATAGGGTCATCCGTGGATAATCATATTGCAAATAGAGTGTCATAATATCAACTCTGTTAGGGATTATTAGCAATGATATAGGCACTCTTTTGTTAGACAAAATTATATTCCAATAGGCGTGGCGATCTTGGCATATTGCATCCATGAATCTAGTTATCTAAAATACTAATTTTTGTCCAAAAAATCCGTGACATGACGATCTATCTAGTAGGATTCCCTAACACTCAAAATTCAACTGCAACCTTCACGAGTATTTTTTTTTAAAAACTCCGATAAGATTATAGTCCGTTTGCCCACAATTTGGATGACAAAAGGAATTGCATATATACATTTTTTTACTGTTGAGTGAGAAGTCCTCATACTACCAACATATCTATCTTGGGATGGACCTTTAGTTATCACAATGGTTTTTGAGTAATCCATTTTACTTTTTTATGATCCAAATTTTCCGTGAAGGAACTTGTGGTATGAAGAACATAAATGATTGTACAAAGTACTTTCGCAAAAATGCAGCCCGCACATAACTTCAGCCCAAAGGGCATGACCATGAAATGCAAATATTCCCTAATCGGTTTTGAAGGTTGTATATACATTGGTCTTCCACGGCAATCTAGGACTTGGTGATAAGTCTTGAGAATCACATTCGTAAAGGAATAGACCTCGCAAACAATAATTCCTTGCAAAATATCTTCAATGAAGGGGGTGAGACATAAGGATCTATGATACACAGGAACATTTAAGTATCCCTGTAAAGACCACACATATCCTAGTCCACCCAAAAATCTATAAAATGATCACCATTGGACTCATCCATTCTGATTCACTTTAAAGCCTCAGTATTTATACCAAATGCTATCATTTTTTCTATCTCTTCTTTAACCCTTACGCGCATGTTGGGATTCATCCTGTAAGGCCTCTTCCTTACCGGGCGCACACCAGTCTTTCAACTTTATCGGCATGGTTCCCCCAATGTCTGGCGGAAGACTTTAAATTTGATGGTATCCACGTTGTTGTAAATCCTCAAATTAATGTAAGAGATTCGAGGATCTTTGATACTTCCTTTTCTTACCAGTTGTCCCTAATGATAACTTCCTTAGGCTGCACTTACTCCCATGGAAAGGTTTACTCCCATGGTTTTGAGTGAATCCTGATACGAATAGTGTGCATGCATCTGTACTGTCAAGCCTTTCTTTTAGAGTGTCAACTGAATGGTATCCCTCTAGGCTACGCCATCTCCTCTCTACTAAATAATGTATACCATCTCTTGTGTCTGAGCAATATCTCAGCAAACCGTGCGCTCGATCTTGGCCCTATCCCTTAATGAATTCCTTCTATTAGTACCTAGTGCTGTCCAAGATAGGTCCACACAAGTAAGTTTACTAATATATCTGGTCTGGTATGGCTCTCCTAATACCACTAGAGTAATTGCAACCCTCGTGAGATTCTACCAGTAAGCCCTCATCAACCGGTTATATGATATGCCCATACTCGAATGTGTGGACCAAAAGTCAGTCCGCTAACTCCTACCAATTTCTTGTTTGGTGGTGAGTTTCAGGATGGATGTACTCAAGTGTGTGCGAAACCTTGTATTCTCGAATACAAATTTCACACTCTTAGGGAGGGTGTTAATGCATAATGCGTCCTTCTCCCTAGATCCTCTCACAGTGTCCTAGATCATGGGAAGATATAGGTCCATTATCATTGGAATCCTTGATAGTGATGCATATGTTGCTCTTTGAAAATAATGCAATGAGTACAATTCTAACTTTACACCACGCGAACAAGTTTTCACTATGCACGGCCCAGCACCACGCTCTTCAGCCTATCAAAGGGCATGACCTAGTATACCTGCAAAGCTCATCCTCCACTCAATGGTGAAAGCTTGTCATTATCTCTCAAAAATACCTCCTTGGTATGTATCCCCAGAATACTTGGTGATATCCCAAGAATCCATCCGTAAAGGAATAGACCTCACGCCCAGACAACTCCTTCCAAAATCTCTTTAGTAAAGGGGGTGGGAAAATGATCTATGATACAAACAACATTTAATTCCCTATAATCCACACATATCCTAATCCACCCATCCTTCTTTATGTTAATAACCATTGGGACTTATCCACTCTAATTCCTCCATCAGCCTCAATGATACAAGATGCTATCATCTTGTCTAGTTCTTCTTTAACCCTTATGCGCATGTTGGGATTCATTCTGTAAGGCCTTTTCCTGACCGGGCACGCACCATATTTCAACCTTATCCTCATTTACCCCAATGAATGGTGGATGCCTTTCAACTCATGGTATCCGCGTGGGAATAAATTCTCAAATTCACATAAGATATCGATGATATTTTATACTTCCTTGTCTGACCAATAGTCCCCAATGATAGCCTCCTTGGGCTCCTCATCCGAGCCGATGTTAACTTTCTTATGGTTTTGAGTGGTTCATGATATGCATGCACGCACATGCATCTACACTATCAACTACTTCATGCGTGCCCCAACCGAATGGTCAAAATTCAGGATCTCTATCTCCTTCTCCATCAATAAGGTATAGTAGCTTTCCTTTCTCCTTTTCAACACACGTGCGCTCAAATTGTATGTCTTCTGGTTCTTCCTCTTCTAACCCGCACTTCTAAAATAGGTCCACCAAGTAATTTTACTAACCTATCTTCTTCCATGGCACAATCCCCCATAGACTGATGTGCTTGATAGTCTGCAACACCTCATCAATTGGTTGCTTGGTACTTCGGTACTCGAATGTGTGGACCAAGTTAGTCGTTAATTCCTGCCAACTTCCTCGTTTGACGGTGTGTTTAAAAATGGATATACTTTGCATGCGTGCACAACCTTGTAGTGTCAAATATAACTTATGAACCCAAAGAGATGGTGGTAAAGCTTCCGTGCCTTCTCCCTAGACCCTCTCACATGCCTGGATGTGGGAAGAGGTGGGTCCATTGCCATTTTAATTTCTAATAGCAGTGGGTATGTTTCTTTTTGAGAATAAGACAGTGAGCGCAATTCAAACTTCGCGCCATTCCAAAAAGTTCTCACTATGCGCGGCCCACCACCTTACTTCTGTGTCTATCAAAAAATAACCTAGCATACTTTGTCACTCCTCCTCCCTCCAGTGAGCTTCCATATCTCTCAAAAAGACCTCAAGGTATGCATCCCCAGAATACTTTGTTATTATATTCCTTCCCAGGTGCCGAACTGTACATGCTTTTGTTACCCTGGTTATTGATCCTTTCATATGTCACCCAATCAATTCATAAGTCCCACGTGCCCAATTATCGGATGTTATACTGTTAGTATCACTGACAGATTGAGCAGCATCAAATTGGATGACTCCTTATGTAGGGTGGATTGTCTCTAGATCTCTTATAGAGCACACATATATTTTGTCTAGGACTTCCTCCCCAAGGGGTTAAGTATAGGGGGTGGACTTCCCATCAACCAGCAGTGTAACTACCAACTCTTTTTTGTTTTCAAATCTTATGTACCCCTTGTTAAACTGGAGATTTGCATTATTCTTATAACACCACAGGTGCCCAAGTAGAATTGGGAAATTATCTTCCTTGGCAAGCGCCAAGACTTCAAAATCCCTAGTGAACCTAGTCCCCTGAATTGTAATGGTTACATCCTTCAAGACACCTATGGGCATCACATTTGTCTTTTTTTCCATATACAACACATTTGAAGATGGCTATAATGCAGGTCTTCCCATTTGATGCCAGGTATCCAGAGTGAGAACATTAACCTCCGCGCCTCTGTTAATGAGGATGTTGCTAAGAAACCATCCATCCACTACTACATTTAGGGTAATCTCTTTATCATAATCAAGGCTGTGAGGTGGGAGGTTTACATTCAGGATCTACCTTTCATGTTCTTCCCCGTCGTGTGGCACATTTTCTCTCAACCATGCCCCTAGTAGGGGGATAATATTCTCCTACCTCAACAGTTTACACACCTCCTTAAGCTCATCCAAGTTATCCCTTGGTGCTTCTACGGTTTGTTGGTCGTCAAATAGGACTTTACAAAGAGCAACAGTCAGGGGACAAGAAGTCCCTCCTCTTTAATGGGAGAGGTTCCCTTATTCAGAAATGAACCTATTTACAAATATACAAAACATGATTTTCTGGTTGAACTTGGATATTACGAAAGTGTTTTCTATAAAGATCATCAATTACAAAAGGACTGAGGAATGAGAGTACGAGAATGAGCAGAAAGGCAACACTCAGAATTATAGATAACAGAGTAATTATTTATGTATGCGAAGTTACAGTGAATTGAAACAAGATCATTTGTATCATATAAATAAGATGGAATTTAAAGACACAAAGTTCTGTAAATAACATCTGCCAGAACACAAAGTTTCTTGACATAACACAGACAAATGATCTTCACAAAATTAAATGAAAGCTTGGGGATAAAAGAGATCAGATAGACAGAATGAAAAGCCCTTATGTATTGATTTCTTTATGATCTATTTACACTTTCAGAAAATAAGCCAAGTTCTTCCTCCCTCAAAATGGCATGGAGAGGCCATTATATAGCTTACAAATCAGTTACTCTTTGTAACCACTTCTTTTAACTAAAGATTAGTTAAGGATTTCCAATCGTAATACCTCAACTTATTACAATGAATCCGAGAAAAAGAATTAGAAAAGAAGAGAAGAATAAGGAGAATAAGATAGGTGGTTATGAATGGGAGGGACCCACTGACTTCAAAATTTGCTGCCTAAATCTCTTCAATACCTCGGCTATGTCTCTGCCATGAGGGACTGACGTGTTGGCTGTATACTGAGCCCAAAATCTGAGACACTTCTCCATTTCCTTATCAAACTCGACATGAGTATGATAGTCTTTATTTGCTTCTTCAATGGCAGATTGAAGAGAGCAGATCTCCTTCATTTTCTCTTTGGAAATGGAGCTTTCCTTGAATATATTATCTTTGACAAAAGCTCTGAATTGAGCTTTGATTTCTTGCAGGGAAAGAGGCACGCCAGAATTTTCATCCTGAAGATGACAGTGTATATCTTTGAAAGTAGATACAACCAGTCTCTCGAAAGCCTCACCTTTCTGCCAGCTATTCTTCAGCTCTCCCAAAGCCTCCTCCAACACTTTGATCTTCCACTCGACACTGTAAACCCAGGACTTTGACAGATTATCCTTTGCATCATCAAAAACCTTATTTGCTAATAAAATTTTCTCATCTGTCCATCCCATGAGACGGAGGTCTACTATGCAACTGCTCCAGAGTTTGAGCTCTTTATCTATGATCCCGATAGTGGAGGAGAGATTCTGTAGCAAATTGTTCACCTTTCCATGGAGTTTGAAAGCTTCATCGATGAAGTTCAATCCTGCAACAAGCATATCTTCCACCATGGCCTCCATAGCTCTACCATAGACAGAATACTTGTGCATGTCTTTGATACTCTGTACTTCATCTTGGCTCAAAATTACAGGTGGCGGAAGGGTAGTCAATGGGGTAGGGTCCAAAACCTTGTCCT
Source organism: Taxus chinensis (assembly GCA_019776745.2). Taxonomy (NCBI): domain Eukaryota; kingdom Viridiplantae; phylum Streptophyta; class Pinopsida; order Cupressales; family Taxaceae; genus Taxus; species Taxus chinensis. The sequence goes on from CM034148.1 coordinate 653,696,493, forward strand.
TAGACAAAAGAGATTTGATAAAACCAGTGAGAATCGGGACTTGTTCCTCCAACTTTTCAATAGTTTTCTGCCCTTTCTCTACCCTCCCAATGACTCTTGTGACCATTTCCTAGAGGTTGTGGATCTCACCTTCAGGAGTAGAGTCTCCCATAGGAATCCTTGAGAATTCTAGGTTAGAAACCTGTAAGTCCTGCTCAGATTTATCTACTGTAGGCTTAGCAATCTCAAGGAATTACTGACCCTAAGCATCAGACACTATCCTGGAGGTGATTCTGGCTTTCTTGGCACGAGAAGGAGTAGTGCCTAACAAGTCTGCGACAGCATCAAAATCGGGCCCTGAACTCCGAGAGGAAGATTTCCTCTTTCTACTATCAACAAAAGGTTGCACCCATGCAAAAGAGGAAGAGGAAGTAGTAGGAGGGGCAAGAGGACCAAGAGACAGAGCTCATAATGCTCAAGGTTTTCACAGCTGTTATCTCAAGTTGAGATGTGAGTGGGGCGGTTGAGACAATTGCTGCAGAGGAATCAATAGCACTTGGAAGTTTAGTGCTCTTGACTTCCTTATCTTTATCTGTTGGAGCTTCAGGAGCATTTGTAGGGGCTGGCACTTCACTCTCTTCACTTTCACTGAGAACAATGATGTTCTCTGGTCCCAGAGGCACTTCTACCTGCTTAATTTGAGGATCTTTTTCCACAGGCTCCTTCTTAACCTCTTTGAATTTCTTCTGGTATACTTGAGTGGATGAAGAAGGAGTGGAAGATACAGGTCCTTGCGTTGATGAGGCAGGAGGGGTTTGTACATGTGTGTCTGATATGGGAGTCAATGCTTCCCTCCTTGGTGTTGAAACATCCTTAGAGAAGGATTCTCCTTAGTGCCTTCTAAGCTCTTGAACTTTCTTATCAAACCAGACCTTAGTCCTGACTAAGACTGGAGCTAGGATCAGATCATCTTTCTCTTTCTTGTTCCAATCCAAGTCCTCCAACGGAGTGTGCTTAACCACATTGTCATACTCATATGAGTATAGATTAGAGTTGTCATCCTGGAGTCCTTCAGGAACTTGGTACAAGCCGAGTTCTTGGATCAATTGCAGAGAGAACCTGCAATAGTGCTTCCTTCTAGCCTCAAAATCATCGGCACAGTCAGCCCAATAGTCTTTTGTATCTGCCCTATGATGATATATTATCTTGATGTTCTACTCAATGAACTTCTTTAAGTCGAAGCAAGTTCTTGGCTTGAAGAAATGAACAGTGATGGGAACCAGGGCTCTTTCTATATTCTGTGCGTCCAGGGCTGTTTTACAAGTGTAATTTCCCAAAGAGATGGGAAAGTGCAAACTAGTAATCTTCTTGTCTCTACAGGTTCTGTGCAATTTGTCTAACTGCCTGCATACTTCTATCAAAGCCATCTTATCACTGCAGAACATGGGAAGCCTCAGAGGGGTGCTCTCATAGCCGGAAAGCCTGATATAGGAGAATTTTTTGAATTAGATAAAATAGGCACCGTAGTGCGATATCAGGTTCATGGCTTCATCAAAAAACCTTCTAGCAGTGTCACCTTCAAGCAGCCTGACCACGTACATGGTGAAAGCATCATTTACCCTTCGGAAATTGTGATTGCTGGTCTCTAGGGTGAACTACGGGCAGTAGGCATATACAAGATAATCCTTGTGGGCATCAATGTAAGAAAAACCAAACCATTGCCTTGATGCCACCATAGTATACATCAGGTATGAAGTCATGTAGAACTTCTTCGTTTGTTGTACATTGGATAGCTGCTCCACCAAGTTCATGCTAATGATTTCCGCCCAGTTGATATTTTGAGTTCCCTCACACACCATGTTGATGAGCGGGCACATCCAAAAATGGAATTCGTTAGTAGACGGTAAGCCCATAACACGAGCCAGTAGGATTATAAAATCTGACAATTCTTCATTGAAATCAACTCGAAAAAGAGTCTTGGATAGACGAGATGCTCCCTTCTTAGGGTTCTTTAGCCAGGACTTCGCCCGTGCCTTGTATTTTTCGCTGTCTTGATTCAACAAGGCCTATGCTTGATTCTAGGAAACAACTATGGCATTATCCATTTCTAGAATCCTCAGTGCAGTGCTAATGGTGGCAACGTCCAGTTTGGCGATGATTTCCCCGTGTACGTTGGTCAATTCGCTCGAATCAGGGTTGAAGTGAGCTCCGCATGAAAGCACTGTATCAGCACATTGCACCGAGATTGGGAAACCTCCAGCGAAAGCCAAACCGTTGTCGTGAATCATCTGCACCATTGGTGTAGGGTTTGCATCTGCCATCCTTGCCCAAAAATCACCAAAGTCAAGATGGCGAGCTTCACTGTCCCCGATATTGGGAATGGTAGACTCTAGTGGCGAGATTTATTCCTGTCTCTGAAATTTGATCTTCATATTGATAGTAATTCAGAGGGTAGAGCCACAAACTAGACTTAGGAAGGAATTACAGATGGAAGAGATACACGTGCAGGAATTTAGATTGTAAGGGTTCGAGCAAAGGATAGCATGGAAGCAGTGTGAAAAATGCATAGGGGGTTCACTTGTTATATAGCCGATTAGGAGAGAGAAAGATGATGAATGCACATTTAATACATACCTACCAATTTGAATAAGCAAGATATTTGGGTAGAGCGGGAAAAATAAGCACGAATGGCACTTGGTTCATTTGGAACATGTGGGACGTGAATGCGCAAAAACACGTGGCTCTACCGATTCGGGAAAAGTAGGGAAAATACGCACAAATGCCTTTTGGGACATGCGAGACAAAAGTGCGTGAAGCACGCGGCTTAGCCGGATTGGACGAAAATGGAACAACGGGTCTAGGCGAACTTAGGACATTTGGGACATGAAAGCATGAAGTACGCAGTTCAGTCGATTCAGCTGAAAATGGAACAACTTGCCCATTTGAACTTGGGACATACGGGACAAGAATTTCCGACGGGCCCGAAAAAGACAAACTTTGGGGGAAACCGGCTGATCGGGGAACAGAGGGCCCAATTGAACTTGAGACACGCGGGACAAAAATGTCCGACATGCCCGAAAAACACACAAAATGACCCAAAAACGTAGATTTTCTCAATTTCTCGACTTTTAACATTGAGTACAACAGAGAAGACACTTAAACCCAAAATTTTAAAATTTTCACTTCCTTAAGAGCAGGGGAGTTTTGAGTGGACAACAGCTGGCTCCTTCTAGGGATGACTTGGCATAAATTCAAGGAATGAGACAAGGTAAGAACTTAGAAAAACTCGGGGAAGCAGACCAATACCTTATCCATTGGGCCACAGAGTCAAAAAGCAAACCAATACAGAGGACAACACACCAAAATAAAAAGGAAAGAAAAACAAAACACTGTACAGAATATACAAAGGACTCCCTAGTCACCTATGACTTGAACAATTTAAGGTACTACCCACTATAAGAAAGTTGGAGAGGAGAACCATCCATGTAATCAAGATAAAAAGAATTCTTACCAGCGAAGTGTCTGATCTTGAAAGGTCTGAGCCAAAGGAAATCAAACTTGTCATGGCTGCCACGAGGTTCATGCCTTTTATCCCATAACAAAACAGTGTCTCCAACTTGGAAATCTCTGAACCTGGCTTTCTTATCAAACAGGACCTTTACCTTCTGCTGGTGAACAGATATCCTATCAGCAACCTCCAATCTATCCTCATTCAATTTGTGAAGATACATAATTCTCTTATCCAAAGCATCACTGAAACTAGTATCTTCAATGGCCTTCATTAGATGCAAGGCTGGCAGCTCCACTGTTACTGGAAATTGAGCTTCTACTCCATATACCACTTGAAAAGGAGACATTCCAATAGCTCTCTTTGGTGTAATCCTGTCTGCCCAAAGAGCATCATAGAGCTTCTTGTGCTAGTTTCGTTGAGACTCATTGACTAATTTTCTTATAATACTCACCAAATTTTTATTAGTGGATTCTGCTTGCCCATTTCTTTGAGGATAGTAATCTGAGGAGTGAGCCAAAGAGATGCCATACCCATAGAAAAAATCCATTATCTCGGTTGAAAATAAATTCAAAGCATTATTTGTCACAATCTTGTTAGGTACACCATACCTTACCAAGATGTTCTCTTTGATGAAGCTGCACACCACTTCTGAAGTAGTACTCTTTACTGGAATAGCTTCTACCCATTTGGTGAAATAATCTATGGCAGTTAATACATGAGTATGACCAGCACTAGAAATGGGATTAAGTGTTCCAATGAAGTCCAAACCCCACTGTTGAAAAGGTTCTTCAATTACAACTGGCTTAAGAGGCAAAGAAGCCAATTTAGGTCTTCCCACGAAGGTCTGACAAGCCTCACATTTATCAACCCACTTGGATGCATCTCTGAATAAGGAAGGCCAGTAATATCCTCCATGAAGTATCTTATGAGCAGTGACCATTGATGAATAGTACCCTCCACATGCCTGATCATGAAACCCATGTTTGAACAAGGCATTTTCCCACAACACATATTGCACTGATCTTAGTTTAACAGTCCTCTTTTCTTTGGCAGTTAAATGAGAGGGGCATTCTCCATAGGTGAGAAAATGAGCGATATCAACATACCATTCATCAACTGAGCTAAGAAACAGAACAGTAGGAAGGCTAACTTTCTCCTCCAGTAACTCATGTCTAGCTCCTTCAACAATGAGCTCACAAAGACCTTTTCCATGAACAAGCTTGGTCGGTTTGATGTCAATATCATATTCTTGGACCTTAGCAACCCAGTTCCCTCTCTTGGATCCAAATTCTTGTTGTGTGAGAATTGACTTAACAGTTGTATCTGGAACCAACACCATGGAGTGAGAGTTGAGGATGTAAAAACAAGACTGCTTAACAACTTTGACCACTGCAAAAGCATGTTTTTCCATCATGGTGTATTTTAACTCATGATCTTTCAGAATATAGCTCATGAATACAATTGGGAGTTTGTGCTCATTATAATCCTCTTGAGTCAAAATAGCAGCCAAGGTATTATCTGTGGCATAGCAATAGATAATAAAAACTTTGCTGAAATCAGGACAGGCTAAAACAGGAGTTTTAGCAATAGCTCTTTTAATACTTTCAAAGGATTCCTTTCCTTCAGAAGACCAACCAAACATTTGTTTTCCTTTCATCATTTGGGAAATATTCAAAGTTAACTCTATAAAATCAGGGATGAACCTTCTTAAAAAATTTATCTTACCAAAGAAAGAGTGCACGCCCTTTTTACTGGTTGGGAGAGGAATTTGCTAGATAGCTTGAACTCGCTCAGGATCAATCTTAATACCATCTTTGGAGACAATGTGCCCTAATAATTACCCCTCTGTGACACAAAAGACAAATTTTTTAGGATTCAAATAAATCCCATGTTCTCTACATCTTAGCAGAACTGTCTCCATGTGGTCAAAATGATCCGCCCTTGTTTTAGAAAACACAGTCAAGTCGTCAAGGTATATGACAATACACTTCCCTTTCAAACTTCCAAAGGCCAGATCCATAGCTCTCTAAAAAGTGGCACCAACATTAATGAGCCCAAAAGGCATTCTCTTGTAAGCAAAGGTACCCCAAGGAATAGTGAAAGCTGGTTTGTGTTGATTTGCAGTATCAACCTCTACCTGATTATATCCCAAGAATCCATCAAGCATAGATAACATTTTAGATCATGTTACTGCTCGCAAGACCTGATCCATCATAGGCAAAGGATAATTATCTTTCAATGAAGCCTGATTAAGATTCCTAAAATCAACACAGATGCAGATCTCACCATTTTTCTTCCTAACAGGCACAATATTAGCAATCCATGTTGAATGGTGGATGGGAAAAATGATTTTGGCCTTCAACAACTTCTGTATTTCCTTAAAGATGGTGTCAGCTATTTTGGGGTTGTATTGCCTCTGTTTCTGCTTAAAAGGCTTAATTCCACGTTTGAGAGGAATAAAATGTTGCATATCTTTTAGTTTGAAAGCTTTTAAATCTTCATAAGAGTAAGCAAGAACATCCTTATACCTCTTTAAAAGATCAATTGATTTTTTCCTCTCATATGCTATGCAACATTTTCCAATGTTCACGAGCTTAGGATCAGTAAAACTCCCAATATTAATTTTATCATACTCAGCTGATTGTTGAGGTCTAGTAGAAGCTCTAGACTTTACATACCTGTCATGTTTATCAAATAGTTCCTCTAAACTCACCAATCCTTTAGGAATATTGTTTCCTTTGAGTTTGATGCATCCATCCTGATCCGTTTCTTCCCCTTGGGTGACTGCTTTGTCAAAGGGCACATTTTCACGAGGCAGGTTGTCACTTCCTTCAAAATACAACTGTTCAAAATTACCCTTGAGTTCTAGGAAAGAAAGAAAGTGTTGATCATCATTGAAAACTCTCCAGTTATTGGTATTATCAGCTACACTAGGTCGATGGATCATCTCAATGGTGAACTTATCTTGAGAGAAATCAGGATGAGGAATCAGTAGTGACCCTGAGACTGCTAGTGAATCAGCCCTGCTGTTCTTCTCCCTAGGTATTGCTTAGATGGAGAAAGCATCAAGAAATTCAATGGAATCCCAAACCTGATTCTGGTAATGTTTCAACCTTCCATTTTTTACCTGGAAAAGGTTTCTAACTTGCTTTACAATCAATTCTGCATCACCACGAGCCAAAATATTCTTTACACCTTATTCTTTGGTCACTTGCAGTCCAAGAATGAGAGCCTCATACTCTACTATATTATTAGTATTTTCGAACTGCAACTTGAATGAAAAAGGATGAAGGCTTCCTTCAAGTGACACCAGTAGGACACCAGCTCCAGAACCAGCTAAGGAACAACTTCCATCAAACTCTAAAATCCAAATACCATTAGGATCTTTAGGTGACACTTTGGGGAGTTGAATTTCATCAGGGGACATAATCATGTAGTTACCATGTCCCATATCCTCATAGAGTATTTGTGCTTTAGGATCATCCATTTTTTGTACAATATACTCAAACTGCTTCTCAGGCAGCAACTTCTTCATTTGCCCATTAACAGGTACGAGTGCATGTGACCAATCCATTTGAATTTCTCCACCCACATCCTTACAGAAGTTCCTACTTAGCAACATCCCGTATGAAGGAGGAATATCTGCTACTAAGATGGTAGCCAAAACTCTCTTCTCAGGCAAAGCAACAAAAGCTACTTGTGCATCTTTAATTCTTTTGACCAGGGGCAATTCCTTACTCTCCATAGAGTAACAAGATCCATAAGTGCATGTGAGGGTCAAGCCTAAGGCATGAGATACTTTAACAGGCATCACACTGTCTGAGGCTCCTGAGTCTATGACACAATTACTGAGCCTATGGCCAGCTATAAGAAGTGTTACATAAAATGGTTTAATTTTGTCATTAGGTGAGGTGACAGCGGATACCAGACTAGGTTGTGGTGCAGAAGAAGAAGTGGGTAATAGGACTTTAGAGGTGGTTTTAGAATGGGAATTGACAAAGTGAATCATTTTAGCAAAAGCTTTGGGATGGGTTTGATAATACTCAGCCTCTGAGATTTGAACCTTAGTCTTTTTCAGGTGATCAATAATATCAAAAGACCTAGAGGTGGATGGGCCATCATCACTTAAGATCCTAGGTTTATCAACTTTAGTGGAAAAAGAAGTAACTTTAATAGCAGGATTGATAGGACTCTCCTTTGGTGTAGATGAAATTGGGATAGGAGATCCTCTTTTTGCAATTATGGGGATAGTTGTCGGCTGCTCCTTAGATTTCTTGGGGGGCTGCGTCACTTTCTCCCTCTGATTTTTTTTCTCTCAAGTCATGACAGTGAATGATTCGCTATTCATGTCTGCTACTACTTCATCATAATCATCTCCATCATCAATTCCCTCAGTGGTGAAGAAATTAACTCGAGATCCCTCAAGTTCATCTGCTTCATCATCAACTTCTTCCACAAATTCCTCGCAAGCTTCATTATCATCATCATCATCTGGTTCCTCAACTTCACAGGTTGCATTGACAGGAACTTTAATAGGAGGTCCTTCAAGCGCTAATCTTGTTTGGGAAGCAGGAAAATGATTTCTGGGCTGAAAATTCCTCCTTGGAACATCTGCATAAGGAGCATGCAGAGCCAATTATTTCTTTATGGCAATGAGATCATTCACAAGTTTTTGAACCAATGGATCAGTATTAGGTCCAGGGGTGGAAGAGGAGGAAGAAGCAGACTTAGATTTGGAAGGGTCTCTCCTCAACTTCCCTGACATGATTAAATCATCCTCGACACTAATAGCAAGAGTTTGATCTTCAGCCAATGTTGCGAGATTAGCTCTTCTTAGCGCATAACTAACTTCAGGTGATTGGGCATTTAGGAAGAAACATTTTTGGATTTGATTAACAGGTCGAGTATTTTGTTGAATTTTATTAATCAACCTGTTGAATCGGGCCACAAATTCTCTCATGGGCTCTTGTGAATCTTTCTTTATCTGAGAGATTTGGGCTAGCAAGGCATGCACATCTTCTACTGGTTTGAAACAGTTTTCAAACCTAGTTCTCATGGTGTCCCAACTAGTGATAGCACCAGCCGGAAGGTGATAGAACCAATCAGCAGCATTATCTTGTAAAGTCTCATCAAACAGCCTCATGAAGACGTCTTCATGTTCAACTCCCAGAACTCCACATGCAACTATGAAGGCTGCGATGTGTTCATCAGGATGCACTTTACCATTTCCTTTGAATTTAGGGAAGTTCTTCCAGTTACCTCTGGGTAACTCATGCAAAGGCTGAGGAAGGGCAAGGGGCCCGATACGATGACCCCAGGGCAATGGTACTGCCATTATTGGAAAAATGGCTTGGAGAGGAACTGCAACACCAGCAAGAATCAAAGCTCGAAGATTAGGACTAGCTAGCTCTGAAGGAATACCACCCATAGGAATTCTATCTTGAACAGGTGGAGTGCTTGTCGAATGAGTATTTCTATTTCTTGTTGAAGGGAAAGGAAAACCCTGCTACTCCAAAAGCTGAAACTGAGAATCTTCAATACCAAGGGCCCTTCTCCCTCGAGTAAAATGCGGAGTCGCTAGATCAAAGGATGATAAAAAATTACAGAACTGGAATATGATTTTCCCCAGTGGATTCACCAAAAACTGTTGGTCGTCAAATAGGACTTTACGAAGAGCAACAGTCAGGGGACAAGAAGTCCCTCCTCTTTAATGGGAGAGGTTCCCTTATTCAGAAACGAACCTATTTACAAATATATAAAACATGATTTTCTGGTTGAACTTGGATATTACGAAAGTGTTTTCTATAAAGATCATCAATTACAAAAGGACTGAGGAATGAGAGTACGAGAATGAGTAGAAAGGAAACACTCAGAATTATAGATAACAAAGTAATTCTTTATGTATGTGAAGTTACAGTGAATTGAAACAAGATCATTTGTATCATATAAATAAGATGGAATTTAAAGACACAAAGTTCTGTAAATAACATCTGCCAAAACAAAAAGTTTCTTGACATAACACAGACAAATAATCTTCACAAAATTAAATGAAAGCTTGGGATAAAATAGATCAGATAGACAAAGAATGAAAAGACCTTCTGTATTGATTTCTTTATGATATATTTACACTTTCATAAAATAAGCCAAGTTCTTCCTCCCTCAAAATGGCGTGGAGAGGCCATTATATAGCTTACAAATCAGTTACTCTTTGTAACCACTTCTTTTAACTAAAGATTAGTTAAGGATTTCCAATCGTAATACCTCAACTTATTACAATGAATCCGAGAAAAATAATTAGAAAAGAAGAGAAGAATAAGGAGAAGAAGACAGGTGGTTATGAATGGGAGGGACCCACTGACTTCAAAATTCACTGCCTGAATCTCTTCAATGCCTCGGCTATGTCTCTGCCACGAGGGACTGACGTGTTGGCTATAGATTGAGCCAAAAATCAGAGACACTTCTCCATTTCCTTATCAAACTTGACATGAGTATGATAGTTTTTATTTACTTCTTCAATGGCAGATTGAAGAGAACAGATCTCCTTCATTTTATCTTTGGAAATGGAGCTTTCCTTGAATAGATTATCTTTGATAAAAGCTCTGAATTGAGCTTTGATTTCTTGCAGGGAAAGAGGCACGCCAGAAGTTTCATCCTGAAGATGACAGTGTATATCTTTGAAAGCAGATACAACCAGTATCTTGAAAGCCTCACCTTTCTGCCAGCTATTCTTCAGCTCTCCCAAAGCCTCCTCCAAGACTTTGATCTTCCACTCCACCCTGTAAACCCAGGACTTCGAAAGATTATCCTTTGCATCATCAAAAACCTTATTTGCTAATAAATTTTTCTCATCTATCTGTCCCATGAGACGGAGGTCTACTATGCAACTGCTCCAGAGTTTGAGCTCTTTATCTATGATCCCGATAGTGGAGGAGAGATTTTTTTGCAAATTGTTCACCTTTCCATGGAGTTTGAAAGCTTCATTGATGAATTTCAATCCTACAACAAGCATATCTTCCACCATGGCCTCCATAGCTCTGCCATAGACAGAATACTTGTGCATGTCTTTGATACTCTGTACTTCATCTTGGCTCAAAATTACAGGTGGCGGAAGGGTAGTCAATGGGGTAGGGTCCAAAACTTTGTCCTTAGACAAAAGATATTTGATAAAACCAGTGAGAATTTGGGCTTGTTCCTCCAATTGTTCAATATTTTGCTGCCCTTTCTCTACCCTCCCAATGACTCTTGTGACCATTTCCTGGAGGTTGTGGATCTCACCGTCAGGACTAGACTCTCCCATAGGAATCCTTGAGAATTCTAGGTCAGAAAACTTGCAAGTCCTGCTCAGATTTATGTACTGTAGGCTTAGAAATCTCAAGGAATTACTGACCCTGAGCATCAGATACTATCCTCGAGGTAATTCTGGCTTTCTTGGCATGAGAAGGAGTAGTGCTTAACAAGTTTTCCACAGCATCAAAATTGGGCCCTGAACTCTGAGAGGAAGATTTCCTCTTTCCACTGTCAACAAAAGGTTGCACCCATGCAAAATAGGAAGAGGAAGCAGCAGGAGGGGCAAGAGGACCAAGAGACAGAGATGTCGTGACATTCAAGGTTTGCACAACTGTTGTCTCAAGTTGAGATGTGAGTGGGGCACTTGAGACAATTGCTGCAGAGGAATCAATAGCACTTGGAAGTTCAGTGCTTTGGACTTCCTTATCTTTATCTGTTGGAGCTTCAGGAGCATTTGTAGGGGCTGCACTTCACTCTCTTCACTTTCACTGAGAAAAATGATTTTCTCTGGTCCCAGAGGAAATTCTACCTGCTTACTTTGAGGATCTTTTTCCATAGGCTCCTTCTTAACCTCTTTGAATTTATTCTGGTATACTTGAGTGGATGAAGGAGTGGAAGTTGTAGGTCCTTGCATTGATGAGGCAGGAGGGGTTTGCACAGGTATGTCTGATATGGGAGTCAATTCTTCCCTCCTTGGTGTTGAAACATCCTTAGAGGAGGATTCTCCTGAGTGCCTTCTAAGCTCTTGAACTTTCTTATCAAACCAGACCTTAGTCCTGACTAAGAATGGAGCTAGGATCTCGGCCTGATCATCTTTCTCTTTCTTGTTCCAATCTAAGTCCTCCAAGGGAGTGTTCTTAACCACATTGTCATACTCATATGAGTATAGATCAAAGTTGTCATCCTAGAGTCCTTCAGGAACTTGGTACAAGCTGAGTTCTTGGATCAATTGCAGAGAGAACCTGCCATAGTGCCTTCTAGCCTCAAAATCATCGACACAGTCAGCCCAATAGTCTTCTGTATCTACCCTATGATGATAGATTATCTTGATGTTCTGCTCAATGAACTTCTTCAAGTCGAAGCAAGTTCTTGGCTTGAAGAAATGAACAGTGATGGGAACCAGGGCTCTTTCTATATTCTGTGCGTCTAGGGCTGTTTTACAAGTGTAATTTCCCAAAGAGATGGGAAAGTGCAAACCAGTAATCTTCTTGTCTCTGCAGGTTCTGTGCAATTTGTCTAACTACCTGCATACTTCTATCAAAGCCATCTTATCACTGTAGAACATGGGAAACCTCAAAGGGGTGCTCTCATAGCCGGTAAGCCTGATATAGGAGAATTTTCTGAATTGGATAAAATAGGCACCGTAGTGCAATATCAGGTTCATGGCTTCATCAAAAAACCTTCTAGCAGTGTCACCTTCAAGCAGCCTGACCACGTACATGGTGAAAGCATCATTTACCCCTTCAGAAATTGTGATTTCTGGTCTCTAGGGTGAACTATGGGTAGTAGGCATATACACGATCATCCTTATGGGCATCAATGTAAGAAAAATAAAACCATTGCCTTGATGCCGCCATAGTATACATCAGGTACGAAGTAATGTAGAACATCTTCGTTGTTGTACATTGGACAGCTGCTCCGCCAAGTTCATGTTGATGATTTCAGCCCAGTTGATATTTTGAGTTCCCTCGCACACCATGCTGATGAACAGGTACATCTAGAAATGGAATTTGTTAGTAGAGGATAAGCCCATAACCCGAGCCAAGTAGGATTATAAAATCTGACAATTATTCATTGAAATCAACTTGAAAAAGAGTCTTGCATAGACGAGATGCTCCCTTCTCAGGGTTCTTTAGCCAGGAATTCACCACCCATGCCTTGTATTTGTCACTGTCTTGATTGAACAGGGCCTGTGCTTGATTCTAGGAAACAACTATGGCATTATCCATTTTTGGAATCCTCGGTGCAGTGATAATGGTGGCAGCGTCCAGTTTGGCAATGAGTTCCCCGTGTACGTTGGTCAATTCGCTCGAATCAGGGTCGAAGTGAGCTCCGCATGAAAGCACTGTATTAGCACATTGCACCGAGATTGGGAAACCTCCAGCAAAATCCAAACCACTGTCATGAATCATCTGTGCCATTGGTGTAGGGTTTGCATCTGCCATCCTTGCCCAAAAATCACCAAAGTCAAGATGGCGAGCTTCAATGTCCCTGATATTGGGAATGGTAGACTCTAGTGGTGAGATTTGTTCCTGTCCTTGAAATTTGATCTTCATATTGATAGTAATTCGGAGGGTAGAGCCACAAAATAGACTCGGGAAGGAATTACAGAGGGAAGGGATACACGTGCAGGAATTTAGATTGCAAGGGTTCGAGCAAAGGATAGCATGGAAACAGTGTGAAAAATGCATAGGGGGTTCACTCGTTATATAGCCAATTAGGAGAGAGAAAGATAATGAATGCGCATTTAATACATACCTACCAATTTGAATAAGCAAGATATTCGGGTAGAGCGGGAAAAATAAACACGAATGGCACTTGGTTCATTTGGGACATGTGGAACGCGAATGTGTGAAACACGCGGCTCAGCCGATTCGGGCGAAGCGGGGAAAAGATGCACAAATGCCTTTTGGGACATGCAGGACAAAAGTGTGCAAAGCATGTGGCTCAGTCGGATTGGACAAAAATCGAACAATGGGTCTGAGCGAACTTGGGACATTTGGGACATGAAAGCGCGAAGTACGTGGTTCAGGCGATTCGGCCGAAAATGGAACAAGTTGCCCATTTGAACTTGGGACATGCGGGACAAGAAGTTCTGACGGGCTCGAAAAAGACAAACTTCGGGGAAACCGTCCGATCGGGGAATAGAGGGCCCAATTGAACTTGAGACACGCGGGACAAAAAATGTCCGACAGGACCGAAAAACACACAAAATGACCCAAAAATGCAGATTTTCTCAATTTCTCAACTTTTAACATTGAGTACAACAGAGAAGACACTTAAACCCAAAATTTTAAAATTTTCACTTCCTTAAGAGCAGGGGAGTTTTGAGTGGACAAGATGGTTCTCCTTTGCTCATCCTTTCTAGTCTTCTCTTTTAAGCATTGGATCCTCCCTTGTAAACTTCGAATTACGTCCATGGTTTTCTGGTAAACTTCTTTCTAGTTAGCTGGGTTTGGATAGTTCCCATGTACTACTTCTTCTTTCGAAACCAAAGGTCTCTACTTAGGTTCTTTCCCTTGCATGTGCGGATTCCACCCTTGTTGCTACCATAACAGGCTCTAGTTTTGATTCTCGTATTACTCGTGGAAGCCATTGTATGTCAGCATTCTTTATACTCACCATGGAAGCACCCTTATCCTTATGGAACTACTGACTCATATGTTCGTACAACTCTGGGCATTCTTCGTACTAATGTTCTTTTCCACACTAGGAGCATTGCAGAAGATCTAGACATTCATGCTTATAATGGTCTGTGGATCCACAATTAAAACACGTCCCACATGGGAACTCACTTCTTCCTCTGTGGTTACCATAACCATGAAATCCTCCACGAAACCCTCTTCCATGTACATCTCCATCTATGCGCTCCTCATACTTACGTTCATCTCCTTTGGAACTGCTGGCAATGCCAGTTTGGTGCACACCAAGATCAATTACCTCATAAATCTGGTCAATCAATCTACAATCCCTTAGTGTCATGTGTGGTTGAGGTACATATTTTGCAATAACAAGATACTTTTTATGGATTGCTCACTGCAACATGGTACATCTACTTGCATCATGGTCTTCGTGACATATTTTACAGTTTTACTGCCATGACGTGTACCACCTTCTAAGTACTTATCCCACCATTATCCATTGTGTGTCCTTCTATGTTACAATCCATGCACCACATCTCTCTGTAAATCTCTGGAACTGTGTTAGCAGACAATTTCTCCAATTGCTTAGCCATGGCAGCAATCTGAGCCTCTAGAAATGGGCTAACACCAGTGTCAACACTACCAACTGCTTCAAAGTGTAAAATAGCTTCCAATGCTTCGCGCGGGTCCATGAAGGTTTTATGAGATAAGGCCCTCCTAAAGGGTGTGATCAACCCTCTGAAAAACCACTGAGCATGTTGTGAAGGGTAGATATCATAAGATAGCTTAGACAAAAGAGTTTTAAAGCACACATCATATTCCCTGCTGGATTTCTTTGAGAGAGCTAATGGTCTTCTATTCAAACTCAGGTATGTGGAATTCAACTAAGAAAACATTTCTTGGTGCAGTATAATCCACAACAATCTAATGAGGTTCATACTTTCTATACCTGCTATGTGCACGTCCTTGCAATGTCGTAAAAAATTGACTGGCCTTTTAATCCTGGGTTGTGATTCCCTTCGCATGCCATAGTAGCTCGCACTTATGCACATGCTCTGTGGCATCATCTATTCCATTGTAATTTGGAAAGTGTAGAGACATCTCAAAAAATACTTGAGGAGGTGGCTGAGGCCCTTGCCCTCCCGATCCAGTCCCTTAGTTTCCTCTAGTGTTTCTTGCTCCCCCGGATCCACTGGATCTTGAGCCACCAGATCCACCACTTCCACCTCCAGATCCTCCTGTGTTAGGTACAGGGCCTGTGTTTGTTGTGCCTAGCACTCCTGTCATTCACTGAATTATGCACCAATAGTTTATGAACTAGTACCACTCCCAGTCGTAGTTCCTCCACTACCTCCTAATGCACTTCCAAAACCAGCCGTATATGTGTCTTGCCTAAACTTTCCACCAAATACTGGAATAGTGTGTGAAGCCATAGAAGTCCCAAATGAGAAATTGTATGTTCTAGGCACGAATCGGTTACTTCCACTGATATCAAATGGATAAAATGTACTATTCCCTCATTCTAACAAACCAAGTGCTAAGGTCTAGTCACTAGGTGGGGTCAGATATGAGCCGAATCTTCTCTCTCTATGTGACGGACTCTCATAAGAGGCTGCAAGGTTTTCTCTTCTGTGCTTACCAAGATGGGGTACAACAGACTGTTCAGGTTCAACATCCTCCACGTGAACCTCAACTCCTTTCCACCATGTCTGGCTCTATAACCCACTTGTAATCTCGCACTATCTATACATCTCCTTTTCACGTGCTTCATTATACTTGAGCTGCCTCTCCTCCCTTTCCTATTTAGTCATCAGATCAGCCATCCTTCCCCAACTTGGCTTCCTCACCTAGCACTTAGGGTGGTTTAGCTGGCCATAGGGAATGCCTCTAAACCCATGGTTAACATCAAGATTTTGATCACAAGGGGAATAACATGCAAAATTGATCCCTTGGGTTCTTGCAAGAACTCAAACTCAGCAACTTCTTGATAGGAATACATGGAACTGGTGTTTAAAAAAGTGTAGCTAGTCAATACTCCCTTCCACCAATGATCTATAACATGGGTCCATGTTAGATCAGCATCTTACAGGTTCTGATATGTTTCTTGGGTGCAAGGGTGTGATCTATAACGCCACCCCAATCTAGATGTATAAGACGAGAGACATTCAAATAACTCTACTGGGAAACAATAGAAGAAGGTTTCGTACAACTCATGGTAAAGAGTGTCTTCCACCCACCTTCATGTATCAAACCCAGATCTGGTACTAAATCTCTGAGTAAATTCATCCTCCGTGATTTTAAACTAATCTTCAACACCTTCAAGTGTTAAGCATTTTGCCATAACTTTTTACAGAGATCATGATATATGCCATGTTACCCTACAACTTCAAAAAGATGTCCCAGCAATGGAACCAAGATGTAGTCACTTTTGCACCCACTAATAATAAGGGAACCTCATGCATGCCGACCTATAACCAAGCAGCGCTGGGTGCTCACCTGAGGCACGTGAGAGGGAGCCGAGTATATTTTTTATGTTAGTCTAGTGGAAGACATAGTTCATGATCATGACTTAGTGATTTAACAGACACGAAGAGCTATAGAGCTCAAGACGAATTCTACACCCCTTCAGTCATATTAGAACCAAAGCACGCAATAGAAATAATAGAACTAAGAGTTGTAAATCTACTACTATACTTAACCATTCAAGTAAGATTCACGATTATATAAGAATAGAGGTACAATAGAAATATGTAGGTAATACAAGGAAATATTCTTAACACATTTGTCATGGAAACCTTATCACATTCATTTATAGTGTTACTTATAAAATATTATAGAAGGCAGACCATGGTCATGAGCCATGTGTGGATCCAAACATGTACTCTCACAAGACAAAAATTTTATTCCCCATTTCCCCATTACATTCTTACTTGAACTTTGTACCCATTTTCATCCCATAGTTCTCACAGTAATTCTGCAGAGCTCCAATACCTCATTTTTCCTCTCCTCTTCTTTGCCAAGATCACGCATATAACTAGGCCTCTGAGCTCTAAAAAACTCCTCTGCAGCTTCAGATCTGGCCCCAAGTGTCAAGGTGTGGGTCACCCTGGGCGCATGCCTCTCCATGTCATGATTAACATTTTGGATATGTCTATCACAAGGTATATTCCCTCCATAACACCCTGTCGCTAGGCTGGAACCTTATCTGAATGGAACACATTCTTCATGTGTTCTATCCCAAATGCCAAAAATGGCTAATTCTTGAATTGTTCTTCGTGTGGCGCATGCATCGTGGGTTCTTCAAGAAGCCTTTTGAGCTCTACCTTGTGTGCCTACACTTGTGCACTTCCTCTAGCCATGCGTGCCTACGCGCCCTTAAGATTTGAAAGCTAAACTAGGGGCCCAACAATATCACTCATAGATTGAGAATATTCAAACTAAATAACTCCCTCTGTAGGTTGAATCACCTCAGGGTCCCTTATAGAGTGCACATAGATCCTATGGATAAATTCTTCTCCCAAGAGCTTAGTATATAGTGTTGACTTCCCATCCGTCAAAAGGATGATAACCCATTCTTCCTTATTCTCAAAATTGATATACCCTTTGTTAAACCATAGGTTGGCATTTTTTTTGTAACATCAGGGGCACCCAAGAAATGATGGAAAGTTATCCACCTCGGCTAGTGCCAAGAATTCGAAGTCTCCAGTGAACTTGGCCCCTTGAATAGTGAGAACCACATCCTTCAAGATACCAATAAAATTGCATTAGTCTTGTTCGCCATATACAAAACATTCAAATATGGATGTAATGTGGGCCTTACCATTTGATGTTATGCATCCAAGGTGAGAACATTGAATTCCATGCCTGTATTGATCAGAATATTGCTTAGAATCCATCCATCTAGAACAACATTCAGGGTAATCTCCTTGTCATAATCAAGGTTATGGGAGGAAGGTTAGCATGCAAAACTTTCATCTCACGATCTCCTCCATCGAGTGGTACCTTCTCCCGTAAGAATTATCCTAGTAAGGGAATGGTATTCTCTTGGCTTAACATCTTACATGCTTCCCTAACCTAGTCTAGATTGTTCTATGGAGCCTCAGCATTCTTCCCTTGCTCTAACTACCTTGACTTCTCCTTTATACACTATATATCTCCTTGTAGACTCCAAATCACATTCATGGTTTGTTGATACACCTCATTCTAATGATAAGGGTCCAAATAATTTCCATGTACCACTTATTCCCTTTTAACAAATTTTCTTTTTCTTAGTATCTCCCTGGCATGCGCGGCCTCTACTCGTGCCGTCACCAGTACAGGTTATAGTCCTGACTCATGTGCCACTCTTAGCATCCATTGTGAGTCGGCCTTCTTTATGTTTACCATCCCAATGCCTTTTTCTTTTTGGTGTTGTTGGCTCATGTGCTTAAACATCTCAGGGCACTCCTCATACTTATGTTTATTCCCCCACTACGAGCATTTCAGAATATCTGGAAACTCGCACTTATAATGCTTTGTAGACTCACAGTTATAACACGTCCCACAAGGGAACTCACTTCTTCCTCCTCTATAGTTACCACAACCATGAAATCCTTCTTAGAATCCCTCCCGCACACTCCTCCATCAACACATTCTTTATAATGGTGATCATCATCCTTGGAACTACTTGCAAGGCTTTTCTAGTGCACACCAAGATCAATGGCATCATGTATCTAGTCAATCAACCTACAATCATTGGTATCATGGGTCATAGATGTATAGATTTAGAAATAGCAAGACACATTCTTATGAATCAAATGTTGCAGTAGTGGGCATCTACTTGCATCATGATCCACGTGGAAAATATCATAGTCCACCATCATGATGCCTACCAAAATTTGAGGACAAATGTCCTTTGTGTGCTCATCTATCTCACAATCCTTACACCATAGACCACTGCAATTCTCTTGTGTTGAGTTCAAAGATAGCCTCTCTAGCTGCTTTGACATTGTAGTAATTTGAGCCTCTAGGAAGCAGCTAACACCAATATCTACACTTCTAACAACCTTAGCACACGGGGAAGCCTATAAGGCATTGTGTGGGTCTGTGAATGTCATATGCAAAATTTCTCTCCTAAACGGAGTTATCAACCCTCCAAGAAACAACTGAGCATGCTGAGAAGGATGAATATAATATGATAGTTTTGATAAGAGAGTCTTAAAATGTACATCATATTCCCACACACTCTATGTCATTCCCTATTGGATCTCTTTCAAAGTGCTAATGCTCTTCTACTCAAACTCAGGGATAAGGAACTCAACTACGAAGGAATTTTGCAGCACGGTGTAAACCAACCACCGTATGATGGGAGTCATAATTTTAGTACCAAATATGAGCGCACCCCTGCAATGTCATTGTAAATTGAATTTCCTTTCGGTCCAGGGTAGTGATCCCCTTCACACACCATGGCATTTTCACACTCGTGTATGTGCTCTACAACATCCTCAACATCCTTGTAATTCTGGTAAGGTGCAAAGAACATCTCAAAACAATACTTGCTGGAGGTGGTTGAGGACCTTATCCACTTGATCTAGAACCTTGATTCCCTCTGATGTTACCTCCACCACCAAATCCACTGGATCCACCAGGTACTATCCATGCTGATCCTCTAGGTACTCTAGATCCACTAGGTGCTCTAGCTCCTACTCCACCAGATCCACCTCATGTAGCAATTAGTAATGGGCCTAAAGTGGTCACGCCTAGCATTCCCAATGTTCCACTGAATTTCACTGCCAACGATTTTTTGATACTACACCCACTACTAGATGTGTTTCCATGCACTCAATCCTAGATGCGATACCCAAGCTTTGCATACTCACAATTTTTCCAAACTTTATTCTAGACAACATTCCTCCAAACACAAAAAGTAATTGTGCATAGAAATAGATGTACCAAATGAAATAATTATATCTCCTAGGTGTAAATCGGTCACTTCCACCAATACCAACTAAGTTAGCAATTCTTATTTCTTGATTTGGAAGACTAAGCATGTCAGGGGTTGGTCACTAGGTGGATTTAGATGTGCACCAGTGACAAATATCCTTTCTCCACAGTGATGAAACTCTCATCAGAAGCCAAAGGGATCTCTCTTTCACACTTTCCAAGATGGGGTAGCGCAGACTTACTCAAGCTCCACATCCTCTTCATGCAAACCTCAATTACGTTCCCCGTAATGTCTTCCTCCATAAATTCTATCACTCCTGCAGCCTCACATTTTCAAGCCATCTCCCTTTCACGTGCACTTCGCTATACTTGATTCGTCTCTCCTCCCTTTCCTTTTCAGTCTACAATGTATGCCATCTTCCTCCACCCTAGCTTCCTCTCCCAATTAGCTCTCAGATAAGATTATTCGGCAAACATAGGGAATGCTTCCAAACTCAAGGCCTAATGATCAAGATCTTCATAGCTAAAGGGATAACATCACAGGAACGATCCTCAAAGGACCCATTAAGAACCTCAAACTCAAAAACCTTATGGACAAGAATACATAGAAATAGACATATTACAGGGTATAATTGGTCAGCACTCTCTTCCACCAATGATCAACAACACATGTGTCTAAGTTAGATCAGTATCCTACAAGCCTCTGGTATATCATCTTGTTGGATCCAAATGTGAGATCTATAATACCAACTTGATCTAGATGCATACATGTTGAAATCCATTCATACAACTCTACTTGAAAACAATTAAAAGAAGGTCTCATACAACTCATGCTACAAATTGTCTCTCGTACCCATTTATGTGCATCAAACTTAGTTCCAGTACTAAATCTCTAAGGAAACTCATCCTCCATGTCCTCTTAAAACCATACCTCAACATTTTCTAGGGTTAAGTGCTTCTGTAAGCATGCATCATTCTCATAATATCTTCAAAAAAGATGTTTCAGACAATGGAACCAAGATGTAGTCCTTTTTTATGTGCCACTTATAACTAACTTTCTAATCCCATGCGTGCCAACGGCTTATCACCTAGCAAGAGCCAGGTGCTAAAAGCCCAATCGTGCGCACGCACGAGTGTCGAGCCCCTCATTTATGTGAGCATTGTGAGAAGATGATGTCACTTGATAAAATAGCTTAGATGCATAAAACGTAAATTATCATGCATTCATTTTGAGAGGTATAGGATGAACTATTAGATCAACATACACCATTCAGATAACAAGAGAAATATATTCTAGTGAGAAAATATGATTCATTACATAAATAAGAGAAACAATAGGGTTTGTACCCATGAACAATATATTCATAATAGAGAAACATATTTCTATATTAATAATAGTTCCAGTAACCACATTAAATTCACAATGGTTCAAAACATAACAAATGTATCAATACATTTCATAACTCATGCATCATAGACATTCTAGCTATGTTTCCCTTATTACATAATGATTATCACATAACCCATCCCACTAGATATACTACCATTTCTACAGTCCTATCAAATGAGTAACCCCATCACCTTATAACATCCTAATATTCCCTGGAAGGAGCTTCAACCTCCATCCTCTCTCATGAATGATCTTGATGATTCCATTCATCTACCTCTCTCCATCCATGTGTGTCTTCCTTGATCTAGAGCATCTCTATAAATAGGCTTAGCACCCACAACCATGCCTTCCTCCAGGAGAAGATAAAATGCTAAGTGTCTGTGTGGTCCTTGTTATCTCATTTTAGTGATTCCAGCTATACTTAAGATAACCTAGAATTTTTCTGGAAAGCTCTCCTAAAATGCTCTTTTGCAAGAGATGTCTTCAGGTTTGGAGATGTTCAACATGCATGAAAAAATATTCTTTGCATGCTATATACCACTCAGTCTCCAGGCTAGCACCTTATCCACTTCACACTAGCCTAGTATGGGTCATGTTTTCGGATTCATCAGCATCAGAACATTTTTTGTAATGGAAAGCATGCTACATGTCAATTAAGTCCTGATATGTCCCTTTGTGTCAGGTTTGTGGAACCTTGGCATGCCAAAGCATCTCATGGTTTCATGTCATTTAAAACCCTAAACTTAAACCCTGAATTGATAGCTAAATGCACTTTGTACCCCATGTGCCTTATTCCTCACTGGCACTCCACGCATGATGACATGCGCCCTTTGGAACTTAGCCAAGTATGTCTTGTAGTTGTCACACATGTCATGTGACACTGTAATAAATGTTGGAAGTTTTTATAGAATAGTATGAAATCACATGTCATTCTTATCTTTTGTACCTGTGCTTGTGTGCATTTTATCATGCATGCTCTCTCAAACTTCAAACCCGATTCGATGTAATGCTTGATTGCGTGATAAATATTTCAAATAATTTAAATATTATTATGAAGGTATTTTCTCTGACATCTACTTTTTAGTTCATGTAGAAAATGTTTGTATGATGTATCTTTACATCTATTCTCCTTCCTTTCCCATTTTTCTTCTAGGTTTAGGGTCTCTAGGTTTTCTTCTTCTTTCTGGTTTGTAGTCCAATAGAAATTATTGATTAAGAGTTTACCCATAGGAAGTTTTCCTATTCTATACCTTGTAAAATACATTTTTGATGTGTTTTAAAGAAAAGGTGAAGAATACAGAGTCCTAACTGTTCTAATGGAGGATATACTTGCATGTTTGGCTATATGTAAAAAACCCGATTTACCTCAGTCTTCAGATTTTATAGTGGTGTTTAACTTAATACTCTAAACTTCATTTCCATTTGTTTCTAAAACTTTCCAAGTGCCGGGCATCCAACAGTCATTCTAAAATGAAATTTTTGGTGTTAGTCAGGGACTATCCAATTGCCAGTGCATCCAACATTTAAATACTTACATTCGATTTCTAGTGTGCTGGGTTTTACTACCATAGGGTCAGTTCATCTCTACAAACTTCCTACATCCTCTTTCACAATATGTCAAGTTTTATCTATGTTTCGACACTCTTTCTCCAGAATGTGTCAGGTTTCATCAGGTGCTTTAAAAATCCTAAAATATATGGCTAAGTGTGGGAGTACATTTTGGGGTTGTCCCAGCAAGCTTTAAAGGTAATGAGTGATACAGATAAGAGTATAGTATATGCATAAAATCTTCAAGATAATGTCTCTTGAAATTAATACCTGGATTAGCTTAAGACTATTTCAAAATGGATATGGGATTTATCTATAATACAAGTATCGGAAGATGGAATCCCCTTCCTATCTACAATGCAATTATGAAATCTGAGATATTGAACTTGGTAACGATTGACAGGGACGATTTCTGGAATAGAAAACAGGATTCTTCTCAGAGTCCTTGGATGAAGGTCGTTAGCGTAAACCAATGGCCTTTATCTTGTCATTAGGAATCCCTTACATGTATTGTCAGATGCACCTGAGTTCATTTTGGCCAATGCTTATCATTATGAAACTCTTAACTCTCGATCCTTGAAAAATCAAGCACCTTAAGTAATAGTGAAGTTGGATGGCACACATTTTGATGAACTCTTAAGATGTAGACACCAAATTTCAGGAATCATTTTGACGTCCCCCTTCAGTCCCCACATGTATATCCTAGGATTTAATTACCTACAATTAAGACTGCATCATGCACTGTTGGTCGTCAAATAGGACTTTTAAGAAGAGCAACAGTCAGGGGAAAAGAAGTCCCTCCTCTTTAATGGGAGAGGTTCCCTTATTCAGAAACGAACTTATTTACAAATATACAAAACATGATTTTATGGTTGAAATTAGATATTACGAAAGTGTTTTCCACAAGGATCATCAGTTACAAAAGGACTGAGGAAAGCAAATACGAAGATGAGCAGAAGAGTAACATACAGGATTATAGATAGCAGAATAATCCTTTATGTATGCGAAGTTGCAGTGAATTTAAAACAAGATCATTTGCATTGGATGAACAAGACGAGATTACCAGACACAAAGTTTTGTAGATCACCTTCTTCAGATTCATTAATCAAGGACACAAAGTTCCTTCTTGGTTGTACAAGATCACTATACTCGCAATATTTGAAAAATATGCAATAAGTGAGACTAACGAACTATAAACAAAAGATCTTCACGAAATTAAATGAAAACACAGAGATAACAAAGATTAGATAGACAATGAATGGAAAGCCCTTTTGTATTGATTTCTCTCTGATCTATTTACACTTTCAGAAAATATGCCAGTTCTTCCTCCCTTTTGAATGGTGTGGAAATGCCATTATATAGCGTACAAGTCAGTTACTCTTCGTAACCGTTTCTTTTAACCAAGAATAGTTAAGGACTGCCAACCGCAATACATCAACCTTTTACAAAGAAAACAGAAAAGAAAGAGAAGAAGAGAAAAGAACGGGGAAGAAGACAGGTGGCCGGTCACTGAGAGGGACCAACTGACTTCAGAATCCGCTGCCTGAACTTCTTTAACGCCTCAGCTATGTCTCTGCCATGAGGGACTGACGTGTTGGTCGTAGACTGCATCCAAAATCCAAGGCACTTCTCCATCTCTTTATCAAACTTGACCTGAGTATGATAATATTTGTTTGCTTCTTCAATGGCAGATTGAAGAGAGCAAATCTCCTTCATTTTCTCCTTGGAGATGGAACTTTCCTTAAATAGGTTATCTTTGACAAAAGCTCTGAATTGAGCTTTGATTTCTTGCAAGGAAAGGGAAATACCAAAAGTCTCATCCTGAAGATGACAGTGTATATCCTTGAAAGCAGAGACCACCAGTGTCTTGAAAGATTCACCCTTCTGCCAACTGTTCTTCAGTTCTCCCAAAGCCTCCTCCAGGACTATGATCTTCCACTCCACACTGTAGACCCATGATTTTGATAGATTGTCCTTTGCATCATCAAATACTTTATTCGCCAGCAAAATGTTCTCATCTGTCTATCCCATAAGGCGGAGGTCTACTATGCAACTGCTCCAGATTTTGAGCTCTTTATCCATGGTATTGATAGTGGAGGAGAGCTTCAGTTGCACATTGTTCACCTTTTCATGGAGTTTGAAAGCTTCATCGATGAAGTTTAACCCAGCAACAAGCATGTCTTCCACCATGGCTTCAATAGCTCTGCCATAGACAGAATGCTTGTGCATATCTTTAATACTCTGCACTTCATCTTGGCTTAGAATTACTGGAGGTCGAAGAGTAGTCAATGGGGTAGGGTCCAAAACTTTGTCCTTAGACAAAAGAGACTTGATGAAACCTGTGAGAACTTGGGCCTGTTCTTCCAACTATTCAATAGTTTGTTGCCCTTTCTCTACCCTCCCAATGACTCTTGTGACTGTTTCCTGGAGGTTGTGAATTTCACCTTCAGGGGTAGACTCTCCCATTGGGATTCTCGAGAGCTCTAAGTTAGATACCTGTAAGTCCTGCTCTGATTTATCCATTGAAGGCTTGGAAATCTCCAAGAATTACTGGCCTTGAGCATCAGACACTATTCTGGAGGTAGTTCTGGATTTCTTGGCACGAGAAGGAGTGGTGCCCAACAAGGCTGCGACAGCATCAAAATTTGTCCCTGAACTCCGAGAGGAAAATTTCCTCTTCCTTTTGTCAACCAGAGGTTGCACCCACGCAAAAGAGGAAGAATAATCAGCAGGGGGGACAAGGGGACCAAGAGACAGAGAGCTCATGATGCTCAAGGTCTGTGCAGTTGTTGACTCGAGTTGAGAGGTGAGTGGGGCACTTGGGGCAATTGCGGCAGAAGAATCAACATTACCTGAAAGCTCAGTGCTCTGGATTTCTTTATCTTTATCAGTTGGATCTTCAGGAGCACTTGCAAGAGTTGGTACTTCACTTTCTTCACTTTCACTGAGAACAATGATGTTCTCTGGTCCTATAGGCAACTCTGCCTGCTTTCTTTGAGGGTCACTTTCCACAGGTTCTTGGCTTGAAGAAATGAACAGTGATAGGGACTAGGGTTCTTTCTATGTTCTGAGCATCCAGAGTTGTTTTGCAAGTGTAGTTTCCCAGAGAGATGCGAAAGTGCAAGCCAGAAATCTTCTTATCCCTGCAAGTTCTGTGCAACTTGTCTAACTGTCTGCATACTTCTATCAAGGCCATTTTATCATTGCAGAACATGGGCAGTCTCAGAGGGGTGCCTTCATAGCCGGCGAGCTTGATATAAGATAATTTCTTGAATTGGATGAAATAAGCACCATATTGTGATATCAGGTTCATTGCTTCATTTGAAAACCTTCAAGCAGTATCACCTTCGAGCAGTCTGACCACATACATGGTAAAAGCGTCATTGACCCTTCTGAAATTACGATTGTTGGTCTCCAAAGTGAACTGCGGGTAGTAGGCATATACTGGATCATCTTTGTGTGCATCTATATAAGAAAAAACAAACCACTGCCTTGATGCTGCCAGAGTATACATCAGGTACAAAGTCATATAGAACTTCTTCATTTGCTGCACATTGGACAGCTGCTCCGTCAAATTCATGCTTATGATTTCTGCCCAATTGATATTTTGCATTCCTTCGCACACCATGCTAATGAGAGGGCACATCCAAAAGTGAAATTCATTGGTAGAGGGAAAACCCATAACCCGAGCCAGCAAGATTATGAAGTCTGACAACTCTTCATTGAAATCTACTCAGAAGAGGGTTTTGGTCAGACGAGAAGCTCCCTTCCTAGGGTTTTTTAGCCAGGACTTCGCCACTCATGCCTTATATTTGTCACTGTCTTGGTCGAACAGGGCCTGTGCTTGATCTCGAGAAATGACTATGGCATTATCCATCTCTGGAATCCTTAGAGCAGTGCCGATGGCGGCAGTATCCAATTTGGCGATAAGTTCCCCATGTATATTAGTCAATTCGCTCGAAGCGGGGTTGAAGTGAGCTCCACATGAAAGCACGGTATCAGCACACTGTACCGAGATTGGGAAACCTCCGGCGAAAGCCAAACCGCTATCGTGAATCATCTGTGCCATTGGTGTAGGGTTTGCGTCTGCCATCCTTGCCCAGAAATCACCGAAGTCAAGATGGCGAGCTTCGCTGTCCCCAATATTGCAAACGGCAGACTCAAGTGGAGAAATTTGTTCCTGTCCCTAGAATTTGATCTTCATATTGATAGTCTCTGAGGGGCAACCTAGACTCTGGAAGGAATTACAGAGGGAGGGGAACGAGCGCAGGTTTGCAAATTGCAAGGGTTCGAGCAAAAGATAGCAATGGAAGTAGTGTGAAAAATGCAAAGGGGAAATTCTCGTTAAATAGCCGTTTAGGAGAGAGAAAAGACCATGAATGCGCATTTAATACATAACCACCAATTTGAATAAGCATGATATTCGGGTAGAGCGGGAAAAATAAGCACGAATGACACTTGGTACGCTTGGGACATGTGAGACGCGAATGCGCGAAACACGCGGCTCGGCCGGTTCGGGCAAAACGGGGAGAAGACGCACAAATGCATTTTGGGACACTTGGGACGAAAACGCGCGAAGGTACGCGAGTTCGGGTGTTTCGGCCGAAAATGGAACAAAAGGCCCATTTGAACTTGGGACATTTGGAACAAAAAGTTCTGGAGTACGCGGCTCGGCCGGTTGAAGATGGAACAACTTGCACTTTTTGATTTGGGGCATTTGGAACAAGAAAGTGCGAAGTACGCGGTTCGGGTGTTTCGGCCGAAATTGGAACACCTCGCACAAAAGTTTTGGGACACTTGGGACAAAAAGTTCCGATGGGCCCGAAAATGGAACAACTTCGGGGGTTTCGGCCGATCGGGGAACAGAATGCACTTTCGTACTTGGGACAGTTGGGACAAAAAGTTCCGACAGGCCCGAAAATCACACAAAATGACCCAAAACACAGACTTTCTCGATTTTCACGACTTAGGCACTTTAGGGAAAAACACTCATAACTCAAAATTTTGAAAATTTACTTTATCAGAGCAGGGAATTTTGAGTGGACAACAGCTGGCTCCTTCTGGGGATGACTTGGCATAAATTCAAGGAATGAGGCAAGGCAAGAACTTAGACAAACTCGTGGAAAGCAGACCAGTGCCTTATCCATTGGGCCACGGAGTCAAAAAGGAGACCAATACAGAGGGCAACACACCAAAACAACAAAAGGGAAACACACCAAAAGCAGAGAAGCAAAACACTATACAGAATATACAAAGGACTTCCTAGTCACCTAGGACTTGAACAACTTGAGGTACTGCCCACTATAAGGAAGTGGGAGGGGAGAACCATCCATGTAATCAAGATAGAAAGAATTCTTACCAGCAAAGTGCCTGATCTTGAAAGGTCCGAGCCACAGGGAATCAAACTTTCCATGGCTGCCACGAGGTTCATGTCTTTTGTCCCATAACAGCACGGTGTCTCCAACTTGGAAATCTCTGAACCTAGCTTTCTTGTCAAACAGGACCTTTACCTTCTGCTGGTGAACAGATATCCTATCAGCAACCATCAATCTGTCCTCATTCAGTTTGTGCAGGTACATAATTCTCTTGTCCAGAGCATTGCTGAAACTAGTATCCTCAATGGCCTTCATTAGGTGCAAGGCTGGCAGTTCCACTGTCACTGGCAATTGAGCCTCAACTCCATACACCACTTGAAAAGGGGACATTCCAATGGCTCTTTTAGGTGTGATCCTATCTGCCCAAAGAGCATCATAGAGCTTCTTGTGCCAGTTTCGTTGAGACTCATTGACCAACTTCCTTATAATTGTCACCAGATTTTTGTTGGTGGATTCTGCTTGCCCATTTCCCTGGGGGTAATAATCTGAAGAATGAGCCAGTGAGATGCCATACCCGTAGCAGAAATCCATTATCTCAGTTGAGGAGAAGTTTGAAGCATTATCTGTTACAATCTTGTTAGGTACACCATACCTTACCAAGATGTTCTCTTTGATGAAGCTGCATACCACTTCAGAAGTAGTGCTCTTGACTGGAATAGCTTCTACCCATTTGGTGAAGTAGTCAGTGGCAGTTAGCACATGAGTGTGACCAGCACTAGAAGCAGGATTAAGTGCACCAATGAAGTCCAAACCCCACTGTTGAAATGGTTCCTCAATCACAACTGGCTTGAGAGGCAACGATGCCAGTTTAGGTCTTCCCACAAAAGTCTGACAAGCCTCACATTTATCCACCCACTTGGATGCATCTCTGAACAAGGAAGGCCAGTAGTATCCTCCACGGAGTATCTTGTGAGCAGTGACCGTTGATGAATAGTGCCCTCCACATGCCTGATCATGAAAAGCTGAGAGCAATTTTCTCTGCTGTTCCTTGTCCACACACTTCAAAAATCTCCCATCTAAGCCACGCTTGAACAAAGCATTTTCCCATAATACATATTGTGCTGACCTCAATTTAACAGTCCTCTTTTCCTTGGTAGTTAAATGAGAGGGGCATTCCCCATAGGTGAGATAATGGGTGATGTCAGCATACCATTCATCGACTGAGCTAAGGAACAGAACAGTAGGAATGTCAGCTTTCTCCTCCAGCAACTCATGTTTAGCTCCTTCAGCAATGAGCTCACAAAGACCTTTTCCACGAACCAGCTTGGTCGGTTTGATATCAATGTCGTACTCTTGGACCTTAGCAACCCAGTTCCCTCTCTTGGATCCAAATTCTTGTTGTGTGAGAATCGACTTAACAGTTGTATCTGGAACCAGCACCATGGAGTGAGAGTTGAGGATATAAAAACGAAACTGCTTCACAGCTTTGACCACTGCAAAAGCATGCTTCTCCATCATGGTGTATTTCAACTCGTGATCCTTTAGAATATAGCTCATGAACGCAATTGGGAGTTCATGCTCATTAGAGTCTTCTTGAGTTAAGACAGCAGCCAGGGTATTATCTGTAGCATAACAATAGATGATGAAATCTTTGCTGAAATCAGGACAGGCCAAAACTGGAGTTTTAGCGATAGCTCTCTTGATACCCTCAAAGGATTCCTTTCCTCCAGAAGACCAACCAAATGTTTGCTTCCCTTTCATCATTTGAGAAATATTCAAAGTTAACTCTGCAAAATCAGGGATGAACCTTCTTAAAAAATTGATCTTACCGAAGAAGGAGTGCACACCCTTTTTACTGGTTGGGAGAGGAATTTGCTGGATAGCTTGTACTCGTTCAGGGTCAATCTTAATGCCATCCTTGGAGACAATGTGCCCTAATAGTTTTCCCTCTGTGACACAGAAAACAGATTTTTTAGGATTCAAAGAAATTCCATGCTCTCTGCATCTTAGCAGAACTGTCTCTAGGTGATCAAAATGATCCGCTCTTGTCTTGGAAAACACTGTCAGGTCATCAAGATATATGACAATACACTTCCCTTTCAAGCTTCCAAAAGCTAGATCCATGGCTCTCTGAAAAGTGGCACCAGCGTTAATGAGCCCAAAAGGCATCCTCTTGTAAGCAAAGGTGCCCCAAGGAGTAGTGAAGGCTGTCTTGTGTTGATCTGCAGTATCAACCTCTACCTGATTATATCCAGAAAATCCATCAAGCATAGATAACATTTCCGATCCTGTTACTGCTTGCAATACTTGATCCATCATAGGCAAAGGATAATTATCTTTCAGAGAAGCCTGATTCAGGTTCCTGAAATCAACACAGATGCGGATCTCACCATTCTTCTTTCTAACAGGCACAATGTTTGCAATCCATGTTGAATGGTGAATGGGAAAGATGATTTTAGCCTTCAACAACTTCTGTATCTCCTGAAAGATGGTGTCAGCTACTTTGGGGTTGTATTGTCTCTGTTTCTGCTTGAAAGGCTTAATTCCAGGCTTAAGAGGAATAGAGTGCTGCATATCTTTTGGCTTGAAAGCTTTCAAATCTTCATAAGAATAAGCGAGAACATCCTTATACCTTTTCAAAAGATCAATTGCTTTTCTCCTCTCATCCGCTGTGCAACATTTCCCAATATTTACTAGCTTAGGGTCAGTAGGACTCCCAATGTCAATCTTATCATACTCAGCTGATTGCTGAGGCCCAGAAGAAGCTCTAGATTTCACATACCTGTCATGCTTATCAAATAATTCCTCCAAACTCACCAACCCTTTAGGAATCTTGTTTCCTTTGAGATTGATGCATCCATCTTGATCTGTTTCTTCTCCTTGGGTGACAGCTTTGCCAAAGGGCACACTTTCACGAGGCAGGTTGTCACTTCCCTCAAAATACAGTTGTTCAAAATTACCTTTGAGTTCCAGGAAGGAAAGAAAATGCTGATCATTATTGAAAACCTGCCAGTTATTGGAGTTGTCAGGTACACTAGGCCGATGGACCATTTCAATGGTGAATTTGTCCTGAGAGAAATCAGGATGAGGAATCAGCAGTGACCCTGAGACAGCTAGTGAATCAGCCCTGCTGTTCTTTTCCCTAGGTATTGCTTCAATAGAGAAAGCATCAAGGAACTCAATGGAATCCCAAACTTGATTCCGGTAATGCTTCAGCCTCCCATTTTTTACCTGAAAGAGGTTTCTGACTTGCTTTACAATCAGCTCTGCATCACCACGAGCTAGGAGATTCTTTACACCTTGTTCTTTGGCCACCTGCAATCCGAGAATGAGAGCCTCGTATTCTGCTGTGTTATTAGTATTCTCGAACTGTAACTTGAATGAAAAGGGGTGTAGGCTTCCTTCAGGTGACACTAGCAGGACACCAGCTCCAGAACCAGCTGAGGAACAACTTCCATCAAATTCTAAAATCCAAACCCCGTTAGGATCTCTAGGAGACACTTTGGGGGGTGGGATTTCATCAGGGGACATAATCATGTAATTACCATGACCCATATCCTCATAGAGTATTTGTGCTTTAGGATCATCCGTCTTCTGCACAATATACTCAGATTGTTTCTCAGGCAGCAGCTTCTTCATTTGTCCATTAACCGGTACAAGGGCATGTGACCAATCCATTTGAATTTCCCCACCCACATCTTTACAAAAGTTCCTACTTAGCAACATCCCGTATGAAGGAGGGATATCTGCTACTAAGATGGTAGCCAACACTTTCTTTTCAGGCAAGGCAGCAAAAGCCACTTGTGCATCTTTAATCCTTCCAACCAGAGGCACTTCCTTACTCTCCATAGAGTAGCAAGATCCATAAGTACGAGTGAGGGTTAAGCCTAAAGCATGAGCTACTTTAGCTGGCATGACATTGTCCGAGGCTCCTGAATCTATGACACAATTGCTGAGTCTATGGCCAGCTATGAGAAGTGTTACATAAAATGGTTTAATTTTGTCACCAGGCGAGGTGACAGCAGCTACCAGACTGGGCTGTGGTGCAGAAGGAGGAGTAGGCAAAAGGCCTTTAGAAGTGGTCTTGGAATGGGAATTAACAAATTGAATCATCTTGGCAAAAGCTTTGGGATGGGTCTGATAGTATTCAGCTTCTGAGATTTGGACCTTGGTCTTTTTCAGGTGATCAACAATATCAAAAGACCCAGAAGTGGACGGGCCATCATCATTTGAAATTCTAGGCTTATCAACTTTAGGAGAAAAAGAAGAAGCAACTTTGGTAGCAGGATTGATAGGACTCACCTTTGGTGTAGACGAAGTAGGGATAGGAGATCCTCTTTTTGCAATCACGGGAATGGTTGTCGACTGCTCCTTGGATTTCTTGATAGGCTGTGTCACTTTCTCCCTCTGACGTGTCTGCTCTCGAGTCATGACAGCAAATGATTCGCTATTCATGTCAGCTACCACTTCATCATAATCATCTCCATCATCAATACCCTCGGTGGTAAAGAAATTAACTCGAGATCCCTCAAGTTCTTCAGCCTCATCATCAAATTCCTCCACAAACTCCTCGCAAGCTTCATTAGCCTCATCATCATCTGGCTCTTCAACTTCACAGGTTGCATTCACAGGAACCTTAATAGGAGGTCCTTCAAGTGCTAGTCTTGTTTGAGAAGCAGGCAAACGATTCCTGGGCTGGAAATTTCTTCTTGGAACATCTGCATAAGGGGCATGCTAAGCCAATTGTTTCTTTATAGCAATAAGATCATTCGCAAGTTTCTGAACTAATGGATCAGTGTTAGGTCCAGGGGTGGAAGAGGAAGAAGCAGCAGACTTAGATTTGGGAGGGTCTCTTCTCAACTTCCCTGACATGATCAAGTCATCTTCGACACTAACAGCCAGTTCTTGATCTAGAGCTAACGTTGCGAGATTAGCCCTTCTTAGTGCATAACTAACTTTAGGTGATTGGGCATTTAGAAAGAAACATTTTTGAATCTGATCAACAGGTCGAGTGTTTGTTGGAATTTTATTTATCAACCTGTTGAACTGGGCCACAAATTCTCTCATGGGCTCTTGTGAATCTTTCTTTATCTGAGAGATTTGGGCTAGCAAGGCATGGACATCTTCTACTGGCTTGAAACGATTCTCGAACTGGGTTCTCATTGTGTCCCAGTCGGTTATAGCACCAGCCGGAAGGTGAAAGAACCAATCGGCAGCATTATCTTGTAGAGTCTCCACGAACAGTCTTACGGAGACGTCCTCATGTTCAACTCCCAAAACTCCACATGCAACTATGAAGGCTGCAATATGTTCATCAGGATGTACTTTGCCATCACCTTTGAATTTTGGGAAGTTCTTTCGGTTACCTCTGGGTAACTCATGTAAAGGCTGAGTAAGGGCCAGGGGCCCGACACGTTGACCCCATGGTAATGGTGCCGCCATTCTTGGAAATATGGCTTGGAGAGGAACTTTAACACCAGCGAGGATCAAAGCTCGTAGATTGGGACTAGCAGGCTCTGAAGGAATACCACCCGTAGGACTTCTATCTTGAACAGGTGGAGTGCTTGTCAAACGAGTCCTTCTATCTCTTGTTGAAGTTGAAAGGAAAGGAAAACCTTGTCGCTCTAAAAGCTGAAACTGAGAATCTTCAATACCAAGGGCCCTTCTCCCTCGAGTGAAACGCAGAGTCGCCAGATCAAAGGATGATCAAAAATAATAGAACTGGTAAATCCCCAGCGGAGTCGCCAAAAACTATTGGTCGTCAAATAGGACTTTTAAGAAGAGCAACAGTCAGGGGACAAGAAGTCCCTCCTCTTTAATGGGAGAGGTTCCCTTATTCAGAAACGAACTTATTTACAAATATACAAAACATGATTTTATGGTTGAACTTGGATATTACGAAAGTGTTTTCCACAAGGATCATCAGTTACAAAAGGACTGAGGAAAGGGAATACGGGGATGAGCAGAAGAGCAACATGCAGGATTATAGATAGCAGAATAATCCTTTATGTATGCGGAAGTTGCAGTGAATTTAAAACAAGATCGTTTGCATTGGATGAACAAGACGAGATTACCAGACACAAAGTTCTGTAAATAACCTTCTTCAGATTCATTAATCAAGGACACAAAGTTCCTTCTTGGTTGTACAAGATCACTATACTCGCAATATTTGAAAATATGCAATAAGTGAGACTAACGAACTATAAACAAATGATCTTCACGAAATTAAATGAAAACACAGAGATAACACAGATTAGATAGACAATGAATGGAAAGCCCTTTTGTATTGATTTCTCTCTGATCTATTTACACTTTCAGAAAATATGCCCAGTTCTTCCTCCTTTGGAATGGCGTAGAAATACCATTATATAGCCTACAAGTCAGTTACTTTTTGTAACCGTTTCTTTTAACTAAAGAATAGTTAAGGACTGCCAACTCGCAGTACCTCAACCTATTACAAAGAAAACGGAAAAAGAAAGGGAAGAAGAGAAAAGAATGGGGGAGAAGACAGGTGTCCGATCACTGAGAGGGACCCACTGACTTCAAAATCCGCTGTCTGAATCTCTTCAACGCCTCAGCTATGTCTCTGCCACGGGGAACTGACGTGTTGGCTGTAGACTGAGTCCAAAATCCAAGGCACCTCTCCATCTCTTTATCAAACTCGACCTGAGTATGATAATCTTTGTTTGCTTCTTCAATGGCAGATTGAAGAGAGCAAATCTCCTTCATTTTCTCCTTGGAGATGGAACTTTCCTTAAATAGGTTATCTTTGACAAAAGCTCTGAATTGAGCTTTGATTTCTTGTAAGGAAAGGAAGATACCAGAAGTCTCATCCTGAAGATGACAGTGTATATCCTTGAAAGCAGAGACCACCAGTGTCTTGAAAGATTCACCCTTCTGCCAACTGTTCTTCAGCTCTCCCAAAGCCTCCTCCAAGACTTTGATCTTCCACTCCACACTGTAGACCCATGATTTTGATAGATTGTCCTTTGCATCATCAAAGACTTTATTCGCCAGCAAAATGTTCTCATCTGTCTGTCCCATAAGGCGAAGGTCTACTATGCAACTGCTCCAGATTTTGAGCTCTTTATCCATGGTATTGATAGTGGAGGAGAGCTTCAGTTGCACATTGTTCACCTTTTCGTGGAGTTTGAAGGCTTCATCGATGAAGTTTAACCCAGCAACAAGCATGTCTTCCACCATGGCTTCAATAGCTCTGCCATAGACAGAATGCTTGTGCATATCTTTAATACTCTGCACTTCATCTTGGCTTAGAATTACTGGAGGTGGAAGAGTAGTCAATGGGGTAGGGTCCAAAACTTTGTCCTTAGACAAAAGAGACTTGATGAAACCTGTGAGAACTTGGGCCTGTTCTTCCAACTGTTCAATAGTTTGTTGCCCTTTCTCTACCCTCCCAATGACTCTTGTGACTGTTTCCTGGAGGTTGTGAATTTCACCTTCAGGGGTAGACTCTCCCATTGGGATTCTCGAGAGCTCTAAGTCAGATACCTGCAAGTCCTGCTCTGATTTATCCGTTGAAGGCTTGGCAATCTCCAGGAATTGCTGACCTTGGGCATCAGACACTATTCTGGAGGTGACTTTGGCTTTCTTGGCACGAGAAGGAGTGGTGCCCAACAAGGCTGCGACAACATCAAAATTTGATCCCGAGCTTTGAGAGGAGAATTTCCTCTTCCTTTTGTCAACCAGAGGTTGCACCCACGCAAAAGAGGAAGAAGAATCAGCAGGAGGAACAAGGGGACCAAGAGACAGAGAGCTCATGACGCTCAAGGTCTTTGCAGCTGTTGACTCGAGTTGAGAGGCGAGTGGGGCACTTGGGGCAATTGCGGCAGAAGAATCAACATTACCTGAAAGCTCAGTGCTCTGGATTTCTTTATCTTTATCAGCTGGATCTTCAGGAGCACTTGCAGGAGTTGGTACTTCACTTTCTTCACTTTCACTGAGAACAATGATGTTCTCTGGTCCCATAGGCAACTCTGCCTGCTTTCTTTGTGGGTCACTTTCCACAGGTTCCTTCTTAACCTCCTTGAGCTTCTTCTGGTACACTTGAGGGGATGAAGAAGGAGTAGAAACTGCAGGTCCTTGTATTGATGAGGCAGGAGGGGTCTTCACTGGGGTTTCTGACCTTGGAATAGATGCTTCTCTTCTTGGAGTTGAAGCATCCTTAGAAGAGGACTCTCCTGAATGCCTCCTGAATTCTCGAACCATCCTGTCAAACCAAACCTTAGTCCTGACCAAGACTGGAGCAAGGATCTCAGCCAGATCATCCCTCTCTTTCCTGTTCCAATCCAGGTCCTCCAAAGGAGTGTGCTTAATCACACTTTCATACTCGTACGAGTATAGATCAGAATTGTCATCCTGGAGACCTTCAGGAACTTGGTACAGACCGAGTTCTTGGATCAATTGCAGGGAGAACCTGCCACAATGCCTTCTCCTGGCTTCAAAATCATCTGCACAATCAGCCCAGTAGTCTTCTGTATCTGCCCTATGATGATAGATTATCTTGATGTTCTGTTCAATAAACTTCTTCAAGTCAAAGCAGGTTCTTGGCTTGAAGAAATGAACAGTGATAGGGACCAGGGCTCTTTCTATGTTCTGAGCATCCAGAGCTGTTTTGCAAGTGTAGTTTCCCAAAGAGATGGGAAAGTGCAAGCCAGAAATCTTTTTATCTCTGCAAGTCCTGTGCAACTTGTCTAACTGTCTGCATACTTCTATCAAGGCCATTTTATCATTGCAGAACATGGGCAGTCTCAGAGGGGTGCCCTCATAGCCGGCGAGCCTGATATAAGAGAATTTCCTGAATTGGATGAAATAAGCACCATATTGTGATATCAGGTTCATTGCTTCATCTGAAAACCTTCTAGCAGTATCACCTTCGAGCAGTCTGACCACATACATGGTAAAAGCGTCATTGACCCTTCTAAAATTGCGATTGCTGGTCTCCAAAGTGAACTGCGGGCAGTAGGCATATACTGGATCATCTTTGTGTGCATCTATATAAGAAAAACCGAACCACTGCCTTGATGCTGCCAGAGTATACATCAGGTACGAGGTCATGTAGAACTTCTTCGTTTGCTGCACATTAGACAGCTGCTCCGTCAAATTCATGCTTATGATTTCTACCCAATTGATATTTTGCGTTCCTTCGCACACCATGCTGATGAGCGGGCACATCCAGAAGTGAAATTCGTTGGTAGAGGGCAAACCCATAACCCGAGCCAGCAAGATTATGAAGTCTGACAACTCTTCATTGAAATCTACTCGGAAGAGGGTTTTGGTCAGACGAGAAGCCCCCTTCCTAGGGTTTTTTAGCCAGGACTTCGCCACTCGTGCCTTATATTTGTCACTGTCTTGGTCGAACAGGGCCTGTGCTTGGTCCCGAGAAACGACTATGGCATTATCCATCTCTGGAATCCTCAGAGCAGTGCCAATGGCGGCAGCATCCAATTTGGCGATAAGTTCCCCATGTATATTAGCCAATTCGCTCGAAGCGGGGTCGAAGTGAGCTCCGCATGAAAGCACGGTATCAGCACACTGTACCAAGATTGGGAAACCTCCGGCAAAAGCCAAACCGCTATCGTGAATCATCTGTGCCATTGGTGTAGGGTTTGTGTCCGCCATCCTTGCCCAGAAATCACCGAAGTCAAGATGGCGAGCTTCGCTGTCCCCAATATTGCAAACGGCAGACTCAAGTGGAGAAATTTGTTCCTGTCCCTGGAATTTGATCTTCATATTGATAGTCTCTGAGGGGCAACCTAGACTCTGGAAGGAATTACAGAGGGAGGGGAACGCGCGCAGGTTTGCAAATTGCAAGGGTTCGAGCAAAAGATAGCAATGGAAGTAGTGTGAAAAATGCAAAGGGGAAATGCTCGTTAAATAGCCGTTTAGGAGAGAGAAAAGACCATGAATGCGCATTTAATACATAACCACCAATTTGAATAAGCATGATATTCAAGTAGAGCGGGAAAAATAAGCACGAATGACACTTGGTACGCTTGGGACATGTGAGATGCGAATGCGTGAAACACGTGGCTCGGCCGATTCGGGTGAAACACGGGGAGAAGACGCACAAATGCATTTTAGGACACTTGGGACGAAAACGCGCGAAGGACGCGATTCGGGTGTTTGGGCCGAAAATGGAACAAGAGGCCCGTTCGAACTTGGGACATTTGAGAACAAAAATTTCTGGAGTACGCGGCTCAGCCGGTTCGGGCGAAAATGGAACAACTTGCAGTTTTTGATTTGGGGCATTTGGAACGACTCGGGTGTTTCGGCCAAAAATGGAACATCTCGCACAAAAAATTTTGGGACACTTGGGACAAAAAGTTCCGACGGGCCTGAAAATGGAACAACTTCAGGGGTTTTGGCCGTTCGGGGAACAGAATGCACTTTTGTACTTGGGACAGTTGGGACAAAAAGTTCCGATAGGCCCGAAAATCACACAAAATGACCCAAAACACAGACTTTCTCGATTTTCATGACTTAGGCACTTTAGGGAAAAACACTCAATAACTCAAAATTTTGAAAATTTACTTTTATCAGAGCAGGGAATTTTGAGTGGACAACAGGCACATGAATAAAAATTTCTTGATCAAGGCCAAGCCATCCATCTCAAGGTTTCCCAAGTTTGTCCCTAGGAGTGATTTCATCCTTGAAATTAGTGACATCATCACCTTGCTGAGTTGAGTATTTGGACTCCTTGAGTCAAGGGAATTCCAAGGATGGATGTATAAATTCATGGTGATTATGAAGAAGAATGAACAAGGGATAGATTAGAGCAGTCTCATAAGTGATGAGATTGATTCCCAAATGAAGACAATCTTAACTACAGGAAAATTCTATATGTCATCGTATGTCACCTATGTAGCAGTTGGCATGAGAACTTATCATGGATTGGATGCAAAAGGAGATAGGGCTACAAAACACATATATCAGTACCTCCCTCAGCTAATAATGAAAGGTTATGAAGATCAGTTCAGAAGAGTGAATGATGCTTTATTTTATGAAAATATTTGTAG
Source organism: Taxus chinensis (assembly GCA_019776745.2). Lineage (NCBI taxonomy): Eukaryota > Viridiplantae > Streptophyta > Pinopsida > Cupressales > Taxaceae > Taxus > Taxus chinensis. The sequence continues at coordinate 653,735,843 of CM034148.1, forward strand.
GATGAACCCTGATCTAAGGAACAGAAGAGTCTCTGATGAAGCATGGGCTGAAGTATCAAAATGGGGTTGTATCTTCTTGTAGTTCAATAAGTTCGCATACCTTTGGGTGGTCATGTATCCAGATGATCCTTTCAAATTTCCTAGATTCCCAGGTGATAAGATGATCCTAATGGAGTTAGTAAGACAGTTTTTGGATTTCCATAAATTCCAACAAAGCAAACACAAGGCTGTTGTATCCTTCCCCATTTCCATTAGAAGATAAACATGCTCAACAGTGGTCAAATTTAAGAATGTAGAGCATTGAGCTTTAGGACAAGTTGAAGAAGCACATGAAGTGCATATGATGGATTTGATTTCTGAGGAGTCCTTAATTCATAACGAGAATTTATATCTTACATGTTCCCAACATAGAAGATATTTGGGTTGATTCTTCAGGATGAAGTTACGCATCCGAAGAAAATATAATAGTAGGTTGAGAATTGAAGAAATCTAGATGCTGGATTTATCTGACCATTCCAAAAGGAACTAAAGACAATAAGAGTGTCGCTTGATGCCTCGTATGATGGCGTTAAATGAAGATCAATATGTATTCTCAATCATTGATTGGTCCATTGTTTGAGAAAGATTCTATCATGGGAAGAGCTACTCAGATTCTTTCCCTTCACTAATAGCATGGCTCATTTCTTGGGGAATGAGTTATAAAGAAGGGGATTTTTACAAAGCTAGATGCTTTGGAAGAGGGACCCTCAAAAGGAAAAAAGGAAAAGGATAAGAACCCTTCCAAAAGGCCAATGAAGGTTAATTTTGTAAGGAAGAAAGATGATCAAGTAACTACACCAGTGGTCACTCTCCCATAAACAGTTGAGGTTCTTGATTCACCTCCACAACTAGAACAATGGAATCTTTCTTCAAGAGAAGAGATTATTCAGCCTTCCATTCCTCCTTCGTAGATAGTTCATCAGAGGTAAGGTCTTCCTCCCCACTTCTCAAGCTCCTAAAGGAATCGTAGATGCTTTGGAATCCTTGCCTCCTCCCGTTCAACCTTTTGTGCCTCATATTTCTTCACCAAGTTCCTCATCCATGGCTAGAGCTACTTAGAATTCTTTCCCATACTAAGGCATGGCTCATTTCTTGGGTAATGAGTTATAAAGAAGGGATTTTTACAAAGCTAGATGCTTTGGAAGAGGGACCCCTCAAAAAGGAAAAAAAAAGGAAAAGGATAAGAACCCTTCCAAAAGGCGGCAATGAGGGTTAATTTTGTAAGGAAGAAAGATGATCAAGTAACTACACCAGTGGTCACTCTCCCATAAACAGTTGAGGTTCTTGATTCACCTCCACAACTAGAACCAATGGAATATTTCTTCGAGAGAAGAGATTATTCAGACCTTCCATTCCTCCTTTGGTAGATAGTTCATCAGAGGTAAGTCTTCCTCCCACTTCTCAAGCTCTAATTTCGGAATCCTTGCCTCCTCCCATTCAACCTTTCGTGCCTCAGATTTCTTCACCAATTTCCTCATCCATGGCTAGAGCTTACTCAAATTCTTTCCCATACTAAGGCATGGCTCATTTATTGGGGAATGAGTTATAAAGAAGGGATTTTTACAAAGCTAGATGCTTTGGAAGAGGGACCATCAAAAGGAAAAAAGGTAAAGGATAAGAACCCTTCCAAAAGGGCCAATGAAGGTTAATTTTGTAAGGAAGAAAGATGATCAAGTAACTACACCCAGTGGTCACTCTCCCATAAACAGTTGAGGTTCTTAGATTCACCTCCACAACTAGAACAATGGAATCTTTCTTCAAGAGAAGAGATTATTCAGCCTTCCATTCCTCCTTTGGTAGATAGTTCATCAGAGGTAAGTCTTCCTCCCACTTCTCAAGCTCTAATTTCGGAATCCTTGCCTCCTCCCATTCAACCTTTCTTGCCCTCAGATTTCTTCACCAAGTTCCTCATCCCATGGCTAGTATCTTCTCTTGCCTCTCACCTCTTCCCACTAGACCCCAGTTAACCATGGACATGCCTCTTCCTATTGCACCTTTATTCCCTGAATCCATTACCATGGGTGCTACAATTACGGTGGTTACCACTCCCACAAGCTAATCCTCCCCCACCTAAAGATGTGACCAAAACACCTGTAATGGAAGCCACTTCTTCCAACACACCTCAATGGTTGGTATATCAGATTCTGAGGAAGAGGAAGGTAGTTGTCCCTATTAGCGGCCTTTGATTTTAATTCCCTCCAGGTCACTCCCACTAAGTCAGCTAAGAAACCAAAAACAATCTCAAGGATTTCAGTGGATGCCTCAGGGCATAAATTTGCCAGAGATTTCTACTCCTGCAACTAATAAAACTAAGGATGACATAATCGTCATAGATTATAAAATCACAAGGGTGGATCTAGGGAAAGTAACAATAGATGGAGCACCAGCAAGACACACAAGTTGCCATGAATGTGTTATGCTAGAAGATGCAGGGAAAATAAGTCAAACAGAGATGAGTTAAAAGAGAAAGTACAATAGGTAATAGAAGTGCTACTCAATCTCTCAAAGCCTCCTAAGTCAACACCATCATCCTCTACTCATATCGGGTTCAATTTCTCATCAGTACCCATGATCAAGAAGATTAATGAAAAGGGGAGAACGGTCAATGAATGGACCCAAAGGCTGCTCCTGCAAGGAAAAAAAGTCATTGAAGATACTATGGAAGTCTACCAATCTTTAGAGGATATAAAGAAAGATGGAGAGAAAATGGATGATGAGTTTTTAGTAGAAATGGGGAACCTAGAGTTGACTTTCGAAGCTCTCCAAATGCTGAAACAAGTTCCATCCCACATTTTGGTCAAAGAGGGCATCATTCCACATGGGGATAAACATTTTCAGCTGACTAAAGACATCAGATTCATAATAAAGATTCTTAATGAATATTGCAGAAAATTGATAGAATCAAGAGATCAATTGGTTGATGGCAAGAATGAATTAGAAGAAGAGATGGTAAATATTTGTGCTAAAGTGTTGAGTGAAAGATCAGGGTATCCCTACCTATTGATGATCTTTACAAACAGATCCAAGAATCAATTCAGCATGAGCCAACTTATGGATTTGGCATGGAAATCATTGAGAGGTTTGTAAAAATTGAACATTTTTTGGAGACTGAGGAGAACTCAACAAGAGATTGAAAAAGTTTCCTGGACAATGCTAGTGATACTCAGGAAATATGTGAAGTTCTAAGTGATCATTCCACCACGCCTTATGAGAATGAGATGCAGGGTATGATCTGAAGATTCCAAGAATTTTAGGACAAGCAGGATTTGTTAGAGGAAGATAAAGATGATGACACATAATAAGCTTACAATGCGAAATGTCATTTCAATCTCGAAATTGACATGTCTTTTTCATTTTTGTTTCATCACATAGGAAGCAAATTTTGACTTGGTCTCCTGCGTAAGAGTCAAGAAAAATAGGACTCTCTTTTAAAAGATTATTTTCTAGGATTTATCCTATTTTATCTCAACTCCTTTTATTATAAATAAGGGATGCTTATGCATTCCAAAGGGTTGAGATTTTTGGAATATTGAGAACTATTGTGAAGAAGAAAAACTTTGTGTTTTTCTTTTAATCATTTTAGGAATAGAAATCAATGCTATTTTTGCAAACTTTGTGTTGTGAGATTCATCTCTCTTAAGATATTGTTCTTATGTCCAAGATCTTAAGCTATTCTTTGTTTAGGATTCTCAATCATTTTTTATTGTTTCAAACATTACATTACATTTTTTATTTAGAACTTGTATGATTATCTTCATGATCTATGTTTTCTTGAAATAAAATACGCCTCCCGTCATTTCCTTTCCATTGTGTATTCCTTTTCGATCCATTCTATTTCAGAAATACGAAACATATTTACCTAGCATGGATATGGACATTAGGATTCTATCCCAACCCCAATGGTGAGATTAATGTGAATACTATACATATTATTTTTGTTGTGTTTTAGGTTAGTAATAAACATGTAACCTCACCTATCTTTGAGGAGGGATTTAATCCCATGTACTGTGGTTGAACCTCATATTTTGGCCATGAAAAAATATCCAACCAACAATCCTCCAATGCAACATGCTTATTTTTTATCTGAGCTCCTCCACTTTTTGTAATTATGCCTTTTGGGAATGTTCTATGTGTGGGATATTCTTTCTTTGACCACCAAATCTCTAGTGATGACACCTTATCCACTCAGCATGCCTAGTCAAGTCATGTCTTTCCTCGAGTGATTATTAGAGACAAAATTATGGATAATTCCTGAGATCCTTTATTCCACCTTACGTGTGTGCCATGGTTTCTACTAATACCCCTTCTAAAACTCTTGTTCTGCATGCTTTTCCTTGCGCGCCCTTCTTCTTTATTAGTCCTGCGCGCAGCATGTGCCCTTTGGTACTTAGCCAATATTCTGAGGCTCAACAGTTTGTTAAAAATATTATTTCATCATATTTTAGTTATTTTAATTTCCTTTCCAACGCTATGTTTTTTCATCTCCTAACTCCATCTAGAGTTACCAAGAATCACTTCGCAAAGTTCAGATTACTTTTTTGGCCCTATGCATCTGCCTAGGCCTATGAAAAAACTAATTATATACCTATTGTACCAAGGTTTTGTAAAAAAATTGATTTCACCATATATTAGGGATTTTAATTCCCTTTCCAACGATGCCTCGTTTGGTTCCTAACTCCATCCAGAGGTCACGAAATCACTTCTCGAACCTCGATAGCTCTTTTAACCATGCATTCGCTAACTAGGCCTAAAGAACCCTATTTTTGATGAAACGTGCTCCAACTCCTCCAAACCTTTCATGAATCCTCAAAAATCAATTTCATGATGTTACTATACCTTAAATTCACCTCCATGTTGGATTTGGATCCTTTTTTCTACGCCAAGGGTGTGCATCGGTCTTGGGAAGCCCAGTGGTAGCCCTTCCTAATACTACCCAAAAATAGCATTTTTCAAGAACACCTAAGATCACCTAAGGGGATTGAATTGAATTTCATAAGTCACCTAGGAAAATATGTTAACATCAACTGGGAGGTCATTGGAACTGACTTGGTAGACCTGGGGTACTTGGAATGGTATAACATGAAAATTTTGGTATAGGGGTATTGTTGTCATGCTCGAGAATTGTCAATTTATCTGTTGGACATTTCCATGAAAACACATGCATATTATACATTGAAAACACTAGTATACAACACCAATTAATGAAAAAATACCCATAACATCTTACATTATCAAGTGCACATCATATTAGTTTGGATATAATCATAATATGATAAATGTAAGGTCTCATAAAAAATATCGAGTTCTAAATAGTATTAATGTGCATAATAAATATAAAAATGTGAATAGGTAAAATGATATCAATTCAATGCCATATAGGTGTACACATAATGGCGAATGTGCATAAAATTCCATGCACATAGACATACATAATAAATGTTATAAGACACACACACAGATATATATATATATACTGTGTGTGTGTGTGTGTGTGTGTGTGTGTGTGTGTGTGTGTGTGTGTGTGTGTGTGTGTGTGTGTGTGTGTGTGTGTGTGTGTGTGTTATTCATCAAAATGTATCCCTCTCTTTGTCCTTACTCAAAGAAGGCCCTCCCTTAGATATAGATGGATATCTATGAGATGACTTGAGATCCTCCATGTCCTGACTACGAGTCCTCTTTTTCTCAAAACCCAACTATAGTTTAACCAGTAAATGCATACAATTTTTTTGGTGAAAACTTAGTATATAAGTTTTCAACATGTATAAGACCATGCTAATGAAACTATTTATATGTACATACACTTACTGCAGTCTCTTGGTCATGTTGAATCTGCATCTCATGCTTAGTTTAGTCAGCGGTAGCTACTATGGATCATGAACTGGGGTGTCAAAATAATGATCTTGAGGATTTCGCTCCCTCGAAGTAAACATGGAAGGGGTTGAACTCTACATACACATAATATTACAAAATCAAATATCAAAATGAGATTTTAGAACTATATTAACAATAAATTTTTTGAATTCATATCTAAACATTTATCCCAACTAAGTACATGTATGTGTAATGACAATATTTTAACTAATTTTATCAATATACAACTATTTTTTTACCAGACCACATGTAAGAATCATATGAATAGGGGTATTACTTGTCATAGGTAACTCTTGCGTATACACAATGTAGTCACATTTATTATCTACATGATACTATAATGAAGGAAATTATTAAAGTAACTAAACATAATATGCATTACATGAGCTATTTAACAAAAATACATAGTTTTTATACCTCAGTGAGTTTCTACGATGACTGAATTTCAGCAACAACACCTTTGTCTACTTCTCAAAGAGATGGTGGTGTGTCTTGTGAGGTCATCAACTTTATAAAAAATATATCATGTCCAGTTAGTTGATCATATAGAATCACATACATATATAGACATTTATTTGAGTTCAAAAGTTATATATATTTACATACATGAAAATTGTACACAATTAACATTCTAAATGACCTCTGTGAATGTATACATAGCCATGGTGCTCGTAACCTATGGTTGGAATGATGAAATCCCTCCAGGAATGTTGTAATATTAATGAATACATGTAAATATGTACGTGTAAATTAATAAATTTAACCAAGTTTAAATACATTTACTTAAAAACGTTAACATATCTAACTAAATCAATTAGTAAGATATTTTTGTAACATGTAATAAAAAAAATTAAAAATACCCGTGAAGGTGTCATTGATGTCTCAAATTAAAATGTATCACTAAACAAAGTGTCAGACATAGCCACATTATCATGAGTAACACCAGCGGCATCTCCACCAACACTAGGCTAAATGAAACTATCATCCTCATAAGGTCCCAAGCATCTGCTAACACAAGATTTCCAAAAATGCGGCCTCATACTACTACTACTTGGATGAATACTCTGTCTACCTCCACAAACATTGGTATCAGAAATATCCCTCATATGTCAAACAAGGGTATCAAAGAGTGCCTGAAGCACATGCATTGTACCAATGTCTACTTTCTCCTTCATTTTTACAGGGAAAGTCTCCAAATGAGGGGGCTTTTATGTGGGGACTCTACCATGTTGAATAGGTACACATTGTGCACCTAGTCTATCATGTGCAGAGTCTTTTCCTTAGCTCTGAAACTCACGGATAGTCAAAATAGTTTGGGATCTTGTTAAGGACAAACTCATGATAAAGTTTCCTCAATAACTATAGTGGAGATTCATTGTTATTGTAAAGTGGAATATCAAATATCATCCATCATCAGTTCCAAAAATTATTATTAATCAAATAATTATCATACCAGAGGATTGGAAACCATTTACACGACAACGAAACAATAAAATTGGTTACGGGGGGTACATGAATAATGCACATATGATCTCTTTTGTAATTTTTTTAACATCTACATATGATAATTTATTAGCATAATATTCCCTACAAGTCTCTCTATAATATTTCCATCGATTACTTTGACCTGTTGTTGTGTCAACCTGAGCCAATAATTCCTCTAATGTGTTTGTGAGGCACAATGGGTGTTTCTGGAATGGCGATCACTCATTCTTTTAATTAATTCCTTAATTTCAATTTTATTTTCCACTATATGGGCTACTAGATCCTCCTGAATACCTGAAGGATTTTCAACAATTATAGGAGGGCTAGGAGGTTTGACATGATTTGTATGGATTTTTTGCAGTTATGGTGGAACCATGTAAAAACAAAACATGTATTTAATTAAAATTTACAATATAATTAACAAATTTCAATGGAATTCAGATAAAAAAAATTTCCCTACCTCTCGTGGTGGCATTGTCGATTCTGACTCAATCCAACCTTCATAGTGATCTATAGATGATTTTGGGAGACAAATGGCTGAAATAAAACTGTGACTATAGAGTTTGGCAGAGAATTCAAATTTGGGGAAACTAAAAAGTGAGGAAGGGCTATGTTTGTTTTTGTTTAAAGTTTGTGGTAACACGTACATGTTATAACGTGTACACGCTACAAGCTTAGGAAATACCAATCCAAGAAAACTATAACACATACACATTATTTAAAAATGCGTATTCATTTTTCCTAATTTTGGATGTATTTTTGGCTTTATGGCCCCCTAGATTGGTGCACTTACCCACCAATGGTAATTTATAAAAAAAATATAGTTCTTGGAAAAGTGTAAAAAATAATATTAATGGAGAAAGGGAAGAATCTCAAATCTTCATTTGGGTTGCAATTCTTGTTTGAATGAAGTTTTTTTTACAAATTTCTTGGTGAGATAAATGCATTCTTCAAATTCAGTCATATTTTCTCGTGGGGTTTGAGAGAAAATATTTGATCAATTTTGAGTTGGGATGGGGTTTTGAAGGGTTTTAGAGCCGAATACTGATTTTGGTCACAACATGAGAAATTATCCACCTTAGATCATGTGTAATGTCTTAAAATAGATGTATTGTATTATGAAACTTTTTAAAAATGTTTTAGGACACTCCTCTTGGTGTTTTTAATACAATCTTCACTTAAAACATGGCTAGAAATTTCAAGTCTCTACAAAAAATAAAAACAAGGAATTTCATTCAATGAATATTATATCATTAAAAAATGTTCCCTTAAGAGGAATCCATGCTCAAAATTTTGAGGGATTTGGGCTAAGGGATCTAAATTTATGTGCAAACCTTATATTTTGAAACATAAGCCACAAGGGGTCATTTTGAAGGCACGAGGAATAAATGACCAGCTTGAAAAAGTGGATTACTCGAGGAATTTCATGTTTTTTAAGCTTCTTTATTTGTAAAGGATGGAAATTGGATATTACAAATCCATTTTCACCTTGGTAGAGAATTCACATTGCAAATGCAAAGTGAATTTCCACCTTTTTAATAAATTCAAGGTGCAAAATGAACCTAAATCCACATGAGACACACTTAGGTTCAGATATTTTTATTTCAATGTGTTCCAACGTGCAACTACCCTACTTAAGTTCACCTTGGTAGAGGATTTGGGGGCCGATTTACAAAAACAACATGTTTTTTTCTTTGATTTCATGTTTTTTTCACTAAAATGAAACAAACAAATCACATGAGAGTGCACTTTTGCAAGTGGGAAAGAAATATGTAAAGTACAAGGTGTAATACCTCTTATAAATTCTATCACACTCCATAAGAGTGCCAAGGTAAACATATCACATCATCACAACAACACCAAATTAGACCATGGATTTTTTGCTTTACCCCAAGAGTCATATTTAACAAAATTTAGTCATATAATTTATGATTTCAAATGGAAGTGGAATTAATTTTTTCGACAAAGGGGGTTTAATGTAATTATTTATTACCTTTTTTTTAGGATTCAAACTCTACTCAAGGGGCGTGAAACATTCAATGCAAAATCCTTTTCTAGAAAGGCTACCATGATTCAGTGCCAGAAAGCTTTTGTCTTGTTATATTCCCAAAAAATTGTCTCATGCATCCCATGCTGTGAAGTACACTCCTTAATATTTTTTATGACTAGGGTATGATCTCCAAAACCATCAAGGATTCCTAAAACCTTTCATAGAAGTTGGATCTTCACTATTTCACACACTCTCTTTTTCCCCAAAATGTGTGTGGAGAAAAAGCATTCCCAAGAATGCTCTGAAGCGAGTAGAATCTCTCCTAAACCATAGTTGTCATGAAAAAAACTTTGAGACCTTTATGTTGACTACAATATGGGACCCTTAAATTCTCTAAGGCCTTGAAAAAATATCCAAGAATTTTACCTTTCTAAATGGGAAATATTTGTAATTTTTTCACAAATTGTGGCAAAATAACTGAAAAACAGGAAAAATTCAATAGGGTTGTCAAGTTAAATACCTAAAAAAATTTCATGCCATCACTAGTCATGATCCTTGTGACCATTTTTTCCATGAACCATTTCTTGATAGATATTTTGAGACTTTTGACATTGGCATAGGCTTCTTGATGCTTTATGTTTACTTGTTATTTTGAACATCCTCCTTCACACACAATCATTCATTCTTAATTTATTTATTTCTATGTTTTGACTCACGTGATGTTTTGTTCTCCTGAAAAGATAATGAAGGAAAGTTTGGGGTAGAAATATCAAGATCATCACTTTCCTCATCATGACCATTTTTCGCTATAGTATCCATCTGCATGATGAATATATCTTCTTCTTGAGTTGAATCATCCTTGTGAGAGTCAAGTATATTATTATCCATAAAGTCATCATCAACAAAATCCTCTTCTCTAAATGGAAAAGAGAAAGATTCATATTCACAATCATAATCGTTGTGTAAGTCCTGATGTTGGGTCATGAGAAGATGTTTGGAAACCTAGGGCCGATATTCAAAAATTTCATTTTCTATAACTTTTTCTTCACGGAAGGAATTTTTTATCATCTGGGGGATTAATTTTTGGAAATTTAAGATACCTATGTTCATTATGATTGTCAAGTAGAGAAAATGTATCCATACTTAATGATAATTACACATTATCGAATTACATTTCCATCAAATCATCACATTATTTCTCAACTTGCTCAATCAAATTTGGGTCAGGGTTCACTTTAAGAATCCTATGGTAAATTGGAGGTGGAAAATCTCGTGAGGAATATACCTTGAACAAATTTCATTGAAAAGGTGAATTTTCCTAGGTTTTAGAACAAACTTTTTTCCTAATATTTTTAAGGGAGAGTCAAGGTTTTGTTGATGCATAGATTATAGTTGTCGCATGACAACAAGGTTTGTTGATGCATGTCAGCAACCCTTGTTTTCATGTGTCAACAACCCTTGTTGTTGTCGTGTGTCAATAACCCTTGTTTTCATGCAACAATGAGATATGTTGATGCACATCAACCTTATTTTCTATCATGTGATAATCTGAAGGTTTTTGACGGCATATGTAAAAAAAAATTGTTGTCTTGTGAAAACAATTCTTGTTGACATGTGTCAAAAACCCTTGTTATCGCATGATAATGAGGGTTATTGACGCACGTCAACAAGAATTTTTGTCGCATGATAACATAGTTTTGTTGACACGCATCAATAATAATTGTTGACATGCACAAAGAAATGGTTGTTGACTCATGGAAAAAAAGCCTCATTGTCGTGTGTCCACCGTTAACAACTCCAAAAACCTTAATTTATCCCTATAAATACCCTGCTAGCGCTCATTTTCACATTCACATTTTTGGGATCCCAATTTTTTTCCTCTGTTCTACTTCTCCTAGTGCTACCTGATACATGAACCATACGTTAACACACCAGTAGTCAAACTAAACACAAGAAACTCCACTTATCTAAACTCTAATCAAGCTCACGTAATCATGTCTACTAGATCTCAAGCTCAAGATTCAACACAAAATCAAACTAACTAGGCATTGGCAACACCCAAAATTGTACCCAGGGGAAATATTCAATACAAGAGCGTGATGTGCCCCCAAATCTATTAAATTTTGCAAATGAATGCAAAATTTAAGGATTATGTAAAAACTTGTGAATTCACATGGATCAGTAACATTCTCGAGTTTGAGATTGATCATGACATTCTTAACTACCTTCTCTCCTCGTATAATATAGAAGATGGTCATTCTACTGTTACTTTGGAAGATGGCCATACATTCAGGTTCAGTGTTGATCCCGCTAATATCCATTGATTGACATGCCTTTCTTTTAAAGATTCATCCAAAGCAACAACTAAAGAAACCCTCACTAAAGAGAAAAATATCTACCTCGAAATCTTGTTTCCATTTCCATGTTGATTGTATGTGTAACCTACTTTCATTTTAAAGATTTTTATTTTGATATTAATTCAAATTGATATTAAGTCTAATGAATTTTTGCAGCTCATATCAGCAAATAAAGATGAGACATGTATACACAAGGAATTACACACCACTTTCTTACTCCTATGATTTTTTTTTTTCAAGCAATAATTGTTCAGCAAGGTTGGCAAAGTGATATTCCAAATTGGGCTATTGCATAAATTCTTGCAACATTCGCAAAGGAGAAATTTTATTGGTGCACATTTTTATCTAATAAGATAAAAGATGACATTACAAATGCATCACTTTCTGAAAAACCAGTTATTAATTCCAAAAAAATTCTCCATTCTCTTTATTACAAGGCATATTTTAATTTAAAAGACGACCCAACTCCCACTTTCACGAATGAGAATTTGAATAATTTGTCAATTTCATTTGAAGAACAATAGGTTAATATTTTACTATTTATATTTCAACATTAATAAGGTTGTTATCTTGATTATGTAATTCTAATTCAATATTTATGATCTATCATTATGTACTTACTACTTCTGATTGAATCTTTACCATATGTAGAGAAGCTTTTTTTAGGCCCTTGCACAAAAAAAGCAACATCAAGAGGAAGAGGCCAACAACATGCTGAGGTGTCAATATATTCTCAATCTGAAATGGAAGTTCACTCATCACCTAACCCCCAAGAGTTTGCATTAGTTACATGAAAGACATGTAATACCCTTAACATTCAATTTAGGGTTTTTTAACACATACCATTTACTATTTTTGATTTACCATTTACCATATTGAATTGACATGTAGTTGTGGCATTTGCAGGGAATATGGACTATACATGTACTTCTCAACATGCATTTCCAACTCACTAAGTCCAATCGTGTGCAATTGTTGATTCTTAACCAAACTAATCACCCACTGCTCCACGAAACTAGCTACCCACAGATCCACATCAATAAATTAAAACTTTGACATAGTCACCTCTGGTAGAACGACAACTTTCCCTTCAACAAGGTATGATTTTATTGCTTTTGCGTATGTTTTTCATATAATTTAGTAGCTTGTGTAGTTTTCAATAATTTTTTTATATAATTTGGTAATGATTTTATTGATTGTTCTTGGAATTTATAGTACATAACACTCCTTCACCATCTATTCAAACAACGGCACCGCCACACCCCTCCACCAACATCATTACGATTCAAAATTCCCAGAAGAGGATCGACTAAAAAGACCATTGGTAAACGCATGTCAAATCTGACCCCTAGCAAAACACTAAAAATTTCCTCTTCATTTATAATTCTGACCCTCTCTCTCTCAATGGTTAGCCTCGTGCAATAGGCCAATCAGTGTTGAATCAAATAAATTTAGATGAATATTATGTGGGCATTGATAGTAATGACCCAACAGGTTTTTTCAACACACGTGATATGATTAAAAGCCAACATGTATATTTCCATTCCGATGTATTTTAATTAACTTATTCACATTTCAATTTAAATTTCAATATTAATTAATTTTATCACAAATAGAATCAGGGTGCCCAAAGGAAAAAAGAGGAAACAAACATTTCTCGACCTAAAAGTTCCCATACCTCTCCATCGACATCATCCTCTTCATATACATATAGTGAACAATTGCCATCATTTCCTTTGGAGTACTTGATTAGTTATGATTTTCAATCCCATGTTAAAGAGTTTACTATACCTCATATCAATAAACTCATAGAATGACAGCGAAGGGAAAAAGTATTCATCAACGAGATAATAATTCGTTATGATAACCATTGGCAAAGGGACCGTGTATATGCCGGAGTCCAAAATCAACCTGCCAAGATGGATGTCTTACTCATCCAAGCAAGAGGTGGGACTGTAACATATGACAACAATTATAATGACAATATTTTAGATAAAGTATCAAACAAATTGGAAAATGTTATTGTTGAAGCCCATGCCTATTTCAACAAATGGTCGAAGGATAAGGATTTGGTGGTGGACTGCAAATGCCGAGAGAGATAGAGTTGTTATAAGTATTATCAATTTGAAACAATATTTTTTATTAATTTGAAAATTTATTATTTTAGTAATATGTTTGATTGAGCTTGTTGTTTTTGTTGCAGTTGAAATATGAAAATTTAAAGAGCTAAGAAAATGTGTTCCAAGTTCACTTGGAAACCACAAAGAACAATTTAAACACAACAATAAAGATGAAGAAAAATATTATTTTGGTTAACAAACAAAACAATACACTTAAGTGGAAAATCAAATAGAGTGGCTTCAACCCTGATATTTTGTTCAAAGAAAAGGAAGCTGCATATATTTCTTTGGCATCCCATGGAGATGATACAAAGGAAGAAGAAGCAATCGTAAGGAATATAAACATTTTTGTGGAAGATTTGATTAGTTCTGGTATTATTTAAGGAAATAATATATGAGGGAAATCCATTGGAGAGAGCAGTACAGAAGATGTTACTAGAAACTCAAAAGGAAAGTGCTAGTGTATCTGGGGAAAAAATTAATGATTGAGGCTTGAGAAAATACTGACTAGTTCAGTGGGTGTGGGAACTTGAAAAATTGAAACTTGAAATATTTTATAAATTGAATAATGAAACTTAAATATTTATTTAATTTGAAGTTGCAATCTGAAATTTTATATGTTGTTATATTTATATCTAGAAATACTACATTGTATATAGTGTTTATGTTTGATATGAATATGATGGTTATGAATATAATAGTGATAGATGATACTGCATGATACATATAGTCATGATTCATGGATGATGGTAATGGATTTAAACATTAGATATTATTATTTCTACTTGCAGTGATGATTGACATTAGATGTTGAATGATGACATTAGAATAGATATGGATGATGATGTATGAATTGTGTGGATGATGATAATGGATAATTGTTTCAATAAAATTTAGAATGTGGTATGACAAAGATATCTTAATAGAGTATAATCTTATTCTCTCTACTTGTCAAATTTGAATTTTGTATCATGTTTCTTCACATATATACCTTCTCAAAATATTATTCTCTATTTGTAATGATGATGATATTAGATGTGGATGATGACATTAAAATTGATATGGATGATGATGAATTGTATGTGAATAGACATTAATGTAGCTTCAAGCATGATCATGAATAATGATAATGGATAATTGTTTTAAGAAAATTTAGAATTTGGATAATTCGAACTCTATATCAGGTTTCTTCACATTTAAATTTTATACCTTCTCAAAATATTGTTCTGTCTCCTTGTAATGATGATGACATTAGATTTGGATGATGAAATTAGAATAGATATGGATGAAGACATTAGAATAAATATAGATGATGACATTAGAATATATGTATATTTTAACACGATCATGGATGATGATAAGATAACGGATTTAAAGTATAATGTTTTAAGAAATTTGGAATGTGGTGTGATAGAGACATCTTAATATAGCAAAATATTATTTTCTCGACTTGCAAATACCAAAATAAATTAAACATGAAAGTAAAAACTCTAGCTATGATAGGGTTTAAGGTAAATCTTATCTCTACTTGTAAAATTCAAACTCTATATTAGGTTTCTTCACACTTATACCTTCTTAAAATTTTCTTCTCTCTACTTATAATGATGATGAAATTAAAATATTTATGGATGATGATGAATTTTATGTGACTAGACATTTATGTAGCTTCAAACACGATCATGGATGATGATAATGGATAATTATTTTAAAGAAATTTTAGAATGTGGTATGACAGAAACATCTTAATATAGAAAAATCTTCCTTCTATCTACTTGTAAAATCTGAACTCTGTATTAGGTTTCCTCACATTTAAATTTTATACATTCTCAGAAATATTTGTCTCTCTACTTATAGTGATGATGAAATTAGATGTGGATGATAAAATTTGAATAAATGTAGCTTCTAGCACGATCATGGATGATGATAAGATAATTGATTTAAACAATAATGTTTTAATAAATTTGGAGTATGACAAAGACATATTAATAAAGTAAAATCTTCTTTTCTCTAGTTGAAAATACCAAAATAAATAAAACATGAATGTAAAAACTCCAGCTATGATAGGGTTTAAGGTATCTCTTCTCTTTCCTTGTAAAATTCAAAAACTTTATCTAGGTTTTTTCACATTTATACCTTCTCAAAATCTTCTTCTCTCTACTTGTAATGATTACGACATTAGAATAGATATGGATGATGGTGATTTATATGTGACTTGATATTTATATAGATTCAATCATGATCATGGATGATGATAATGGATAACTATTTTAAGAAAATTTAGAATGTGTCAATGACACAGACATCTTAATACAAAAAAATCTTCTTCTATGTACTTGTAAAATTTGAACTTTGTATAAGGTTTCTTCACATTTAAATTTTATACCTTCTCAAAATCTTCTTCTATGTACTTGTAATGATGACGACATTAGAATAGATTATGGATGATGACATTATAATAAATGTACCTTTTAACACGATCATGAATGATGCTAATATAATGGATTTAAATGATAATGTTTTAATAAATTTGCAATGTGGTATGCCAGAGACATCTTAATAAAGTAAAATCTTCTTCTCTCTACTTGTAAAATCTGAACTATATATCAGGTTTCTTCACATTTAAAACTTTTCAATATCAATTTATTTCTACTTGTAAATGAAATGTATTTTGGGAAGATCAATTTTTAACTATAATTTGATATTCATGTCATAAATTTCAAACACTACATAGAGGCATTTTGTAAATACCAAAATAAATTAAACATGAATGTCAAAAATATTGTTTTGATAGGGTTTAAGGTATATATTGTCATCTATATGGGTGTGATAAAGCATATGGACGGAAAATGATAAATCATCCCTCGCAATGAGCTAGACGACCTTCGATTCTAGAGAACTCAACATGAAAAATGGATTAGTATATAAATTGGTGAGTTGCCTAAAAATTTATTATGTCATTCTTGAGAAATGAGAGCTTCCTCAGATTGATGTCAACCCACGTTTTTGAGAAAGAAAAGATGAATGAAATATTGATTAAGCAGATGAAAGATTAGAAAGATTAAATAAAATTGAAGCAAACTTAGGTACCTATTGTTTTCTAGATGGGAGTGACAAAACATATGTTAGGAAAATGAGAAATCATCCTTTGTAGAGAACTAGATGACCTTCGATTCTAGAGAACTCAACACAAATAATGGATTAGTATATATACAAGTGAGTTTACTAACAATGTCAGTCCCGAGAAGTGAGAGATTCCTCAGATGGATGTCAACCTAAATTTTTAATAAAGAAAAGATGAAATTTTGAGCGAGCAGATGAACGAAGAAAATGGAAAGATTAAAGAAAATTAAAGAAAAAGATAAGTAGAACATGTGCATGTCACAAACACATCATCAAAACTGTTTGAAAAATCCAAAAAAAAAAGATTTTTATATAAATAATTGTATTTAAATAAATGTAAATATATATACCTGTAACATCTTCAATGATAACAAGATCTAAAACAAAATATGTTTAGAAGTCTCCTCATAGTCACTATTTACATCTGTAGAGTTACAATTGTGTTATGTCTAACTATAAACTTTTATATTTGAGCCTGTTAATATGAAATTGAATAAATAACCACAGTTAAAATGTAAGGTCACAAGAAAAAACGCAAGATCAAAGAGATGCCTATTTAAAGCTGAAACAATCCATTATCAATAGCTTCTTCGAAGTCGATATTCACTTCTGTAGATTTTGACGACGCACCAATTCCAATCTCATCATTGACAACATTTGTACTTATAGTTGTATTATTTACACCTCTTCTTTCCACAAGGGAATTCCAATGCACAATTTCTCTATCAAAGGGAATTTTTTCCAAGGAACAACAAGAAACACAACACCTCATACAAATTTCATGATTTTTATCCAACATGTTTCTCAATTTTCATTTTATAAATGATAAATCACTAAAAAGCCTTTTGTCCTCCACAAATCAAAAAAGAATTATTTGACACAACTCATATAATCTAAAATATTTACTTATGTCTTCTTGTAACACAGTACTTTGATAGATTCCTCACCAGAGCCTTGTAAGAACACCACTCTCAAAAGATTTGTCTAATAATTTATGTTGGTTCTTCATTGCTATTGGAAAATGTGTTGATTGAGAATTTAATAAATTAGCATTCAATATACCTTTGATTTCGATACCCTTGACCTCTATCATCTAAATGAAATGTCCCATTATTGTACCCATGGATTTATGGAAAATCTTTCTTACAAAATCTGCACGAGCATCTTAAGTATTCCAAAAATTAGGATTCATCACATCCATTGTTTTAAGAATTTTATCTTTGCAAAAATGTTCTCTAATTTCTGATGATAAAGATTCTGAAATTTTTCTATGTTTTATTCTTTTTTGGATTGTATCAAAATCAAAAAGATTACTTGTCATAGGAAATTCTTTTCTTTCCAATCCTGTAATAGCTTGATGTTTTTGTAAAATGTTCAATGGTATGTCCCTCCCATTATCATTGATACAGAGGTGATCATGGATTTAAATTCAAATATTTACTAGAATTATTAAGATCTAATAAAGCTTTCTAACTATCAAAAACATGTGTATCAAAACTATCTTTGGAAGTGTACAAGACATCAAGATTTTGACATACCATTTTTCTCATCTTTATAAAATCAACAATATAGACTAATCTCCCTTGTGCATGCTTCATCAATGTATTGATATCTTGCAACATTAGAAGAATGCAAACCAATGTAAGAAATTTCTCCAAAAATTTAGACGGAATAACAAGTGCCTCACCGTGTCAATTGCATGATGATATTTTTGCATGAAACCAACCAAAAAAGGATACTCCTCATGCTCTCTGCATGCTGGATCATACAAAGAAATCCACCTTGTCTCAAAATCCTTCGGAAGTTTTTTATCATTTGTAATTCCAATTGAAAATTTTTGGAACTCAATAAATCACTTTGGGCTGCTTTCCATAAAGGCATGAAGTTCTCTTATAAGCTCTTCTACTTTAGCAACATTTTCATTGTTGCTAGCCATTTTATATGCTAAATTCATTTTGTGTTTCATATAGTGAATTGCTAGCATATAAGGGGCCACTGTTGTTTGCAATATAACACACAATCCAGTTCAGTGACCCTGCATGACTGATGCACCATCTGCTCTAATGCATACCAACTTCGTAGCAGTTTCATAATAAGTCATACCAACAATATCTTTCTAATGAGAAACAACTATTTTATGTAGGTTTTCAACATTTTAATTTTCAACCATTTTCATAACATCCAACAGATGTGGTGTCCTTATATGATTTTCTAATGTATAAACATGGATAAATACCCATGCAGTGTTGTTTATTGTTTTCACTTCATCAATTGATAGAGAGATAAACTTTACATTCTTTACAATCTCCTTCAAATCTTCCTTCTCTGTCATTGAAAGGCATTTGGCCATTTCCCATGCACCATTGTTTGACCAATGAGACTGAGGAACCTTGTGCATTCCATTATATTGATACAAACCTTTGTAAACAAGGAAATATGAAATTGGTTTTAATTTGTTTAGTATGTGAAATAAAGTAGAGAACTGTATGAATTTAGCATACAAATTTTATTGATTCATCTTACCAATTTGTGATGCGATCATTCCTCCCTTTTCCATGACATGTCAGCATATTTGTTTCTCTACTTCATACTCTTCTACGTATTTGACATGCATGCATTCTTTTTAAGTTTTCCACCTGTGTGTTTTGATTTTCTGGCCATCCTCCCCCGTTACAGTCAAATATTGTTTTCCACAGTTTTTTTCAATTGTGTCTAGCTTTTTTTTCCTTTTTTTTTATTTCCCAATTTCCACGTACATATTGTACATGTAAATTTAGATGAGATATATTCTAATCAGCTAGTTGTACATGTTTGATAAAAGGAAATTTGGCAGTCCAATCAAACTTGTATGTCTTCCTAAGTGTCTACATATTCTTGTTCGTTTTCAATGTTTTACTTTTTTGAGTAGAATTTTGAGCATTATTACAATAAACCTATTTTCCTATTTTGTGAACAAGAATTTGAATTTTCTTTTTGTGTTCCATTTTTTCTTGTATTTGTATGTGCGATATGTTGATGCACTCCTAGTTGCACCTCAACAGGAATAACTTAAATCTTTTACATCTTAATAGGAATAGCTTCAAGCTCTTTAATGCTATCATCATAGGTGTCATTTGGTTGATACTGTGTTGAATGCATACCTACTTTAATAACACCTTCCACATAGTCTATACTCTGATTGATTCCAATGGAAGCTGTATGGGTGTTGATGGTTACAGTATCTATGGTAGCATAGTTTCCAAAATACTTGAACATGGTCTTCTAAGATTCTTTTGTTACATTTTGGATTTTATTAGCACTAACAACTTTCATTTTTTTGAACAGATGAGTTGAACCTATGTCATGCATCAAAAAATGAGTGTTGTGTGTCAACAAACGAGTTTTGTGTATCAACAAATGAGTTCCATGCATCAAACAACTATCCCTTATCACGCATCAACATTGTATCCCTTGTCGCGCGTCAAAAACTTATCCCTTGTTACACATATACAAAAGAACCTTGTCCCATGTCAATAGAAGAAATTTTTTCCTGTCATGTATCAACAAAATAAACTTGTCACATTTCAAATAAATACTATGTCGTGTGTCAACAACATAAGTGTCATGCATCAACAAAAGCAAAGTCATGTGTCAACAGTCATACCCTTGTCGTGCAATAGTGGTATCTTCTTGTCATGCATCAACATAAATCCTTTGTTGCACGTCAAAAAATAACAAAATTTATGTGTCAACAAATAAAAATGGTCACCTGATTGCAAAATTCAGAACAAATCTACATTGTGTGTTGGTGTTTAGAGTTTGCAAGCTCAGTGTACTTGATATACTGATACCTCAACTAGTAGTAAGTTATTAGTATACTACCTGATGAATCACCCATGTTTTTATATGATATGCTTTGAAATGTAGGTCAATATGACCTATAAAAAATATACTGTAAATTTTAGTCGAACAGGGCAATGATGTGCTCTGAAAAAAATTGTCTTTTCAAAATTTCCTAAAATGGAATATTCACCAAATTACTAATATTCGCCACTAAAAAAATTCCTACATATGGTTCATACCAACAAAACCTTGGGATATCTAAAATAAAAGGAAATTTCACATAATGACCCTAGTCATTGTGTTTCTGTTCTTCTCCTTGTAACCACTCCGAATTGGTATGGGAATGACTCATGTGACGTGAAGGTCGTTTCTCGATTTATGCCTTATTTTACCTTTCACTATGCCTTCATTACGTTATTAGGTTGAATTCAATAAGTTATCTAATTTAGAATAGAGGTATGTAATGATCTGTAAGAGTCACAATATAATGCATGTTCCTTCTTTCAAATGATCATCAACTATATCATCATAACTACTTTCACATTGTGGTACAATGGAATCATGTCTAATTTTATGATGATTCAACTCAATTGTAAAGTGTAAGATGATTCCATTGTAAAGACAATGGTATTTTTTCTTATAGTTTCATGTTTATAAACTAATTTTGTCATCTTTCTTGACTCTAGATAACATGTACATCTTATATATAAAGTAATTCATATCATTTTTATTTCCTAGGAAGAGCACATAAGATTCATTTTCATACTTATATTCTTTAAGTACTAAATAGTATTTTCTTATCGTCTTTCTTTTTCCATTACATATTCATTAATCATGACACCATCTTATAATAGTTATTTTAAACAAAAATGAAAGTTTACTGGTTTCCCGCAATACAAATAAGTCACATAAATAATTATATAGATCTTATCGTTCATCATTAACTTTATAAACATTACATTAATCACTTTTGATTACAGATAAATATCCTTTAATACTTTAGGAGAATCTTCTCTATACAATCCACGGGTAAAGATTTCACTTTTAATAAAGAGAAAGTACATTCATTTCATTCACATAAATTGGTACAAATAATCAATGCATAACACATTATTTAGTCCTTTTTTCAATAAAAATACCTTTCAAACCTACAATCTAAAAATAAGAATGTATAAATGGCCAATTCTACTGAACTAGCATAGAATCGTCACTCATAACTATATTAATGAATTATAATGTACGAAAATCATTTGAAAACACACAAATTGATTTAAAATATGATCAGGAACTCAAGAGAGAGAACTTTAAGATGGAAGACCCTAAGAGGTCAGCAAATGTGAAATTTGGTCAAAAATATGATTTCCCTCCACTTCTTCAATTCAAAATTTCAAAACTTGCAAAAGAACATTAGAAGCTTGTAAATGGTCTTGAGGTTTTCAATTGGTGTAACATGACTTGTTTAGTATTTAAGAGGACATGAGACAGTAAAATGTTGATTAAATAATGTAAAAATCCTTATTATTCATGCATGGGAATAAGAAGGCTATAGTGATTCATCAAAAGAGTAGTTAGGGTTATGAAACCAAGAGAGAGAGAACTTGAGATAAATAGGAAAAATATTTAGTTATAAAGCATTCCTTTGAGAAAAAGAGTGAGGAATAAGAAATAATGTAAAATTCCTTATTATACATGCATGGGAATAAGAAGGCTATAGTGAGTCATCAAAAGGGTAATTAGGGTTATGAAACCAAGAGAGAGAGAGAGAACTTGAGATAAATAGGAAAAATATTCAGTTAGAAAGCATTCCTTCGAGAAAAGGAATGAGGAAGGAGACTCCTCGAGGATAGAGGAGGTTTGAAACATTTCTATTAACAATTTATAGTAATGTAAATGAACAAATCTGGTTTATAGTAATTTATAGTTGAATATAGAAGTCAAAGACCAAAAATAAGGGTTATCAAGGTGTGATAAACATTTTGAGAGTCTTAGTAGGTTCCTATGCAGGTTGATTATATACTTCATTCCCTGGTTTAGCTTTGTTCATGAACCATAACAAGACTGTAGATAAAAGGTTGTGAATATGGAGTCTTTGTGTAAGGTTCATTGGCATTCCAAGAAAGGGAATCAATTTTATTTGATATCCTTCTTAATATGATTAGGAGTGAGTTTTAATAATTTGAACTTAGGGTTTTAATGCAATTGGAGTAAGGATACTCTTCTTTGTTCTTTATCTTTGAGGACATGACTATAATTCTGATAGGTAATTTGTGTTTACTAGTGATTGGAGTTTGCTAGAGATTGTGTTAAAGTTGATTTTTAAGGTTATGTGGAAGATCTATCAGGAATTCCATGACAAGGGTTTAACATTCTAGTTGAGTACGTGGCATGACTATATATTGCAAGAGACTATGAGTTTATGATTAAAAACTATGTCTTGAACATTTGAACAAAAAAAGTGATTCACCTTGTCCTTGTAATGGGTGTAAGAACAAAGGAAGGATATAGGAAAGGTGAATAAGACCTAGCTAATACATAGTTGAGAATCAAAATAGAAGGGAAGTCCTTGTTTCTTTGAGTAAGGGAAAAGTCTCCAATACCTTGTTTTACACTTGCAAGTAAGAATGAATTCCCATGAAAATGATCATACTAACTCATTTCCATGACTCATTATCTACTCTAAACTCTTGAGAAAGTTTTTATGGACCTTATTGACAAGTTTAAGGCCTTGAAAGTGAATCCATTCCATTTTATAGGGAAAATGGTGTCTCTCGGGTTATCTTTTCCATTATACTAGGGTTTAACAGTTAGGGTCTTGGATCCTTGAATTTTGAGTTAAGATTTGAAATAAAACACTATGGAGATACCTATTCAAATATTTCAAAGTAATTTTAAAGGTTCATCAAGTGTCTTGGTCTTATTATTTTATAATATCCTTTCCCAAACTATAACAGTGAAGATTACAGTATAAGACCTAATAGAGATATGCCTAATAATGAAGAAACCAAGGTTTTTTATTGGGATTGATTATGAATCGTTGTATACAGTTGCACTAAGGTACTAGGTGGTTAAAAATACCTTTATTGAATTTTGAAACCATAGAAAGGTGCATATAAATATGATAGATTGAAATCTCAGACCTCGAATGAAATCAAAGACATATGAAGGAAAGTGTGAGTTTAAAAGGGAAGTATAGGAAATTAGATCATCAAATTGAGTACAAAACTTAGGGTAAATGAAGGAATACTAATGCAATTGAGAAATTTTTCTAGGTACTATTAGATCACTCCGCTTATGATTGCCACAAGTATGTTTTCTGAAGAGCATTTAGTAAGAAAAGTTGACCTAAAAGGATAATGTGGGATTTTGGGTCATTCTTGAGCCTTTGTGTGGATGGAAATGATATTTTTTGGAGTGTTTAAATAGATTACATGTCTTAGGAGATGCATATGGAGGTGATATATAGTGCATGGCATCAAGGGAAAGAGTGGGAGAAAGTTGGGTATATAAGGAAGTTTTAATTTTGTGAACTAATACAAAACTTTTAGTAACATTTGGTTGAGATGTTGAACAAGGTACTACTATAAAGAAGATCCTAGGGAAGGAATAAGAAAGTAATATGGTGGTTTTCAAATAATATTACTAAGCTACTAGAATAATTCATATGATAAGGTAGGGGATGATATCAAGAGAACAATTTTTGGATCAAATGACCAATATTTGACAAATGGAGTTACTTTAGCTAGTGTAAGAAAACTACTAAAACAGAGTGTTAATGAGTTTTTAATGGAATTGATTGTTTTTAAATGATGAATACATGAAAATGGAATGGATCTCCACATTGCATTATTATATATATAATATTAAAAGGTTACCTACACTCTAAATAAGACTCACATCAATGATCCACAAGTATCAAGGTGATCCTGACCTCTAATTCACTCCAATAGTGATTTTAACAATTCATCACATTATCTATGAAAACCTTAATATTAAATATCAAACCAAATCTAATTCATAACAGAATCATTCACAATAATAAATTATAATTTAGAAAGGACCAAATCCACACCACACTGCAATCAATATAATTCAATAAAATTACATTTACTAACTACAAGGTCTTAATACAAACATCATCAAACTTGGTTACAAAGAAGATTAAAAAAACATTGCTACAACTCAAATTATTAAAGTAAACCTCTAGTTATTTAATCTATCTAGGAAATGATAAAACACACCCCTACAAGTATCTTTTCAACTGGTAACCTACTAAATTTTTACTACAACTTCCATTACAAAAGGAAGATTAATATCAATAAAGTGTTAAGATAACTTCCCTCAACCCGATAATTGTAGCAGTACATAATTTGTAAAGGAAGTAGATTTCCCACAATATCATAAGCTACCTAGAAAAAAATAAGAACATATTTCCCCTTCTCAAATGAGCTAAAAGGGCACTTCTAGGTTTTCCTTGTGATCTTGCGAGAGAGTTCGACTTTGTTCAGTCTATTAGAAAAAATAACTATGCCCAAAAAGCATAATGCACCCTTAAGACATAGTCCATATTTTTCGTTAATTTAATAAGGCTAACAAAGGTTTTCTCCCAACTCAAATGAGCTTAACAACTGTTATCACAATCATGGTGGGTTTAATTAAAATATCTACTGTATAAAAATTAAATATTCATTAAACTACCGAGTAATAAGCAAGTTTTGGCCTCTTGAACTAATTCAATAGTAGGATAGTCACCCACCACTAAGGTCAAAACTACCAATCACTCCAAAATACCATAGGCTGTGGGGTTGAATGCTTAATTTCCTACGAATGGTAAAGCAACAAGCGACAGACCAAGAAATATCAACTTTCATACTAAGCCTAGTTTGCATGCATCTGCATTCAGATTACAATATCCATACTATTATTTTCAAGATTTCTATCCATTTCCTGACAAGTAAAATCAAATAAGGAAACCCAAATCTACATACCCATTAAATAGTATGTTTTCCCATCAAGTTATCTCATTAAATCCTACTGGTAAGATTTTTATTTCATTTTAAGATGCTTAATAGAGTAAAATAACTAATTAATAGACTAAATTTCATAATGAATAATATGTTTGAGTGCTGATAAGCTCCACAAACATCTTTTGTTTCCTTCAACAAAGTCATAATTTCAAAGTATTTCTCCATTTCACTGAGTCAATTCTCACCTCCATCACCAAGTTTTGTCCCATCAAACTTAGACAGACTTATACACTTTATGTCCTTTGAAAACTCATCTATCAGGGGGGGTCCTATGTTCACTATTGTGTTTATATTTTTAGTGTTATGATAAGTTTTGTTTATATTTTCATCATTCAAATTATGATTATTAGCATTTGGATTTGGTTGCTCACATTGTTATACCTCAACTTCACTCTAACTTTCCTCATAATTTACCCACTATTCCAAAACAACGATGTGACTGCAAGTGTATTGAATGAAAACAAGTATCTTATCTAGTTTTTGAGTTGTCACTACTTTAACACCTGCATCCTAATTTTTAACAGTGTTTTCTCTTATTCTACCCATTTTATTTGTTCTATTAGACAAGAATTTAAATTTTGTGTTAGCATAGGGACCTATTATGTCCAAGAGATGCAACCTTCAACTATGATACCAAAATGTAACACCCTAATTGTGCTTCAACAAACTATGGGAAATTTTTTTTATAACTCATCAATTATAAATAATGCCTTCACTAATTTTAGTACAAAACATTTAAAATATTGTATAATAGATTTTATAAACCCCTTAAGTTTATATTACCTTGAAATTATTTGTTCTTTTGTTTCCTAAGAGAAATTCATAATTTCAAAGTATTTCTCCATTTCACGAACCAATTCTCAGCTCCATCACCAAGTGTTGTCCCATAAAACTTAGACAAACTTATACACTTTATGTCCTTTGAAAAATCATCTATCATGCGGGATCTTATGTTCACTATTGTATTTTCATTTTCAGCATTATGATAAGTTGTGTTTACATTTTCATCATTCAAATTATGATTAGTAGCATTTGGGTTTGGCCACTCACGTTGTTATACCTCAACTTCACTCTCACTTTCCTCATAATTTACCAACTATTCCATAACAACGATGTGAATGCAATTGTATTGAATAAAAACAAGTATCTCATCTAGTTTTTGATTTGTCACTACTTCAATACCCGCATCTTGATTTTTTACAGTGTTCGCTCTTATTTTAAGCATTTTCTTTGTTCTATTAGACAATCATTAAAATTGTGTGTTATCATATGGACCTATTATGTCCAAGAGATGCAACCTTAAGCTATGATACCAAAATGTAACACCCTAATTGTGCTTCAAAAAAACTATGGGATGTTTTTATAACTCATCAATTACAAATAATGCCTTCACTAATTTTGGAATGCAACAATTAAAATAAAGTATAATAGAGTTTATAAACCCCTTAAGTTTATATTATGCTAAAATTATTTATTATCATTTTCATCCACTGCTGAATTATCCCAGCCTTACTTGATATTAAAAATCCATCTAGACAGCCTATGATAACTAGTTTCAACTGCAAGGGTCACTTCGATCCACCTGATCCCCCTCAAACAATATTAATGAGCCAGTAAAATTTCTATACCATTTGGTTAAGCCTTATTACAGGATGAGAGATCTTGTGAATATTTTTAGTGTCAACCGAAAAGCCACTTCTGTAACATCCATCCAAATCTAGACACCACAACAAGAAGATATGGTGAACAAACAATGCAATTTGTTATTTTCACTACTATGGCCATAGTTATTTGGATTTTCATTAGCGATCTGGTTTTCAGACTACACGCAAGCCTATGAAACCTATCTTCATTTCAATGCACAACCCTCTCAACATATTTAGTAAGATTCTTTTCCATTATTTACTTATTAAGTTGTAATTATTCATCTTAAGTAATCATGTACATTCATTAAGAAGATAAAATATGAAACCATATCATGTCTCGGCGTCTGGGTCATGTGGTTCCTGTCAATGCCACCATGGGATCTCAACACGAAAAATGTACATTCACATAATGACCTTAGTCATTACGTGTTTGTTTCTCTGCCTATAGCTACCCCTAGACGGTATGGACATGACTCATGTGTCACAAAGGTTGTGTCATGATGTCTATCATATTTTACCATTCACTATGAATTTATTCTATTATTAGATTCAAATATTTTCATTAAGTTATCTACTTCAGGATAGATGTCTACAATCATCCACATGGGTCATAGTATAATGCATGTTCCTTATTTTGCATGATCCTCAACTATATCGGTGTAACTACTTTCATGTTGTGGAATACCAGAATAAGGCATGATGTTACAATGATTCAACTTAATCTTTAAAGTGTAAAATGATGTCATTAAAAATAAAACAATATGTTTTCTTATTGTTTTATGTTTATAAGCTAGCCTTATCATATTTCACTCTGGATAATAGGTACATCTTATACATAAACTAATTCATATCATTTTGCTTGTCTAAAAAGAGAAAATAAGCTTCATTTTCATAATTATCTTTTTAAAGAAATAAATTGTATTTTCTTGTTGTCTTTCATTTTCCATTACAAATTCATTAATCACGACACAATCTTATACAACAATTATTCTTAATAACAAAGAAAGTTTACAGATATTCTATAATACAAATAAGTCACTTACACAATCATACATATTTGCACATTGATCATTAAATTCATAAACAATACATTAATCACAATTGATTATAGATAATGATCCTTTAATATATTAGGAGAATCTTCTCTATACATTCCACGGGTAAATATTTCACTTTTAATCAAGAGAAAGTACATTTATTTCATTCACATAAATTGGTGTAAATAGTCAATGAAAAACACATTATCCAGTCCTTTTCTCAAATTGAATACCTTTCAAACATGTAATTTGAATAATAATAATAATATATACATGGTTAACTCTATTGAACTGACATGGAATCGACTCTCATAACCATATTGTGTAATGTCCCCAATTCTGAGCAATTGGCCTAACGACCATATTTTGGTCTTAGCCTTGGTCATTCCCAAGGGGCTAATGACTTTGGAGGTTATTGGGGATGGTTTTCTGATTTCCTACTATGCTTTTGTTATATTTTTGTGTTGGCAGGGTCTAATGGGCCCTTTGTGTTCTATTTTGTCGTTGGGATCACTTAAGTGGACACTTTTGGCATTTAATGTTATGTTTCTTCATTGGGGCAACTTAAAGTCCCTTTTTGGTGACTTGGGGGGATATGTATGGCATTAAATGTTATATTTCTTCGTTGGGGCTCATAAAATGCTATATAAGGAGGTGGAGGTTGGAGTTGATAATCATTCATACATACACTTATATTTTCTTTCATGTGCAACTGTTGTTTGCAAATATCTAGCTTGTGGAGTAAGATCCCATGGGAACCCTAGCTTGGGTAGTGAGAGATCCATCCCTAGCTAGTAGGGAACTCTTTGGTGGTGAAAGATCCACCCTAGTTTGTCATTTTTGGAGCTGAAATCAGGGTTGTTCTTTAGAGATATTTTCAAAGGATTTGAGTGAAGGGTTTTGGAAGATTTTTGGGCTTTTTGTGGAGAAAAATCAAGGGTTTTCAGATCTGATTTGCTATTGTGGAGTTTATTTAGATCAGGTTGTCAGATTCATAGTTTCAAAGGCTTACTAATCTAGTTTCCAATCCAGAAAAGAAGACAACCATATTCAGTAAGAGAGATCATCTATTTTATCAATGGAAACTTCTTGTTCTTACATGTCATTGCATGTTGATGCATGTTACTTGCATGTTGTTGCATGCTAGTTTAATTGCAATAAAAGTGAAGATATTGGTCATTTTCTAATTTTTTACCTTGCTGTCATAACTTTACTTTGCTGTCATAAAAATCAGATTGTTATTTGCTGCAAATTTTTGTATTTTGTCAATTTTTTGTAAGATCCCAACAAGGGATATTTCAGTGGTATCAAAGATGTTGTTTCTCCAACCTGTTGGGGTTGAAATATGGGAGACAAAGACAGAGAAAATGAAGAGATGGGAGTAGATTTGATGAAACAATTGTTCACCAATATGGTGAAGCAATATGAGACTACCAATCTCTATTTGAGCCAGTTCACTGAGAGGTTAGCACAAGGAAGGATTGAAGCTCATGCAGAGAAAGGAGAAGCTAGCTATATAGGACAACATGGTATTAAAGGTGAGAGTGAAAATTCAGGGCAAGAGTCCCTTCATGCTTCTACTAGGCCCTTGGGACTCCACGAGCCTTCTTTTTTGAAGGATTCGGAAGTTTCACAGACACGACACCCCGTAGACATTGTGGATGAGGAATCTTGTTAGGAGAAGTACCAGACATTGAGTGAGGGTTTCCGGGACAACATGCCATTTCAGGAGTATTATATAATGAAGATTGGTAGCATGCCTAGGAGAGATTACTAGACACAGGTACCTGAGTTTCAGAGGAGATTGGGACAAATCTCTATTCCACACTTCGATGGCTTTAAGAAGTGTACTGCACAGTCTTAGATTCAAAAGTTGAAGACTTACTTTGACTTGAATCCCATGTGTGAAGAGGATGTAATTAAGTTTTCTATCCTACACCTCGAGGGAGATTCTCATGACTGGTGGCATCATGGATTGTTCACACAGGGACACATGCATATCACTACTTATGCAGATTTTACACATAGGTTGATGAGCAAATTCGGTAGGAGGGACCCAGATAGGCACTTCAGAGAGTTGACTCACTAGAGGCAGACAGGTTCTCTAGACCAGTACATTGCATATTTTTAGAGGTTATCATTTATGGTACCTGATGTTACGGAGATGAGGTTGACTTCACTTTTCATAATAGGTTTGACAGATACTCTAGTTGGATTTGTGAGGGCATTTGAGCCTTCTTCTTTACATGAGGCTATTAGGAGAGCATGAGACTTGGAGTTATCCACTCCAAAGTTGAGGGTTCCACCTCGAGTTCAGTAAAGGGAACCTCTATTTGGATTAGATGAACTTCAGCAGAGGGAGCCTCCACCAAGGAAGGAGGTGGCTAAGAAGCCATTCATGTCCCGAGAGGACAAAGATGAGTTGAGGAAAAAGAAACTATGTTTTGATTACTACACACCTTGGATTCCAGGGCATGATTGCAGAGGTAGAGGGAAGGCCCAATTCATTGAGGTCTTTGAGGAGAATGAGGGTGACAGGGGTGAGGAGTTGGAGACTTGAGAGATGGATGATAGAGATGGAGTTGCGATGGATAGTGCTGATGCAGAGCAGGAGGAGGAGACTTTCCCTCAGGAGATTATAGCCACATTGTTTAGTACTTTGATGTACAAGGCATTTAGGATCAGAGGAGTTCTAAAGGGTCAACGAGTAGTAGTCTACAGATAGATGACTTTGACGGCTTCAACATTGTTGTAAGCCAATGGAGATTATATGAGATGCACACATAGAGTTCCATAGTTGAGCATCACCATGGGTAACTACACAGTTACTGATGACTTTCACATTGTTAGTATGGGAGTGACCAACATAGTGTTGGGAGTATAGTGGCTTCATTCTATTGGTGAGTTTCGGACTAACTTTCAGACGATGGAGCTGAAATTTAAGTTTGAGGGAAGAAATGTGACCTTGAGAGGTTTATCTCTAGGAGCAGTAGTTACAGCCAAGAGCATGGAGAGGACTTTCTGGCATGATGAGTTATTCTACTACTGCGGGCCAATGTGGATTTCGATGGAGATGGGTATGACCAGTGGTGTTACACAGGAGACAGTTATCGAGTTTGGGACTACATGTTCAGATCACCGGAGTTTATCCTTTTGTTGGTTATTAGAGGTTTCAGTAGATTGGAAATCTCATATGCTTGTTGAGTACACCAAGAACTGACACACTTGTGAAATTTTGGATGGATACACATAGGAGGATGATAGTTATAGAGTGGAGGATGAGATGATCCTCTATCAGGGCAGATTGTACCTCGTGCCAGATTCATGGTTGAGGATGGAGATACTGTGACATGTACATTATTCTTCCATGTCTGGACAATAGATCTTTCATGAGACCTTCAAGTTCATATGGGAGAGGGTCAAATGGCATGGGTTGATGGAGGATATCCTCAACTTTGTGTAGGGATGTGTAGTTTATTATGGTGACAAATCAAAGTATACATGCTCCTTATTTCTAGAGTTGATAGGGGATAACACTCCTATATGTTTTACTACTTATGTGGATGACGAGCACTTCACCCATGAGCTAGCTAGCCGAGGGACGGAGTTGATAGGAAATGCAGTGAGTGATCACATGATGACAGTTTTGTACTGGCAGGGATTGGACAAATTGACAGTTTCAGTATGGGTACCAGTAGAGATTCGATGTGGGCATTATTCTACTTTAGGGGCAGCATTGTTATCTACACTGCATGGAGAGCATGATGACTATATGAGGTGTTTTGGTTACTTTGGATCACATTGATCTTTGGTTGACTATAGGGTGAGATGGAGGCACTTACTTTGTGGTATTCAGTTTCTACAGCACATGAGCATAATGTTTGGGGTCAAGCATTTTTCGGGAGGGGAGGATTGTAATGTCCCCAATTCTGAGCAGTTGGCCTAACGGCCATATTTTGGTCTTAGCCTTGGTCATTCCCAAGGGGTTAACAACTTTGGATGTTATTGGGGATGGTTGTCTGATTTCCTACTATGTTTTTGTTATATTTTGGTATTGGGAGGGTCTAATGGGCCCTTTGTGTTCTATTTTGTCGTTGGGATCACTTAAGTGGACACTTTTGGCATTTAATGTTATGTTTCTTCATTGGGGCCACTTAAAGTCCCTTTTTGGTGACTTGGGGGGATATGTATGGCATTAAATGTTATATTTCTTCGTTGGGGCTCATAAAATGCTATATAAGGAGGTGGAGGTTGGAGTTGATAATCATTCATACATACACTTATATTTTCTTTCATGTGCAACTGTTGTTTGCAAATATCCAGTTTGTGGAGTAAGATCCCATGGGAACCCTAGCTTGGGTGGTGAGAGATCCATCCCTAGCTAGTAGGGCACTCTTTGGTGGTGAAAGATCCACCCTAGTTTGTCATTTTTGGAGCTGAAATCAGGGTTGTTCTTTAGAGATATTTTCAGAGGATTTTAGTGAAGGGTTTTGGAAGATTTTTGGGCTTTTTGTGGAGAAAAATCAAGGGTTTTCAGATCTGATTTGCTATTGTGGAGTTTGTTTAGATCGGGTTGTCAGATTAAGAGTTTCAAAGGCTTGTTGATTTAGTTTCTAGTCCAGAAAGAGAAGACAACCATATTCAGTAACAGAGATCATCTATTTTATCAGTGGAAACTTCTTGTTCTTGCATGTCATTGCATGTTGATGCATGTTACTTGCATGTTGTTGCATGTTAGTTTAATTCAATAAAAGTGAAGATATGGGTCATTTTCTGATTTTTTACCTTGCTGCCATAACTGTACTTTGTTGTCATATTTTTTTATATGCTGCTGTCATAAAAATCAGATTGTTATTTGTTGCAAGTTTATGTATTTTGTCAATTTTTTTGTAAGATCCCAACAAGGGATATTTCATATTGTTGCATTATGAAATACATTATATTAAAATGTTAACTACAATCTAAACAAGACTCATGCCAATGTTCCACAAGTCCCAATGTGATCCTAATTTCTAATTCAATCCAACACTAATTTTAACAATTCATAAAATTATCTATGAAAACCTTAATATTAAATATCAAACTAAATCTAATTATATTTTCCAACCAGAAAAATCTTAATACAAACATCATCAAACATGGTTACAAAGAAGATTTAAAGAAATATTTCTAAAACTCATATTATTAAAGTAAATTTCTAGTTATCAAATTTAGCTAAGGAAAGGATCAAACCCATCCCTACAATTATGTTTTCAAGTGGTAACCTACTAAAGTATAACTAGACCTTCCATTACAGAGAATATTTATAGCAATAAAGTGTTACGATTACTTCCTACAACCCAATACTCAAACCAACAACACAAGCTATTTAGTATCACCACTCAATTTCTAAAGGAAGTTGATTTCCCAAAATATCATAAGCTACCTAGAAGAAAATAAGAACATATTTCCCCAGCTCGAACAAGCGAAAAGGGGAACTTCAAGATTTTTCCTGCTGAAGATCATGAGAGAGCTCGACTCTACTCAGTCCGTCAGAATGAATAATTATTCCCACAAAGGATTATGTGCCCTTAGGACATAGTCCAAAGTTTTCTTGACTTTAATAATGCTAACAAAGATTTTTTCCCATCTAAAATCAGCTTAACAATAGTTATCACAATCATGACGGGTTAAATTAAACTCTCTACCGTAAGCAATGCCATATTCATTGAACTACCACGTAATAAGTGAGTTGTAGCCTCTTCACCTAACTCAGTAGGAGAATAGTCACCCAGCACATAGCTGGAAACTACCAATCACTCCAAAATACCATAGGCAGTGAGGTCAAATGCTTAGTTCCCTAAGAATGATAAAGTAACAAGCGACACAATAACAAAGATCAACTTTCTTACTAAACCCAGTTCAAATGCATCCGCATTCAGATTACAATATACATACTGTTATTATTTGGATTTCTATCCATATCCTGACAAGTCGAATTAAATAAAGAAACCCAAATGCGCATACCCATTAAATAGTATGTTTTCCCATCAAGTTATCCCATTCACTCCTACTAGTAAGAGTTTTATTTCTTTTTAAGATGCTTAAAAGAGGAAATTAACTCATTAATAGACTAAATTTCATAATGAATAATAGGTTAATGTAGAAAACAATGCCTGCAGATTGCCCAAAATCTTTGAAATTTTTTCAGTTATTTCTTTGCACAAATCCTCCTACCCAATTGTCCCGGTAGATCTAGAAGAACTCGATCCAAAAAATCACGAACTCGTACACCATTCAAAAGCTCCCCCTTCTTATAAATTTATTTGGATGTATATGCCTCCAAGGCCCAATTAGAAGCATCTAATTGACCAAGGAAATAAAAAATAGGTCGACTTAAGTTAGCTTGCAGACCCCTCTGGCATAGCTCGCCAAAAGGGATTATCAAAACAATGCCAACGATCAAAATCAAACTATTCATACATTTAGCTTCTTGGATAAGCTTCGCAATATTCAAGGAAATTAACTTCAAATTCAATGCATTACACTTCACACAGTGCCAGGTAGTGGCTCTTCTTAATTTGCTACCGCCTTTTTTCTATTTTCACTCCTTTTGGATGGCTAATGGTCGGTCCAAGTGTAGTTAAAAAAACTTAGTAATGTTCATAGTGTCATGGAGCTCATCAATCAACCAAAGAAAATAATCAACTAAGACCATATTAACCAATACTTGCATGTGTCTTTACCTGACCAATCAACATACTAAGTATGAATTTCCATTCGGCTAAGTTTAAATTCATATGGATTTCCCAAAACAAAACAAGACCTATGAATATGGTCGAAGGTCCTTACTTCATAATTTAAGTCAAATGTTACCTTGTATACATTATTCCTATGCAATTTAAAATCAATCTTATGCCACTTATGGTGGTTTATTATTCATAACACATTAGTCACCTTTTCCATGTTGAATGGTTTTATACCAACTAGCAATTGTACGTAAAATTTACGATGGAAACACCGAAGGGGATATATTTAAGAAGTCAAAGTGTATGGAGAGAATTAATGGTAAAGAAAGAGGGAAAAAAAAGAAGGGGTCCGAGGTTGGAAACGTACAAGGGTGTGGAAGTCAGAATGGGGAGGAAATCTGAAACTCCGTCCTTAAACAACGACATGAAATTTATTTGAGTTGTTTGAAGTTCAAAAGGCGAGTTGTGTAAGACCTCGACACAATTTTTTGTGGAGATATTTCATAATGAAAGGAGTGGTTGAACAATAATGATGAAGTAAAAAATTCTTTACAATTGAAGCTCTTACATATATTTGGTAGTTAACACAGATGTAAATGCAAGAAGAATTCTAGGGCATGTTTGATGAGATATAATAGAGAAATGAAAATATGGAGTAGACCTGACATCAAAAGGTAGCGAATGCACACACATATTGGACTAGGATTTCCCTCTTGCTATGAGGACAACAAAAAAGTTATTCCTTAGCTATATTGTGGTGGTTTCATCCGTCAATAACCATTATTGTCAATGATACACAAAGTAAAACAAAAACATTCCCAAAAACTAGAATACAACATATGTTGTTTGCTATTTGCAACACGGAAAAAAATGGTGCCCATCTCTTTTGTGAAAGTTGAAAGGATAGAGGTGGAGGAATGTAGCGTCCATGAGAGACAGAAAGCAAGAAATGCGTTATTGTGGGTGATATGCAAGCTTAAAGGGGTGATAATAAAATTTTGGTGAGAATGCAATAGGGGCCAAGTTTGAAACCCAACCACATTGGTTTGTCCTTATAGCATTTTCTAGGCACACTTTTTAGTTTCAAGCTCGAGTAATTACAGATAAAGTATGATATGCAGGAACAATCATCAATAATTGAGCCCGTTCAAGGAATGGGAATATGAATAAAAGGAAGATTTCTTCCATCAATTGAAAGTTTTTATTTTATTATTTTATTTTTTCACGGAGTGAATTTTTTTTGGTGGGAAAAATTTAATTTGCTAGATAAGACAAAGGCATGAAGAAAAATTTGATAATAAAAAAGGAGAGAATGAAAACAATATGTACTATGGAATTTAATATACTAAATTTGATAGATCAGTTTACTTTGTTTAAAAAAATTGAGAGGTGAAAAATTTGGGAAGATATTTTGACATGTATGGAGGGCTTATTAAAATATATGTTACATTAAGGATAAAATAAGGAGAGAATATTTTTGAGGCAGATATGATTAAATAAGTATTGAGTAACACATTTCAACTATATCAAAACACAAAAATGTGTTATGGGATGAACGATTTCAATTAGCGATGGTGGTGACAAAATGCATTGCAAGGGCCTGGAGAAAGACAACAATGGGAAAATTAACTCTGTGTAAGTCCTACACCTATTTCATGGCTTTGAATAATCCTCCCCAAAACAATTCTGGTATACAACAATTCCTCGCCTTTCTTTCTAGTTGTAAGCTTAAGGAATTATAGGATAATCGATGGTTTGCAAAAAAACCCTTGTAATTGAGGCCTCAAACCATCAAACATATCTGTGAAAAGGTAAATTCAATAAGTCAATTATGCTTGCTAATTGTTTTTTTCATGACACCAATGATTTTGATTGGATAATGTTTAATTTGGTATGTAAGATGTAGACATGAAAGGGATATTGAAATTAAAAGGTGTACTTAAAATACTTGCATGTCCCACACCTATTCAACATAGCAAATTGTTCCTACCCAAATAATATTTGTTATCTATGCTCCACTTATTTGTCTCAAGCTCGAGCACATTATTTGTTGTGAGTGAAATACATGCTTAAAGGGGCCAAAATAAAAAATTGGCAAGTATTCGATAGGGGCGCGTTTTGAAACCTAACCACACTTGTTGCCTTTTATAGCACTTTACCTGCACTCTTTTTAGTTTCACGGTCGAGTAATTACTAAAAAATAGGTGATGTAAGAAAGCTCATCAACAATTGAGCCCCTTCAGAAAATGGAAGTATGAAGGAAATGAAGATTTTATTGGTCGATTGAGATTTTCTATTTTGTTATTTCACTTTTTTATGGTGTCAAGTTTTTTGAGTGGGTGAAATTAAAATAATTGTTAATATGAAATTTAATATACTAAATGAGATAGATCAATTTACTTCGATTTTAAAATATTTCAGAAGTGACAAATATGGGAAAATACTTCCACATGTATATAGGGCATATTTAAAATCTATTCTGTACTGAGGAGAAAATAAGGAGGTAATTGTTCAGGGCGTATGATTAAATAATTATTGAGTAACATGTGACCACTAAGACAAAAATAAAAATACATTGTAGGGTGAACAATCTCAATCACTTGTGATGATGAAAAATGTGTTGGATGATGAAAACAATGATGAGGGGAATTGTTCTTGAGGGATTGCTTAGTCAAAGTAAACTATTATTTCCAATTACTTTGTGTCTTCTTGTGTCATCGTCAGCAAGGCCGACAACATGACATATATGTGAGGTGATTAGGACTTTCATTTCTCCATCAATATGAAAATGTGCATAAAAAGATGGAAGATATTAATTCTAGATTATTGATATGAACCAAGGTGTGGAAAGACGTAATCAGGTAGACCAAAAAAACACTATCAAAATACACTGCATATTTCTACATGTGCTGACAAGTTTAACATAATAATTCACAAATAAATGATACTCACCACCAACCAATCTCCCATTATGGGAAATGATAATTTGGAAATCTCAATCACCCTATAAAATTTATATGGTGGCTAAGTACAAAATCTACTGTCTATTGTAGTCACCTAGTCGTCTGCTGTCAGAATGGCCAAACCTCAACCCAACAATGGAATGTGGACGACGGATCCAACACTGTACATCAACGAAAAAACTAATATGTGTCGTTGAGCTCTCTACTTTGTCATAATCCCCTTGACTTCATCTCACATACAAACACCTTCGGCATAATCAATTATGAACATGTTATTTTTGAAACTAATATTAAAGATTTAATGTAGATCGTTGTAGTGTGTTACATCCATAAATAAAAGGTTACAATTTTAATTCACTTTATGTTTTATAGAGATTAATACATTAAAAAAAGCTAATATATTAATAAATATTTTAAAAATTAAAATACATATACATATACATATACATATACTATAACTAGCATAACCAGGGTACATTGCCAATTGTTTAATGCGCTTAAACAACTTATTTTGCCATGCAATATACACTCTTATTAGATAAATATTAATTTCCACCTAGACTCAAGCTATGATAAAATTATTTGTTTTAATAAGATTTGATAACATTTTTAATTAGAGTGTCGTTCAACACCACTTTCAGCACATAATTTACGTGACTATTATAGCTCACTAATTTACCTGTAACAGTGCATGCATGTTACCATCTTTTCCACGCTATGGAAAGCTTAGCTCTGGACTTGCTACAATTTGCAAAATTGATCTGTTTGCTGCTCATAACAAGCCATTAGAGCCGTAGGCCGCACCATCTCAGAAAACATGTTTTCATAACGTCCCCACACTCTGTCTCTTTCACAATGTGCATTGAACAGATTTCCTCCGCCAGAGCCTCGGTGAGCCGCTCTTTGCAGTGCAGAGCCGCTTGAAAGCCTTCAAAAGGAGATAGAATAAATTAAAAAAATAAAAAATATGCTCTAGAAAGCGACATCAAATCGTGTAGATTTTGACGACAATTCCGCAATTCGAGTCTTAGGCAGGGTAATTTAAAGCGATCTTTCAAAGGTCATGCTGAAATTCATCCTTGAACTGATCCAACAAACGAAATTTGTTGCACAAATGATAGATTTTCGAATGAAAAATGTGTTTCAAAAGTACCGTTATTTTTCAGAAGTGGAAGACTACTGGATAATTATTGATCTGGGATTTGAAACCTCAACTATGATATGGGATTAGAAAATTGCTCACTTTATGAAGATCTGCTCTATGCAACCTCATTTGGAGATTGATGGTTTTGCGAGGGTGAAGCAATTGGAAATTGCTATAGCTACCTTGAGGGCTGAAGGAAAAAAAATTGTTCGAGATTCTTTTCATATCCTATACTTCCCTGGGAAATAACATACATATTCCTAACTTACTCATGACAACGTTTCCTATAAGATGGGAAGTGATAAATGCAGTTGAGAATGCAGTACCGAGAAATGCTGTTTATTTTGATGTGATTGGAACTATTGTTGATAACGACAAAGGAAGTGACAGGCGTCTTCTTCGTAAGGCGTTGGAAGAATGCATCACATTGATCAGAAAGAAGGAAGAGTGCATTCTGAAAATTGTAAGTATTGAAGTCCGTTGCAACATGAGTGTGTATTCCAAGCTATAGTATGTTCTGTCCCATGAAAACCTCTATGATCTAGACATGACCTCTATTTAACTCGAGCTGATTTTTTTGGATACAGGTTGTCGACAATACCATAAAATATATAAATATAAATTATAAATATAGTTAAGAATGTATCTTGAATATTATGAATGAAGATGAAAATACACTCCATATGTAATCGGTTTTTTTATTGGTCTATTATGTGTTAGGACATATGGTTTTACCATTTTTGGAACCTTAATATGTTTTCAAAAATTACTATTTGTTGTTTTATTTGTCGCTTGGTAGGGGGGGTTGTAGCCGTTCCATCCCACCTGCTTCACGCTGCTGCAGTACTACCATCTTTATTCGTCTGTAGAAACGCCAAAGATGGAGCCACTTCCTACACCGTGTTAAACTTCTGTGCAACATCTGGAATTGGCATTGATGCTATCATCACAAGCGTTGAAAATACAAACACCATAAAAGGCTTTAAGAAGACCACCCATTTTGATCGAATTTACTGCAAATAGAAATCTGACAAGATGTACGTGGCAAGATAACCATTCACCACATAGCCTCATGAACCAAAATTTTAAACCGTTGCAATGAAAGATTGCTTCAACGACACTTTGAATCCTCACCGTCAACATTCTTACTCTGTCAGACTCAGGAGGTTTCACTTCACTGGGAAAATGCCTCCTGTGTAATGCCTCTCACATTCTTATATAAAGGTATGCTGAGACTCATTCAGTACATCGGAGAATTGGGAATGCTTAAGTAAGGCATGTAACAAGATCTTCAGAAATTGTATTAAGTGCTTAGTCTTGGTATTAAGTTGTAATCTTAAGGCTTAAGAAGGCATATAATAAGGTCAATCGTAGGCTTGGTAAAGAGTGGAATCAGAGCTTGGTCTTTATGTAATAGAGCTAGGAAATCAATAAAACAAAATTTGCAAGATTCTTATTTGTTGTGTTTCTATCTTGATACTTGGTGTATGATCTATCTTTCTTCATCTGCGAAGTAAGTTTATACCTCGTAAGTCAGGAAAAGAGGCGAGCCTCCCGCTTTGTAAGCCACCATGGATGTGTGCAGTTTTAGGTTGAAGGCCGATACCATAAGCCCTGCTAAAGAGTTGCTTATCAATAATAGTCATGGAGTTTGAAGATCGTGCTAGTATTCAAGGCGAACAAGAAGATCAAGATCTTTTAAGTCTATCTGATGTCTTTCCTATTAATTCTACAATAGATATTCAATAAGAATCAGATCCCTTACCTACATGGAAATTGCCTAAGATCCCATATAATCAAGTCTATGATAAATTAACTGCTTTTCATTTCATAGCTGCTACTACCTTAAAGACCTATGAATCTATTATTCAAGTTTCTCAGACCTCTAGTCATGAGTATGATATACCTTTAGTAGATCCCGCTGATATACAGTCTCTCAAAAAATAAAAAACATTTAAATTTGCTCATATAGGTTGCATACAAATAGGTATTACTCCACTTTTTCATCGTGGTCTAAATGCTTTTGTTTTATGCTATTTAATGGATTTATGTTTTGGAAGTTTTAAAGATTCCCTATTTGCTGCTATTCAAACTGGTCTTCATAATGGCCCCAGATATTTTGAGGTTTATCCAAATTACCCAATAATCCTGCAAAAAGAAGATTTCTCAAAGTAAGTCCTGTGTCTACATCTTGCCACCACAAGTCTTCACATGAAGCGTGGCGCTTGTCCCTTAGATATTCACTACAAAGTCATTTTATCGCCTTGTTAACACAATGTATCTTGCCATCAAGCATGGTATCTCTAAAGGAAGTAGCGTGGTGAGTCACACCAGTATAGAAAGTCAGAAGATTGAGCCCGAACTCATTTCATGGTCTCAAATAAAAGTCCCAAAAGAGTGGACCCTATCTAAAAAGTTTATTGAGAAAAATCATCCTAGATTAGAAAATGCTACAGCTGTGAATGAATCCAAGTCAAAGGTAACTCTATCTTAGAGATCTAAAAAGTCTGAGTCTGACATATCCCAGTCTAGTTCTTTTAGATCAGATACTTCCTTTTTCTCTACAGCTGAACCCTCAAGAAAGTCTATGAAAGAACAAACTTATATTTGTAGTCATAATAGCCTGATTCATGATCCCAACACTGATTACCTTTGGTGTAAGGCCTGTGAATAGATCATAAAGCAAAAGTATATCCCTTCTTATGGTCCGACCATTAGTATGGCTTCTAGAGAAACAAATATTTCTTCATCTTTTCCATCTTTAAACAGTAGTGAAGTCTTATCATTAGATGAAACCCAAAAGGCCATCTTTTGGTACCAAAGGACTGTAGATAGACATGTAGACCATTTTGAGTCTTCTAGAATGCTAAACTAGACAAATAAAACTGTCAATTCTATCCATGATCGTCTACAATCCAAAGAGTCTATTCTTGCAGAAATGGAAAAAACATTGAAAGTCATAGAACTTCACCATAAAGGAGATATAACTTCTGCTCTTATTAAATTCTAAAGTTGATGATGTTGCTACCCAAATGAAGAAGGTTGATAAAATTCTTGAAAATACTTCTAGATATGTATCTACTTGTCCTGATATTCCTAAGATTGTGTCCAGAGAAGTAACTGATGTTATTCAACCCCTTATTAGTCAATCTGAAGATACTAGAAAGGACATTTCTTAAAAAATAGGTACTACCCATAAAATTCTACAAAATAGCCTACACCAGTTGCATGAGTCATCTATTGAGTTAATCCACAAATTTGACCAAGTCCAAGAGTGTGTAAGCCCTATTCCTGAGATAATCCCACAGATAGAGAAAATTCTGGATAGCAAAAAAAAAGCCAGAAGAAATTGAACCAGATTGGTCTCACAAAGTGTCCTGGACGGAAGTTGCTAATTCTTTAGGATCTTCAACGCATCATAAGACTATTCTGCTAGAACATATTCCTTTGTTTATTTCTGATAAAAAGACTCCAGATAAAGGATCAGTCAGTATGACCAAGCTTCTTCTAGAAGAAGCAGAGAGTATGGTTTTGATGGAAGAAACTTCTAGAGCTTCGACATATGAGCCTCTTCATCATACTGCAAGAACACAGACCTTGCAGCCTAATTAGCATAAGCTAGATTGCTCTACTCCTGAACAAGTGAAAGAGTTAATACATGGAATTATATGGTGGGAAAATTCTCATCTTTTGTTATAGAAGAAGGATCCTAGAACTATTGTTGAAGTCATTACAAATGGATTTGTTGGCATAGTTAAAGAATGGTGGGATGCTCATCCACACCAAGAACAAATTTCGAATGGTGGATATGCTTCATTAATTGCAGCTTTAATACATGAATTTCTGGGCACTATTGATAGTGACAAGCTTAGAAATACTTTTTTATTCTTGAGATCCAGATTATGTGATATGAGTAGGATAAAAGAGTACCAATATTATATGTAGAAGTTGTACTATAATTATGGCAATATAAATGATCCTACTATGAGACTCCGATATATAGAATCTTTCCATGTATTCTTTGCAACAGAATATAAAAAATCCCTACATGGAAGGAGTATAGAAGAATTAAGTCTTGGAGCTCTAAATTAGATTATAGATGAGACGAATGCTCATCTATGCCAAGAAAAACAAGACCGCAAGGAAGTAGCTAAGGCCAAAAAAGCCTTAGGAACCAAATTCTGTCAGTTACTAGATAATGACTTATTTGGTTGTCAACCCCAACACACGTCTAGAATCAAGAAGCCTTGTAAATATTGTTCATCTTTTTCAAGGGGGAAGGGTCGATATAAGCATAAGAAAAGACATAATTTTTCCAAAATTAGATATTCAAAAGATGTCCCATACAAAAAGCAATACTTTAGGAAAAAGAAATATATCAGAAAGAGAAGAAAATTCATACCAACCTATTTTATTTGTAAAGGAAAGAATTATGCAAATGAATGCCCAAAGAAGGATATAGAGAAAGGCAAGACAAATATAAACATGCTTGCAGCAAAAGGTATAATGGATCAGGATTACTGCTTAATCTCTGATTCTGATTTCTATTCTTCTAATGTATTATATATATCGTCAAAAGAAGATTTTCAAGTAAATATAATACAACACATAGATTCGGATTCAGACAGTACAGAATCTAGTTATGATTCATTTCCTCTTTCATAAATATGATTGTTGGTTCCCTCACCCTCTCATGTCCGTGTCTTCTGAAGTTCTATATAAATAGATAGAACTAAGAAAAAGTGAGTTTGAAGATTGTCCCCCATGGGATACTGCTAAAAAGACCTATCTCTCACAAAAATTTAGAGATCTAGAAAGAAAATACTCAATCTAGGTTAGAGCTGAAAAAGAAGCCCGAGAGAGAAAG
The DNA here is from genome assembly GCA_019776745.2 of Taxus chinensis. Classification (NCBI taxonomy): domain Eukaryota; kingdom Viridiplantae; phylum Streptophyta; class Pinopsida; order Cupressales; family Taxaceae; genus Taxus; species Taxus chinensis. The sequence continues at coordinate 653,780,056 of CM034148.1, forward strand.
GAAGAAGAGGAAGAAAAACAAAAATGGTCTCTTCAACAAAGGTCATCACCTACTTCAAGGCCTCCTGTACAAGGACGTATACGTCAAAGACAAACTCCCTACAGAGGAAGAGGTCATGGTAGAGGAGGAAAATACTCTCCACCTAGGAGGAATTTTCCATTCCTTTTTCCAGAAGAAGATCAGAACAATGAATTTTAGGTAATAACTCCTAGCACAGATATTATAATTCGAAATCCCTGAAATAATGAGAACATGGAGAATAAATGGAATATAATTTTTATTGAAGGTGATTGCTAAAGCTATTAATGAATATAAAAGATTAGTAGAAGAAGAAAATAGGGAAAAGAAATAAGCTGAAGATGATGAACAGTTTATAGAAGAAGCCTATCAATAGATACTGCACCAAGATGTAGAGGAATTAGTTCCAATAGAAGAAATTAATACAGAGGTATGTACTATAAAAGGATCCCAACATCCTTTCATTACTATTAATATCTGCATTCCAAATATCAAGCCCTACTCTATAGATTTAATGATAGCTACATGAGCAGATATAAGTTTGCTTAGAACTACAGCTATACCTCCATATTTTTGGACTGAAACATATTTAAAGATAAATTTTGATAAAAAAGAAGTGATTTCCAGATATACAGCATATGTGCCTATCAAGATAGAGGGATATGAAATAAACACTACAACTCTATCAACATGATATGCTTTCATATGATTGTTTGATAGGAGTAGATGCTTTGCAAGAATGTGGTACTTTCAGCCTAAATAAATATTTAATATCTTTATTCAATCCTGATGTTCAGATTCCTAGAAAGTATTCATTTAGAACTATAATACCTCTACCAAAATAAAGGAAAGAATCCAGTCATGAATGGATTCATAAATCTATAGCCCTATGCAAAGGTAACATAGATGACATAGTTGGAAAGATAAAAAAGAATCTATGTTCAAATAATCCTCATGCTTTTGTTGAAAGAAAAAATCATTACTATTCACTAGATTTACAGTTCCAAAAGGATGACATAGGGAATGATATCATTCTGAAACTCAAAGCTCATCATAAAGGCATGATCCCTTCTGAAAGGAAAAAATGTCATGAAGAAATTAAAAATCTAACCCAAGGAGGCTTTATCAAAGAATCTAACTCCCCTTCGTCATGTGTAACTTTTTATGTAAATAAAAGGAGTGAACAGGTTCGCCAGAAGAAAATACTTGTTGTTGATTACAAGCCTTTGAATAAGTTTGTAAAAGCTTTCTAGCATCCTATGCCTACTAAAGATGATATATTATCCATAATCAAAGGATCAAAGGTATACATACAACAAGTTTGATTGAAAGAGTGGTTTTTGACAAATATTCCTTAAACTGGAAGATACCTACAAAATAGATTTTGTAGTACTAGGAGGACAATATGAATGGAAAGTTATTCCATTTGGATTGAAAATTGCTCCATCAATCTTTCAGAAAATGATGGACATTATCTTTGGTGAGTTAGGTGATTTCCTGATAGTTTATATTGATGATATATTAATATTTTCTAAATCTCCCAAAGAACATATTGAACACCTAGAGAAATTCTATGAAGTTCTTTATAAGAATGGCTTATGTTTATCTCCAAAGATGGAGATTTTCAAGGATGAAATGGATTTCCTAGGAATTATAGTTAAAGATGGATCTATTGAAATACAATCACATATTGTTTCAAAGATTTAATAATTTCTAGATCAGATTTCAAAAAATATTCAGCTACACATATTTCTTGGTTGTATCAACTATGTTGCTAGATTCTATAAAGATATTGTTGCAGACAAAATACTTCTCAATAAAAGATTGAAGAAAGATGCTCCTATCTGGTCAGAAGAAATGACCCAAGCTGTAAAAAGGATCAAAGCACAAGTTCAAAAGCTTCCTGCTATGTCCTTTCCTGGACAAGGATTAAAAATCATAGAAACAAATGCAAGTGAGAATTATTGAGGAGCCGTCCTAAAAGAAAATACATAAAATGGAAAAGAAAAGATATGCAGATATATATCTGGATCTTTTCATGGATTAGAGCTAAAATATCATTCTGCTCACAAAGAAATTTTAGCTGCTAAGAAAGCTATCAAAGCCTTCTTATTCTTCATACAGAATGAACACTTCATTCTACGCTTTGATTTAAAATATTTCAAGGCCAGACTTAATAACAGAAGATCCTGCTAATAAAATTGCATCCAACATACTCTAGAGATGGGGAATGTGGTTTGATAATTTTAGTTTTAGAAATTGAGCATATTAAAGGAAGAAAATAATTCTCTGAGATGACTTTTCCAATAGAGAATTGAATTATTCAAAGAACATAAATGTTACATAGGTGATCCATGAATTTGTTCGAAATCATCTAGCTATCTTCTAATTGTCAAAATTACCTTGGGTATCTAAAAAGAAATGACAATGAAATGTCATATGAGGCACAACATTTGTTACTCTCAAGAGGAATTATTTCAGTAGTCACCTTACAACATGATAGAAGTAGCATCAAGATTTGTTGATCCTAAAATTTCTAGTTCAGAATTTCATACCAGACAGGAACCTATGGTTTTCTGAACTTTACAATGGCAATGGAGACATTCAAGGTATGTGGAATCTCCTCCAGACGATATTCCTGTAGAAGGACTTATGACTAAGACAATTGGTCCCAAGAACAAATACATTATGGAGGTTTGAATTTTCTAAGCTATGGCCTAAAGAAAATTCTCTCGAAAATGATGCATGGAATAGACCAAGTAGTCCAAGAGATAGGTAGTATATTGCTAATGATTTTAAGTATTTCCTTTCTAAATATCCACCAACCAAGATTTATAACAGTTGTTTTGCTTAACTTACATCCTGATACTATTCGAAACATTCTAATTAATTGTAAGAATTCCATGGTATGTAAAAGAATCCTATTATGTTAAAACTAAATTTTTACAAGGACACCATTCCAATCCAAATGGACAATTATGGCAAAATATTTATCTTCATCATACCATGAATGTCCATCCTCCTGCACCTAGTCATTTCCTTCAAATTCTGGATCACTATCTCTATCCATCACGATGGCATCTAACCCCAGATAATGATGGAACATCTTCTATATCTAGACTTTGGTACGAAAGGAACACTCGTGACCACTACTTTACTAGAAAGAAGAGATTGGGAGGAATCATCCAGCTCATCTGATAGCGACAACATCCCTAGAGTCCATTTTAGTCCTTAAAGCTATGATGACAAACTTGTTATCATCTTTTTGTCTTTTGTCTAATAAACATTTTGAGATGAATTCTCTTTAGTCATTTCAAAATAATGGTGGACCTCTCCACTTTCTAAAGGTGTCTTATTGAGTGGCATGTACTCAATTTTTGTTTTCCACTTTTCCCAAAGTGGGAATCTTCTTGCTTACTTAGGTTACTGGTTCTAAGTTTCTAGGTTTCCCATGTATCCGGTGAAAAGCCTATCACATTCGTATATAAAGGTATGCTGAGACTCATTCACTAGATCAGAGAATTGGGAATGTTTAAGTCAGGCATGTAAAAAAATCTTCAAAAATTGTATTAAGTGCTTAGTCTTGGTATTAAGTTATAGTCTTAAGGCTTAAGAAGGCATATAATAAGGTCTATCGTAGGCTTGGTAAAGAGTCACCGACACCTTTAATAACCAAATCTTATGAAGTATCGGCTAGTCAAGGATATGTGTAAAACCAAACAACAAAATAATCTAAAGATATTGTGATAATTTTGATAATTAATTAAATGTTAAATATGCCATGATAAAGCTATGAAGAAGATAAGTTATTAATTGAAATTAATCAATTGTACTATCATTTAACTACAATTAAGATACTTAATTTTTTACCTTGTAATCCAGAATTTACCTGTTACAATTACAGAGTATCGTTTCTTTATATGATTGATGATCATCATAATGTCAAAAGGAGTTTGTAAGTTTGAACATTAACCATTATTTTCACATAACGAAGTAATACATTTCACTTATGTATAAATTCAATCATTATTTCCAATAACAAGATGAACGGGTTTATTCATATCAGTTACAATAATAAGGTAATATATAAAAATAATCACACTCAACAAGTTAATTAAACTTAACAAAAATGCAAGAAAAATGATTCATTAACATAACTTGTTTCACATGTTCTTGGATATAAGCGTCATTATATGGTTGGGTTTTCATTTATGTCTAAGTATGTTTATACTTTTAGTATAAACATATGTACACCTAGCTGTGACACCATTTGAGTAATGCTTCCAATCCCATAGTCCTCTTGACCCACATTACGTTAAATAAATAAATTTATCTACAATAAAGAAAAGAAAATGTGTGATGTTACAATGCAATAAATTTCTCAAATGAAAGATAATTTTATGAGGAACTCTTTGTGTAAATTGTAGACAATTGGAGTTTCGATGCAAATATAGTTGGAGAGGGAGGGATATTAAGAGGAAAATCAGGCCACCAGATATCCAAACGTTTTCCACCTCATCATGAGAGAAATGGATCAAATGAAATCTTATTTTATGAGTAACATTTTCTCCAAATATTAGATAATTTAGCTCATTGAGTTACTAGGAAAATGCAAATAATTTTCATCCATTCTAGGAAATATGGAGTTCATGCCTAGAAATTTCTTTCTCAAATAAAAACTAAATCATGCCATGATATTTGCGAATGAATTGATCATCTAAGATGAGTTTCCAAATGGAGAAATTTGACCAAATTTTGATGTTTTTCGACTCTAGGATAAGTGGTATTGATAAAAATACTGTTTTGGAAAATTTGACATGGAGTTGGTTTAATAGATTCCATGGACAAAAATTATAATTTTTTAAAGGAGTTTCATGTTGTATTTTTTCTTTTTTTCATTTGGTATTTTTTTGGAGTGAAGTGGATATTCGAATGTTGTTTGAACATGTTGGTGGATAATGAACTTTGCAAATGCAAAGTGTGTTTTCCACCAAGTTTGAAATCCATGTCTCAAACATGTGCCTACACTAGAAAAGGGTGGAACATTGTGGTACAATATCACCTCTAAAGTGCTCGTTAGTGTACTTGAGCTCCAAAAATGTGCCTAGGGTGGAGAAAGTGGGACCCATTTGTAAAAGCCTCTTCATATGCCTATTTTATCATTACTTTTTCCTTGTTTTTAATCAAACAATTATAAGGAGGCACACTTATGCACGTGTTGATGTAATTAAGTGGATATTACAAAGTTCATTACACCTATAAAATGTTTCCCAGATCCCAAAGTACTCCAAGCGTACTTAATGACATCATTAACTCAATGAGAAATTTTATCGTGAAGTGCAATTTTCACGTTGATTCCCAAAATTAACCATTTTTGGCCATGCAATATATTTTTTTGAATAGAAAATTCCCAAATAATCCTATGAGAGAATCTACAAACGTTTAAAATCAGTTATTCATGAACATTTTCATAAATCACCACTTTTACATAGGAAGGTGCACGAGTGAGCTGAAATGCTAATGGAGCTTGAAACAAGTATGAATAGAACTATAAATTGGGTCATGAAGGGGGGTTAAATTTTTCTCAACTTGTCCCTTTATTAGTATCCCAAATATAATTTAGGTACCTGAAACCTTTAGTGCAAATTCCTTGTCTAAAAAGACCATCGTGCTTCATTGTTGGGAATGTTTACTTTTTTATGGTTCAAAAACTTTTTGTTACACAATCTATCATGTAGTAAATATTGTAAGCTTCATGATAACAAGGATTTGATCTCTAAACACCACACATATTTCCTATAACCCTCTCTAGAATTTGACCCTTCTATAGATCTCATATGCTCCTTTTTCTCAAAAAGTGCCTAAATAGAAAGCTTTCCTAACACCACTTTGAAGATCACAAAATATATTATAAATGATAAATTCATGAAGGAAACTTTGGGTCCTTTCCATTTAATTTAATCTAGCTTTCTAAAATTATTGGATGCTCTACAATCCTTTCCCATAAGTTGACTTTTGAAAATAGGTAAGTTGGCAATTTTGACAATTTTCACCAATTTTGATAAGTTTGACTAAATAGGGGAAAAAAATTCAATATGTTTGTCAATTAAAATTATTGAACATTTTACATGATAAAAAATGGGAACGACTGTACATGTCATCAAATACTAGACCCCAAATCCTGACCCTTCTAAATCATTTTGCATTGTAGACACAAAAATTGGGTCACTCTCCCCTTGGTCCCTCGATAAATAAATACCCTTAACACATCCACCAAGCCATGGCCTCCTCCACCCCACTATAATATTAATTTAATTGTTTAAATAAAATTAATTCACTATCCTCACAATATTTACCTAAATCATAATAACTACAGTAGGATTTCCTTTATTTCTCACATTAATTTGCTTTAAACAGTGGATTAACAGTCATCTAGGAAATATCACACTTCTTGGATCTAGCATACGCTAGGCAGTCCACTGCATATATTATTTAACTTTTATTTGGTTGTCTTTTGTTCCATTTCAGGTAGTTCCTCCAAGGACAAAAGGGAGCTCTCACGATCAGCTGTGGATTCAGAAGTCATACGCGCGCAACAACCTACAACCAACATTTCAATAGGTACTCCTCCTAACCCATTACCCTTATTTTTTTCGTCAACATTCGAAGAAATGCTCTAGAATTAGGTGAAACATTTTGGCATGCCCAACTTACACACCCAAACCACCATCACAAACCCACGCATTTTCCGTTGACTTCCAGTCACTCACCAATCACCGTTTTACCCACACCTTCTTGTACCAATGTGTGTGGAAGGGTTTTGGTTTTGGGTTTTACAAGAAAATCCACCACATTGTTATTCCATGTACTACCCGCAAACATAACGACCGTAGTGGTATCGGCTTTGATGAACCACCTACCAAGAAGGCTCGCATTGAACTCATTGAGGACATCAGCCCTTCTCCACCTTCTTCACCACCATAACCACCTTCACCGATGGAGTCAATGGATCCAAAATCCATTCCTCATAAATTTTCTTTTCATAAACACCATATCCTTGGAGCTGCTGACTTATCAACACAAGAGCGAGGCTCCTTCCTCTCTTCCCTTCCTGTACCCTGAAATGGTCGATGATGATACACCCTCGATTAACATCGTTTAATGTCAGGATGATGAATCTATACTCACCTCACTTTGTGCAGAAGACTCATATATTCATCGGCTATTACTCTCTGAGATGTAAACCATGTTGAATGAATCGACTATCGAGATCAACATTCGTACTCAGGATGACCCGCACATCCTAAAGATCAGTCAATCTTTAGATACTGCTTAACAGGAAGCCATCACCTCTTTTCTCAAAAACCATAACCATGCTTTAGCTTGGTCTTATGCAAACATGCCTGGTATTGACCCCACGATAGTGGTCTACAATATCGTAGCCATTCCAGATGCTGATCCTATTAATCAAAAGATGAGGAAAATGCACCCTCACATTACCCTTCTTGTCAAAGAAGAACTTCAGTGCCTTATTTTTATTTCCTTTATATTACCAATTGATTATCCTCGTTGGATTTCTAACATTGTCCCTATCACTAAGGTGACAGGGGGACTCCACATTTGCACAGATATTTGTGACCTCAATTTACCTTGCCTAAAAGATGACTTTCCTCTACCCTGGTATTGACGAGCTGGTTGACCTTACCATTGGTCACAAGATGCTATCACTTATGGATGGATTCTCAGGTTATAACCAAATCTTAATTTCCCCAGAGGATCAACACAAAACTGCATTCATCACCCCTTGGGGGACCTTCTGTTTTCGAGTCATGCCTTTTGGATTTCAAAATGCTAGTGCCACATATCAGCGGGCTATGACTTAATTATTCTATGAGATCATGCATATTATATTGGAAGATTACGTTGATGACCTCCTTGCCAAATCTAAATGCCACTCCAAACATCTCGTCATCCTAAAAACCATCTTTGACCGCCTTATTAAATATTGTGTTCGCCTTTAGCCCAAGAAGTGTGTCTTCACGGTTCTCTCAGGAAAGCTCCTAGGATGTATCATCTCCTTATGTGGTATAGAAAATTGACCCTACTAAAGTCAAGGCTAGTCTAGAAATTCCTCCGCCCACTAACCTTAGGAAAATCCATAGCCTACGAGGTAAGTTACAGTCTATTCTATGTTTCATTTCACAATTGTCTGATCGATGTCAACCATTTCATCACCTTCGCAAGAAGGATGTCTCCTTTAAATGGGATGAGGATTGCCACAAAGATTTTAAGGCCTTAAAACAATACCTTCTTCAACCACCCATACTAATTCCACCTAAATATGATCAACCTTTCTGCCTATACATCTCAGCTACCTATCACTCTTTGGGGGCCATGCTCACTCATTGCAATGAACAACACAGGGAGCAGGCAGTTTATTACATAATTCATACTCTTTTGGACTATGAAACCCAATACACGCATCCCAAAAAACTTTTCTTAGCCTTAGTTTTCATCACCACAAAACTCCACCATTACCTACTCAAGCACAAAACCTATGTTGTGACCAACACCGATCCCTTACAATTCATGTATGCCAAACCTTATCAAAATCAGTGTGTTGTGTGTTGGCTTATGCTTTTGGCCAACCTCAACCTTTAATTCATTCTTCAAAGGTCCATCAAGGGCGAAGCTATCATCGACCAATTGGCCAATGCACATATTTCCGGGGATCAACCCTCCAATTTTGACTTTCCAGATAAGCAAATTACTACCGTTTCCCTAGACGAACCCACTTTCCAAATGGCACTCTTCTTTGATGGTTCCAAGTGTTAGCATAGGGGTGGGGCTGGTGTTATCCTCATTCCGCTTGATGGTGAATCCATGCCTTTGTCTTTAAAACTTGAGTTTGATTGTATAAATTATATTGCCAAATACGAAGCGCTCATATTAGGCCTCCAAGTTGCCTACACCCTAGATGTTAAATCAATCAACATCTTTGGTGATTCTCAATTGATCATAAACCAAGTCAATGGTATATACCAATGTCATAATGAGATACTTAAAAAAGTATAAACATCACGTAGAAATAATTCTGACTACCTTTGACTGTTATGCCCTTCAAACCATCCCACGTTCAACCAACAAATTTACAGATACCATGGCCCGCTTGTCCTCTCAAATCCCCAATTTTCCCGCAAATTATAAAATCTTTATCACCATAAAATGACTGCAATCACCCTCTTATTTACCTCATGACGTTTACTCTATTAGAACTACTACCCCCGACCCAAGTGACCTTTAGTATACACAATACTCTAACTATCTTTCTCTCTCCATCTTACCTCCTGATCTCACCCATAATGGACAATGTGCCTTCCTTAAAAAGGTCTCTCATTACATCATCACGGGGGGCCTCCTCTATAATCACATATTTTATGGTATTCTCTTACGATGCCACACACATTCTGAAACTACTTATACCATTAAGAAAGTTCATGATGGCATATTTGGAGGTCACTTCAGTGGCCTTGATGTTACTAAGCGTATTCTTCACCTAGGCTATTACTGGCTGACCCTTAACCATGATTGTTGTGACTATGTCAAGTGTTGTGTAAAATGCCAACAACATGCTAACCTTCATCATACACCCAATCATTTCTTATAGGTTGCCCGTGACCTTTGGCCCTTTTATCAATGGGGTTTGGATCTTGTCGGAGAGATCAATCCCCATTCTTCCCAACGACATCAACAGATCATTACCTCTACTGAATACTACACAAAATGGGTTGAAGCCATACCACTCATCTCTACAAAATCCAATAAAATATGTGAGTTCATCAATCATCACATCATTTGTCTCTTTGGTGTCCCTCATTGCCTCATCACTGATAATGGAAAACAATTCAAAAATAAAACATTGCAAAAAACTTTGCGAAGCCTTAGGCATTCAGCTAAGTTTTCTCATCACCTTACTACCCACAAACCAATGGCCAAGCCAAATCCACTAACAAAACCTTGAACAAAATTCTGATGAAAGTGGTTAACGATATTGGGAAGGACTGATATATGCACATTCCTTTTTCCCTATGGGCATACCGCACTAGTATCTATACTTCCACTACCGCTACACACCTTTTTCTCTAGTCTACAGTACAAATGTTGTTCTACCCCCTCGAAGTCTAGATTCCCTCATTCTGCATTTCTCTCCATGACATGCTCAATGATGACGAATTTCATCAAGACCATTTAGCATAACTTGAGTTATTAGATGAATGTTGTCTTAACGCTCTTGACCACCTTAATGTTTACCAAAAACATATCAAACGTGCTTATGATAAAAATTTCCATGAATGAACCTTTCACATTGGTGATCTCATCTTGAAAGAAAATCAACATGTAACTAAAATAGAAAATAGTAAACCGGGAAAATTTTCTACTAATTGGCTTGGACCATACATCGTGACCCATACTTATGCATTAGGTGCTTATCGTTTATCTTCACTCGATGATAAACCCAAACTTAAGCCCCTTATGGCCTTGCATCTTTGACCATTCTACTATTGACTTTTAGTCCTATCTCACTTTTTTCCTTTTTCCATGCTCGTCCCTTGAGTGCTATCCACTTCCTACACCATCACCAATGATTAAATAATAATAATGTGTGTACACATCACCTTTGGTCTTCTCTTAAATATGTGCACCATGACGTTACACATAGCATGATTCTCATGGATACTTTTCGTCTACCGTTAGATGAGATCCTATGGTCATTTCACCCTGCTTTCTAAAAAAGAATCCTATTCTTCACCTTGGTCTTGTCCATGACTTTAAAGCCTTCACATCGGATCCAACTCCTTGAGTCAAACTTCCAATAAAAAGATGACTCCCTCAAAAGGACATCTTCCTCTCTAGAATCACTGCTATAAATAGACTTCTCCCTCGAAGGACAGCTATGTAAATCTCTTTAAAAAAAAAGGAAGCAGCAAGAGAATTTGAAGCTTCCTGCATCGATCAGCTTCATGAATACCTCACGGATACTTTCCTCATCCTATATAGACTTCCCACATCGATCAGTCTATCTCAAATATCAGTCAACACAGAAAGCATTTTAGTCAAGGACTTACCCATTGTGACCTTGGATCTCTTGCCGAAAGAGCATGCTACCCTCATACCCTATAAAAATTAACCACCTTTCATCCCTGTCACCATTCACCACTCCCATTTCCTACAGCCTCAAGGGACCTCTTGGAAACCATGATATTTGGTCAATCTTGTGACTACTTTTCACCCTTAGAATAATCAATCATGCAATGTATTGTAGGGTGTTACATCCATCACCTCCTCCAAGGTATGACCTACTCAGTCTGATCCTACCCAATCAGGTGGCTTTCTTGCCCACTCTTATATTTTAACCTTATTTATTACATATTGATTACCTTATACATGACTTTGTCCTCGATGCTTACCTTTGGGGTAATCTTATTTTTCTACCACAATCAAAATCACCTATACCAATTTTCCCACAACTCACCCATACCTAGTAGACCTAAACTCAAATCATGCCTACGACCTACCATCTCATTCTCATATCTCCTCATATTCTTCCCTAGCTTATGGGATAACTACATCGGCTTGAGGTCCTTTTTCGTCGGGACTATGTAGGTAGTAATCCGAGGGTATGGGGCCCTTTAAGGTTAGCTTGGCCACTCTCTACCCTAAAAAATTCATCTTTCATTTTCCTAAATCACTTTCTACCCTACTATGTTTAATTTTTATATAAAAAATTGCAAATTAAACCAAACAAACGAAAAATTGCTTTACATTTTTATCATCATCAAAACATACATTTATTTTGATTACCATTTCTTTACCAACATCATGCAAGTATTATAAAACATCTTAAAAATGACCCATATCATCATTCACTGCAAATTTTAATGCATTAAAACCAAAACCAAACTCAATCCATGCATAAAACCTAGACCTGACTCCACCATAACTAAAACCAAAATCTAACATCATCTATGCCTACAACCTAACTCAATCCATGCCTACATCCTGAGTCCACCATGCCTAAAACCTGACTCAATCCATGCCTAGACCACAACCTAACTCCATCATGCCTAACACACCTACCATAAGTTCATCTATGGATAATAATAAAATTTTATCAACACAAACACATAATTCCCATAATCATCATCATCTATATAAATACAATATCCATATACATAACTGTTAAATGTCTTCGACACATAGGTCGGTGTATATAATCCAGTCTCTAAAAACTCTCATATACATCCTCACCATCTTCGACATGCATACCGGTATATGATCAAAAATATAAAAACTCTTAGCACACAGGCTAGTATATATCAAAATAAAAACTACATCAAAATCGAGAGCCATATATCACGCATCATCTCAGTGGACATCCCCCATATCCATCTCAATTATCCCCTCTGCCTCCTTGGCTCTTGTCTAACAACCTGCTAACATCTCCCCACCCATCATAGGTGGTGGCTGGGTCCCTACTGGTACATCCACTAGAATTGGCCTCCATGAACTAGTGGCCTCACCCTGACCATGTCTCGAGGCTCGATGGCCCCTTGTGCTCTCCACACTATGGGTGCATGATATGGTCCTCTCATTAGAGGCCTATTGTGCCCTATACTCAACATATGATAGACAATCTATCCATGTCACCGTCATCTGGTCTTGATAATATCGAGCCTCATCTCTCACCTCCCGCAACCTCGATATAGGTACTATCTGTTGTGGCCCCATCGGCATCTGACCCTATACCTATCCTATGGGACCCTATCCTACCCTTTCCTATGAACTGGGACTTTGTCCAGGTGCCTGTTGTGGTGCAATCGGCCTCTACTCCTATGCTTGTATCTGGGCCTGTAAGGCCCCAATCTGTGCCTGCGCCATGACTAACTGGCCCTATAACCCTGTCACCTATGCCTATAGGGTGGTCACCAGACCATGATCACCATATCCATCTCCATCCCCACCCTGGGCCATCTAGGCCAGAGGACTAGCCACCTCTGCATGTAACTCAGCCACTTCCACCTCTAAACTGGCTAACTATACTTGCACCATACCCAACTAGGTAATAAGGGTCGCTACCTGCCCCTGTAGGGCATCTCTCTACACCGTGATAGTGGTTAAATCTAGCTGCCCTGAATTAGGTGGTATTTCTTGTAAATGAGCCACCCACAAACTATCTGTATCTTTCCGTCACTTTGGCATCATTGATCTTCTAGTCTATCACCTACTCCTCCTATCCTATAGGCACTGTCGGCTGTGGAAGAGGTAATGGTCTCTCTACGTTGTCTCTCTTGTACTATTGGAAGGGTGGAGGTATGTTCTGTAGCAACCTAAATTGCCATCTAACCCTATCAACTAGGATCATCTCATGCTCCATGGCACGATGCCCCCTTATCCATCTCAGCAGCTGAAGGCTATCCAGCTGATCATGCATCCGCCTGTATGAAGGATAACCCACATACGGTATCCATATGATGTCCACTTTAGACAATCCCTCCAATAGATGCCTATAGTATGCTACATCATGTGTAGCCCTGTCTAATTAATGCTCTCCAATCATGGACACCCATCATTTATACCCCCACACAAACCAATCTCAGTGGAAATGCATGTGCTTGAGGCATACCCATAGGCCACACATAAACTATGTGCTCATAGACCTAGCACTGTAGTAAAAAGATGCAACGTAGGCTAAACCTGCGCAGACGCCCATATGCCCATAGCTCTTTGTATAAATACACCAGGAATGATGGAACCTAGGCAAAGTAGGTCCGATCCATCACCATGTCGTGTAAAACCCCCATTAGGGAGCGGGGAAATCTTCCACCCTCTATATTTGGCAGTGTGAAACAAGACACTGCCTCCATCAATAAAATAGCTAGCCTCATCTCCTCTGGATGGGCTAGTTACATCCCCCCCGTAACTCAAACTGGCACTATGGAATGTCATGTTTGCTAGTCCCTCCCCAAACACTTTCAACACGTAACCACAGGATCCTAAACACGTCCTCCTTGGTGACTCTCATCTCACCCGTCAGTAGGTGGAACATGTTGGTTAATGAATCCCATCTATCGATGAGAATGACCATCAGAATCTGCTGCCAGACTACATGCTGATAGTGTTAGACCCCAATCAGGACCACCTCCTCTATGTGCCACCACTCCTCAACTGTCGCCGCACCTCACACTCTCAAAATTAGGGGTGGCACCCTGTCTCTCATCCACAGTTTATCTCTCCCCTGCATCTAATACAAACATCAAATTAATCAACCTTCATCATACCCACACTCACCCTTTACACCTCATCTATACCTACTTTCTCACCTCTATCATTCTTCCCAACCTACCTTCCTATCACATTTATATTTCCCCATACCCATTTTTACCCCCCACCTACACTAGGTTTTTCCCCAATACATCCTCTTCTACCCTTCCCTATCTCACCCACTCGACCTAGGGCCCTTTAAGCCCCTTTTTCTCCACAACTCGACCAGTTCTAGTTTTCTCTAACTGACCCCAGTCACCCCTAAACTAGCTTCGGTCACTTGTTTCATGACAGATACCAGTTTGACCCTACCAACATCGGCTAACCCTGACCGATGCCGGTCACTATCGCAGCAACAACCGTGACCCCCAAAACCCTACACTTTAAAAAAACTCCCTCTCTTGACCCTTCTACCCACCCATTCTCACTTACGCTTCCGCTCAACTCCATCCCACCCCCTATTCACCCACTTACATCTCTCCGCGCTTCTATTCTACCCAATTCACCCTCCTACATTTCAAATTTCATTCCTCCCCCAAATCTAATTTTTCAGCACCTGACCTCTCACCTACTCTATCTCACAAAACATAGAGAGGGTTTGATACTTATCGCATCATGCTACCATTGCCATGGTGGCACGTCTAGCCACTACATCGGTGGCCCGCCCAATCCTTCTCCGGCCTCTGTCATCACTAATCTGTCACCTTCCCTCCAACCAATAAAATCAACCAATCTAATCTCAGGGACCCACCTCTCTGCTACCTATCACCCTCTATGTGACTCGCCAACTCAATCCCCAGTATCTCTCTCTCTCACTTTCCACCTTTCTCTCTTTCTCTTGTCATTTTCACAATTCTCAAACAAACAAATGATTTGAGAAAATGCAGATTGTTCTTTTTATAACATCCCCGACCTAACCGACACCGATTTTACCTTCACTGGCATCGGTCACGAACCCTACCTTACCATGGTTGGTTACCCTATACTAGCATTGGTTACCCATGACCAGTATCGGTCACCCTATTACCCTACCCATCACTCCTTTTTCCCTCACCCAACACTTACCCTGACCATTCACCTCACCCTCTGAACCTCATCATTTACTACCTAACCTAATCCTCATTTAGGGACTCGTTATTTTACCCATACCTTGGCCCTACTCGTGTCATGCCCTGGATACTTGGACCTTGACCATCGCTGGTGACCTAAGACCCCATTTGTTCACTATACCTTGCGACACTATTACCTATGATTGTTGACCTAATGACCTTACCTTACCTCTTATCGTGACCATTTATCCTGACCCAATCGTCGATGTACCAAAACATACCTAAGCATTCCTGCAACTAAGTTGTGTCGTGTTTCTTCACCATATACTCTACATTGGATACCAGAATCACCTCAACCTTGTTTGGATAAACCTATTGACCTTAGACAATGTAGAGTTTTCCTACTCTTCAACCTGGTATTGTGCTGCAATTTATATGTGTGCGTGTGTTTGACTGTTGCTACCTTTGACCCTGACCCATTACCTAGATTACCCGAGTGGACCTTTTTCCCTTTTGTACCTATTACCCCACCTCCTTATTCATCACCTTCACCATTTATCAAACCACTTACTAATTGCACCTGCTACCTCATCAGTTCCTCGTTTGACGGGTATCACCTTCACCCACACATGGGGTAACCACATCTTAGTTTTTTCAGTGTCGCTTACAGATACAAGCTACGCAACAAAAAAGGGAAAAAATGTAGACACCAAAATTGGGTCACACTCCCCTTGGTCCCTCGATAAATAAATATCTTAAACACATCCATCTAGCCATGTCAACCTCCACCCCACTATAATATTAATTTAATTGTTTAAATTAAATTAATTCATTATCCTCACAATATTTATTATTTAAGTAACCTAATTGGGATAATGCCCACATATCCACCTAACCTAGACACCTCATCAAGCCACCTCATCCACAGACATATTCTTAGTAAGTTGCCATAACTAACTAAGACCTACCAAAACCCTAAAAATCAATGCCTACATTCCCTCTAACCACATTCCAACCAGTTAGAAGGAAGCTTCCATGTTAATCCTTAGAGTAAATGAAACGAGATCCCAGAAAATCAAGGGGATCTACCTAGTTTAGTAAACCTGGGAAATCCTACCCTAACTGATACCAATTACCCATAACCACTGCCGGTTAAGCCGGAACCATCGTCGGTTACTATTTAACCCCCAAAACAACCTTATTTCAGGGTTGGCACATTTCTGAGAGATAATTACGTCTTTTGAGAACAAGTGATGAAACCAGAGCTGCATGCAAGTAGAACTTGCATTAGTATACACATCAGAGCATCCATAGCCAGTACCTGAAGCAATCACATAGCCATTTGCCTTCACAGGAGCATCCGGGAAAGCACTAGCACTACATTAAGTTCATTCCATTTGATCACCCACCATTACCAACTAGGCTTCAAGTTCGTAAAAACAATAAGGTTTGTTAACCAACACTTATCCATTTATCATTTGGTAGATCTTTTTACATATTTTACTAGTTTTTGCTCTCATCTCCATCCCTCATCATTTACCTCCATGAAAACTTGACCATATTTTTATCCACACCCTTACATTGCCCATACCTAGACCTTAATAATTCTTATGCATACCTCAGATCCATATGAATCTATCACCCAGCCAAGTTTTATTGAGTTTCCTGTACCCTGACCATACTAACACTGGTTACCCACAACCGTCTCCAGTTAGCCCTAAATCGATACTGGTCATACCATACCAACGTCAGTATCTGTGTCTTTTACCATAAACCAAGAAAAAATCTCCTAAACTTCCACCAAATACCCAAAACCACCAAGAATCTCACTCTAACTAGCATCAACACCTTGACAGTGACCTTGACCTTTAGATTCAATCATATCCTAGCTTGTTGTGAACGAATTTACTTATTGTAGATGAATGAGATACCTAAATCATTTTAGCTATAGTAGGATTTCCTTTATTTCTCACATTAATTTGCTTTAAATAGTTGATTGATAGCCGTCTAGGAAGTATCACACTTCCCGGATCTAGCATACACTAGGTAGTCCACTGTATATATTGTTTAACTTTTATTTGGTGGTCTTGTGATCTATTTCAGGTAGTTCCTCCAAGAAAAAAGGGATCTCTCACAATTAGGTCTGGATTCAGAAGTCATATGCACACAATAACCTACAACCAACATTTCAACAGGTACTCCTCCTAACCCATTACCCTTATTTGTTTCGTCAACATTTGAATAAACACTCTAGAATCAGGTGAAACATGCATACAAGAAATAAACATCAAAATACAATATTGTTTCATGAATATAAGATGGTTTATGATTATTTGATTGAATAATATTTCCACAATTGATGTTAGATCATAGTGTATGGAAAATAAATTTGTAGAATGAATACATAGATAAAGATATTAGATTATGAATTTTATAATTCATCCTAGTAAGGATATAAAGTCAAGATTTGCATTGGAGAAAGAAAAATTACTATATTTTAGTTTATATTAGTAGCCATAAACAATTACAAGCTAAAATTTTAGAAAACCATATAATTTTTTATATAGCCCTTAGTATGCATGTATTTATATGTATTTGTCTGTGTATGTATGTATGTGTAATAAAAAATGTTAGCATCCTCTGCATGTTGTTTTTGCTTAACATAAGAACTTTAGAATAACACATATTTGTCTTAAAGTGTGGGAATTTGCAAGTGATATAAATATCCAGAGGAGGTTTTTTCTTAATCTCTTATCCAAATGAAATCTAACCTATAACCATAAAGTTTAAATAAACTAAACCCAAACTCTAAATCCATGGGACCAAGGCAAGAGAAGACATAAATTTAGAAGTAATAAAGAACTTTATGGAAGAAACCAGAATAGGGTTCAAATCTGGCCAAAGAGAAAAAAATATTTTGCATGATTAAGAATGTTAGAGGAAATAAAAATCTTGTAGATCATGAATGAATGAAACTTAATGCTAAAATAAGAGGATAAACATCCATAAGAAACACATAAGGTTTAGAAGGATAAGAACCACAAATAAAATTCATTAGAAGTCTTTCATTCAAATTACATAGCAGAGGTTTGAAACAATGTACAAAATGTAGATCACAGTGGTCTTACATGGATGAAAATGGAAATATCCTAAGATAGAACCCCAAAATTTGACAGAAAATAGCCATTCATTCATTCCAAGGAACTTACATGTATAGAGAATGGGAGGGAGAAAAGGGGAGGGATCAAAGAGACCTGATTTAATCCTGTCGTAAATGAAAATCATGAAATTTCCCTGTAACATGTCACCAGAAGAAATGGGTGCTATGATTAACCTTGAGATTTCTTGTAGTACTTATATCAGCACCTCCAACTTCATCCACCAACTCTAGCATTGTCCTTCAATATTTTTCATGCCATCAAACTACACAGAGTGACATCATTCCTCATTAAAATCTAGTAGTTGAGCTACATGGAAATGAACCTTCAATGATGTACCTAGTTTCCCCCATTTACCCATAAAACTCTACCAAAATATAATTTTCTTAATTCCAAAGAGAAATTATCATCAAGACCTTTCCAATGAGATCAATTTTGTGTGATTCGGAGTAACATAGAAAATATATGGATAATTAAAAATTTGAGTGCAGAGGGAAAAAAACAGAGCTTTGTGCAAAATGTGACACATTTTGGCCTCTAATAGGGTACGATATCAGGATGAATTATATGTGGATTTGTTTTTAACCCTTGATCTTGCACCATGTATTTCCTTCTAAGTTATTATGGTGGTTGGACTTTTCCATTAAGATTTGTATTTTTCAATTACAAAATGAAAGCTTGCATTTTTACATTTTCCCCATAGAGCTCCTAGAACTCACCACATGTCCCTACCTCTATGAAATCAGGCCTCAAGGACCTGAGTGCAGCTTACAAGGTTACATATTTTCCCTGTGCCTTGAGATTTAGGTAGTATTCCCTTTGTGGGAAGTTGGCTTTCACTATCACATTGCATCTTTACACAAAAAGTGCAACAATGCTTTGAGGACTCAAAAACTTGATCTCATCAAACATTCCTTCATCAAGCTCGGTGATGATCATGCAAGTTTGCAACCTCTAACTCAAAAATACAAAGGAAATCACCTACAAATTTTCATGAGTTTTTTGAGATGGGTATTTTTTCATTCAACTTAGAATGGCATCATCAAGGTCTGGGGATAATCACAGAGTCTGAAACCATGCATTCTTACTCCAAAATCAAAATAAAACATTTACAATTTTTTAGACTCTAAAACATGATGCCAAAGTCTTGAATGAGATTCCATATTTCCAAAATAGTGAAAGGATGTAATTTTTGAAAATGATTTGGTGACCTTTAGCGGATAATTTCCTTCTAAATATGAAGTCTAATAAACTTTTACATGTTAGGGTAAATGTATTATTACCTTAATTAATTATGCATTGCATATTAGTTAGTTTATTTATTAAATGTTATATGGTTATATTTAATCATAATCATATTATTGTTTTTATTCAAACACTACAGGAGTTGTTATATTGTTTTAACAATATTATTATTTTTATTAGTTCATGGGTGTACCTGTGTAAAAACCTTTATTGTTTGTATTTAGTTGTGGAATACATACATAAATACATACATACATACATACATACATACATACATACACACACACACACAGATATATATATATATATATATATATATATATATATATATATATATATATTACATAATGCACATGTGTAATTGATTGATTTCACATTAATAAAATTATATAGGCTTCCGTACCTATTTGTGAAATTACATTTGGTACCAGAGCTGGTCAATCTGGACCTATGAGTAGAGAAGGTGTGGAAAGAGAGAGAAGAAGATATAAAGGATATTGGAGAAGCATTTGCAACAATTGAGAGCATATGCAGCCTCCTACAACTGCCCAACCCCATCCCTTCCTCTCCAAAACCTCGTGGTCATTCCATGTGTTTGGAACGCAAATTTTTTGTTGCACTGGTGCACATTGTACTAGGAAAAAATTACTACATGAATAGAAAATTAAAAAAAAATCCCTGTTAGGGGTTCTGCCTCTAAATCTAGATGAATGCTTGGTTACAGATAATATTATTTTTACTATCAAAATTGGAGGTGCATTTGGTCTTTGTTATAGTTAGCATACTTTTACATTTGGAGGGGATTGTGTCAAATTTGAAGCACACCAAGTCCTCACCAAGATCCTAACAGAGCTCCTAAATGAGCTGACTGTATTCAACACCAAGTTCTTGGATTTGTGACTTGACTTTGCAAAAGACTCCATCGTGCCCACCACTATGTGGAGTCCCTCCCAGTGTGTTGTTCATTGACAGTACATTCACAAGGATAGAGCCTACATTGCATTATTTAATCT
This sequence comes from Taxus chinensis, assembly GCA_019776745.2. Taxonomy (NCBI): domain Eukaryota; kingdom Viridiplantae; phylum Streptophyta; class Pinopsida; order Cupressales; family Taxaceae; genus Taxus; species Taxus chinensis. The sequence goes on from CM034148.1 coordinate 653,800,861, forward strand.
ACGCTCTAGTTGTTTATTGGTGTAAACCGAGTCACATGGTCATGTCAAGGAGCATGTTAGATGACCTTGCAATATAAAGTGAGCCATCCAAAACAATCCTCCTACCATTGGAAACTCAATCAACCCACAGCCGATCCACTCACCGTGTTGCATCTAACAAGAGATTTGTGCATTGGATAATATGATCTGGGCATTAAACAAGACTGAGAACCTCTCAAATGAAAATTCATGGCTTTATTTTATTGGTCTGGTCAATTTCTCTCTATTCAAATGAGTAAGCTCTAAACGTTACAATCAAGCTATCTGAGGACCAACCACTGATTTGAATCCTTGCATTAGGTGAGTGATCAACTGAGCCATCCATACTGCTGTTGAGATCTTATGCGACCTGAAAAAATAAAACAAAGACATCAAACATTGGTAAAACACTACAGAGGAAAACAAAATAGGAGATCAAACATTAAAAAGTGATGGAATACAAAATAGTGGTGAAAACATATAAAAAATCATTCAAAGGCTTGAATGAAAAATAAAGCCAAGAAACTTGAAAATACGGCATAAGGAGCTTCACATCCATTTTCTACGTATAAGGAGAACTCTATACATCTCATCTATGCATGTAGACCACGTGGAGCCTCCCAACGACGTCCTCTTTCAAAAGGTCAGGTCGTTTTTTGTTATTTAAGTATTTTATGCTTTATTCAATTGCATAAGCATCTAAAGTGCTAGGTTAGATAAGTGGAGAGTCTTGGCGAAGGGAGGTTTGGGGTTTGAATCCCACCTCTAAAAACGTTTTGTGGAAAAACCTCATCTAATCCTCTAGTTATAACTAAAAATGCCCCTAAAAATTTACTGAGAAAAACCCTATTTTAGGGAAAAAAAATATTTTCTCCTAGACCTCTTATTTTTTCATTCCGAGCAACTTTTGGTAAACGAGGTATACCTAAAAATTTCATTTTTAGCTAAGTTTTTGTAATTTTTGGCATAGAGGGTCATATTGGGCTCCAGAGGTTACCAGGGCCTGCAAAACAAAACGAAAATTGCTTACCATTCAATTTTTCTAAATTTTTGAATGTAATTTGTATACTTTAGTATATTATACTAATTTGTAGGTTGCCATAGTCAATTGTAATCTTTATAAATACCCATAAACTAGCATAATATTGTTCTAAATTTTTTTTTTTCAAAAACACTCACAAGATCCTAGATCTCATTAGTAGCATTTGGTATATGCAACGCATCTGAGAAGTGCTTATGGGTAAAGCCATTGCGACTACTACTAAACTTAATGCCTAATATAGGTGCAAAAATTTCATCTAGGCATCGACCCTTTAAATTAATGGGGATTAATAAGGAAACATTGCACACCCTATGAGCCTTCCCATCCATTTGTGAATAATTGCACGATGTAATCTAGAATGAGAAATTATCTGAGTATATAGCTAAGTTATACACATGTATGAGGATATTTCTTTGAGCCAGTGTCAATAATCACACAAACCCATTTTAGTACTATCTTTGTAACACGTATCAAATCCTTTCACTTATGTTAACACCTATTTCACGTACCGCCAGACATATAGAAAGGGCAAGCTTCTTCCATGTACCATTGGGTATATCAGAAGGCCGCGTATATAGAAAGGTTCTATATATTGAACTGATGGTACATAGATTGGGAGACCTTATACCTAGAGTGATAAGAGCCTAACTCTGTTAATGATTTCTTCAAAATGGGAACCAATGCCCCCAAATTTTTTCTTCCAGATTCAAAACTACTTAGAGGAAACAACTATGCTTCCTGGAAGACAAAAATGAAGACATGGCTTGAGTTTGAAGATATCTTGCCTGTTGTGACTAGTAATCTGACCAGATCAACTACTGATACAACACAACAATGAGAATTTGATATATCAGATCATAAGGCCAAACTCATCATCTTGTTTAGAGTTTCCGATAATGTGCTACCCCAAAATCGAGATGCCAAAATAACCAAATAAACATGGGATATGTTGAGAATAGTATATAAGGCCAAAAACAAGAATGTCATTTTGAATTTGAAGAGTTAATTACACACATTGAAGTTTAAGAAAAATGACAAAATTGAAGCTTTCTTGAGAAGATTTGTAGAGTTGAGGGGTTTACTTCTAGCCCTAAGAGAAGTAGTGATGGATGAAGCTCTTGTTTTGATTATTCTAATATCTCTCCCTTCTGCTTACCACATTTTTGTAACAACACTAAAATTTTTAGATACGACAGTTAGTTTTGACAAGCTGGTAAAACTACTATAAAAATAAGAAGCTATGTATAATAAGGATGATGAAGAAGAGAAGATAGTTTATTGGCATCAAAAATGGAAAGGAAAAGGAAAAGTAAAACCTAATTCCTATCAAAATTACTAACATCAGAATCAATATCAACATCAAGGGGACAAGCAATAGAAGAAGCAATGTCCAATTTGCAAAAGAGGACATGAATTGAAATATTGTTTGTATAACACTTATAAGAAAGGTTCATCAAGAAAATTTGGACCTCAACACTAGTAATCTCACAAGGGACATTCAAACTACAAACAAGGGCAGAAAATTGGGAACTAGGAAAGAAGACACAATTAACAAGGCAATATTGTTGAGCAAGAAGAACATTCAGATAATGAAGACTAATTGTACACTGCTCGATCAAGTGAACCTTCCACATAATCTAGTGATGTCTGGTATGTTGATTCAGGAGCCACTCAACACATGAATTGCCATAGAGATTGGTTTACTACAATGAGGGACATGACTTTAAAAAAACATGTTTCATTGGGTGATGATTCTTCATATACAGTTCAAGGGATTGGGAACATTTCTCTACCCCTTGGTTCACGCAACTGTAGATTATTCGATTTCTTATATGTCCTAGGGTTGATTAAGAATTTTTTGTTAGTCAGTCAACTCCTAGACCACAACTTGAAAATTGACTTTGATATTTATTTCGGCAAGAAAATGTGTTTAATTCGAGACAAATCACAAGGCTAAAATATAGTTGCAAAAGCCTCCAATGTGGGATGCATGTTCCAGCTTGATTTTCTCCACAGAGATGATCAGAAACTTGTGGCTAAGAACTCTAACTTAGCACAATTATGGCATTGAAGACTTAGTCATGTTAGTTTCAAGTATCTCGAGACACTTGATTGGTGAAATATGGTACATGGGTTACCGTATCATCAAAACGATAAAAACAAGTGTCCTCTCTACCTAATAGGAAAATAACACAGAGATTTATTCCAGAAGAGTTTTTTTTGAGCTCATGGCAAGCTTGACCTAGTTCATACTGATCTCTGCAGTCAAATTGAACTGATTCATTCTATATTTCAGTATTCCATGCTTTGTGTTGATGACTATTCAAGAAAAATGTGTATATTTTGTCTTCACAAGAAAAGTGAAGCTTTTGAAACCTTCAAGAAGTTCAAAGTAGCATGCTGAGAATGAAACTGGCCGTCACATTAGAACTCTCCACTCATAAAAAGGGGGGAAATTCACCAGTAATGAGTTCAAACACTACCACAAGTTCATGAGATTCGTCGACAAATGCCTCGTCCACACACACCACAACAAAATGATGTCATTTAGAAAATAAATTTTACTATAATGGAAATGATGTGATGCATGATCGATGATTCTAGACTTGTAAAGACATTATGGGAGGAAGCAACAAAGACAACGGTGTATTTTTTGAACAGAGTGCCCATAATTTCTCTTAACGAAGTAACACCATAAGAAGCATGGTCAAAGCGAAAACCATCTATTACATACCTCATAGTATTTGGGTGTAAAGGAAGTATGAACATACCCAAGTAGAATAGAAAGATATTGTACATGAATTCACAGAAACTCATCTTCATTGGATACCATGAAGATACTTATGGGTATAGCTTAATGAATTCAAAGACTAGGAAAGTCTACACCAGCAGATATGTTGAGTTATTTGAGAATAAGGAAGAAGAGTCTCCTCCTCAAGACTCACCTGATGTAGATTCTTCACCAGTTATAAAAACTGAAGCTAATGCTCCCATAGATGATGAAAGTGATGACGAGGATGATGGCGATGATCTGATAGAACCACAACCCACAAGAACAGTTCATCATATGCCCAAGTGGTATACTAGCATGTTATGAGATGCAAGAATTGATGCTCGACTGGATACATTCACACCTAGAACATAGACTCTTAGTAAAGCAAGAGAAGAAGTTAACTTTTCTTTAATAAGTAGAGTTATTGAATCTAATGAGCCCTCTACAGTCTAGGAATCCCTATAGTCAAAAGCTTGGAAATATGCCATGGACTTTCAATATCAGTTAGTAATGAAAAATAACACTCGATAGCTTATCAATCTCCCACCAGGGAAGAAACCCATTGGATACATATGGATATTCAAAATAAAGTAAAAAGCAAATGGGAAAATAAACAAGGATAAAGTGAGACTAGTAGAAAAGGGGTGTGCATAAAAAGAAGGCATTGACTACGATGAGACATTTTATCCCACAACTAAGATCAAAATGACTAGGATGATCTTTTCTCTAGCTGCACAGTTTGGTTGGAAAGTCCATCAGATGGGTGTAACAAGTTCCTTCTTGAATGAAGATTTACAAGAAGTCTATATGACTCAACCTAAGGGATATTGTGTACCTGGTCTAGAAGCAATGGTATGCAGACTTATGAAATATATGTATGGCCTCAAACAAGAACCTCGAGCATGGTACATCAAAATCGATGAGAATATCATACAAAATGGATTTGTTAGAAATCCATGCAATCCAAATCTTTACCTCAAAAGGAAAGGGGGGAAGATTGTGATTGTATTTTTCTATGTCGATGATTTATTCATCAATGGTAGTTCAGTGAGGATGATCGATACAATGAAGAAATACCTTAATCAATTATTTGACATGATAGATCTCGATTTGATGCACTATTTTCTTGGATTGGAAATATGACAGAAAGAGAATCACATATTTGTTTCTCAAATGAAATATACCAAGACAACGCTCAAGAAATTCAAGATGATGGATTACACACTTATTGCTACAACTATGGAGAAAAGATGGTAGTTATCTCATTTAGATCCATCTACTGAGGTAAATACCACTCTCTATCTGTAGTTGATTGGGTGTCTCATTTTCCTGACCTACACTAGACTAGATATCATCTTTGCGGTGAGCTATATATCCAGGTTCATGCAGGAATCTAAAGTTTTTCATAGTAAATCATCAAGGTGCATGTTAAGATATCTCAAAGGATCAATGGATCTTGGTCTAGAATACAATAATAATGACAACTTCTTCTTGTCAGGATATTCAGATTTAGATCATGCAGGTAATATTGATGACATAAAATCCACTTCAGGGTTTTTATTCTTTATGGGATCTTGACCAATATCATGAGGAAGTAAGAAATAACACTTTGTTTCTCGTTCTTCCGTAGAAGTTGAGTATCATTATGCAAAATAAGTTGTTTGTGAAGTGATATGGCTATGTCACCTACTCAAAGGACTTGGAATACCACAGGAACAACTGACTACCATGTATGTTGACAATGAAGGTGTTCTCAAACTTGTTTGCAATCTATTTTTTCATGAAAGAACAAAACACATTGAGGTATAACTACATTTCATACGTGAACATGTCTTGAAGAACAATATATAACTTCAATTTTTTCCAACAACTAAACAACGAGTAGATATCTTCAAAAATTCACTTGCACATCACAAGTTCGAGATGTTCAGAGTTCCTCTCCTATCCCTTGAGGAAATGTAAAATTAAGGGGGGAAATTTTAGGGTAAATATATTATTACCTTAATTAATTCTACATTGCATATTAGTTTATTTATTTATTAAATGTTATATGGTTATATTTAATCATAACCATCTTATTTTTTTTATTCAAACACTACGAGAGTTGTTATAATGTTTTAACAATATTTTTTTTTGTATTAGTTCACGGGTGTACCTATGCAACATCCTTTATTGTTTGTATCTGGTTGTTCAATACACACACACACACACAGACACACACACACACACACACACACACACACACACACACACACACACACACACACACACACACACACACACACACACACATATATATATGGCAGCCTACACTTGTGTAATTAATTGATTTCACATTAATAAAATTATACAGGCTTCCTTCCCCATTTTTGAAATTACATTTCTTCCATTAGGAATGGGGTTGAGCTAACCAATGTTTAAAAATAATCAGCAACTTCGAAAGCTCACTCCTGAACTAGTATGAATAATGTTTTGGACATGGCATTGATTTTCTATGCCCAAAATCATCATTTTATTCATCAAACTCATTATGAGTTCAATTTAATGAGAGTGGAAAGGTTATTTAAAATTTATTTCCGCTCTATTGTTCTGAAAACCATGAATAAAACTACAATAGTACCTATTTGTTTATTTGTGCATGTGATATGGCATGGAAAATTTTCTACGAGATGTATTGTGTAACAACAACAAAATACCAATAACTCTTTTAGATACTCTACATTTGGTTTAGGGAGGTGAAGGAGCTGACATTTGGAGCTTTGATGATGTTCCTGGCTGTTTGTAAACTAAATTAAACTTTCTCCATCTTGTCCTTAAATAAACAAATTTTTCTTATTCATAATGACTCGTGCAACTGGACTGCCACCCAGAGACGATAAAACATTGGGTAAATAACTTAGGGAAATTGTAACTATACTACCAATAAGACATTATGCTAAAAACACTTAGAGGAATTAAAAAATTAAACTACTATGTACAAGGGATGGTATTTCTCAATAACAATGCTTGAGATAAATCCCATTGGCTGGGATCTTCAGCTCTTCTCCATTCAATCTTGACAACTAGAAATCATTTTTTGAATTGTAATTTTAAATAACATAGATTCCACTCCAAATTATATAAAAAATTGAGTGGATTCTAGGTTTAGCTTAGTATGCATTCCATTATAGGACTATATCTCCTCCTTGGAAACTCTTGCCCACTTATTTGTTGTCAAATTTTTTTTTGATCTGAGCTTGATCCTTTTCCATTATTTGTATTCCTTAGTTTCTCCTCTTCTAGTTTAATGAGTTCTATGTATTGCACTTCTATGGCCTCAAATTCAAACATTTCTAGTTGTTTGATGAGATCTAAAGTTGGAAATTCAAGGGATATTGACATCCTTTCTTCTTTACCATAAACCATCTTGTAAGGATAACTACCAATCAACCTTTTAGGGATGATCCTATCAGCCCACAAGGTAGATTTTAAATTTGTATGTGAAGTCCTCTGATTCTTATCTAAGGTTCTCCTTATGATCCACAAAATTTTTATGTTTGTTGACTCAACATGTCCATTACCTTGGGGGTAAGAATTTTAATATGTGCTCAAATATATGCCATTTTTTATAACCCAATAAAATATTTTATTTATAAGGAAATATAGGGAATTATCATAAATTATTATAGAAGGAAAACTACACCTGACTACAATACCTTCATATAAGTTCATAATTCAAGTATTATTTGCTTCCTTCAAATTAATTGCCTCTGTCTATTTGGTGAAGTAATTAGTGGATGTGAGGATCCACTTATTACCCAAGCTTGAATGTGAATTTATTACTCCAATAAAATCTAAACCCCATTCCAAAAATGGTTTACCTACAAAGATGGGTTAGTGTGGAAGGGTTACTAAATTTTATTTTCCTATGTAAAATGCACATTTTCTACATTTCTTAATCCATTCATAACCATTATTGAATAGATTGGGACAATACTAATTTTGCTTCATGATTTTTAGTGTTTTTGTCCTTGGAGGTAAGTGTTCTCCTACTTTTCTATCATGAAACTCATGTAGCACCTTATCTATATTGTATTTCTTAATGCATCTCAAGAGAAAAACATTAAGATATTTTCTAAATAGAATGTCATCAGTAAGAACATAAGGAATGAACTAGAGTACGAAACAACTCCTTCTGAATTTTCTCAAGCCTTGGGGTCATTGGACTATTTGAATACAATTTACTACATCATGATTCCAACAAGGAGTAAGCAAGGTATTGCTTGATTTCTCTTGATCATGTTGAAGCATGAGGATGGATTCTTCATCAATATGTTTGTCTAAAACTAATTTTCGACATAGTCCCTTACCTTTGACCAGCTTAATCACCTTAATATCAATATCATACTCCATTATCATGATTATCAAACCACCTCTTTTTCATTCAGGTCCTTATTTAAAACAATTTTTTTAACACAAACATGGAAAACCATTAGGTGATTCATATCAATGGATACAAAGTATTTGACTTTATTAAGAATCCTTATAACAACTAATGCATGTTTCTTAAAAAATAAACATCTCACCTCATAATTATAAAGGCCTTTCCTAAAAAATGCAATAGTTTGTTCTAATCCCTCTTTATTTAGTTGTACCAACATGACACATATTATATATGTTCCTCCAAAAGCATACATTGTGAAATCCTTGGATAAATATAGGTTAATAAGATTTGGATCCTATGTTATTACTTTCTTAATAGATTCATATCTATTCTTTCTATTAGTAATCCACTTGAACACAAAAAAATTCTTCAACATTACTTTCAACGGATTAACAAGACTGGAAAATTTTGGAACAAAATTCCTGAAAAAATTAATCCTTCCTAAAAAGATTTGTAGATTATTCTTATGGCTTGGAAATGGAAATAAAATGATTGCAATAAATCTTTCTTGATCAATAGTTAATACATATTTAGATTTAATGTGTTCAAGGAGATTACAATAATGTGCTAGGAAGATACATTTCTTGGGATTAAGGGGAACTCCAAATTTCCTACATCTTTTAAATACTTGCATGAGATTGGATAGATGATCATTGGCATCCTTGGAAAACATGATGATATTATGAAGGTAGATATCAATAAATTTATTAATTAGTCCATTGAATTCCATATTTTATGATAGGCATAGGTTCCCCAGTTAGTGGTAAAATATTTATTTAACTAATCTTCTTCCTTGACCATGATTTTCTTATACCCTAAGTAGCCATATAAAAGATAAAATTTCTTTGATCTAGCCACCATTTCCAAGATTTATTCTATTGAAGGAAGAGAGTAATGATCTTTCATAGAATCTCTGTTTAAATCTCTTAAATCAACACATATCCTGATTTCTCCATTCCTCTTCTGCATTGGGACTAAATTAGCTACCCAAGATGAATACTTAATGGGAAAAAATATGTTTGTCTTAGTCAAATTGTTCAGTTTATTTCTCATTATAGGTTTTAATGTGTGGATTTTTAGACACTAAAATTAGGTCATACTCCCCTTTGGTCCCTCGACAAATAAGCACCCTTCATCACATTCACCTTGTCATGACCCATTTCACCCCACTAATATTAATTTAATTAATTTTATTAAATTAATGCAGTATCCTCACTATATTTATTATTTAAATATCTTACTTTAAATAATATCCACACATACAGTTCACTTACACACCTCACCAAGCCAACTCAACCTAAGACCTGTTCTTAGTAAGTTGCCATAACTATCAAAGACATACCCAAACCCTAAAAATCAATGCCCACATTCCCTCTAACCACATTCCCACATGCTCACAAGAATCTCCCAGTCTAATCTGGGGGTTAACGACATGAGATCCAAGGAAATCAAGAGGATCTCCCTAGTTTAGTAAACCTAGGAAATCCCACCTTGACCGACGCTGGTTAAACTGGAACTACCATCGGTTACCCTTTTAACCCAAAAACAACCTTATTCTCAAGTTTGGAAGTTTAAAGTTGGAAGAAAAAAGGTTGGCAAGCATTATCACATCTCAGAGAGATAACACATCTTCAGAGAGTGAATTCCAATGAGACCACGCATGCAAGGAAGGAGATCAAACATATTTTCCTTTACAGCCATGATCTGAGCTAACCAAGCAAAGAGGAATGCACATGCAGCTCATGCAGAAGCATTCCTTCAGCTAGTGATCACTTGCAGCCTTCAAGCCCCTCATCAGCACCTCCATCCCTCACTCACAGGCATTCAGGACTAGAATCCAAGTAAGTATAATGTCATACTTTTCTGGTTTATTTCATTTTATCATCTATCATTTACCTAGCCACCTATTGACATTCTCCAACATTTCCCCCTCCATATACCCATTAAAGCCTCACCAAAGCCTACCCTAGTCACCCAATACCTCATCCCGACCAACCAAATTCCTTTGTGTAATCATAAAGGAGACCTAAAGCTTGTTCTGTGACATTCCCAGATTTCACAATAATCGCCACCCGGTCACACCTGACTGTCATCGGCTACCCCTGACCAACATTGGTCTCTTTATTTACCCACACAACACATAAATGAGACCTACCCACTTAATTTCATCTCACCCTCATCCACCTGTGATCTAACTGAGACCTCTGTCAAACCTGCAGAACCCAAAACCAATCATTTGGCCTTTCGATTCTATTCTAGCTTAGCCTGTTAGATTAGATCTATTTCTTATTGTGTTTTAAGTGAGATACCTAAATCATTTCAAATTACAATAGGATTTACTTTGGTTACAACATTAAATTGTTTAAAACAGTGGCCTGACAACCATCTAGGAAGTATCACACTTCCCGGATCTAGCATACACTAGGTAGTTCACTACCCATATTGTTTAATTCCTTCTTGTGGTCTTGCTTTACATTACAGGTAGTTCTCATGATCAGCTGTGGATTCAGAAGTCATATGTGTGCAACAACCTAGCAACTAGCATTTTAACAGGTATTCCTTGTATACCTGTTACCCTATTTGTTTCGTCAACACTTCAAAGAAATAATCTAAGAAAAAGGTGAAACATTTTGGCATGCCCGGTGGGACCCATCTGGGGTTCCTTGCATTTCATTCATTCCTAGGAAAAGTTGTGTGTTTGTTTCCCTTCTAAAAAGCATACACACTAATTTTCTTACTTGGTAACCCTCTTCTTCTTTTTATTTGCTCTAAAGGAAACTTTTCTTTTAGTGTAATTAAAAAGAATCATTTCTTCATTTTTTCTGCATCGTAGTGAAAGAGCATCCCTTTTCCTCTTCATTTTATTGTGTCATCCAATTTAAAATTTTGATTTGGGCTTAAAAATAAGTGCATTCCATTCTGATTTATTGCATTAGCTCACATTAATTGAGGGAAACCTATACACTGGAAGTCATGCCCAGCTGATGGTTGACAAACGAATCGTAGATAAAAGCACTTCTTTCCTTTTCTCTTTCTCTGAGTCTTACCAAACCTCACAAAAATTCAAAATACATACATTCTTAAACAACATCCTACTTGGAAGAAATTGTAGGTGATTACATGATCACGGCACAGTGGGCACCCAACTCACTACTCTGTCAAGTCATACTTCAGAGCGAAGCTTGCCCCCACCATAACATACCTGAAACCTCACCTTTTAGATTCCCTTCTTTGTAGGAAGCCCTCCTCACCAAAAAATCTATTTCACAATTCATGTGTTAGTCCCTAAATAGCATACGCTAAAAAATATAATAGAAAAAGAACTCCTAGGATCGCATTTTCTTAGTGTTTTGCTTGGCTTGCATTTTGAGGTGAGAGATCACGTTCTTCACTTTTTTGTTCATCCTTGCATGCTCCTCATCACAGCTGGTGTATTCCGGCTTCACCTGAGTGTGCATGGGCCATATCATCATCATTCTCAGAATTCTGGGTTAGATTCTACATAAAATTTTAATTCATAACCACTTTTCTTTCATCATTGTTTTAATTTCATAGTAATCGTCGTTAGTTACCTTTGACCGTTGTCAGTTATACCCAACCAACGTCGGTTCCAGGTCCTTTTGCTAACCTACTCAAAAGGATATTTTCATTCATTTTTTCCCACTTTTCCTAGTCCCTGTCACTGTCATCATTCCCATTGATGTTGTAAACATCATCAAATTTGGCATACCTGCCAGATTTTACCTTCTACCTTGTTGTTCACTCACCGTCCATTTTCTACAATAACTGGCAGCGATTACCCGTGACCGGTGTCAGTTTTCCCTAATCAGAATCAGTTAGCATGTTTCAAATTCCAGCCACCATTTGGTACTAATCTAATTTTTATTACCAGATTCACCTGTTCACTGTTGTTCTCTGTTTCATTTATAGAGAAGTAGCCCCACCTTATCAGTACTGATTCACATGGTGCTGACCCAAAGACAAGCAAGCGCACTCGTATCTCATGCACCAGTTGTCAATCAATCCCACCTAGTCCTTCACCACCTTCCATTTTATCACCAGCCATGGATCCCATCCAACCTATTACTATCGCTACCAGAGATGAGGAGTTTGCACGACTCCTAAACCAAAACCTTGTTTCCTTGCAGTTTTACCTTTGCCACTCATCCACTCGAGATGCCTCGGGTCAGTTGATATACACCATGCCCATATATATCCCCCTAACTCTTGCACTCCCACTTCCCGCATCAGCCCCATCTGGCTCCGTGCTACCCACATCTACCTTACCCCCAGTCATTTTGCATAGCTAGGTCCTATACCCACTATGACTGCTGCATCTATGTTACCCTCTGTGGAACCCGTTACATCCATCGTACCCTCGACAAATACCCCAAAAACAACCTCATCCGCCCCTAATATCTCACACATACCAGTAGCTACATCATCACCTCCAGTGTCGGTGACCCCTACCCCCATTTACAGAACGTGTTCCTTTCCATTCCACAATCGTTAGCCCCTATTGCCACTAGGATTACCAAAACCCTTCCACCCCCATATACATAATACCAACAACCTCCCGTTTCATCCATTATACATTCTAGGGTACGTATCCCCCGTTTCACTACCTTCTTCTCCAATCAACCTACATGGCAGCCCCATACACTAGAGTGTCACCCCTGTTGTATGCCCAAAACCAACCTTCTCACACTATAGGAGGCACCCAATCATCGCAACCCACCAACGACCTAATTAAATTGATGTTGGACAAAGATGCAGACATTAGAGGCATCATTTTTCAGACTCCTGCAACACTCTCACCTATGACGAGATTTACAACGAGACCATCCACCCATCCATTCCTATCCACTCATACCCCATGCATTGGGAAATGCCTAAATTCAATCATTTCAATAGCAAAGAAGACCTGCAGTAACATTTGCAGTCGTTCAAACACAGGTGTTATCTGATCGCTCATGATGATGCCTTGCTCTTGAGAACCTTTCACATGTCCCTCACTAGACCTACATTAGATTGGTATAGTGGGTTACCTAGACACTCTATATTCTCATTCAATCAGGTAGCCCAAGCCTTATCTAAGATACATTTATCTATCAATATCATCAAGAATGTTACCATGATCGATCTATACTCCAACATGTCAGTGTGAGGAAAAATCTATCATAGATTTTGTCACTTAGTGGTGTAGCCTGATCAACCAACTTACCTTCCAACTGCCACAAATAGAACTCGTCGAGCTCTTCACACTGGGCTTGTGCTAGGAATATCTCACTGACCTTACAGGGTCCAAACCTTCTGAACATTCGACATGAAGCATTCACTATGGCACGAAAGTTAGAGATTCGGGCCATCAAAGAGAAGAAAATCCAATTACGCAATAAGAATTTTACATTCAAGTCAAATGATACCTCTTCTTCTTCCTAACCACAAACAAATTATTCAAAAGCTGAGGGCACCGCTAATGCAGTGGTACTCAAGGCCAGCCCAACACATCCATCAAATCCAGGCTACCCCTTCATCTAATCTCTCACCTGTCTAGACTTTTCAATTCAGATGAGAGTAGCAGAAATATACCCCAATTGGGGAACCTTACTCTTCTGTCTTAGAAAAGCTTATTAAATCCGAAGTCATCACACTTCCACCCATAAAACCACACACTGGTTTTAACCCTACTCGCCCCATGCCTGCATGGTATAAAGAACATGATTTCTATAATTATCATTGAGTAAAGGGTCATAAGTGACGGCAACTGCATCACTTTCAAAAATATTGTCCAAGAAATGCTCAAGAAAGGCGAGTTAACCATGGATAATCCTAATGCACCTACCAATCAAAACCTACACATCTTCAAGAAACCATTTCCTAACCATGCCCCCTTTGTCTAATCAAATCGGTGAGACCTCCACTCATGATACCCATACCCACGTGAGGTTCATGCTATGTTTTATGATGCACCTGTCACCTCCCAATTACCTCACTATTTCCTTCCATAGAGGAAGATCCTAGCCTGAAATCCTTCCTTCCACATTAGAACCAACCTCACCTTGTTCCTTCACCCATAGAGGAACATCTTTCATCTCCTGCATCACCTACGGAGGAGTATTCTCACTAACATTGAGACCATCTCACCCCTAGCTTCACCACTAAGAAAACCTTTACCCACAATACCTCCTCAACCCATTGAGGAGCACTCATTACCTCCTCCACCCACAGAGGAGTACCCATTACTTCCTCCACCCATAAAGGAGCACCCATCATCTCCTCCACCCATCATAGACCCAGTTGAGATACCTTTGCCTCTTGGCGAGCATTCTCCATCAGCTACCCAGAATCCTATGCAGACCTACTTTCGGCTCTCTTACCCATGGAAGTTGAAGCTAGCCAATTCCCCATCTCTAAGAACAAATTTTACGGGGATTGCCAATTAGTTCCTCATCAACTCCACCTATATACAGATGTGTCGTTCTCACGTTTGGCCAATCACTTAGATTATGTGGATAGAGCCTTACTATGGGGGTGCCTTTTACTTCCCTGTCTCAGCACAGATGCAAAGATCCCTTGCAGATACCTCCACTATCTACCCAAAAATATTTCAACCAATCAAACCAAACCCAACCACCTCTATCACAACTCCCTTCCACAACACTTGTTATAGCTCAAACCTCATCCTTACCCATAAACTTAACCTACACCTAAACCCAAACCCAGACCTACAACATTAGCTTCGACTAAATCCATTACCAATTTAGGGGTCACCCTGACCACCAGCCTTACTCATCGGCACCTATCAAACTTGATTTAGCTACGTCCTCCAAATTCAACACCATACCTGCTCAGAAAACCTAAATAGAAGCACCAAACCCATAGAACTCATACCCCAGCTGCACCAATCTCACATGTACCTATTCTGTTTGTCTTAGGACCTCAGGTGCCCAACATGGTCAAGCAACCTCCACCCACCAATAAAACCAAAAACACAATAGCCCATTCCTTCCTCACAAACCTCTGACGTAGCCAGATGCCCAACCTAACTTACACCTACACCTGCATAGCCTCTTTACCATCCATACATCCAATACCCTCAGTTATTACTTCGCTACCCACTACACTTTAGTCACTATCTCTGCACACCTTAAGCATGACCCACGTGCCATCTACCTTCACAGTCACCCCCATTATCCCCATGGGTAACTCGCCCTCTTTCCTCCATCAAACTTTTCCTTCTAGACCTCGTACACCCACATCACCTTTACCCAAGAAGGTGCAACCTAAAAACAAAACTCCACTACCCCCACAATAAGGTAGTCAAAACAACCTGTAGACACAAATTTTGCATCTCATTTCGCAACCTAGCCCCGCATCTCATTTTGCAACCTAGCCTCACCACCTAAACCTTGCACAATTATTTATTAATTACCTTATACACCTAATAAATCCACATCTCCAACACCTGCCACCCTCATTTCGCCACCTCATCATGACCTAGCCCTAACCCTAAACTAACCTAATTAAGACCTATAACTTGGTCTACATCAACACCCATGACTACATTACTCATCACCCGCACCAAAATCAACCTAATAACAACTTGACCAAGCCCACAACTAATTTCTCGAGAGAAAAGGAGGGAAAGTATGGCAAATTTTACAAAAAATAGCCTCACTGTGAGACTTAACTGATCATCACGTTCCTACTCGACCACCGTCGGTTATGTAACCACCATCGGTTCCCTGTAAATGACCTCCCTCCAACACAAAAAAAAAGGATATAGAATGATCATTGGAAAGATCAGGAATTCATACCATTGTGCAGAGCAGAGACATGATGTGAAGGAAAGAGAAGAGCCTTGCAGAGAAGGATATCTTAGCCCAATTGACTGTCAACTGAGTAACCAGAGCCTAGTGACACTCATCCAACGACATTGGGAGAGAAGATAGCTCATCTTTGATTGTCACCATCACCCATACCTGAGCCCTTCCTTTGTCACTCAACAGTCCTTGGACTTGTATCTTCATCAGGAACTAGTAAGTAGTGTCTTGTATGTATCTTTTAATTAACATTTCTTGGACTTCTGAATCACAGTAATTATAAGTCTACCCCTAGATCCACTACCCGGTAACACCCTACATCTAACTGTCATTCTTCTACCCCTACATTGCCCTCACATGGTTTTTTCGCCCCAGTACTCTCTGAGTCTTCTTTATCATCCCGTTACCGATTCCCGACTCTTTACCAGCCTTATAAACACCATAGCCACCTTATAGCCAACCTTCACTAAAAGCCCCTCAAATCAACATGCCCCTACCGATATCGGTAAATGTGTGCAGACCGGTACCGAAAAGTGACAAGTGAACCAGCTAATCGGTCACTGTGACTCAACATACCAAAACTAGCCTTTCCTCTATTGTTTTAACGAGGTAATTAAATTGTAATTTTGCAATAACTTCTTTGCTATACCCCATTTGTGTTAATTTGTATTACAGAGGGGAATTGACCAACTTCGAAATGAAGTCTAATATTTCCTGGGCCCAAGGCAGTTCCCTCATTTATTTTCCTACATCTATGACATCTGGGTATGTCTTGCATTCTTATTCACAAGTAGTCCTTCTCAGACAAAAATGAGTTCTTCACAATCGATCTGATCTCTCATCTCTACGGTATGTGCTTTACCCTGCGCGTACATTCAACAGGTATTCCTCCTAGCCCTAAACACCTTATCATGTTTCTCAAGTTCATGAAAGGATAGCTAGCAACTCTATTCTAGGAACCGAAACATTCTGTGCGAAACATTTTGGCACGCCTGGTGGGACTGTCATCACCAATCCGGCACTATGATAATTCTTCACCGGGAACTCTTCGTGCTATGATTATTTATTAATGCACAGCCTTTAGTTTGGCGGATATAATCTGGAAACAAAAAAAAACAACAGAACATAAGAATACCATCGACTATGATAAGACAGAATGATGAACAAATATGAAATACCAAAGTAAATTATGATATTAACATGAAATTGTTACAGTCTCACCCATGAGGCACTTCGGGTGTTATTGACTTCACTTCCTTTCACCAAGACTATGGGAGAAACTTTACAATTACGCCTCTTAGTGGCTTCTTCAACACACCTTTAACTGATGGCTTCCTTCGCACACTTCCTACAATATTTCTCACTACTTCCTTCTATGCTAAATGAGGGGGGTGGCCTCTCTATTTATAGAACTTACAGGCTTATCCATCTTATCTCTAAGATAGGATAAGAAATCTGCTCTGACGAATAATATTCCATGCCTTAACTCTTATCTGTACATGTAAGCTTATCTTGTTAAGATAAGATAAACCTTATCATTTTACATGGGTTCCACATTTTTAGACTTTTTACAAATAAAATACACAAAATATTTATGACCTCACTCCTTGTCCTTACTACTAATATAATATTTCTAATTCCTAATCATGTAGACCCTACTTCTCTAATTACCCAAAACTTTGACATTTTAACATTATCGGACCACTTATGACAACTATTTACTTTTTACAACATTCCTATTGTACTTTGACTGTTACCGTACTCCACATTATTGGCGGCGTCACTGTACTGGCAGCGCCGTTATCTTCTATCGGACGCTACTACTAATTACACTTAACAACATCCTATTCCTAATACATACATTAACGAAATAGAAATTATGGAGGAAAATTTTAGTGTCAACATCTTCCCCCCTTCCTAGCTTCTACTCCGTCCTCGGAGTAGACTCTTCTGGTGCTTGGAAAATCTTCAACTTTTCGTGGTTGACCCCATTTTCGTAATGGGAGTGCCATCCAATTCCTCCAGTCGGTATGTACCATTTTCATGCACAGCTGGTATTTTGTAGGGCCCCATTCATTTTTGGAAGAAATTTTCTCTGTCTTATTTTTTTGTATCTGGAATCATATACTAGGACCAAGTCATTCACCTGAAATGAAGACCATCAGGATATTTAGATCAAAGTATTCCTTCTGCTTCATTTTCTTCTTATGGCTTGTATCCTTCGCTGATTTCCCTCATTTCCTCCAGAAAATGAAGATGTACCAACCTTTCTTTTTCTGAATCACTTTCATCCATCCTTTCTTTTTTCATAACTCTCACAGTGGGAATATCAAACTCAATAGGAAGAACTGGATCAATGCCATAGGCCAACTGAAATGGGGAGTATCATGTTGCTGACTTTGATGTTGCCCTATAATGCCCACAATGCTGCATGAATCCTCTTATCCCATTTATGTACCCGCAAGGCTGCATCTTTTGCTATAATTTGACACAACACAAAATTGGTTCGTTCCACCTGTCCATTTGTACTTGGTTTGTAGGTTTGTTGCTCTTCCTCTGGTTGCTTACTAGAAAATTTATTGACTAGGGCTTCTACTACCTCATTAATGAAGTGGCTTCCTTGATCTGTTACAATTTCTAATGGACAAACCAAATTTGGCGACAATACGTTCATATATGAACCTTGCCACTTCATCCATAGAAGTTGTCTTCAATGGCCTAGCTTCAAACCCACTTGGTTAAATAATCTGTGGCAACTACAATATACTTATTTTGACGTGATGTAGTTGGAAGTGGACCTATAATGTCTATTCCCCACTTTTCAAAGGGACCAAGTGGAAGAATAGGGCATAATGGAGCTGATGAAGTCTTACGGTTACCATGTGTTTGACAAATATCACATGTCTTACAATAATTATAACAATCTTTAAAAAGAGTGGGCCAGTGATAACCTGCATCTAAGATCCTTCTTGCTGTAAGTTGTCCAGAGAAGTGCCCTCCGTATGTACCATTGTGGAATTCTTCTAGCAGCTCCTTTCCTTGATCACGTCCAACTACCCTCTTGTACTGTCCATCAGTACCTATTCGAAATAATGCTCCATGCAGAATAGAATATGGACGACTGGCTTGAGTAATATTTCTCTTAGTCTTTGCATCGACACCATGAGGAAACTTGAATTCATTCAGATAATTCCAAATATCTATGTATTCACTAGGGATTGTGTCAAGGGAGAACAATGCTGCATCGGGAAAATCATCATCATCACAAGATGATCCTAAACCATCATAGGCTCGAGAGAGTGCATCTGTATTGACATGTTTCTTTCCTGGCCTATCTATAATATCAAATTCAAATTCTTGCAGAAAAATTATCCATCTTGTTATCCTCCCTGATGGGTTAGGATTATTGACAATATATTTTAGAGCCTGATGATCTATTACAACTAGAAAGTTTTGCCCTAGGAAGTAATTTCTAAACTTCTTTACAGCAAAAATGATAGCCAGAGCCTCTTTTTTAGTTACAGTATAGTTTACCTCGGCACTGCTCATTTGTCTGCTCCCAAAGTAAATTGGATGTTCATTCTCATTTTCATCCTTTTGGCTCAAAGTACTACCTAGTGCTGCATTTGAGGCATCAGTGTACACAATGAATGGTTTGCTCCATTCTGGATTCTTCAAAACAGGTGAAGACACCAGGGCTTCCTTCAGTTGTCCAAAAGCTTCATGTGCCTTATTTGCTGGTTAATAAGCAACATCCTTCTTCAAGAATTGGGTTAGTGGCTGTGCAATCTTTGAGAAATTCTTGATGAACCTTCTATAGTAACCCACATGGTCTAAAAATAATCTCAACTTACTTTTATTCATAGGAAATGGTAAATCTTTGATTTTTGAAACTTTATCAGGATCAATACCAATACCATCTCTGGATACAACATGCCCTAACAAAACCCCTTTAGAACATCCAAAGACACACTTTGTATGGTTTAGTGAGGCTTGTGCTTCGTCTAACCTTTGAAATACTATCTCCATTTGGTGCAGGTGGTCCAACTTACTCCCATAGATGCAAAAATCATCCAGAAATACTCTGATGAAGGTCCCAATGTAGGGTTCGAACACCCTATTCATCAAACGCTGGAATGTTGCTGGAGCATTACACAACCCAAAAGGCATAACTCTATAAGAAAACGTTCCCCAAGGAGTGGTGAACGTGGTCTTCAGTTAATCTTTCTCTGCTATACGAACTTGGTTGTAGCCGCTATATCCATCAGCAAAACTATAGCACTCCTGGTCAGCTACTTCGTCCAAGATCTAATCTGAAAATGGAAGAGGGTAATGATCCTTCTTTGTTGCCTTATTGAGATTCCTGTAATCAACACAAATGCGTAGCTTCCCATTATTTTTTATTGAGATCACAATGGGAGAAACCCATTCTGAATTATCCACAGCAAATATGAATCCTGCATCAAGCAACTTATCTATTTCTTCTTTTACAGTCTTGGAAAAATTAGGATTCATTCTATATGGCATTTGCTTTATAGGCTTAGCACCATCTATCAGCTCAATACAATGTTCTACCCAACTTACTTGACAGAGTTCCTTGTAATCAAAAGTGAATAGGTGTATGTACCTTCGAAAGAGCTGGAGGTAGGATTCCTTCTCACTCTCCATCACAGCATCACCAATCTTTATTTGTTGGAGACGATCATCAACTTCTTCTTCAGATAATTTTATGGGGTCCCTGGGTTGGTGTGACTGGAAGGATATCCATGACTGAAACATCAACCTCACTTTCTTCATCTTCAGTGTCCACTTCACTGGTACTAGAGTAATCAGAGGATGTCCAATCATCAGTTTCATCACTTGAATCCACAGGTTCTGCCTTATGATGTCGAGGGATCACGTTTATCTTCACCTCTCTCTACCACGTCCAAGTGTCATGAAACCTTCATTCCAGTAGTTTCTTGCATGAACTCTCCTAGCCATGGTCTTCCCAGCAGCATTGGGTACGCAACAGTACCATTTTTCATCATCACCTGAAAGTCTACCACACATACAACACCCATAACAGATATTGCCACATTTGAAACTACACCTTCTGGTTTAGTTTTTCCCTTATTTAATGACCTTAACATAAGTGTTGAAGGGCGATCAATTTTTTTAAACCCAACATATTCATTACAGACTCGGTCATTACATTAACTGCAGCACCTCCATCAACTAAGACATCATGAATTGAAATACCATTACATAATACCTCAGCTTGTGGAGCATAGGGATCTGCCTCTGCCTCCAAAACAGGGACCTCAACCTCCTTCCTTCTTCGAGCATTGAGTCCACTCGCAACTCCCGCCTCTTCTCAGAAAGACATAGCCAAGAGTTGACCATATGTAATATTTGCAGGCCTTTTGGACAGATCTTCAAGATGGAGTATGGTCCTTGCCCCTGTGAAATCAGAAAATCTGCACTGCACACCCAACTTTCTTCTCCTATGTTTCTTACTAGTTTCTCTTTCATCTTCTTAGGATCATTTCCATCTTGATTATCTTTTTCTTTTTTTCTTTTTGTTACAAACACATCTACTTCATTATTTCTGCTCTTATCTACTACATCAAAAGAATTCACAGGTGCTTTTCCTTTATCATTATCTCTTTACCAGATGTAGAAGCTCTATCTGGACAATTATACTTATAATGACCCTTTTTATAACAACCATAACAACAACTTCAGAAATATTTCTTTTTGGACCTCTATCTCCTCCCTGAGAACTAAATTCCTTTCCTTGAAGAAGATTAATAGTTAACTGACCCATCTTTTTGAGCAGATCTTCATACTCAGTAGATGTACTAGGAGAAATATTTGTGCTCACCGGGAGTGGTGTGGATTCTGGACCAAAGGTGCTGGTGTAGGCTCTACTTTAGCAACAATTTCTTTGGGCTCCTCTTCCATGCTTTCTTCTTGCCTTCTTGCAAATCCTCCTTTGCTTGTTCAATGGTAGCTGGGCGGTCATACTTCACTCGTTGTCTGATCTCTGGCTTCTTCATCCCAAGAATGAAGTGCTTACAGAGGAGATTATCCATGCCATTCATCAACCCATCCGCTAGTCCTTCCTTCCGGATCTGGGCATCGAGCTTCCTCCTTAGCTCTCTAGAACACGAGCATGATAATCCCTTATCTTCTCCTTCTCTCCTTGGGATAGCTTTGTGATCTCGATCATGAGATCTGCATATTTCTGTTGTTCACCAAATTCTTCAAGAAAACTTTCAGTTAATAAATCCCATGAATTTTTCACATTATCACCTAGTGTTTCAAACCACCTAAGTGCTGAACCATCCAAAAAGGTAGGAAAAAATTCAGTCCATTGTTCCCTTCTTATAAGGCCATTACAAATACAAGATCGTTTTAAACTCTTGAATGAAAGAAGAAGCATCTTCATTAGATTGAGCTGAAAAAATAGGAATCTTTCCCATTTTCAAAAGTAACCACCGTGAAATACCAACCCACAAGTACAATCAACAAGACTTATGTGCACAAATAATTGGAATCACTAATAATTGGAACTTTACACCTTTCTAGTAAAATAGAAATGACCACGGTAAACTATGGTAAAACTTGACTTACTGCGGTAAAAACTGATTTTACTGTGGTAAACACTATTCACGGTAAAAGTGAAGTTACTGCGGTAAATACTATTACTATTCACGGTAAAAAGTGACTTTACTGCGGTAAATTACTATTCCCAGCAAAAAGGACTTTACCAGTGGTAAACTACTATTCATGGCAAAAAAATGACTTTAACATGGTAACTACTATTCACGGTAAAAATGACTTTACCATGGTAACTACTATGCACAGTAAAAACAAGGTTACCCTCCAATTAATTTTTGACTAAGTGGGAATATCTCTCCAGAAAATCCACCAACGAGGAATGGTCCTGGCAACGGAACCAAAATGTCATCACCAATCCGACACACTATGATAATTCTTCACCGGGAACTCCTCGTGCTATGATTATTTTACTAATGCACAGCCTTTAGTTTGGTGGATGTAATCTGGAAAAAAAAAACAACATGAACACAAGAATACCATTGACTATGATAAGACGGAATGATGAAAAATCTGAAATATCAAAGTAAATTATAATATTAACATGAAATTGTTACAATCTCACCCTTCAATGAGACTTCACTTGCCTTCAACAAGACTATGGGAGAAACTTTACAATTACGCCTCTTAATGGCTTCTTCAACACACCTTTAAACTGATGGCTTCCTTTGCACACTTCCTACCATATTTCTCACTACTTCTTTCTATGCTAAATGAGGGGGGTGGCCTCTCTATTTATAGAACTTCCAGGCTTATCCATCCTATCTCTAAGATAGGATAAGAAATCCACTCTGACGAATCATATTCCATACCTTAACTCTTATCTGTACATGTAAGCTTATCTGTTAAGATAAGATAAACCTTATCATTTTACATGGGTTCCACATTTTTAGACTTTTTACAAATAAAATACACAAAATGTTTATGACCTCACTCCTTGTCCTTATTACCAATATAATATTTCTAATTCCTAATCATGTAGACCCTACTTCTCTAATTACCCAAACTTTGACATTTTAACATTACCGGACCACTTACGACAAATATTTACTTTTTACAACATTCCTATTGTACTTTGACTGTTACCGTACTCCACATTATTGGTGGCACCGTACTGACGGCGCCGTTATCTTCTATCAGATGCTACTACTAATTATACTTAACAACATCCTATTTCCTAATACATACATTAATGAAATAGAAATTATGGAGGAAAATTTTAGTGTTGACAGGCCCCTGCACTATTCCCGAATTGTTTTACATTTTGGAGGGGGAATTCCAATATAACCTATTGCTTGGTAGACCCTTGATCTATGTCATGGGTTATGTTCCTTCCACTTTGCATCATTGTGTAGATTTTGAACACGAAGGACACACATATACCATTCCAACTGACCCATCACCTTTTAAAACATGTAACATGCTTTAGCGACCCAATGATGTGCTCATTCCTATTGATTCATCTACCTCCGCGATCGATCACAACACTCACTTACACCTCCACCTACCAGTATAGCCGCTGCTTCTACCACACATACCTCTTCCATTCCTACTGCTGCCATAACCTCCATGGCTAACCCATCAACTTCCCAATCCATTAACTCCACCTCCACATTGACCTCCGACACATTATTCATACTTGCTACCTACATACCAACCACTGATCCCTTGGAAGGTGTTTTTCAATGCCTCACTCTTGGGCAGTACCGCCTATATAGTGTCAACATATTTCTTACTCCATAAGAGTATGGAAGCCTCTTCACCAACACCCTCACTACGATCACCATATAGGAGAATGTCTCCTTTATGGTCCTCCCCACCTTTGTACTAGTCTCACCTCTGGGGGATTGATACAACCACTTACACACCTGAACCACCATCACAAACCCTCCCATTTTCCACTGACTTCCAATCATTTATCAATCACCGTTTCACCCACACCTTCCTACACCACCACTATGCGTGGAAGGGTTTTGGTTTTGGCTTTTATGAGCAATGTCACTATACCATTTCCATTGTACCACACGGCAAACATAATGACGTGTAGTGGTATCAGATTCCCCGAACCACCTACCAAACAAGCCCACATTGAACTCATTGAGGACACTGGCCCTTCTCCACCTTCATCACCACCTTCACCGACGGATTTGATGGATCTTGAATCTATCCCTCCTAAATTTTTTGTTCATAAAAACTATTTCCTTGGGGCCTTTGACTTATCAACGTGAGGGTGAGGCCCTTTCCACTCTTCCCTTCTTGTATCCTGAAATGATCAATGACAACACACCTATAATTAACGTCGTTCAATGTCAGGATGATGAATCCATACTCACCTACCTTGGTGTAGAAGATTCTTATATTCACCAGGTAATTTACCTTTTGAGATAGCAAACCAAGTTGAATGAATTGACCATATGAAGATCAACATATCACACTTCATGACGACCCGTACACATTCTTAAAGATTAGGACAATCTTTAGATGTTTTTGAATAGGAAGCCATTTGACTTATTTCCTCTAGAGATCATAATCACACTTTTTCTTGGTCCTACATAGATATTCCCTAGTATTGACCCAAAAATTATTGGTCCACAATATCGTAACCATTCCTAATGCCAAATCCATGAAACAGAATCTGACAAAAATGCATCCTTACGTATTTCTCTTCTTGTCAAAGAAGAACATCATAGCCCCTTCTTTTATGTTTCCTTAATCCTACCCATTGACTAGCCCTAATCGGATCTTCTAACATCATGTCCCTGTCAAAAAAGGGACATGGGGACTCTACATTTATTATGGATTCCATGTGACCTTAACTTAGCTTTCCCCAAAGATGACTTTCCTCTTACCTATTATTAACAAGCTAATTGATCTTGCATCGCTAGCCATGAGATGTTATCACTCATGGATGGTTTCTTGGGTTATAACCAAAATATGCAATTACCTCGGAAGATCAACACAAAACCACCATTCATGACTTCTATGGTAGAATTTCTACTGCTCATCGTGTCATGCCCTTTGGTGTTAAAAACACTGGTGCTATATATCCGAGGGCTATGACTTATATCTTTTATGACATCATGCATCACATATTAGAAGATTACATTGATGATGTCTTATTTCAAAATCTAAATATTGGGTCAAGCACCTTGTACTATCTTTACATTTTTTCTTTGACCATCTCATCAAATACTTCATGTCTGCCTTTAACCTAAGAAGTGTGTGTTCACTATTCTCTCTGAGAAAGCTTCTTGGTTTTATTGTTTCTTTACATGGAATTGAAGTTGATCCTTGCTAAAATAAAGGCTATTCTCGAGATTCCTCTGTACCTATTATTCTTCACCAACTTCGTAGTACTACAAGGAAAGTTACAATCTATTCATCGCTTTACCTCTAACAATTATCCAACCACTACCATCTAGTTCATCATATTCTCAAAAAGGATGTTTTCTTCAAATGGGATGATGAATGCCATAATGATCCTTCAAAGCCTTAAAAAAATACCTTCTCCAATCACTACGTGACTCATTCCACCTAAGGATGACAATCACCATTTTTACCTTTATACATTTCTGCTACCAATCATTCCTTGGGTGCCGATGCTCGCTTATCGTGATGAACAAAATAGAGGGAGAAAGTAGTTTATTATATAAGTCGTACTGATTTTATACTACAAAAACTATATATACTCACATCCTGAAAAACTCTTCCTAGCCTTAAATTTGGTCCTTAACACTAAACTTCTCCATTACCTACTGCAACTAAAAAACCTATCGTCCTGTCACCAATACTAACCCCTTACATTACATGTACGCTAATCCCTACCAACATAAACATTCTACACATGATGGCTCATGCTTCTTAGCATGACCAAGATCTCAAATTCATCCATCAAAAGTCTATCAAGGGATAAGACCATTTTTGACCAACTTGGCTAGATGTACCTCTCTCCAAAAACCAATCTTCTATAATTTCAAATTTCCTTGATGAATCCATTTCTACCCCTCTACCTTAGACGAATGTCATTTATTAGATGACAATCTTATTCTTCAATGGTTCCAAATTTCAGCATTGGGGTAGGTATTAGATATTATCCTCATTCCTCTTGACCGTGAGAACCTATTCCATTATCTTTCAAACTATACTTTTGATTTTACTAACAATATCATGCTGAATATTAACTCACTCGTACTAGGCCTTCAAACATCCATATGCCTTAGACGTTAAATCAATTAATATCTTTGGTGAACCTCAACTGGTTATGAACCAAGTTAATGGTAATATACCAATTGTCGTAACGAGATACTTGAAAACTATAAACATCATGTTGACATGACTTTTGACGACCTTATGATCATTACAACCCTTCAAACCACCCCGCGTTCCACTAATAAATTTGTGGACACTATGATTTGTCTTAGCTTCTCAAATACGCTACTTCACCCTCAGACTCAAAAATATTTGTCATAGTAAAAAGGTTGGAATCACCTTCTTATCTATTTTGATGATGTTAACCTTGATAGGAAATATTGACCCCTGACCTGATGTGACCTTTGGTATAAGCAGTTTGTTGACTACCTTTCCCTTTACATTCTTACCTCCTAGATCTCACTCACGTAATAGAAAACAAGCCTTTCTTCAAAAGTGTCTCTCAATATGTAATCATGGGTGGTCTTCTCTATAAGCATGTGGCTTTGATGATATCCTCTTATGATTTCTTAAAAGTTCTGAAGTTCCTTATACACAATCATGGAAGTTCACAGCATGAAATATGTGGAGGTTGCTTCAATGTCCTTAGCTTTCACTAAGTACATCCTTTCGTCTTTGCTTTTACTGGCCAATCATAAATCGTGATTCTATTTTACTATGTCAAGAATTGCGGTATAAGATGTCAACTACATGAAAATCTTCATCACGCACCCTAGTCATGCCTTACAGGTTGCACGAGACCTTTGGCCCTTCTAACTCTATGGGGTTTGGATCTTGTTGGAGAGATTAAGCCTCATTCTTCCCAACGTCATCAATGGATTATTAACTGCTAACAAATATTACACTAAATGGATAGAAGTTGTACCTCTCATTTCTATGAAAATATGAGAAAATATGTGAATTCATCAACCATCACATCATTTTTTGCTTTGGTGTTCCTCACCACCTCATCACTGATAACAGAAAACAATTCCAAAACATAAACCTATCGCAAAAACTCTGTGATGCCTTTGGCATTCAAATCAATTTCTAATTCACCTTATTATCCTACAAACAAATGGCCAAGATCCGAATCAAATAAAAAAACCCTCATCAATAATTTTCTTAATGAAAGTGGTTGATGATATTGGTGAAGGATTGGCACATGCACATTCATTTTTCCTTATGCGTCTTATCGCCCTAGTATTCGTACACTCAACCACTGTGGCCACACCCTTTCTCTTTGGTCTATGGTATAGAGGGTGTTTTTCCTCTCGAATTCTAAATTCCATCACTCTTTGGATCTCACTCAAAGATATGCTCAACGTTGATGATTTTCACCAAGGACCGTTTGGCAGAACTTGAGTTGTTAGATGAATGTTCATCTAAATGATCTCAATCGCCTTCAAATATACCAAAAATATATCAAACGTGCCTACGATAAATGTGTCCATGACAGTGAACCTTCCAAGGTCGGTGACCTCATCCTTGAAGGAAAATCAAAATGTAAAAAAAGAAGAGAAAAGTAAACAGGGAAAGTTCACTCTTAATTGGATTAGACCATTATATCGTTACTCATGCCTATGGATCGAGGTGCTTATTGTTTATCTTCACTTGAAGGTGAACCCAAACCTGAGCCCCTCAATGTCTTGCATATTCAACCACTTCAACCATTCTATTGTTTAATCAAGTTTTCCTACCTCACCCTGTTATGTCTATTAAATGCTCGTCCCTTGCAGCAACATTCACCTTCAACTTACCTATTTTACAGGATCCTTAATGACTAAACCAGAATCATGTGATTACCTATCACATTTCAGCCTTATATTCAATATGAGTACCACGGATCTACTGCATTGCATGATTCTCATGGATACATTTTCATCCTACCCTCAGGATGGAGATCCCCATGGTCATTCATCACTTAAAACCTCTCCTTCATAGCTTTCCATTATGTGTTATGTTTTTGTATTCATAAAAGTAGCCTATACCTCTCTATAGTCTTGTCCATGACATAAAATTCCAAAAAAAAATTCAAAAATAATATACAAGATTTTCAAATTCAAACTCCTTGAGTAAAAATTCTAGCAAATAGATGACTGTTTCCCTCAAAAAGGAAATCTATCTTTGTATCTTGCTGTTATAGAATTGACTACTATCCTTGAAGGAAAACTATGAAAAATCTAGCCATTACTGTACATAGGTCTATCCAAAAAGAAGACCTATTTCTATAAAAATAAAATGAAAATATTCTGAAGCTTCCCACAGTGATCATCTTCACAATCGACCTGCGAAGCAGATATTCTATTCATCCCACATAGGACTTCTCATATCAAGTACATCTATACAGGACCACCAGATTTGAATTAGACAATAAAAAAGGCTCAGCTTTTTCATCATGGACTTTCCTATTTTGGTAATGGGTAAAACTTCCTTGCAGAAGAGGCATGGTCAGTCTCACACCAAGCTTATGCTAAAACAACCCATTTCACCTCATCATATTTCCTTGTTTCGCGCGGAATGAAAGCTATTGCAAAATCACGATTTAGGTATCTCATTACAAAACAATAGAAGCTAAATTATCAATAATAAAATGTCACGTTGTTTGTTCGGTTACTGGTCGTTGATACGTTCAGGTTGAGTTAGAGGGATAAACCAAACTGGATCTGAAGTTGTTAGGTGGCAAATAGGCAAGAAAAAGGTTTTCGGAGTATAAGTCAATCAGTGACCGAGCTGCCGGTCACTGGAAATATAACCGACCTTTCGGTTAGAGAACCACTGCCGGTAGGGAATGAATCGATACCGGTAGGGTAAAATAGTAATCTAAGTGCTTCGTTGAAACAAGTAGAGGTTGGTTGCATTTTGGGTGATTCGATATGGGATTATTAAGATTGGTGGCTATGGCTGAGGGGAATGATGAGGGAGGTTGTAGGGAAGAATCAGAGTGTGCTAGTAAAATGGATTTCTGGGCAATATCAGGATGTATGGGTGAAGGTTAAGTGTGGTATGTTGCTGGTAGTAGATCTTAGGAATAAACTTATGATTACTATTAATCAACAAGTCTAAAGAAAATGTTATGCTTAGAAACATATAAAACACTACTTACTCGTCCCTGATGTAGAATGCAGGTTTCAGGACTGTGATGATGAAGACAGAACCCAAGTTGGATGATCTGACAATCCAAGATGAGTTATCTCCTCTTATGATGCTCGGATGAGTGTTACTGGGCTCTGGTTATTCAGTTGCAGTCTTGGGCTTGATGTCCTTCACTGCAAACTCTTCTTGTCTTCTTCACTTGTCTCTGCTCGGCCAAGTAAAAATCCAGATTCTCTTGATTGCTTATGATGATCCTGATTGATCCAAAAATCCTTCGACCTTTGTTTTTGGTTAGGGGAGCCCATTTACAGGGAACCGATGGCGGTTACGTAACCGACGGCGGTCGAGTAGGAACCGGTATCGGTCAGGTCAAAGTGGGCTATTTTTAGTAAAATAGCCAACTTTCCCTCCTTTTCTCCCGAGGGATTAGTTGCGGGCTTGGTCAAGCGACTAGAAGGTTGGTTTTGGGTGCGAGAAAGGGGTCATTAGTCATGGGTGTGGATGTAGACCAAGTTATAGGTCTTAATTAGGTTAGTTTAGGGTTAAGACTAGGTCATGATGAGGTGGCAAAATGAGGTGGCAGGTAAGGTGATGTGGATTTATTAATTATAAGGTAATTAATAAATAATTGTGTAAGGTTTAGGTGATGAGGTTAGGTTGTGAAATGAGATGCGGGGTCACAGGGAGTTGTAAGACACAAATTTGGTGTCTACATTAGCCCCTTATTGTCGTGTAGTTTGTTTTGTAAAGCTGCACGGACAATAATAAGAAGTGGTTACCCCTATTAAGGGTATAGGTAATCCCCCTCAAATCTATCACAGATTGAGGTAGCGTGAAAGCAGGGATAGGGTTGAAAAAGGGTAAATGGTGTTGAGATGACCGTAAGATGGTGGGGTAGGTCCAAGGAAGCAGACGCACGTTGACATGCAGTAGTGCGACCAGGGTACATGATTTGAAGAGCAAACAAGCAATTCATAGGCAAAGGTCGATAGTTTATCCAAACAAGGGTGATATAATCCTGGTATCCAAGGCATAGGAAGTAGCTCCAGGGTATATAACGGGTAAGGTACAGGAACGTTTGGGCATGTTCGGCAGTACCAAATGGTTGGTTTGGTTGAGATAAATGTCACGGTCTAAGTCTAGGAAAAGTTGGTCGACTGATCAAGTCAAGGACCCTGATCATGCTAAAACATGAACAGGTGAACTCGATTGAACAAAAAGGTACATGATGGATGGATAAAATAAAACGTTGATTGTGGGCAAGGTATGCGGCCTTAGGTTCAAATGGTTGGTGCAGCCTTGGGTCGAGGCCATTTAAGTGGGTATGGTTACGGCCTTAGGTCGGGCCAAATGGTTAGGTGTGGCCTTGGTTAGGTTGCGGCCGCGGGTCAGGCCAAATGGTTGGGTCTTGGGTCAGGCCAAATGGTTGGGTTGCGGTTGGGTTAAATGGTTGGGTGTGGCCTTGGGTCGGGCCAAATACGGCCTTGGGTTGGTTGGGTGAGGCCTTGGGTCGGGCCAAATGGTTGGGTTGCGGCCTTGGGTTAGGCCAAATGGTTGGGTGCGAGGCCTTGGGTCGGGCCAAATAGGTTGGTTATGGCCGTGGGTGACGGCCTTGGGTCAGGCCAAATTGTTGGGTTGTGGCCTTGGGTCGGGCCAAATGGTTGGGGTGAGGCCTTGGGTCGGGCCAAAGGGTTGTCAATGGGGTAAGGCCTTGGATCGGGCCAAAATTGTTGGGTTGTGGCCTTGGGTCAGGCCAAAATGGTTGGTTACAGCCTTGGGTCAGGCCAAATGGGTTAACAAAGGGGTTGCAGCAAAGGTTGATATAGGTGATGTTTGTGAGAAAGGGCGATTAGTAAATAGGGGCCGAAATTGGGGGTATAGTTGAGAATAAAACCGATATCGATTGTGTATGACCGATATCGGTTAGATGACTGATACCGTTTCCTTAGGGCACAATAAAACTGATATCAGTTAATAGGTCAAAAACCTATAAAAAGAAAAATACAGCCAGTCATTGTCACATTGTGCAATTTGAAAACCAATTGGAGTTGTCTGAGGTGGATTATTGAGATTAGAGCATTTTTTGGTTGAGGGTGGCGCTATTTGAGTGGAGAAGTGAGTGAGTAGTGGACCCGAGTGAGTAGGAGGCAGCAGTTGATTGGTGGAGGACCCAGTAGAGGGGAGTTTAGAGCCATGGCACAGCCAGGAGGAGCAGGAGGTGCTGGACCAGTTGGACCACCACCACCCATCCCACCACGACGATGTGTCATCGTACGGGTAGGTTCGAAAACCCCTTCATTGTGTGGATTTGATGTATATTATGCTGTATTTGGGGTTTTGGGTAGGAATGTTATGATTTTGATAAAATAATGAAATAAATGGAAATGATTTGAAAAAACGGAGAGGGTAGATAGGTTAAATAGGCCAAGGCGGCTGGGTGGGTAGGTTTTTAGGATGTTTGGGCGGGTATAGAGGGAGAAATAGGAAAAAATGGATTTGGGGGGGGGGGGGGCGGGCGCACGTCGGGTTTGGCTCCAGTGATTTTACAGCGACCGATGTCGGTCGCTAAGCGATCCAGACATCGGTCATGAATTTTTTGGTGGATGGAGTGCGTTTGTGAGTGACCGGTGTCAGTCTTATAGCGACCGGTGTCAGTGGAGAGAGGACCGGTGTGCGGTCATAAGTGACCGGTATTGGTCCTTAGTTATTGCTGTTGGTTTGGGTGTTTGTTGTTGGTTTGAATTTTTGGTTGTGGTTTGGGTGTTTTGGTATCATTTGGGTTGTTCGTTTGGGTGTTGTGGTATTTTTGGGGTTGTGAAGTGGGAAGTGTTTTTGGTATTGTTTTGAGTGTTTTGGTATTGTTTAGATGTGATTGGTATGATTTGGGTTGTGGTGGAAAAAATTGTGGCGATTGTTTGGGTGGTGGTGGGAGTGTTTTGGTATTGTTTGAGTGTGTTTGGCATTGTTTAGTTGTTTTGGTATGGTGTTGGGCCGTGGTGGGGGTGTTTTGGTAATTGTTTAGTTTGTTTTGGTATTGTTTAGGTGTTTTGGTATTGTTTGGGTGTGTTGATATTGCAAGGGGTTGTGGTGGAGGTGTTTAGGGTATTGTTTGAGTGTTTTGGTATGGTTTAGGTTGTTGTTTGGGTGTGATAGAGTCGGGTTGTGGATATCGTAGATGTTTTTAGGGTAAGATAGGTGGGTGTAGAGGGTATAAAGTAGATAGTTGTGATGAAAGAGGTAGGGCTAATGTAGTGAGTTGATTTTGTGCAGGCACATCAGCAGCTGACGATGCGGGATAGGATGCCCCTGCAGTTGAGACGGATGTGGCCACACGTGTCCGCAGCGCAGTGGGGTATCATGCGTGAGGTGGGACTCAGCGGAGTCCAGCGGTACAAGGCCATAGAGAGAGATCACAATTTGATAGTCACCCTCATCGAGAGATGGGATCTGATGACCAACGTGTTCCATCTCCCAATTGGAGGGATGACTATCACATTGGAGGATGTGTATCCGTATCCTTTAATACTCCCGATTGATGGAGAGGTAGCCTTTCAGGTTGACGCTGAGACAGCCATGCACAACATCCTACACGTATTCGGGGATGCAACTGCGCTACTGACATATCACAGCGCGAGTATCGCGTATGGGGATATGTACCTGAGCCCACCGCCATGAGACACGACTTGCCGTGCTAATGATGATTAGGATCACCTGCTTCGCCCTCCCAGACTCAGAGGGAGGCCGCTTTCCATGGGTGCTTATGGGGGTGCTACATGAGATGGTGGAGGAGCACACATGTTATTCTTGGGCACAAGTATACCTGGGTGCAGTTATAACGAGAGCTGTGGGGCTATCGCCGAATGAGGTGATTCAGGATTTGCTCGATGTTTTTACTACACTGTTGGGCCTATGACCACATTGTTTGCGTGCGACCAATAGGGCTGCCCCAGTAACCAGGCCACAGGTCATCTAGAGATATGGAGTGCAGAGGTTGTTGGGGATCGTGGAACAGCCACAATTGCAGTGCTTGCAGGACGGGACGTCACTTATTACAGGCATATGATCTAGAGGTCCTAACAGCGGTAGACATTGTATGGAGACCGTTATAGGCAGGTTATCACCCCGTGGAGGATGCCTGATCACAGATTGAGATGGATCTAGTATACATGTCTGGATTGCGTGACAGGAGGCCTATATGAGCAACAGCGAATATAGCTAGAGAGAGTACGCAGGCAGATGGTGCTATGAGCAGGATTGAGGTGGATCTCGGGGCACTCAGTACCAGAGTGAATGATGTAGACGCCCCACTGCCTGCTACCATCAAGCCCTGCGTCTGCGACCCAGATTGGGTAGCCGATTTGCCGTCAGATGATACCGTGGATGACCACTGGCTGCACGGGACCATATATGAGTTTGATGGGCAGCACGAGAGAGCTACGAACAGAGCAAAGCCTCGCCCGGCTAGACTTGGCAGCGATGATAGCAGAGGGAGATCAGCTCAGGAGGCCAGGTGCAGCTGATCGCAGGGGGTAGTTGGCTGCTGCACATGCACAAATAGGTGTCTTACAGAGGCAGCTAGCCTAGGATTATGGTACAGGTAACAGAGGCGTGCGAGGGGTACGTGATCATCCTAACATAGCGGCATGATTACAGCAGGTACAGAGTACCGCCTCTGCCATAGGCACCATTAGTGGCATCAGCTCAGGCACAGGGGGCACTGGTATTAGGTGTCAGGAGACAAACCCCAACACCTACGGTTGGCTCGAGATCATTATATGGAGGCTACGAGCGGAGGGACTTGAGGCAAGATACCTCCATGCGAGGGAACGTATTCACATGTTACAGGAGAGATTGGTAGATCAGTGGGCGGGTACCAATAGTCGTGGTACCTTTGAGGACAGAAAGGGCCGGCGAGAGGCGTCGATGATCACGATCATCACCTGGTTCGGGATGAAGCGTGGAGGGTCTAAGTAAATTGTATTGAGGTATAAGAATAAATAAGGATGCCAACCTGCGTGTCGATGATATAGAAGATGTATTTTTTTAACATCTAAAATAAAACTGAATATGTATGTTGATTTGAGTTATGATAATAATAAGAATGCTTGTGTTTGAACCTTTTTGTGTTTTGAAAAAGGATAAAGAGGAATGTGATTAAACAGAAATACACAAAAATATTTATATTTACCACACATGATAGGTTATGGTAGGGGATGGTTGAGCTAACCTTGGGAGACCACATGTCTCCGAAGTGTTGCCTAAATAGCCCATTGCACAAAGCAAGGAGGGGCCTCAGACCGATGTAGTTCTCCCTTAGAACCAGGGAGAGGTGAATTTAGGAAATTTAGGTATGGTTAGGCAATTGGTTGGTTGGTAAAAATATTGATATTAATATTGGCAAGGTAAGGTTTTTGGTGTTGGTAATGAATTGGTGATGTTGTAATAGGTATAAGGGAAGTGAAAGTTAGCCTACCCACGTGGTAGGGAACCATGTCCTGATTAATATCAACACATAATCCTAGATGTGAGGCAAAAAGGAAAGAGTTACTCCATAGTTGAAAAGAGCTAAACAAACCACATATTAATGCAGGATGAGCTTGAACCCCTAGGTACCGTGCATAGACGAGAAGTCAATAGGTGAAAAGAGTTGTATGATCATAATATATCGGATGTACGTCACGTCCCTTGAGTTGTGTTGTTTAAACAAATGGTGAGGTGAGGTGGATGGTATAGCTGAGGTACGGAGAAATTGTTACGAAGTGAGTGTTCTGACGAAAGAGATCCTAACCTAAATAGACAAGTCCATGACTCAAAAGTTCTTTTGAATGTGGCTTTATTTTACTGAATATAGACTGATCGATGCGGGAAGTCTACAAGGGATATTGATTGTATTATTCTTGAGGTCTTCACGAAGCTGATCAATGTGAGAAGCTTCGGATAAAGGCTGACTGTGTATAGCTGTCCTTCAAGGGAGCAGTCTATTTATAGTAGCAGCTGTGATTTTAGTGCATAGCTGTCCTTCGGGGGAGCAGTCTATATATAATAGCAGCAATAGTTTGGCATATATCTATCCTTCGAGGGAGCAGTCTATATATAATTTAGATAGCTAGATGTCCTTTTGGCGTGAAGCATCTAGTTTGGTAGGAAGTTTGAATCAAGAAAATCCCATAAGAATGTGTTATTTTAATACTTTGAAGTCGTGGACTAGACTAAAAAGGGGAAGGCATCTTTTAGGAAGAGGTGAGAATCAAACTATGTGAGCTTGATTTTATTTTGAGATGTAGGAAACAAAGTGTATGTGGTGGTAAGTGAACTCAAGGGACAAGCGGTAGGTAGATAAGAAGTGATGTAACACTAATTTCAACAATAGAATGGTTGAAGATGTAAGGCATTAAGGGGTTCAGGCTCAGGTTTACCATTAAGCGAAGCTAAACAATAAGTGCCTGATCCATAAGTGTGAGTGATTATGTAAGGCCCAATCCAATTGCGAGAAAAATTTCTACATTTTCTCTTTTCTAGTTTGGTTACATGTTGATTCTCTTTGAGGACAAGATCACCAACCTTAAAGGTATGCTCATGAAGTCGCTTATCATAAGCACGCTTGATGCATTTCTGATAGATTTGAAGGTGATCAAGAGCTGTAAGACGACGCTCGTCAAGAAGCCCCAATTGGGCTAACCGCTCTTGGCAGAAATCATCGTTGGTGAGAATATCCTAAAGAGATATTCTGAGGGAGGGTATTTGTATTTCGAGAGGCAAGACAGCCTCGGTACCATACACCAAAGAAAAAGGTGTGGCATTAGTGGAGGTATGAATGCTAGTACGATAAGCCCAGAGCGCAAAGGGGATGTGATCGTGCCAATTTCTTCCAGACTCATCGACAACTTTCATAAGGATTTTGGTTAGGGTTTTATTAGAAGATTTGGCTTGTCCATTCACTTGTGGATAATAGGGTGATGAGAAACTAAGTTTGATACCAAAGTTGTCACAAAGGTCTTGTAACAACTTATTTTTGAAAGATTTTCCATTATCTGTTATTAGGCGATGAGGAACACCAAAACGACAGATAATGTGGTGGTTAATGAACTCTGCAATTTTTTCTTTTTTAGTTGAAATGAGTGGAATAGCCTCCACCCATTTTGTGTAATATTCAGTTGCTGTGATTATCCAACGGTGACGTTGCGAAGAGGGTGGGTGAATCTCACCAATAAGGTCTAAACCCCATTGTGAGAAAGGCCAAAGATCTCAAGCGACCTGTAGCGGGTGGCTAGGAGTATGTCGAAGGTTGGCATGTTGTTGACACATAACACAATGCTTAACATATTCATAGCAATCGTTATTAAGAGTAGGCCAATAATAACCTAGGCGAAGGATTTGTTTGGCCATGGCAAGGCCGCTAAAATGTCCACCACAAATACCGTCATGGACCTGTTGGATGGTATAAGTGACCTCCGCACCGGTTAGACATCGAAGGAGGATGCCATCAAAGCCACGTTTATAAAGGATTCCCCCCATGACGACATAACGAGAAACACATTTAAGAAAAGTGCGTTTTCCAGTACTAGTAAGGTCAGGTGGGAGAGCGGAGGTTGTAAGGTAGTCATGAAATTGGTGATACCAGGTATCCCGCGAGTTAGCAGACACATTATTTATCATACAAACAACCGGGGTTGAGTAAGATGGGGTAAAGAGTTGTTGGACCAAAACGAAAATGTCAGAGTCAATTGATGAATCTGGAATTTACGAGGCTAAACAAGCCATAGTATCCGCAAATTTGTTAGTGGAGCGAGGAATGGTTTGGATAGAATAGTGAGTAAATAAGGCTAGAAGTGAATCCACATAGTGTTTATACTTTTGAAGTTCCTCATTTTTACATTGGTAGATTTCCATAACTTGATTGACTACTAATTGAGAGTCGCCGAAAATATTGATAGATTTGACACCTAAGTGTAATGCAACCTGGAGACCTAGAACAAGGGCCTCGTATTCCGCTGTATTATTAGTGCAGGGGAAATCGAGTCAGAATGAGAGAGGCATAGGATCAGCGTCGAAAGGAATGAGAACAATGTCGGCTCCTCCGCCGCGCTGGCATTTGGATCCATCGAAGAAGAGGGTCATTGGATACGACTCCTCTTTGAGTGAAAGAGTGGCGATGAGTTCGTCGGGGAATATAAAATTGGTAAATTGTTCCCCTGGTAAAGGGGCTTCTGCTAGTTGGTCTGTGATGGTTTGTCCTTTGATTGATTTCTGGTGGACAAACTCAAGGTCGAGGTCAGTGAGGAGCATGAGCCATCGGGCGATGCGTTGGTTTAGATGAGGTTTGGCATACATGTAATGGATGGGGTCCATGTTGGTGATGACGAAAGTTTTGTGATTCAGAAGGTAGTGTCGGAGTTTGGTGGCCACGAATGATAGGGCTAGGCACAACTTTTCTACATGTGTATACCTAGTCTCATAGTCCACCAAAGTACAACTTATATAATTAACAACTTGTTCTCGATTCTCGGAGTCATGATGTGCAAGCATGTCCCCTATAGCATGGTCAGTGGCAGAAAGGTAAAGGTAGAAAGGGTGATCGTCCTGAGGTGGGATAAGCACGGGCGGATGTAAGAGATAAGCTTTGAGAGCTTCAAAGGCTTGATGACACTCCTCACTCCATTGAAAGTCAATGTCCTTTTTAAGGAGGTGATGGAAAGGTTGACATCGATCCAAGAGTTGGGATATGAAACGCCGGATAGATTGGAGCTTACCTTGTAAACTACGCAATTGTTTGAGGTTAGTAGGTGGGGGCATTTCTAGGATAGCTTTGAATTTAGATGGGTCGACCTCAATGCCACGCAAAGAGACAATAAAACCAAGAAGTTTTCCCGAAAGGACACTAAAGACACATTTCTATGGTTGAAGACGGACAGAATATTGTAACAGGCGATCAAAAATAATGGTTAAAACATCGAGATGTTCACTACGATGCTTAGATTTGCCAAGAAGATCATCGACGTAATCTTCAAGGATAGTGTGCATAAAGTCATGAAAAATGTAGGTCATAGCCCACTGATAGGTTGCACCAGCATTCTTAAGGCCAAATGGCATTACACGATAACAGAAGGTTCCCCAAGGAGTTATGAAAGCAGTTTTATGTTGATCAGCAGGGGCAACAAAAATTTGGTTGTATCCTGAAAAGCCATCTATGAGAGAGAGCATCTCATGGCCCGTAGTGAGATTAACAAGTTGGTCAATACTAGGTAGGGGGAAGTCATCTTTAGGGAAAGTGAGGTTAAGATCCTGGAAATTTGTGCATATCCGAAGTCCTCCCATTGCTTTAGTGACAGGTACGATGTTAGAAATCCATTGAGGATAGTCAATGGGGAGGATGAAAGAAATAGAAAGGAGTCATTGAAGCTCCTCTTTGACCAAGAGGGAAATGCGTGGATTCATTTTTCTCAGTTTCTGTTTACTTGGTTTGGAATCGGGTTTCAGGGTAATATTATGGACAACAATGTCAGGATCAATTCCTGACATGTTAGCGTAGGACCAAGCGAAATCTTTGTTGCGAGCACGGAGAAAGGTAGTAAAGGTGAATTGTTCTGATGCGTTAAGGGATTGTCCAATCTTCACAATGTGAGGATCTTCCTCTGTGTGGATGTTTATTTCTATAGTTGACTCGTTCAGCATGGTTTGAGTTTCAGATGGTAAGGTGCGTTGAATATAGGAGTCGTCCGCACCAAGGTAAGTGAGGATGGAGTCATCATCCTAGCACTCAACGACGTTAATTGAAAGCAAGTCCTCCTCAATCATGTCTGGATATAGAAGGGGGATAGAAGAGGGGTCCTCATCATCGCGTTGATAAGTGAGAGGACCTAGGAAGATAGCATTTATGAAGAAAAAAAAAGTTTGGAGGGATAGATTCAGGATCTATCGACTCTGTGGGTGACGAAGGCAAAATGGGTGATGATGGTTCGGTAGGGGTGACGTCGTCATCTTCTAGAAGACAACTGAGATGAGGTTCCTTCGGTGTAAGTGTTCCCGGAAATCTGAGACCACGACGATCATTGTGCTTGCGTGTAGTTATAGGAATGATTGTATGTCAGCCTTGTTCATAAAGACCAAAACCAAAGCCTTTCCAAGCACAGCGAATCAAGAAGGTAAGGGCAAAACGATGATTTTTCAGGTATTGAAAATCGGATTGGAAAGGAACCACACCAAGAGGAGGCTCAGGGGAAACAGAAGATGCATCGACACCCCCATATGCTAGGTTAGTGTGGCAGTGAGGTGGTCCATAGGGGATTACTTCCCCCACACGATGGTCATAGGTAGGATGTGCATGTACCTATCCGTACTCCTGTGGGGTATGGAAAGAACTAACGTTATATAGGCGATACTCCCCCAGCGTAAGGTGTTGAAAAACATCTACCAAGGGGTCTGTTGTTGGGATGTTAGCTGCAGGAAGGGAAGTTGTTTTTGCGACGGTGATTTCATGGGTGGAAGGTGTAGGTGCTGTTGAAGTGAATGGTAGAGTTGTGGTTGAAGTGGATGGTTGGGTTGGATGAATGGATGTCTTGATTGGTACAAGCACATCATTAGGGCGATATAACATATTGCAGGTTTTGAAGGGAGGAGGATCAGCTTTTACAGTGTAGGACTTCCCCTCGTACTCAAATTTTATGCATCTATGTAAGGTTGAAAGAACGCATCCCATAGCCCGGATCCAAGGGCGGCCTAACAACATATTGTATTGGAACTCTCCCTCAAGGACATAGAAGAGTTCCGGTAAAGTATGTGGTCCTACATGAATGTTAAGGATCACGGTGCCTAAAGTAGAAGTAATAGCATCATTGAATGATCGCAACATGATGGGGTTGGCGCACATGTAACTAGAAGGGATATTCATTTGTTGGAAGGATTTTGAAGAGATGATGTTTAGGCTAGCACCCCCGTCAATCATAACACGATGTATCTGAATATCCCAAATGTACGCTGAGATGAAAAGAGTAGAGTCAGGATCTTTGGCACCAAAGTCGATAATTTCATCTTCGGAGAAACTGACAGCAGCGGCTTGCTATACAGAGACAGCAGTGGTTGGGGAGATAGATTGTTTGGTGAGTGAAGCAACGTGATTGGGTGTTAGAATAGAGGTAACAGGCAAGTTTTCATTAGGTAAAACTTATATCCCTTGAAGGATTTCAATGAGAGCTTGTCGATGAGATTCAGAAGTCTGAATGAGATCATACAGTGTCATTTTTATGGGTGATTGGTGAAGTTGTTTGATCATAGTTTGGTGGGCAATGCCATTAGAGACGGGATAGGCGGGTCCGCGAATAACCACTTTAGGTGGTGGTGTAATCGGGATGGTGGACGGAGAAAGAGATGCCGAAGGTGTGTTTTCTTTCGCTTTCCCATTGTTTTTCTGCCCTCGAGTAACAACACTAATCATATTGATCTCATGAATACGAGAGGAGGAAGATGGTAAGGATAGGTCATGGTTTTTGAGAGGTGGGGCTATAATAATGATAGATCTTGGTGAGGTAAGGACAGGTGGTATAGGAGAGGGAATTGAAGCTAAAGGTCTCTCTCTTCGTAAGTTGTCTTTCTTAACTTTTCTATCTGAGAGAGGTGACGGACGAAGTATGGCTTTCAACGCTTTGCATCCCTCTATGTCATGTCCTGGTGTGCGGTGGTAAGTGCAGATTTTAGACTCATCGTAACCTATTGGTCGAGGTTTAGATGGATCATAAGGTCTAAGTGGGGGTAGGGAAATGGTCACATTCTCTATCAACATAGCAAGGATTTTGGCATAAGACCCTTTGAGTGGATCAAAGTTAGAGGAAGAGGAGGCTATTGACTGGGTCGATTCTGGTGATGATGTGATATGGTTGGTTTGTATGGGTGGTGGTTTAGCTAAGGAGTTTTGATAATGGGTTTTAACTAAACGTGGCTTCTTTGATGCAGAAGCTAGGTTGGATGATGAGGCCACAAATGATGTGATATCAGAAAACAACCATGGAGAAATAGGAGTGATAGAAAACAAATCTTTTGATGATGGAATTTTTTTATGGTTGATAGGTGGACAGGATACATGGGGTGACGGTGTTGCTATACCCTTGGATTTCTGTGTAGGTTGCTTAAAAGAAAACGTAGGAGGTATGATATATTGATGTAAGGTAGAGGGATGAGGTCCCAATATGGAAGGTAAGTTTGACGATGATGGTTTTAATTATGATAGAGGCACGGATTGAGTTTGTCTTCTAAGTGGAGGGGCGGCTTTATTTTTGGATAAATCTAATCGCTTAGGTGGGTGTATTAGACTGGGTATTGGTGAGGTCCCAAGTGTGGGGGAAGATTTGGTTAGGCTGATAGAGGTGGATGAGATACTTGGTACAAATGCGGAGGGTGAAGATGAGGACATAGGAATTTTGAGTTTCTGTAAACACTTCGGGTATATGGTAGAGGTGTCTGGATTGGTCATCTGCATTTGAGTAGAATAGGGGGTACTCAAACGTTCCCATAGGACTCGTCTATCTTCCGGAGAATGACAGTCTTTAGGTGTGAATTGGAATTTCTGTATGGAAGAAAGGTGGGTTGTGATTCCGGTCCACTGTGGGTGTGATACAGAGGGTAGATGGGGCACTGTATCAATAGGTGTTAAGAGGTCAACCGGTCACTGAAAAGATTTAGGCGATGAAGAACTAATAGGTAGGAGGGCATGTTTGAGAGGATCCATCATGGTTAAAGAATTTGGCGATGTCGGTGTAAGAGGTTTCTCATCTAAGGATGACAAAAGGAGTGGCGAGCCTTCCTCTTGTGCAGCAAGAGCGGTAGAGGGAGACGTTTGGGAAATAGATAGGTTAGATAACATCCGTTCACAGTCTTATAGGGATGTGGTGTAAGAAGACTCATCTGTGAGAAGGGAATTCTGGGCGGTTAATTCCTTGATGGGTAAAGGAACGGCAAGGATTTCAGTTTGTCTTGATGACGAGGAAGGGGGTTCGGTTTCCTGTGTTAGTGAAGAGGTTTGATTCAGAATATGTTCGATAGAGGTCTTTGGCTGGGAATCAAAGACTGCATGGATCTCATGAACACTCTCCTCGGCTAAGATATCTTGGTTTAGATTACTGTTAGAAGAATGATTCGGGAATGGTTTGTTGAATATTTTCAAATTTTGGTTAGCAGGGGCATTAGGATTATCGAGGGCTATATCCCTCGCATCAACCATTTCTTGCACTATGTTTTTCAACATCTTGCAGTTCTCATGACTGTGTCCCTTCACGCGGTGGAAGTTACAGAAGTCATTTTCTTTGTACCAAGAAGGTATGGCGCGAGTGGAATCAAACCCAGAATGAGGTTTAACAGGAGGTAAAGTAATGGCTCCTGCTTTGAGCAATTTTTCCAATATCACACCATATGTTTCTCCCAAGGGAGTGTAGTTGATGGGCTCTACTTTATACTTATAGGTGGTTTTTGGCGGGGTATTAGACGGTGGTTGGGATTTTACCATCACCCCATGCACGGCCCCTTTTGATTTCGAAGCAGTCGATGGGTGAGGATTGGTGGTGTTTGGTTTATTGGTGGAATCTGGAGTTCAGAAATTGGGGTTTTTGTTGCGCAACCGCAATTTCTCTTCTTCTAAGGCTCGAATTTCTAGTTTCTGAGCCATGGTAAAGGCCTCGTCAAATGTGCAAAAAGTTTGGATTTGAAGGGTAGGAGAGATGTGCTTAGCGCATGCCCGCGTAAAAAGTTTGATAAGTTTAGCCTGAGGCAAGGCATACGTAAGTTGGTTGA
Source organism: Taxus chinensis (assembly GCA_019776745.2). NCBI lineage: Eukaryota > Viridiplantae > Streptophyta > Pinopsida > Cupressales > Taxaceae > Taxus > Taxus chinensis. The sequence continues at coordinate 653,844,606 of CM034148.1, forward strand.
TAAGGCCCCGCCATTGTCTAACGAAATCTGCGATAGATTCGTCTTCAAATTGTCAGATGGCATAGAGGTTGGTTATAGATACTTTCTTGGCAATGTTAATGGAGAAATGATCCAAGAAAGATTGGGCTAGCTGGTTAAAAGAGAAGATTAAGTGTTGGGTTAAAGCACTGTACCACTCCAAGACGGGTCCTGATAAGGACATGGGAAAGGTGCGGAGTAGTAAAGCGTCGTCATGAGCAATCAGATAGCAGGCATGTCTAAATGATCGCAAGTGTTGTTGAGGGTCCTCCTTACTGTTAAAACGGGTAAAATTTGGTAATTCCCATTGAGGAGGATATGAATGAAGGGGGACTGAAGGGTGGATAGGCTCCCGAAAAACTTGCTTGTATGTCAAGGCGCTACGACTTCCTGAAACAGAAGCCTCCAGATTTTGCATTTTGTCCATCATTTGTTTAATTAAATCAGTAGTTGGATGAGATGATGGTGTGGTTGTGGTAAACGGAGGCAAATTGGGCCAAGGGCCATCGCTAGACAATGGTGGGGTTAAATTTTGATAAGGTATGGAGGACGAATGTGTTGAGGCAACCAAATAGGGATGTCCTATATAAGCTGTTGAGGTTACCGGATATGTGTGTGGAAATGAAAAGGTGGGCGGAGCTTGAGAAGGAAAGCTCGTGTGGATAGGTGGCAGAGAGCAAGTCATGAACGGAGCAGTCTGTAAGAGAGATGAGGTAGGGGCAGTCGGCGGGTAATGATATGTGGGGTCCAAAATTAACCAACGGAAAGCTAATCTGTGTCGTATGAGCCTCTGAAGCCATCGGATTGGGAGACGGGGCTAAAGATGCAGGAAGCAAGGCGGTGTTATCAGGCGGAGTGGGGGCTAAATGAGCAGCTATACTGATAGGCATGCCAACAAGGAGTTGACCGTCGGGTGTACGGTCAAGGGCATGAGACAAATAGTATTGTACAACGCTAGGATTAGCATCCAGAAATTTGGCAAATTCCTTATCTCCTACTGGAATTTTGGGGATCTCACTGGTGTCCGTAGGGTTCCCTATAGAATGTGAAGGGGGTGATTCAGGTAAAGGCACAGAGCAAGCATGTGAAACCATGGCGGCGGCTTACTTCCGAGTGATAACAACCATGGAAAAGAGTACACAGTAGGGCTTGAATCTATTAGGAACAGAAACAACCTGAGAATGGTGAAATTGGTAGGTTGCTGGTTTGTCAGGAACTGCAAAAGATAGTAACCGATATCGGTCTAATAACCGATGTCGGTTAGACTATAGCCGACGTCGGTCAGCTAACCGATGTCGGTGTAATAAGACTGGTATAAGAAAATATAAGAAGCTGCTAATTTGATTGTTAACAACGTTTAGTACACTTATCAAATTGTTCGGAGGTGATCACAAAAGACAGAGTATGACAGAGAAAACAGAACTGAAAACAAGCAAGATGCACACGTAAATCCAGAGACGAACCCTAGGGTTAATTTTAATTATTGTGGGCTTATGCCTTTAGACGTAGAATGATGTCAAAATCCTAAAAGAAGACTTAGAGGAAATGTCAAGTTTGTTTTGCTTATAAGTTTACCTCAATCGGGTGGAGGAATACCGTGGAAAAGGGGGGATGTTTTGAGATGTTGTGTTAATTATGAAGTGATTCGGTATGTGTTGTGTAGTGAAAGTAAGATTAATTTCTTGTCAATACCGTGGATATCACCCCCACGTGTACGACCTGTTATTTAATCTATGTTCACTAGAATTGAAAACAGCAAGCAAGAATGTAATGCACGTGTTTTAAACCTAAATTGAAAATGATATTCGATGAAGCAAAAGAGATGACTTTCACTAATGCAAAGATGTAAAAGAAAAGCAATTTCTTTTACCAAAATAACAACATACCTTGTGAATATCTTTAGAAGAAGAAAATAGCAAGTATGCTCCCTATATGAAAGCAAGCAAGAGAAACAGAAACCCGAAATGGGTCCCACCGGGCATGCCAAAATGTTTCGCTCGGAATGTTTCGGCTCTGCAGAATAGACTTGCTTCTATCCTATCATTCCTTTGAGAAACAGATAAGGGTTAGGGCTAGGAGGAATACCTATTGAACGTCGGGATGGTGTGCACGTACCGTAGAGAAAGATCAGATCAACTGCGAAGAACTCCTTTTTGTCTTGGAAGGACTACCTGCAAGTAAGAATACAGGACCACCAGATTTGAATTAGACAATAAATGAGGGAGCTACCTTAGGCCCAGGAAATATAAAACTTCCTTTCGAAGGTGGTCAGTTCCCCTTTTAATACGAATTAACACAAATGATAACAAAGAAAGCTATTGCAAAATCATGATTTAGGTATCTCGTTACAAAACAATAGAAACTAAATTATCAATAAAAAATGTCACGTTGTTTGTTCGGTTACTGGTCGTTGATACGTTCAGGTTGAGTTATAGGGATAAACCAGACTAGATCTGAATTTTTTAGGTGGCAAATAGGCGAGAAAAAGGTTTCGGGGTATAAGTCTCAGTGACCGACACCAGTCACTGGATAACCGACCGTGGTTAGATAACCACTGCCGGTAGGGGATGATCGACATCAGTAGGGTTAGTAATCTAGGTGCTTCTAGGTAGAGGTTGCTTACAGGGTGATTGTGGGATTATTAAGATTGGTGGATGGCTGAGGGGAATAATACGAGGACAGGGAAGACTCATAGTGTGATAAAATGGCCTTCTGGGCAATATCAAGATGTATGGGTGAAGGTTAAGTGTAGTATGTTGCTAGTAGTAGACTTAGGAATAAACTTATGATTACTATTAATCAACAGGCTCAAGAAAATGGTGCTTAGAAACATATAAAACACTACTTACTCGTCCTTGATGCAGATGCAGATTTCAGGACTGTGACGATGAAGACAGGACCCAAGTTGGATGATCTGACAATCCAAGATGAGTTATCTCCTCTTCTAATGCTCGGATGAGTGTTTCTGGGCTATGGTTATTCAGTTGCAGTCTTGGGCTTGATGTCCTTCACTGCAAACTCTTCTTGTCTTCTTCACTTGTCTCTGCTCGGCCAAGTAAAAATCTAGACTCTCTTGATCGCTTCTGATGATCCCGATTGATCCAAAAATCCTTTTTCCACCTTTGTTTTTGGTTAGGGGAGCCCATTTACAGGGAACCGATGGTGGTTACGTAACCGACGGCGGTCGAGTACGAACCGGTATCGGTCAGGTCAAAGTGGGATATTTTTAGTAAAATAGCCAACTTTCCCTCCTTTTCTTCCGAGGGATTGGTTACGGGCTTGGTCAAATCATTATGAAGTTGGTTTTAGGTGCGGATGAGGAGTAATTAGTCATAGGTGTGGAATTGGACCAAGTTATAGGTCTTAATTAGGCTAGTTTATGGTTAAGACTAGGTCATGATGAGGTGGCAAAATGAGGTGACAGGTAAGGTGATGTGGATTTATTTATTATAAGGTAATTAATAAATAATTGTGTAAGGTTTAGGTGATGAGGTTAGGTTGCGAAATGAGATGCAGGTCCCCGGGGGTCGTAAGACACAAATTTGGTGTCTACAATGACTCCCTCAAAAGGACATCTTTGTCTTGACCAATTGTTGCTATAAATAGACTGGTCCCATGAAGGACAACTATGTAAAGATCTTAAAAAAAATGAGAGCAACCAAAGTTTCCCGCATCAATAAACTTCACGAAGACCTCAAGGAGTTCAATTTTTTCCCATATATACTTCCCGCATCGATCAATCTATCTCAACTATGAGTCAAAACAAAAAACTTCTTAGTCATGGACTTGCCCGTTTTGACCTAGGACCTTTTTCCCGAAGGGCCTGCTACCTCATACCATATAAAAATTAAAAATTACCTACTCTACACCCTGTGAACCATGCCCACTCTCATTTCCTACTACCTTAAGGGACTTCTTGGAACTTAGACATTTGGTGATCATGTGACTACTTTTCATCATAGAACATCTTAATCATGCAATGTCTTTAGCATCTTATGTTCATCACCCCTCCAAGGTATGATCTAATTAGTTTGGTCCTACCGAATCAGGTGGCTTTATTGCCCCCTTTTATCTTTTAACCATCTTTGTTTACATTTTTATTACCTTATACAGGACTTTGTCCTCAACACTTACCTTTGGGGTAATTCTCCTCTTTCGCCACAATCACTTTCACCTACATCATTGTACCTATAATCTACCCACACCTAAAAAACCTAAACCCACAACATGCCCAAACACCTACCAACTCATTTTCACACCTTCTCATTTTCTTCCCTAGCTTATGGGAGAACTACATCAACCTGAGGTCCCTTTTCGTCGGGACTATGTAGGCATCACTCCAAGGGCATAGGGCCCTTTGAGGTTAGCTTAGCCATTCTCTTACCCTAAAACAATTCATCAGCCATGCTTAACTCACCATTTACATCATATTTCACTTAGTTCCCCCCTTTATGTACAAAATTGGAAATTAAGCCACATACATAACAATTTGCTACATATCTTATACATTTTATTACACCTACCAGTTCTCCTATCATCACTATGTTTGGGATTATACCACATCTCACATATGACCCATATTATCATTTATTGCAAAAAAAAATAAAAATAACTAATGAATTCACAACCTCACATACTTTCAATACAACCATGCCTAAACCAAACCTGAATCAACCATGCCTACCAAAACATAACTATCCATGCCTATAACCTAACTCAACCATGCCTATAACCTAAATCGATCCATGCCCAAACCAACTTGACTCCATCATGCCTAACTCACCTAATTTCCATCCACATCAACGGAACAAATCCATATCTCATCTAACATAAAACCATAAACCAATATCTCTTAAAATACATCAAAAAATCACAAAATACCATGTATCTCAATCATATAAATCAATCAATATGTATCTCAACATAAAATTCCCATCTCATCATGTCCATCATCTCAAAAGTATTAGGCATGTAGGGCCGAATATACAATACAAAAATGTCATCGGCACACAAGCTGGTCTCATATATACACAAAAGAAAGAATGAATCAATACAAAATATCTTCAGCATGCAGGCCGGTATATGCTCAAAATATACAAATCACTCATACATCCTCACTGTCTTCAGCATGTAGGCTGGTATGTGATAAAAAAATACAACTGTCTTCAGTACACAGGTTGGCATATATATCAAAAAAATAACTAATATACATAAAAAAATCAGGTGACCGCATATCAGGCATCCTCACCAGATGTCCCTACATCTCTATGTCACCTATACCCTTGGCCTCCTGTGTCCCTACTGGCACCTCACCTAGACCTGGTTTCCATGCCCTGGTGGCCTCTCCCTGATTGGGCCTCGAAGCTCACTGACCTCATGTACTCTCCCACACTTTGAGTGCGATATTTTTTTCCTCTCACTAGAATGCCTGCTATGCCATATACTCGGCATAGGATATGAAATCTATCCTGACCACCCATAAGTTGGTCCTGATAATATCTTGCCTCACCTAGGGAATCCTGTAACATAGATACAGGCATGGTCTTTGGTGGTCCCATAGGTCTCAGCTCTTATACCAGCCCTATAACAACCAACCCCTGCACCTACCTCTGAATCGGGACCTGATCCTAGTGCCTTTGGTGGTGCCCCCTACCCCTCTTCCTGTATTTAGGCCTGTAAGTCCCTAATTTGTGCCTGGGATGTGGCCAATTGGCCCTGTAAACCTACCACCTAAAGCCTGTAAGGCTGCCACCTGACCATAACCCCTGACCATATCCATCTCCTCCATCTCCTCCATCCACCATTTGGTCATGTAGGCTAGCCACCTATATGCATATCTCTGCTACCTCTACCTCTAAGCCCTCCATCTGTGTCTGCAGTATACCCAACTGGGTAATCAGAATAGCTACCTACCCTTGTAGGGCATCTCTCTACATTGTAATGGTAACTAGGTCTGGCTGCCCCAGTCTAGGTGGTATGGATCATAACTGAGCCGCCCACCACTGTGTGTATCTATTTGTGCATCCGGCATCATCTATCCACCAATCCATTGGATGCTGCCTCCTCCTCCCCTGTGGGCATTGTAGGCTATGATAGAGGTAAGGGCCTCTCCACTTAATCTATCTGATACTGTGGGAAGGGCAGAGGAATGTCCTGTAAGAGCCTGAACTTCTGTCAGACTCTATCTATATGGATCATCTCATCATTCCTGACACGACGACCTTTTAGCCCACCTCTCTAGCTGGAGCTCAGCTAGCTCCTCATGTATATGCCTATATGAGGGGAATCACACATATGGCCTCCAGATAATGTCCACTCCAAATAACCCCTCCAGTAACTGCTGAAAAATGGGCCACATCATGTGTTGCCCTACCCGATCTCCGCTCTCCTATCATTGACACCCATCTCCTGTATCCCACCCACATAAATACCACTGGGAATACATCTACTTGGGGCATCCCTATAGGTTTGTATGCACACTATGTGCTTGTATGCCCAACAGTGTAGTATAAATGTACAACACAAGCTAAACCTACGCAAACGCCCATATGCCCACAACTCTATGTATAGCTACCACTAAGAATGCTAGTGCCAAGGAAAATCATGTCTCATACACCATCATATTGTGGAGTACCCCCATCAGTGATAGGGGAAAGTTTCCACCCTCTACATCTGACAGTGTATAGTAGCACACTGCCTCCATCAACAAAACCGCTAGCCTTGTCTCATCCAGACGGGATAGGTACATCTCTCCATAGCTCAAATTAGTGTTATGGAATATTAGATCAGCTACTCCCTCACCAAAAATAGTCCCAATCAACTCCTATGAGGCCTTTGAGGAGATAGAATACAATTGGGCACCCAATATGGGTAGGCCATAAAATCCATAACATGTCCTCCAGGGTGATAGTCATCTCACCCATCGAAAGGTGGAATGTGTTGGTCGCAGGATCCCATCTATCGATGAGGTGACCATCAAGCTGGGATTCAAACAACATGCCGATAGTGACGAATCCAACTCAAGCCCATTGCCCTCGACATGTTGAAGCTCCAAAGGGGTTGCTATGCCATGTAATGTCACTAGTAGAGGTGGAACCCTGTCCCACATATGTAACTGCACTCTCCCCCTGCATCCAATCCAAAACATGACATTAATCAACATTTTACCATGACCATATTCACTAATTATCATTACCCTCCACCCTATTTTAACTCTACCCATCTCAACTACCTAGCCCAAATCACTTTTGGACCCTTGTGTCCTAAAATCCTAACCAGTGTTGGTTCATCCTAACCGACTTCGGTCACCCTTAAACCGGCATTGGTCACCTATTTGGTGGCTGATACCAGTTCACCTTTATTGACCACAGTTACCATGTCACTGGTGTCGGTCCCCTGTTTGGTGACCGATACTAGTTTTACCCAAACGACGCTGGCCGAACCTTACCAACGCCAGTCACTATTGTGGAAAATCCTCTGACTTCCAAAAACCCCCATTTTCTAAAAATCACCCCCTTACCCTTTTACCCCTCCTACAAATGACCTAAAAACTACCCCTAGACCTCTACCCACCCCACCCTATACCATTTACTACCCTTCCCCCTCCCCCTCTTTTAGCCCGTTATTCCCCCCATAGCCAAAATTTTATTTCTACCCACCCATAAAAAAATGAAAACCTAGAAAAAACCTAAAATAACAATACTCCAACCTCCTTATCTATCTAATCAACAATGTAGCGTTGGGAACTTAACATCATCATGTTATTGCCATCTCAATGGCACATCTAGTCGCTGTGCCGGTGGCCTGCCAGATCCCCTCTCTGGCCTCTGCCATCATCGAATAGCTACTCGTCACCTCCAACCAATCAAATGTCTCACCCTGATCCCATGGACCCCGCTGCTCACTAACCCAACCCTCATCCAATCACACTGCCAACTCATTGTCACGTTTCATTCAGACAATTTTCTCTCCTTTCTATCATTTTTTTTGTTTTCTCACTTTGTAAATAACAAATGAATAATAAAAAATGTAGATATTTTGTTTTTATAACCAACCTGACCTAACCACTGTCGGTTACCCTTTGACCAGCATCGGTCGCGTGCCCTACCTCACCGTCAGTGGTTATCCATGACCACCATTGGTCATCCTCACCTGCACATTTTCCCTCAATTAAGCCCCTTTTACCCCACCCTTTACCTTAATTCCTTTACCTCACCCCCTCACCCTAATCCTTTATCTAATCCATTTACCTTACCTTTCCTGACCTTCTCATTTACTACCTCCATTTTTCCTCCTTTGGAGACTCATTATTTTACCCCTACCTTGGCATTACCTATGTCGTGACCTCAATATTTGGACCTAGACCATCGCTAGTGACCTTTGACCTCATGTGTTTGGTATAACCTTGCGGCATCTGTTACCTGTGTTGTTGACCTAATGACCTTACCTAGCTTATTGTCATGACCGTTTATCCTGACCCCTACCTTTGGTGTACTGGAAAAAACCTAAATGTTCCTGCACCTAACCTACATTGTGTTTCTTGACCATATCCTATACTTTAGATACTGGATTCACTTCAACCCTTGTTTGGATAAACCTATCAACCTTAGACGATGTAGAGTTTGCCTGCTTTTTTAACCCCGATAGCGTGCTACTAATTTATACGTGTGTGTGCGTTTGATTATTGCCACCTTTGACCCTGACAAATTACGTTGATTTCCTGAGTAAACATTTTCACCCTTTTTCCTCATTCCCCACCTTCCCCTTTCTCACATTCACCTTTTATCAAACCACTCACCGATTCTACCTGCTACCTTGTCAGTTCCTACTTTGATGGGGATCACCTTCACCCGCACATGGGGCAACCACATCTTATTTTTATCAAGCATCACTTAGCAATACAAGCCACAAAACAAAAAGAGGAAAAAAATTAGACACTAAAATTATGTCATACTCCCCTTTGGTCCCTCGACAAATAAGCACCCTTCATCACATTCACCTAGCCATGACCCCTTTCACCCCACTAATATTAATTTAATTAATTTAATTAAATTAATGCATTATCCTCACGTATACTTATTATTTAAATATCTTATTTTAAATAATATCCACACATATAGATTCACTTAGACACCTCACCAAGCCAACTCAACCTAAGACCTGTTCTTAGTAAGTTTCCATAATGAACTAAGACATACCCAAAACCCTAAAAATCAATGCCTACATTCCCTCTAACCACATTCCCACATGGTCCACAAGAAGCTCCCAATATAATCCATGGGTTTAACAACATGAGATCTAAGGAAATCAAGAGTCCTCTCCCTAGTTTAGTAAACCTAGGAAATCCCGCCTTGCCCAACGCCGGTTTACCGCTAACCGTCGCCGGTTATGCCGAAAACTGCCATCGGTTACCCTTTTAAACCCCAAAACAAACCTTATTCTCAAGGTTGTAAAGTTGGAAGCAAAAAGGTTGGTGAGCATTATCACATCTTAGAGAGATAACACATCTTCAGAGAGTGAATTCCAATGATATCAGACATGTAAGGAAGGAGATCAAACATCTTTTTCTTGCACAATCATGATCTGATCTAACCAAGCAAAGAGGAATGCACATGTAGCCCATGTAGAAGCTTTCCTTCACCTGGTGAATCACTTGTAGCCATTCAAGCCCTCATCAACACCTCCATCCCTCACTAATAGGAATTTAGGACTGGGAAATCCAAGTAAGTATAATGTCATACTTTTATGGTTTATTTCATTTCATCATCATTTTTATCATATATTGTTTAGCTAGCCACCTATGAACCTTATCCAAACATTTCCACCTCCATATACCCATTAAATCCTTTCCAAATCCTATCCCAGTATCCCAATACATCATCCCAACCAACCAATGTCCCTTTGTGTAATCACAAAGGATACCTAAAACTTGTTTTTGTGACATTCCTAGATTTTAAAGTAATCAGCACCAGTCACACCTGACCACTGTCGATTACCCCTGACTCACATCGGTCTCTGTATTTTTCCCACATAGCCAAGAACAAAGACCTACCCACTTAATTTCATCTCACCCTAATCCACCTGTGATCTACCTGAGACCTCTGTCAAATTTGCAGAACCCAAAACCAATCATTTGACCTTTTGGATTCTATTCTAGCTTAGCCTATTAGATTAGATCTATTTCTTACTATGTTTTAAGTGAGATACCTAATTCATTTCAAATTACGATAGGATTTACTTTGTTTACAACAGTAAAATTGTTTAAAACAATGGACTGACAGCCATCTAGGAAAGTATCACACTTCCCGAATCTAGCATACGTTAGGTAGTTCACTACCCATATTATTTAATTCCTTTCTTGTGGTCTTGCTTTGCATTACAGGTGGTTCCTCCTAACCAAAATGAAGCTCTCACGATCAGATGTGGATTCATAATTCATACGCGTGCAACAACCCATCAACCAACATTTTGAACAGGTATTCCTCCTATGCCCGTTTACCCTATTTATTTTGTCAACAGTTCAAAGAAAATAATCTAAGAACAAGGTGAAATAGGATTAACAAGCATTTGTTTTTTTTATGGTCTTAGGCTTCTTGATCTAGTTCAATGGTATGTTTAGATAAGTTAGGATCAAAACTTCTAAGGTATTCATATCTCCATGTTAAAAATATTAGCAAATTACTGGAAAAGTTCTTCAAAACATGTTTTCTTGTGGGTTGCATACTTTACAAATATTGAGCCATTTTCTTTCACCAAATAAGATGGGTGCTAACTGTTCACCCTTTACTATTATATTTTCCTTTTCTTTTCTAAACTAGACATTCGGGTTGAAAATGGATTCCAGGGTCATTAGGCTCTTGGGAAATTTATTTGACCTAAGTTGGACAACATGAATCCCATACTTCTACTCTAATGTTTCTTGATTTTTTGATGAAAAATCAACCTAGTTATTAGATAAAAATAAAAATTTATTGATCACTCTTAAATACTTTCCAATTAGTGTCATTATTTTGTATGGCAGGGCTTACCACTACCTTAATGTGTGGTTGAAACATGTCTCTCTTGACATTTTTGACAACATCAAACTTTTCTCCAATTATAGCCATCCTAATAGAAGCTTCTTTCTCCCTTCTTCGTATGGAATTGATACTAAAGGCTTAAAAATATTCCAAAAGATCCCATATTCTATGCTTATAGGTTATTATCAATTAATTCTTATCTACATTTGATCCTCTGACTTGGTTTACAATTATCTCACTATCTCCAAAACTATGCAATTTTTTTATGTTCTTATTTCTTATCCATTGGAATCTATGGATGAGGGATTCATATTTTTGGGAGTATTTGGAGAAGCTAAAATGAAATCTAAAAGAGGAGAAATACTTCATACCTATGGGAGATACAAGGACTACACCTCCTCCTCGTCCTTATATGCTTCTTGATCCATCAAAAAACATTTTTTAAATACCATTTTCCTCTTCATAATTTCATTTTACGATGTTAGGAAGAGGTGAATTTTCCTCATGTGGACAATAAATACAAATCCCAACTTACTCAATCTATTGATACAGGTCAATACCATCGCCTTCATTACCCCACTCATAAAATAGTTAGTCAAAAATGCTCTGAACTTGGGTAACTGCTTCTTGGGTTCCTGAATAATATTATTTATCAAATATGGTACAATTTGAATTGATGGGGTTAGTAACATTAGGGTTAATATGATATTAAACAATGGTTCAAACTTGATGGTAGCATTAGTGCCATACCTGGTTCTCAAGAAGATGTGATGTTTACACGAGTGAGTTAGGTGTTATCAATATGTAAAATCTCATTAACGATAAATATGATGATGAAATGGACATTTGGGTTGATTCATGGTTTCACAAGTGGAAAAATATAGAATGGCTTGGCCTATTAGTCCTAATTAGGTGACCTAGCTAGCATATGTGATAGAGCATGATGGTTTGAGATACATGTTGACTTGAGGAGAATGGTAAACACATGCAGAGATTGAGTAGAGAGTTTTTAGGTACAAAAATCAGCTTCATATTATGGGTACATGTTGAAGACTCAGTTTCAGGTGATCATCTAGACCTACTCTAGGTGTTTCGAAACAAAATGGAGCATGAGGATCAATTTTAGAGCCATGTGAGCTCATGAAATCATGTAGGTGAGTGAGACATGATGTATAAAGGTTATAAGGGCCTTTTATATAGGTTTAATGTTGAGGTATAATTCCCTTCTACTCTATTTTGGATTAGAACATCAAAAACCCTCAAACCTAGACATGTAAGTCCTAGTGGTTGAGAAAATGCATAACTATTTTAAAAAATTCAGTGATTGGAGATGTTATCAAAGTTCCTTGAGGTGTTGTGGGGAAAAATTTAGGGTAAATCCATGGTGAGAATTTTTATAATTTATGAAGGTTAGACCAAAACAGGGTTTAAGAAAGTCTGTTTTCCATCTCAAAGTGAGATAAATACTCATGGTTGGCATGTGTAAGGTTTGCATTGGGATAGAAATATTTAAAGGATGTTATGGAATGGAGTTAGGAATATTTTAGAGTTGGATTGAGGTCAAATAAGGCCCAAACATTTATGAATGATACTTAAGAAAGAAATTCACTTTTTGTGGCCTTAAAACCCTAGGTTGAGAGTGATGGAGGAAAATGTGTTTTTACGGAAACAAAACACATTTATTTTTCAAATGTGATTATTCAAGGTTATAAGGAACTCCTCCATATATCCAAAGAGGCTTGTTAGAGCTTGTGAAAGTATTTGTTCCCCACTCAAAATGGGTTGTTTATGAATATTTTTCAGCTTGTGAAAGGTTATCCATTAGAACTATTGACTAAATAACTATTTATGGAAGCTTGGGATTTTAAATATATTTCTATGATAGTTTTTGGTCATGGTTGAAGTCCTAGCTAACAAAGTGTTCCCTATTTTTGAAAACTATTTTTTTGGGCTAAAAGGGTAGTTAAGAAATGTTGGCAAATGGAATTGTTTGAGCACTTTTGGGAATTATTAAGGAGTCTAATATCCTTTGATTTGTTTTAAACATCCAATATAACATGTTTAATGCTTTGGTTAAGTTCTTAAAGTACATTGAGTTGGCATGGATGAGGTCATAAGTTGACTTAGTTTGAATGGTTCAGGATAGGACTGCTTTGGATAGAAGATAGATGTAAAGATAGACCTATGTTTTAGATTATATAATGATTTATATCCAATAGAGAGTGAAACAACATGAATTTTTTTTATTTAATAAATTTATAAGTGTCTAAAGTGATAGCGAGGGTACAAACTAGTTGAGTTTCAAAAACTTGTTTCTAGGCAGTTTAATTTTTTAAAGAGGAAAAGTGGTGTGATTTGCATTTATGGATGTTTCATGAGGTCTATTAATCTTCTATGTGTTCTAAAATTAATTTGATTTCAAAGGAGTGGTTATGTTTCATAGTGGAGTTGTTCTTTTTTAATCTAAAGGTCCATAGGGGAAAACTTGTGCCTTAAAGTGCCTATTTTAGTTAGGAAATGGTCCTACTTGGTAGTGTTATGAGAAAAATGAATGGTGAAGAGCATGTTATGAGCATGGATGATGTTTTTATGATTTATTTTACATGTTTGAGTCCTATGGAGGATTGAATAATCATGGTGATGTTTTTCTAGGTCTTTGATGAGCTTAGTGAGGGGGTTTTGAGCCTTTTTGGGCTTGTTTTGTTGTCTTGGTGCATAGATGACCTACATGGGTCCATGTTATGAGTTTATATAAATGTAATGTTATGTTTTAATATTGATATGTTCATTTTATTGTCTTAGGAATACAATGTGTTATGTTTTTGAATTGATTCTCACATAAAAGTGCATGATTGGTTCAACTTTTAACTATTTGAAAGAGAGGGAAAAATATGAGCTAGGTGAGAGAGTGAAAGTGAGTTAAGAGAATTAAGATAGGTATGAGAGATTTTTTAAAAGTATGAAATTTTTTGAAGATATTATGTGAAAGGGTTTTCATCCAAATTAGTCCATGAAAATTCAAGTTTGACTGAGTTAGGATAATGTGTGTTTGAAGAGGTTTTGAAGGTGTGTGAGTTGAATTTGTTATCTCCATCAATTGTGGAAAAAAAAATATTTCATATATCTTAGTATAAAGGTGATTGAGTTGGTTCTTGATCACCTTATGGGGTTTTAACCTCCTTTTTAGTTTGGTGCATCACTAAACTAGGGGTTAGTGCTCCTTGTAGGGTTGGTTCACTACTAAACTAGGGGTTGGTGCTCCTTATGAAGTTGGTTCTTCACTAAATTTATTTTATTTTTGTAATATAAGTAGATTTTCAGTGGGAGTTATTCTACTTGAGTGTTTCCCCCTTATATCTTGTGTTATTGTGTACTCTTTCAATTTATTTCTCTTATGGATGATTGTTGAATATTCTTAAGATCACATTACTCAATAGTTTAATGTTAAATGGTGTATGAAAATTAATCTAAAATTATTTAAGGGTATAAAAAGACTGATTCACCCTCCCAAGTCTATTGCTCTTCCAAAAATTGGTATTAAAGAAGTTCATTTTGGAGAAGTTTTATCACTTGAAATGAGATTCTTTAAAGCAAAAAAAATGGTGAGTCGAGAGAGTGGAACTTGTTACACCAAGGAACCTATTGTTGGAGCTCAAAATTACACCCATCCCAGATTAGGATGAACTAGGGATTTGAGGCAACATGGGACTATCTCCAAGTTGTGGGTCTTGCACTTGAGAGAGACCTCAAGAGAAGGTTAACTTCCTCTACTTATTTCTACTACTTAAACTACTCCTAAGAAGGGAAATGAAGCTACATATCACTACTTTATGATTCTAAGGGACCAGGGTGAGAAGAAAATACATGAAAAGGAAATCTAGGATAAAGAGAGGTGATAGTATGAGAAATAAGGGGATGAACACACTTCACTTGAGAAAAAATGAAGGAAAACATGCTTCAAGAGGTCAGACAAATGTTCCATAATCTAGAATGCATTCACACCCATTCTCATGGATAAAAAAAAATCCTTGCAAGAGATATAAAATATGCATAGCATATCAAAAATTCCAATGAAGGTAAGAAGATGTAGTAAAAATTAAGCTAGGGCAGAGAATATCCAAAAAACAAAATTATTATTGCTTCCAAGTGATGCGGAATCAGTTACAATTATGAGATAGGTAATGATCTACATGTAATGGCTCAAATTTGAGGCATGCAACTTAAAATTCTTAAGTGTAGAGATTTAAACACTATTATGAGAAAAGTAAGGGGATCCAACCTAAGAGTGTCTAACCCTTTATAACGATCATTGATCTAAATTATATAAAAGAAGGAGACAAGAGGAAGGAAAAGGAGGGAAACTAAGATTCAAACATCCAAACAACAAAATCAAGCAATAAATGTTTACAAATTTGTGTATAAAACTGCCTGCTCCACCTCCCCATGTCTTTTTCTATTTTGGAGTAAGGAAGGAGATCAAATCTGGGTGGTAGAATCAATTGGATGTTTGCATTAATGGCTTGACTAAAGTTTCCCTATTTTCCACCTATCAAATCCTCAAAAAATAAGTTTTTTAATATCTTAGAGTGTATCCCATATCAACATATTTCAATCAATACCAAGACTGCATGAATCTAATGTTTGCAGTAGAAGTTATGGTCATTTGAATATATATAGTGCAAACTAAACATGCAAGACAGATGGCACGCTTTTATTGGATGAAGGATTTGTCTGTCTATTCATTTTATTTTTCTTTTATGCCACGTGTCATGCATTCATTTTATGTGAGGATTCGACACAACAATTGGCATGTTATGATAGGTTACGTGCTGCAAAGTTATTTTGAAAAATTAGCACCTGACAATGACTAGTGTAAAGGATTGTACTTGGCATTTGCAAAGGAGAAAGGGGCATGATAGGGAAGAGAGCAGTGATCTACAAGTTCATGCAAGAGAGTGCATGGGGAATGGGAATAAAAGGTGCATATCTAAAAAGGTATGCAAAAATGTAAGTGAGGCACTGCATTTGATTAAATGGGCCGTGGAAATGAGAAGGAAGATGCAAACATAGGAAACATATGCATGCAGGAAGGCGAGTGTAAATGAATGATGTGAAAAGGAATATTATGGAAGGGAAATTAGTCCATGTTAGGAGGTACACAAAACTCAGGAAGGAGGGGCTTTCATGAAAATCACGTCAAGGAATTAGCTAAAATGGAAGGCAAAACTAAATATTTGGATGAGAGGGTGTGCAAATATTTTAAGATGCAGGATAGTGCATAAGGATTGCACATAAGGGGAATTGGAGGGAGATACAAGAATAAAGAAGGAAGGAAAAAGCATGAGAAAGAAAGTGTGGAGAAGGAAAATCACAAGGAAGGGGTGAGAAGGGTGTGCGGTGGTGTGTGCAAAGAACTACATCCATGTAAATTGTGCCAAGGAAAGAAATCAATGACACACACAATGTATAACTTGATGTAAAATCTAAAATGGAAACTGTAAGTTGTCCAAATAGCCAAGGTGGTTATTATAGACAAAATTTTGGTAACCTATAGGGCCATTTACTTGCTATATGAAGGAGATTAATAGCCTTAGGAGCATCCATTGGACTTGGAGTCTACCTGCAATTATGATATTTATATATGTAACTTGAATAAAACTCCCCCAAAATCACTTGTAGCACTATATGAACTCTGAATGAAACTGTTACTCTCATATGAAGATGTTTTGATTTGGATTTTATGAAAGTGGAAAATTTCACACAAAATTTTACAACTCCTCAAGTATCAAAATATTTTTAACCAAACTACCATCCTTGAAGAAAAAACATAGTCTGCGAAGAGGAGCGCATGGGAGGAAAGATATTTCTACAAACAAAACAATGTGTATGGAGCACACTTATAGGAATTGAAACTACTCTAGTATGTACAATGATGCAGAAGACTTAATGGAAATGTTTGAGATAAATATCATTGACTGGGATTAATAGCACATCTCCATCAAGGTGTGATAACTCAAAAGATTTAGGCTATTTATGATAACTAATGATAAATGGTCCACTCCAAAGTGCATCAAACTTTAAATGGATCCTTATTTCATCTCTGTCAGCATCCCATTTTAAGATCAAATTGCCCACTTAGAAAAAATGAGCTCTATCCTTTCTGTAAAAACCATTGCTTGGTTGATTTTTGATGTTGTTCTAACTTGATCATGGTAGAGTTTCTCAATTATTCAAGATTAACCAACTCTGCCATTCTTATTTCTCTTTAGTTTGCACCCTCAAATTCTATTTGTTAGGCAAGCTCTAGTGAAGACCATTCTAGTGATAAAGGAAGTCTAACTTCTTTACTATAAATTAGTCTGTAAGCTAAATTACCTATTTCCTTCTTCACCGTGATTCTATCTTCCTAGAGCATGCACAAGACTTTTGTGTGCCATAAAATCTAGTTGATATTTATTATTTGCTTCATGATTTTGATTAGATTCTTATTATTTTATTCTAAATTAGCCATTTCCTTTAGGGTAGTAGTTGGAAGAAGTCTTAAAATATATTCCAAGACTAAGATCCCAATCATAAATATTTGTACCAAGGAAGGCTTTTTGCATTATAAAAGATAATGTTATTAGGAACGTAAAAACTTATTACAATGCCCTCGAGAAATTCAAGGATGAATGACTCGGTTGATTCCTTGAGTGTATGTTGTCATCTCAAAATTTTCGCTCTTCTAAAAAGTTAGAATTTTGAAAATTTTGAGTTGGCACCCATTAGTAATGTTCTAATAAAGTGAAAACTTGAAGAGATGGTGAAAATTTGCATTTATTGGAGTCATTTTGGTGATTTGTGGGTCTGTCAGACATTTTTTGTCCCTCATGTCCCAAGTACCTCTGGGCCTTCTGTTTGCCGATCGGCCGATTTCCCCAAAAATCCTTGTCTTTTGGCTTTATCAGAACTTTTTGGCCCATTTTTCCCAAGTTCACTCGGACTTCCTTTTCCCCGATCACCCGCATTGGGTTCTTCACGTACTTTTGTCTCATCTGTCCCAAATGCATTTGGATTTCTATTTTCCAATTCCCCACATTGCTTGCATCAGCTGAATCATCTCTTCACATCCCTCACATCTCTAAGTCCCTGAACCACCCGTGCTCATTTGGCCCACATTCCCCACATCACCCGGATCGCGTCTTCATGTCCCTGATGTCCCAAGGACCATCTAGGCTAGTTTTTCCTACTTTTCCCGCATGTCTCATCTTTTTGAGTTGGTGAAAGGTGTATTTAATGCTCATTAATGACCTTCTCTCTCTAAACAGCTATTTAAAGGGACTACTACCTATGCATTTGTCACATTGCTCACCTGTCTTTTTCTTTCCTGAATCCTTGTAATTGAAGTCATTTGTTCATTTCCCTATATCCCTTTGCATTTTCATTGTGAATTTGATCTTGGAAGGTCATTCCTCTGTGCATTGCAAAAATGAAGATCAAGTTTCAAGGGCAGGAGCATTTGTCACCTCTCGAGACCTATGTACCTGATATTGGGGATAGTGAGGTTTGACACTTAGATTTTGGAGATTTTTGGGGCAGACTAACATGCACCAACCCTGCTCCTATGGCCCAAATGATTAGTGATAGTGGAATTACGTACACGGCTGGTTTTCCCATCTCTGTGCAGTGTGTCGACACTGTGCTTGCCTATGGAGCCCATTTTAACTCAGATACCAAGGAACTTACTAATGTGCATGGGGAATTAATTGCTAAATTAGATGTTGCCACCATTGTTTCTTCCCTACGCATTCTAGAATAAATACTCCATCTTTCTCACTCATGCTCAAGCTCAAACCCTATTTGACCAAGACAGTGAAAAATACAAGGCATGAATAGCAAAATCATGGTTAAATAACCCTAAGAAGGGAGTTTCCCGACACTCCAAAGCATTATTCAGGGTTGATTTCAATGAGGAGATGTCTGATTTTATCATTTTTCTCACCTGTATCATGGGATTTCCCTCCACCAATGAATTTCATTTCTAGATGTGTCCCTTTATAAACATCATCTGTGAGGGCAAGCAGAACATAAATTGGGCCTGAAATTGTTTGTATGAATTTGACTGAGCAATTGTCAAGTGTTTAGTAGACTAAGAAGTTTTATATGACTTCTTATCTCATGTATACCCTAGTTTCATCCCTGGGAGTGGTTTGGTTTCACCTACATGGAAGGCAAGAAGGATGAACCTATCTACACATACTGCCCTTAGTTTACCCTTGAAGCTAGCAATCACAATTTCAGAAGGGTCAATGATGCTTTCACCATGTATATTATAAGACTCTTGGAGGGTGACACTGCTAGGAGATTTTCTGATGAAGCTATGACTCTGATAGATAAGTATGGGGCTTTCTTCATCCAATTCAGAAGGTTCTCATACATCAGGTTAGCTGGCTATGAAATTACACCCCTCAAGCTCCCCATGTTTTGCAATGATAAAATGGCTCTGGTTGAAGTATGCAAATAGCTTGATAAACTACACAAAACCTACAGAGACAAGAAGATCACTGGTCTTCATTTCCCTATCTCCTTGGGAAATTATACATGCAAAATAGCTCTAGATGCCCAAAACATAGAAAGGGCTATTTCTCCTCTCACTATCCATTTCTTCAGACCCAAGACTTGTTTTGATCTGAATAAGTTTATTGATCAGAACCTCAAGGATAATTTATCATCATAAACCAGAAACTAAGGATTACTAGGCTGGTTGTGCTAATGATTTTGAAGCTAGAAGGAGGCACTATGGCAGACTCTCTCTGCAAAAAATTACATATCTCAATCTCTACCAAGTTCCTGAAAGGGCTTAAGGATGATGATGAGGACTTACAATCCTTTGAATATGAAAGATCAATCAAACACACTCCTTTAGAAAACCTAGATTGGTACAAGAAAGAGAGATATGATTTGGTTGAGATTATTGCCCCTGTTCTTGTAAGAACTAAGGTTTGGTTTGACAGGAAAGTTCATGAGCTCAAGAAGAATCAGGGTAGATCTTCTTCTAGAGATACTTCCACACCAGGGAAGGAAGGAAGCACATACAACTAGTACCAAGGTACCTGATCAAACCCCTCCTTCTTCCTCAATAAAAAGATCTTGAATCATCTACTCCTTCTTCTACTCAAGTGTATCAAAAGAAGATTAAAGAGGTTAAGCAAGAACCAATTGAGGAATAATCTCTTCTTGAGCATTTAAATTACCTTCAGGACCAGAGAACATTATTTTTCTTAGTGAAAGTGATGATGGTGAAGTGCCAGATCCTGTAGGAGCTCCTGAAATCACTGTTGAAAGAAGAAAAGGAGGTGTCAAATACTGAACCTCCTAGTTTAACAAACTCCTCTAAAGGAAGCTCCTGATGCTCCATTCACTTCTTTACTGGAGGTAACAGTGGTTAATACTTTAAGTGCCATGAGTTCACTTGCTCTTGGGCCTCTTGTTCCTTCCTCTTCTTCTTCTACCTTTGCCTGGGTGCAGCCCTTGGTTGATAGCAAGAAGAGAAAATCTTCTTCTCATCTAACAGGGCCAGATTTTGATGTTGTGGCAGCTCTGTTGGGTACTTCCCCTTCCTCCTCTAGCAAAGAGAGCCAAGACCACTTCAAGGTTAGTAACTGATGCTCAGGGCCAGTAGTTCCTAGAGGTTGCAAAGCCCAAGGTTGATAAGGCAGAGCAAGGATCTTTTGGTCTCTGATTTAGAGCTTTATAGAATCCCAATGGGAGAATCCACTCCTAAAAGTGAGGTTCATAACCTTCAGGAAATAGTAACAAAGGTTATTGAATGAGTGGAGAAGGGAAAGCAAACCATAGAACAGTTAGAAGAATAGAACCAAGTTCTTTCCAACTTTATCAAGTCATTGTTGGCCAAGGATAAGGTTTTGGATCCTACCCCACTAGCTACTCTTCCACCCCCCATGATTCTCAGCCAGGATGAAGTTCATAGCATCAAGGACATACATAGGTATTCCACTTATGGAAGGGCTATGGAAGCCATGGTTGATGATACAACTATAGCAGGTTTGAACTTCATTGTGGAGGCCTTCAAAACCAATGAAATGGTGGCCAACTTGTAGCAGAAACTCTCTGCCTCAATCAAAACTATGGACAAAGAACTAAAGGTTTGGAGTAGTTACATTACAGATCTCCGTCTAATGGGCCAAACTGATGAAAAGATCTTGTTGGTCAACAATGTTTTTGATGATGCCAAGAATAACTTATCAAGGGCATGGATTTTCAGTGTTGAGTGGAAGATAAAGGTTTTAGAAGAAGCACTAGGAGAATTAAAGAACATATGGAAGAAAGGAGAGTCTTTTAAAATTGTGTTTCATCTACCTTTAAAGATATCCACTGCCAACTTTAGGATGAAATTTCAGGCATTCCCTTCTCTCTTCAAGAAATCAAAGCTCAGTTCAGAACATTTGTCAAGGATGACTTTGTTCAAAGAGGAGTCAATTACCAAAGAGAAGATAAAGGACATTTGATCTCTTTCAATCTGCCATTGCCAAGGCCAATAAAGAATACCTAGAGCATACTGAATTTCGATAAAGATATGGAGAAATGTCTAGGCACTTGGACTCATGCCACTGCCAACACAACAATTCCAAGAGGCATGGAGATAGCAGAAGCATTGAAAAATTTTAGGCATCAGATTCTCAAATCAGTGGGCCCTCCTCAGCCATAATCAGATGTCTCTTCTTCTAGCTCCTCTTTCTCTTCTTCTATTTTTAGTGTTGAGCTCCTTGTAAATTAATTAAGGATATTGTATTGTGCATTTCCTTAATTAATCTTTTAGTTAAAAGAAATGGTTACCAAATGTAACCAATTTGTAAGCTATATAATGAGCTCTCCATGCCATTCTAAGGGGTTGGAACTCTGATTATTTTTGAAAGTGTAAAAGAGTCAAAAGCTATCAATACAAGAAGATTTCCCTTTTGGTTTCTATCTATGTCTCATTCATTCCTTCTTATCTATTAAAATTATTGAATCATTAATCTATTTTCATTAAGAATATTTGTATTCTTGTGGATGTCATCTCTAGAACTTTGTGTCTATGAAATAACATCTTATGGTTTTAATGCGAATGATTATGTTCTATATTATCCTAGTTCAACATTTATAAGGAATTATTTTGCTATCTATATTTCCTGAGAATGTTATTCTACCTTTTCCCATTCCTTAGTTCTTTTGTCCTTTTGTATTGATAATATATCATTTAAAACACTTTCATGATATCAGAGTTCCTCTTTGAAATTAAATGTTGTACATTTGTGAATAGTTTTTTCTTTCAATAAGGGAACCTCTCCCATTAAAGAGGAGGGACTTTGAATTATTTTGCTATCTATATTTCCTGAGAATGCTATTCTACCTTTTCCCATTCCTTAGACTGTCCTTTTGTATTGCTTTCATTTAAAAGACTTTCATCTTATTAAGTTCCTCTTTGAAATTAAATGTTGTACATTTGTGAATAGTATTTTGCTTTCAATAAGGGAACCTCTCCATTAAAGAGGAGGGATTCTGACTGTTGCTTTCATTAAAGTCCTAATTTGACAACCAAAATTTTTTTGTGACTCCACTGGGGATTCATTTTTCACATATTCTAGTTTTTAAAGAACAAATTCTTGATCATTGTTTGATCTGGAAACTCTAAGGTTTACCCATGGTAGGAGGGATCTTGGAATTGAAGACTCTTAGTTTCACCTCTTGGAGCAGCAAGGCTTTCCTCTTCCTTCAACAAGGGAGAAATAGAAGAGCTCGTTCTACAAGCACACCCCCTATTGAAGACAAAACCCTTATGAGTGGTATCCCTCAAGAGAAACTCAGCCCTAATCTTTGTGCTTTGATTCTTATTGGTGTTTCAGTTCCTCTTCAAGTTTTTTTCCAAGGATGGAAAGTTCCATTACCTTGGGGCCACCATGTTGGGCCTCTTGCCCTCCCTCAACCTTTGCATGAGTTACCCAGGGGTAACAGGAAGAAATTCCCCAAGTTCAGAGGTGATGGAAAGGTGCATCCTGATGAACATATTACAGCCTTCATAGTTGCATGTGGATTCCTCAGAGTTGAGCATGAAGATGTCTCGGTGAGGATTTTTGTAGAGACTTTGCAAGATAATGTGGCAGATTGGTTCTATCATCTTCCTGTTGGGGCCATTACCAATTGGACCATGATGAGAACAAGATTTGAGAACCGTTTCAAACCTGCAGAAGATGTGCATGCTTTGCTAGCCCATATTTCTCAAATCAAGAAAGAACCACAAGAGCCCATGAGAGAATTTGTGGAAAAGTTCAATAAGATTATTAACAAGATCCCACAAGACACCCGGCCCATGGATCAAATTCAAAAATGTTTTTTCTTAAATGCTCAATTTCCTAAAGTAAGTTATGTGTTGAGGAGAGCCAATCTTGCAACTTTGGATGAGGACCAGAGATTATCCATTAGTGTTGAAGATGACTTGATCATGTCTGGCAAGTTGAAAAGAGATTCTTCCAAATCTAAAGCTTCTCCTTTCTCTCCCTCAAGTTCTAGAGCTAATTCAAGATCCTGTTAGTACAAAAGCTTGCAATTGACCTCATTGCATCAAGAAACAATTGGCTCAGCATGCTCCTTATCAAGACGTTCTAAGAAGGAATTTTCAACCTAAAAACCATTTTCCTTCTTCTTAGACAAGGTTGGAAATCAAGGGACCACCCATCAAGGCCCCTATCAATGCAACTTGTGAGGTTAAAGAACCTGATGAAGAGGTTAATGAAGAATTTGAAGAATCTGGAGAATAGGATGAGGAGGAATTGGAAGAACTTGATGGATCTCAAGTTAATTTCTTTACTACTGAGGGCATTGATGAAGAGGATGATTATGATGAAGTAGTGGCAGAGATGAATAGTGAGTCATACGCTGTTATGACCTGAGAGTAGACTAATAAGAAAGAGAAAGTGATGCAAAGAATATCCCACAACTATACCAGTGGTGGTAAGAAGAGGATCTTTTGTTCCAACTGCATCCACGTAAAAGGTCAATTCTGATAATTCTTCTTCTACTACTCCTGCTTCTAAAACTTATTTTTCTCCAGCCTCAAAACCTGATAAGCCTAGGATTCCTAGTGATGATTCCCCATCCACCTATGGATCTTTTGATATCATCAACCATCTTAAGAAGACAAAAATCCAAATTTCATAGGTTGAGTATTATCAAACCCACCCAAAAGCCTTTGCCAAAATGGTCCACTTTGTCAATTCCCATTCCAAAACTTCATCTAATACTTCTAAAGGTATTTTTCCTACTCCATCTTCCACACCACAACCAAACCTTGTGGCTGTAGTCACATCACCTAATGAGAAAATCAAACCATTTTATGTGACCCTCCTTATAGCAGGCCATAGACTTAGCAATTGTGTCATAGACTCAGGAGCATCAGATAATGTAATGCCTACCAAAGTGGCTCATGCTCTAGGTCTTACCCTCACACACACTATTGGTTCTTGTTATTCTATGGAGAGTAGGGAGGTGCCCTTGGTTGGAAGAATTAAAGATGCACATGTAGCTTTTGCTGCCTTACCTGAGAAAAAGGTTTTAGCTACTATTCTGGTAGCTGATATCCCTCCTTCATATGGCATGTTGTTGAGTAGGAACTTCTGTAAGGACATGGGAGGAGAATTAAAATGGATTGGTCACAGACCCTTATACCAGTCAACGAGAAGATGAAGAAGTTGTTGCTTGAGAAGCAATCTGAGTATATTGTACAAAAGACAGATGATCCCAAAGCACAAATACTTTATGAAGATATTGGGCATGAAAACTATATGATTATGTCTCAGGATGAAACAGAACATCCCAAAGAAGTACTTCATGATCCTAATGGCATTTGGAATTTGGAATTTGATGGAAGTTTCTCCTTAGCTGGTTCTCAGGCTGGTGTGGTATTGATATCTCTAGAAGGAAAGATTCATCCTTTCTCATTCAAACTACAGTTTGAGAATACCAATAATACAGAAGAATATGAAGCTCTCATCCTTGGACTTAACATGGAAAAAGAGAAAGGTGTGAAGAATCTTCTGGCTCATGGAGATGCGGAACTAGTTGTTAAACAAGTCAAAGACCTTTTTCAAGTAAAGAATAGAATATTGAAGCATTATAGGAATCTAGTTTGGGATTCTATTGAATTTCTTGATGCCTTCTCCATCGAAGCAGTGCCCAGGGAAAATAACACCAGGGCTGATTCCCTAGCTGTTTTAGGGTCTTTGCTTATACCTCATCCTGATTTCTCTTAGGATAAATTCACCATTGAAATGATCCATAGACCAAGTGTACCGGATAATGCAAGCAACTAGCAAGTTTTCAATGATGACCAACATTTTATCTCTTTCCTGGAGCTCAGGGATAACTTTGAACAATTGTATTTTGAAGGAAGTGACAATTTTCCTCAAGAGAGTGTATCTTCCAATGAGGAAGGTGTCAAAGAGGAGACAAATCAAAATGGGTGCATCAAACTAAAAGGTAACAAGATTCCTAAAGGGATGCTGAGTCTGGAGGAATTGTTTGATAAACATGATAGGTAGGTTAAGTCTAAAGCTTCTAAAGGATCCCAATAATCTACTGAATATGAAAAGGTTAACATTAGGAGCTCTGCTGACCCCAAAATGGTGAACATTGGGAAATGTTGCACACAAGAGGAAAATAATAAGGTAGTAAATATTTTGAAGAAATACGTTGATGTCCTTGCTTATTCTTATGATGATCTGAAAGCTTTTCAACCAAAAGAAATGTAACATTTCATTCCTCTCAAACCTAGGATTAAACCTTTCAAACAAAAGCAAAGGCAGTACAATCCAAAGATTAATGACACCATTTTTCAAGAGATACAAAAGTTGTTGAAAGAAAAAATTATCTTCCCCATTCATCATTCAACATGGATTGCAAATATTGTACCTGTTAGGAAGAAAAATGGTGAGATTCAGATCTGTGTTGACTTCAGGAATCTGAATCAGGCTTCTTTGAAGGACAACTATCCCCTACCCATGATGGACCAAGTATTGCAAGCTGTCACAGGGTCTGAAATGTTGTCCATGCTTGATGGTTTCTCAGGGTATAATCAAGTGGAAGTTAATACTGTAGATCAGCACAAGACTGCCTTTACCACTCCTTGGGGTACTTTTTCTTACAAGAGGATGCCATTTTGTCTCATTAATGTTGGTGCCACCTTTCAGAGAGCTATGGATTTGTATTTTGGAAGTCTAAAAGGAAAATGTATTGTCGTGTATCTAGATGACCTAACTATATTTTCCAAAACCAGAGAAGATCACTTTCAACATCTAGAAACAATTCTCTTGAAATGTAGAGAACATGGAGTTTCCCTGAACCCCAAGAAATATGTCTTTTGTGTCATGGAAGGAAATTTTTGGGATATGTTGTCTCTAAAGAAGGAATCAAGATTGATCCTGAATGAGTTCAAGCTATTCAGCAGATTCCTCTTCCTACAAGTAAAAAGGGAGTGCATTCTTTCTTTGGTAAGATCAACTTCTTGAGAAGATTCATCCCTAATTTTTTAGAGCTAACTTTGAATATTTCCTAGATGATGAAAGGAAAAAAAACGTTTGGTTGTTCCCCTAAGGGGAAAGAGGCATTCGAAGTCATTAAAAAACATATTGCTAAGACTCCTATCTTAGCATGTCCAGATTTCAGTAGAGATTTTATTATCTATTTCTATGCCACAGAAAGTACCCTGACCACTGTGTTGACCCAGAAAGATTATGAAAGTCATGAGCTCCCAATTGCATTCATGAGTTATATTCTAAAAAAATCATGAGTTTAAGTACACTATGATGGAGAAACATGCTTTTGCAGTGGTTAAAGATGTTAAGCAGTTTCGATTCTACATCCTTAACTCTCACTCTGTGGTGCTTATGCCTGATACAACCATCAAGTCTATTCTTACACAACAAGAATTTGGAACTAAGAGAGGAAACTAGGTACAAAGGAATATGATATTGACATCAGACCAACTAAACTAGTTTGGGGTAAAGGCATGTGTGAACTCATTGTTGAAGGAATTGGTCATGAATTGCCTAAGGATGAGGTTGATGTTCCTATTGTTCTATTTTTTAGCTCAACGGATGAATGGTATGCTGACATTTCTCACTTCCTCACCTATGGTGAATTTCCATCTCACTTAACTACCAAGGAGAAGAGGGCTATCAAGCTAAGATCAACACAATACGTGTTGTGAGAGAATGATTTGTTTAAATGAGGAGTGGATGGAAGATTTTTGAAATGCGTTAACAAAGAGCAACAGAAGAAGCTTTTCTCAGCCTTCCATGACCAAGCCTGTGGGGGCATTTCTCATCTGCCGTTACTGCCCACAAAATTCTGTGTGCAGGGTACTATTGGCCTAATTTGTTTAAGGATGCATCAAGGTGAGTTGATAAATGTGAAGCTTTTCAAACTTTTGTCGGAAGACCAAAGTTGGCCACTTTTCCACTTAAACCAGTTGTGATTGAAGAACCTTTTCAACAGTAGGTTTTGGATTTCATTGGAACACTCAACCCATCTTCAAGTGTAGTACATACTCATGTGTTGACTGCGATAGATTATTTTACTAAGTGGGTAAAAGTTATCCTAGTTAAAAGTACCACTTCAGAGGTAGTATGTAATTTCATTAAAGAGAACATCTTGATAAGTTTTGGAGTACCAAACAAGATTGTGACTGATAATGCTTCAAATTTTTATTCTACTGAGATGATGGATTTCTAATATGGATATGGGATTTCCCTTGCTCATTCTTCAGTTTACTATCCTCAAGGGAATGGCTAAGCAGAATCAACAAAGAAAAATCTGGTTACAATTATAAGGAAAATTGTTAATGAATCTCAGAGAAACTAGCACAAGAAGCTCTATGATGCTCTCTAGGTAGATAGGATTACACCCAAAAGAGTAATTTGGATGTCTCCTTTTCAAGTAGTGTATCGTGTGGAAGCCCAACTGCCAGTGACGGTGGAACTACTAACTTTGTATTTGATGAAGGCTATTAAGGACGCTAGTTTTAGTGATTCTTTGGATAAAAGGATCATGTATCTCCATAAGCTTGATGAAGATAGGCTACAAGTTTTTGATAGAATATTTTCCCATCAATAGAAGGTGAAATCTTTACTTGACAAGAAAACTAGTTCCAGAGATTTCAAAGTTGGAGACATTGTTTTGCTATGGGAGAAAAGACATGAACCTCGAGGAAGCCATGGTAAGTTTGATTCTCTTTGGCTTGGTCCTTTTATAATCATGAACTTTGATGGTGAAAATTATTTCTACCTTGATTACATGGATGGATCCTCTCTCCCACTTCCTCATAGTGGGTAGTACCTGAAATTGTTCAAGTCCTACGTGAATAGGAGGTCCTTTGTATATTGTGTATAGTGTGTTTTTGCTTTTCCCTATTTTTTTTTGTTGTTTGTTTTTACTTGTTTTTGTGTTTCCTTCAATATTGGTTTGCTCTTCACTCTATTTTCCCAATGGATAAGGCACTGGTCCTCTTCCCCTGAGTTTTTCTTGAGTTATTGTCTTGCCTTGTTCTTCTGATCTAGTCAAGTCATCCCCAGAAAAAGCTAGCTGTTGTCCTCTCAAAATTTCCCCTCTTTTGAAAGTAAGAATTTTGAAAATTTAGAGTTGGCACCCTTTAGTAATGTTCTAGTGAAGTGAAAACTTGAAGAGATGGTGAAAATTCACATTTATTGGAGTCATTTTGGTGATTTGCGGGTTTGTCAGACATTTTTGTCCCTCATGTCCCAAGTTCCTCCAGGCATTCTATTCACCGATCAGCTAATTTCCCCGCAAATCCTTGTCTTTTGGCTTTATTGGAACTTTTTGGCCCATTTTTCCCAAGTTCACCCAGACTTCCTTTTCCCCTATCACCTGCATCACCCGCATTGGGTTCTTCACGTACTTTTGTCTCATTAGTCCCAAATGCATTTGGGCTTTCTATTCACTAATTCCCCACATTGTTCACATCAGCTTAATCACGTCTTCATGTCCCTCACATCTCTGAGACCCTGGACCACCCATGCTCATTTGGTCTGCCTTCCCCAAATTACTTGCATCAGCCGGATCATGTCTTCATGTCCTTAATGTCCCAACGACCATCTGGGCCAATTTTCTCTGCTTTTCTTGCATCTCATCTTTTTGATTCAGTGTAAGGTGTATTTAATGCTCATTAATGAACTTCTTTCTCCTGAATAACTATTTAAAGTGACTACTACCTATGCATTTGCCACATTGATCACCTAATTTTTCTTCCCTAAATCCTTACAATTGAGGTCATTAGTTAATTTCCCTGTATCCCTTTGCATTTTCATTGTGAATTTGATCTTAGAAGGTCATTCCTCCGTGCGTTGGAAAAATGAAGATCAATTTTCAAGGGCAGGAGCATCTGTCACCTCTCAAGACCTTTGTACCTAATATTAGGGATAGTGAGGTTTGACACTTACATTTTGGTGATTTTTGTGGCAGACTAACATGGTCCAACCCTGCTCCCATGGCCCAAATGATTAGTGACAGTGGAATTATGTACACGGATGGTTTTCCCATCTCTGTGTAGTGTTTTGACACCGTGCTTTCATGCAGAGCTCATTTTAACTCAGATACCAAGGAAAT
Source organism: Taxus chinensis (assembly GCA_019776745.2). Lineage (NCBI taxonomy): Eukaryota > Viridiplantae > Streptophyta > Pinopsida > Cupressales > Taxaceae > Taxus > Taxus chinensis. The sequence continues at coordinate 653,874,299 of CM034148.1, forward strand.
TACTAATGTGCATGGGGAATTAATTACTAAACTAGATGTTTTTGCCATTACTGCTGCCCTATGCATTCCAGAGACTGAATACTCCATCATTCTCACTCATGCTCAATCTTAGACGTTGTTTTACCAAGACAACCAAAAATACAAGGCATGAATAGCAAAATCATGGTTAAAGAACCCTAAAAAGGGAGCGTCCCGACTCTCCAAAGCATTATTCAGGGTTGATTTCAATGATGAGCTATCTGATGTTATGATTTTTCTCACCCGTATCATGGGATTTCCCTCCTCCAATGAATTTTATTTCTAGATGTGCCCCTTTATAAACATCATCTGTGAGGGCAAGCATAACATAAATTGGGCTGAATTTTTTTGTATGAATTTGATTGAGCAATTGTCAAGTGTTTAATAGACTAAGAAGTTTTATATGACTTCTTATCTCATGTATACCCTAGCTTCATCCTGGGAATGGTTCGGTTTCGCCAACATGGAAGGAAAGAAGGATGAACCTATCTACACATATTGCCCTCAGTTTACCCTTGAAGCTAACGATCACAGTTTTAGAAGGGTCAATGATGCTTTCACCATGTATATTATAAGACTCTTAGAGGGTGACACTATTAGGAGATTTTCTGATGAAGCTATGACTCTGATAGATAAGTATTGGGTTTTATTCATCCAATTTAGAAGGTTCTCATACATCAGGTTGGCTGGCTATGAAAGTACACCCCTCAATCTCCCCATGTTTTGCAATGATAAAATGGCTCTGGTTGAAGTATGTAGACATCTTGATAAACTACACAAAACCTATAGAGACAAGAAGATCACTGGTCTTCATTTCCCTATCTCCTTGGGAAATTATAAATGCAAAACAACTCTAATGCCTAAAACATAGAAAGGGCTATTGCTCCTCTTGCTGTCCATTTCTTCAGACTTAAGACTCATTTTGATCTAAATAATTTTATTGATTAGAACCTTAGGATAATTTATCATCATAAGCCAGACACTGAGGATTACTGGGTTGATTGTGCTAATGATTTTGAAGCTAGAAGGAGGCACTATGGAAGACTCTCTCTACAACAAATTACAGATCTCAATCTCTACCAAGTTCTTAAAGGGCTTAAGGATGATGATGAGGACTTAGAATACTTTGAATATGAAATATAAATCAAACACACTCCTTTAGAAAACCTGGATTGGTACAAGAAAGAGAGAGATGATTTGGATGAGATTATTGCCCCTGTTCTTGTAATAAATAAGGTTTGGTTTGATAGGAAAGTTTGTGAGCTCAAGAAGTATCAGGGTAGATCTTCTTCCAGAGATACTTCCACACTAGGAAAGGAAGCTCATACAGCCAGTACAGAGGTACATTAGAAAACCCCTCCTTCTTCCTCAATAAAAGAGCCTGAATCATCTACTCCTTCTTCTTCTACGCAAGTGTATCAAAAGAATATTAAAGAGGTTAAGAAGGAACCAAATGAGGAAGAATCTCTTCTTGAGCGTTAAGAATTACCTTCAAGACCAAAGAACATTATTTTTCTTAGTGAAAGTGATGATGGTGAAGTTCCAAATCCTGTAAGAGCTCTTGAAATCACTGTTGAGGAAGAAAAGGAGGTGCCAAATACTGAACCTCCTATTTTAAAATACTCCTCTACAAAGGAAGCTCCTGATGCTCCATTCACTTCTTTACTGGAGGCAACAATAATTAATAATTGAAGTGTCATGAGTTCACTTGCTCTCAGGCCTTTTGTTCCTTCCTCTTCTTCTTCTACGTTTTCCTGGGTGTAGCCCTTGGTTGATAGCAAGAAGAGAAAATATTCTTCTTGTCTAACAGAGCTAGATTTTGATGATGTGGTAGCTCTGTTGGGTACTTCCCCTCCCCCTCCAGCAAAGAGAGTCAAGACCACTTTAAGGTTAGTAATTGATGCTCAGGTCCAACAATTCGTGGAGGTTGTAACGCCCAATGTTGATAAGGTAGAGTATGATCTTTTGGTCTCTGATTTAGATCTTTCGAGAATCCCAATGGGAGAATCCACTCTTGAGAGTGAGATTTATAACCTTCAAGAAATAGTAACAAAGGTTATTGAAAGAGTGGAGAAGGGAAAGCTACCCACAGAATAGTTGGAAGAATAGAACCAAGTTCTTTCCAACTTTATCAAGTCATTGTTGGCCAAGGATAAGGTTTTGGATCCTTCCCCACTGGCTGCTCTTCCACCCCCCATGATTCTCAGCCAGGATGAAGTTCAGAGCATCAAGGACATACATAGGTATTCCACTTATGGAAGGGCTATGGAAGCCATGGTTGATGATATGACTAGAGCAGGTTTTAATTTCATTGTGGAGGCCTTCAAAACAAATGAAAAGGTGGTCAACTTGCAACAGAAACTCTCTACCTCAACCAAAACTATGGATAAAGAACTAAAATTCTGGAGTAGTTTCATTATAGATCTCCTTCTAATGGGCCAAACCGATGAGAAGATCCTGTTGGTCAATAATTTTTTTGATGATACTAATAATAACTTATCAAGGGCATGGATTTTTAGAGCTGAGTGGAAGATAAAGGTTCTAGAAGAAGCATTGGGAGAATTACAGAACGTATGGTAGAATGGAGATTATTTTAAAACTTTTGTTTCATTTTCCTTTAAAGATATCCACTGCCAACTTCAAGATGAAATTTCAGGCATTCCCTTCTCTCTTCAAGAAATCAAAGCTCAGTTTAGAACATTTTTCAAGGATGGCTTGTTTAAATAGGAGTCAAGTACCAAAGAGAAGATAAAGGACATTTTCTCTCTTCAATCTGCCATTGCCGAGGCTGATAAAGAATACCTAGAGCATACCGAAGTTGATAAAGATATGGACAAATGTCTAGGCACTTGGACTCATGCCACAACCAACACAATAATTCTAAGAGGCATTGAAATAGTAGAAGCATTGAAAAATTTCAGGCATCGGATTCTCAAATCAGTGGGTGCTCCTCAGCCATAATCGAATGTCTCTTCTTTTAGCTCCTCTTTATCTTCTTCTATTTTTTATTGCTAAGCTCCTTGTAAATTAGTTAAGGATATTGTATTGTGCATTTCCTTAATTAAGCTTTTAGTTAAAAGAAACAGTTACCAAATGTAACCAATTTGTAAGCTATATAATGAGTTCTCCACACCATTCTAAGGGGTTGGAACTCTGATTATTTTTGAAATCGTAAAAGAGTTAAAAGCTATCAATACAAGAAGTTTTCCCTTTCTCTTTCTATTTGTGTTCATTCATTCCTTCTTATCTATTAAAAATTATTGAATCGTTAATCTATTTTGTATGAAGAACCTTTGTATTCTTGTGGATGTCATCTCTGGAACTTTGTGTTTGTGAAATAGCATCTTATGGTTTTAATGTGAATGATTTTGTTCTAGACTATCCTAGTTTAGCATTTATAAGGAATTATTTTTCTATCTATATTTCCTGAGAATGCTATTCTACCTTTTCCCATTCCTTCATTCTTCTGTCCTTTTGTATTAATAATCTGTCATTTAAAACACTTTCATGTTATCATAGTTCCGCTTTGAAATTAAATGTTGTACATTTGTGAATAGTTTTTTGCTTTAAATAAGGGAACCTCTTCCATTAAAGAGGAGGGAATTTCTATCCCCTAATTGTTGCTTTAATTAAATTCCTAATTTAACAACCAATAGTGTGACAAATTATTTCCATTGGGAGAAATAATTCATAGCTATCAACACCCAATTGTGATTGGTGCTTGAAGGAGGGTTGATCATTCCAATGAAGTCCAAACCCCATTGCATAGAAGGATGACTCGGTGTATTGGTTGGTGGGGAAGCATATCCAATTTATTTTTTCCTACAAAGAAACTGCATTCATCGCATTCCACGACCCAATTATGTGCGTCTGCAAACTGAGTATGCTAGAAGTACCCTGGCTTAATGATCTTTATTGGTGTCACCTTGGCAGAGAATTTTCCATCAAATAATTCATTAGGATATGTTGCTAACACTCTATCAACATTCATTCCATCAATATATCTTAGCATCATTCCATCAAGATTCCTTTTAAAGAGAACACCATCAAACACCACATCTGGAATAGATTGTAGCCTCATATTTTTCCTCTTTGCTTTTCTTAAATGAGGGTATGTGTTAGAGGAAAGGAATATTACAATGTCCTCCATCTAAGTATGCATTATAGGACCTTCATTCTACTCACGTTCAGCACACAAAGGCTCCTGATATAGAAATAGTGAAGGCTCTTGGAAATTTTTTGTATCCACTACAATTTTTTAACAAAGCGCATTGTCTCTAACAAGCTTTGTGGATTTGAGATTCATAACATAATCTATTTTTTTTTCCCATATCACTCTCTTTTTTTAATTTCTGCTCCCATAATGAAGTCTCTCACACCTTAGTGTGAAACTAACACCTTCACGTGTTTTGTGGAAAACATACTCTTGAACTTATTTAGTACACACATGATGATGAAGATATATTTCTCCATGTGAAAATATTTCAATTAATAATCCTTAAGTGTTTCACTGAAGAAATCCAATAGATACTCTAGTCCTTATTCGTTTTCTTGTGTCAAAACAACAACAATACTGGCAGTAGATCCATAAGCATAAAGGATGAAATTGTTTGAGTAGTCTAGATTGATGAGTCTTAGAATGCAAGTAATTTCTTGATTGATATTTTTTAAGCTTTATTTTTCTTCCGTTGTCCATCTAAATATTGTGTCCTTATTAATCAAGAGGGGGATAGGCTTGACCAATCCTCAAAATTTAGGAATGAATCTCCTAACAAATTTTAGCTTTTCTAGGAATGATTGTAGGGACTTCTTGTATACTGGAAAAGAAAGAGAAAGGATGGTTGAAACGTGCTCATGATCAATAGAAATTTCATCCTTAGAGACCACATGGCCCAAAATATTTCCTTGCACAACAATATAGTCACACTTATTATGGTTAGGAGATATCCCAAATTCTTTGTATCTCTCAAATACTCTCTCTGATACATCATGTGATCTGTGATCTTATTTGAGAAGACAATAATGTCATCTAATAAAACTATGGTGAACTCATTGATATATCCTTTGAAGGAAATTCCCATGGATCTCTAAAATGTTACACCTGCATTTAACAAACCAAAAGGAATTTTTTGATAGGTGTATATAACCCATTTGATTGTAAACATTTTTTTGAACTGATCCTCTACCTTAACCATGATCAGATTGAATCTTAATTACCCATTCAACATGGAGATTCTTTGTATGTTAGCCACTGTCTGAAAAGTTTTCTATATAGAAGGAAAATGATAATGATCCTTTAAAGATGCCTTATTCAAATCTCTGAAATCAATGAATTGTTTGATTTCACCATTCTTCTTGTGCATTGGAACAATATTTGTAACCCGCGTAGAGTATTTAATGGGGAAAATAATATTTTCCTCAATGAGTTTGGATAATTCCTTCCTCATGAGAGGACCTATCTTACAAATGATTTGCCTTTTTTTTTGTCTGACAGGCTTGATATAAGGATCAAGGTCAATGGAGTGTTGAGAAAAATTGGATTAAATACATTTAGGTATTCATAATCCCATGAGAATATGTCATTGTATTTCTTACACAAAGAGATGAAGGCCTCCTTTTCATCTTGCACTCACTCTTTTCCAAGCAGAAAATATTTGTAGCACTTAATAGTGACTAGGGTGCAATATTCTAATGTCACACACATATACTTTTTTTCACCCTTGAACTCGCCATCGGGGCCAAAAATATTCTCTAAGGAGACTATAAATTTAGGTAACTTATTTGAATTGAGTTTAATTCCTTAATCACCATAGTTATCATGTAAGTTAGCTTGCATGTTTGAGGATAACTCGAATTTATTATGAATGAATAGGAAAATCTTCACATCGTTGTCCAACACTTTCTAACTGACTTCATTATCTAAAATAGATGGCCTGATCACCATCTTGACGTGTTGGGCATTGTTCTAGATAAAATCCTTAGTAAGTTAGAATTGTGAACCAAGGTTTGCCATTAGATCTGCTTCTTTGTTCAATTTTCATAGCACCACCTACAAATTTAGAGCTTCAAAGCTCTCTAAGAGTTCCCACACTCTATGTTTGTGATAATTCAAAATATTTTTCTTCACTGCGTACTTTTTTGTAACCAAGGGGATAACCAATTTAGTGTCTCCAAATATCTGCAACACCTTGATCTATCTCTTTTCAACAATAGTAATACCATGCACTAATGCTTCATATTCTGCTACATTGTTGGAGCATGCAAACTCCACCCTGTGTGTGAGGAATAACTTCTCATCTCTAGGGGAGATAAAATAACACATATTCCCATTTCATTTCTAATTATGTAACCATCAAATTACATTTTCCACAGTCCATAATTTTCATCATTTTGATTGCACATGTAAGGAAGCATAAATTCTTCGTCAAGGATGCAATAAGTTCCAAAACCAATTTCAATAGTTGTATCATAACGATCAAATTCATAACGCTCTTTATCCCATTCATCTAACAACATATTAGGTATAGACATATGAATATGATGCTCTTTGAAAACTAAATCTTGTTCTTGGATTTCTTGGATGACACACTTAGCTTAGAGATTAGATGGGTCATATGACTTAACATGAGAGATAAATATAGGCTCATCTTATATGGTAAATTGAGTACCATAACTTGTTCTTAATAACATATTAGACTGATAAGAAGACAAGTAGGAACCCACTTTAGGAGTGACATCCCTTGATAAACAAATGGAAAACAAAGGAGGTAGGTAAAGGATTGACATATCTTGAATTATGGTTAAGCTTGGGCATGCATGGAGGGTTAACTCAAGATCCTTAATGAATCCTAGAGTTGTGAAAGTTGAACCATCAAGTTGTAAGACTCCTTTGGACATGAGGGGATACTTAACACCTATAATATCAAAAAAAAATTAGGAGTAACAAAATTACTAGCCCCTACGTCAATCATACAATTATGCACAAGGTGTTTTAATACTATCAAGGACATATAAAAGCATGGGTTTTTACAACATTGCTTACTTGTTTATCCTCTTATGGAAAAATGTTGACAATAACTTGAGCTTTTAAAATCACTAGATTAGCATGCATCAGTTACACCAAAGATTCATGCATTAGTTCCTACTAAGATGGAATTACCAGAGCATCGCACATTGTGAAATTCACAGTTTTCTTCTTCATCTAGTCCATAATGTTGGATGAAAGGCCCATGGAGTTATGCATTTAAGACACAATAGCATATTTACTTTATTATTTAGGTTTAGAGGAAGGGGCCTTAGCTTATACATAGGTTTGACCTACCAAAGTATGAATGAACACCACTTCTATTGAAACATTGTGCAAAACCTCATGCAAAAAAAATTCTGTACCATAATTGTTGGGCTAATAAACATCCTTTGATGTTTGAGGAATGACCTGAGTACTAGGAATAGAAGAGGATTGCATGCTCACCTCCTAAAATTTTTTATCCTACCTTGTGTTGCCAAAAACCTGTCCTCGTAACCTATTTTAGATATCTATAGCTTGGTTTATTGCATAGAATTCCTCGGCGCTAAAGAACATAAGGTTGGCTTTAGGAACAAATTTTGGCACTTCTACATTCTTCAGTTCGGGTGCACTAGTGGAAGGCTCATAATTTGAATCATTCAAGACCATGTAGACTTGCGTGCGTATGGCATTCTCATAATTATACTGAATGTGTGGGAAGTTGTGAGGAAACCACCATTCTAAATCTTGGACATTATTATTCGGCACTAGAACTAGTGCTTTTCCTGTGTCGGGCATTGAAAATGGTCGCACAAGAGGACATGTTTGCAGTGGAAGTTGTGCTTTTGCGTGCCATCTATCATTTTTTTGGTTATACCCATATATCTTATTTGGATATTGATTTCTGAAGCGTTGATGGCTTTGGATGAATCCTTGATTAGATTTATTTTTGAAGGATTGCACCTACTGTTTCTCTAAGGATATGACCTTATTGGAAAAAATTATAATCAAGGATTTTGTTTACTCATCCTCATTTTGTGATTGAGAGAATATTTATTGGAGGCAGTGGGGTGAGATATTTTCTCTAGGATGGGAGAAATAGAAGGCTGAGGCACTAAAAATATTTAACAAAACAAGGGTATATGTGGTCTAGAGGTTATCTTGCTAGCTTGATGAGACAATTTAATGCCCTAATGGCTATAACATAAGCATCATGATGTTTCACACCACCCATAGACTATATCATCACTACAATATTAGAATTAAAAGCTCTTAAGAAATAGAAAGGAACCTTAGGGGTTGGAATTTTGTCCCATGTCTTCTAAAATCTTAAGCTGGAATTAACCATAACCTCATTGGGATATCTCTTGATCATTGTTAGTTGTTATAATAAAGAGATGTTATCAAAATTCTCCTCAATCTGATTACAAAGGGTGGTTTTAAGTCCATCCCAATTAGTGATGTAGGTAGGTCTTAAGCATCTATACCACTGAAGCACTTTACATTTGAGTGAAGAGGAAAGAAACCTTACAACTGCATCATCTTTTGTATCTAGATGAACAAAAAAAATGTTTGCAATGTCTTGAATATGCTCAACAGAGGTAACTTGATTCTCAGCAGTGAAAAATTATATACTTTTCAGTGCAAGCAATAGTATATCATGTTACATGGGTTGATCCAAAGGACTACTGCTGGTGAAGCTGACAAAGGGAATATTTCTCTACGCCATTACTACAAAGGTTCTAAGTAGCCTAGTATAGTATGCATAAGTTCTACAAACAAGAGGAGTAGATTGTGCCATACATGTGGAAGATGGAGATACAGGTGTGGAGGTTGTGCTACTTATTCTATTGGGAGACAAATGAATTTATTTAAAAGACTCTTCAACTCCTTCACTCTATCTTGGTGTATGCTTCTCATGAATAGGGAACATTGACTATTGAAATAAATAGATTTGAGTGTTTGGAGTTGAAAGATATGTCTAAAAAATCCTCCAAAGGATGAAAATCATTTTCACACACCAGAACTTAGAAACAATGAAATTTAATATTTCAATACTTGTCCCACCTGGTGTACCAAAAAATGTTGGTGTTCAAAATTATACCCATCCCATATTAGGATGAATAGGGGATTTGTGGAAACATGGGACAGTCTCTAAATTCTGGGACTTACACTTTAGATGAACCTCTTGAGAAGGTCAACTTCCTCTACCTAGTTTTACTACAAAAAATACTCCTCAGAAGGGAAATGTAGCTACCTATCACTACTCTATGGTTCCAAGGGACCAAGGTGACAAGGATATGAATGAAAGGGAAACCTAGGATAACGTGAGGTGATAGAAATAGAAAGAGGGGGATGAAGACACACATCATGAAAGAAAATTAAGGAAAACATTCACAGAGAGGGAAGTCAAACGTTCCATACTCTGAAACACATTCACACCCATTCTCATGTGTTAGGAGATAAGGGATAAAATATGTGTAATAATCCCTCACAGAATCGCAACAGTAGAAACTAATATGCGGAAATTATTACAGATCTCAAATAAAATTGCAAAATAAAATAACACAAAACAAAGAGACGGTATTTAACGTGGTTCACCCAATTTGGGCTACGTCCACCAACAATCACTTGCTCAGATTTTATTACAAGCCACCGCTCTCTCAATACAATACCCAGATCCGTTTGGAGCTGATGCTCAACAAACTCTACAGAATTCACACCCGAATTCAAAACACATCTGCAATACATTTGCTTGTACATCTATCATATGCATAAGACCATATAAATAGACAACTGCTTAAAACAGTTTTACAAAAACCATGGGTATCAAAACCATGGGCAAAACCCATCCAATAAACCTATGGGTCAAAAAACTCGACTATATGAGAAAATCACGTTTCCTGATATTTCGGGTGTAATTTTTCGAGGCCAAAAAATTTACGCCTAAAAAAAATTAAAAAAATTCGGGGGCTGCGGCCCCGAACCCCGGAAAGGATACATGAAAAGTGTATAGTACTCTTAGTGTACAGTCTTCAACACTTTCACACATGAAAACATGCTCCACGACCTAACAATCTCCCACTTGGAGACTAGTTTTCCTCTGAGCAAGCTTCTCAATCCTTCACTAGTTTCTGTAAAGACCAACCAAAGCTAAACACAACTTTATTTTTTCCCTTGTGACCACCTTGGTCATCATGTATGCAGGATTCTGACTGGTATGAATCTTCTCCAACTTCAACTTCTCTTCCTCCAAAGCTGTCCTGATAAAATGATACCTTAACTATATATGCTTTGTCCCTAGAGTGGAAAATAGAGTTCTTAGCTAGGTGTATAGCACTCTGACTATCACTATGCAGCTTACATTCCTCCTGCTTATGCCCTAACTCCTCAAGAAATTGTTTTAACCAAATCATCTCTTTCCTTGCCTCTGTGGCAGCAACATACTCAGCCTCCGTGGTTGACAAATCCACCAGCTTCTGTAGTCGTGAAATCCAGCTCACTGCTGTCCCACCTACAGTGTAAATATAACCTGTCGTGTTCCTCCTGCTGTCTACATCTATAGCCATGTCTGAATCTACATAACCACGTAAAGTTTTGTCTAATCCATTGTAGCACAAAACTATCCCCATGGTCCCTCTCAAAATACCGAAGGATCCAATTTACTGCTTGCCAATGCTCTTTACCTGGATCACTCATAACTCTACTCATAGCTCCCACTGCATGGGCAATATCAAGCCTAGTACACACCATAGCATACATCAAACTACCAACTGCTAATGAGTAAGGTAACTTGAACATTTGGTTCCTCTCCTACTCTATCTTGGGACATTGCTCCTTTGATAACTTGAAATGGCATGCCAAAGGAGTCCCAACCGGTTTAGCATCCTGCATATTAAACCTCTCCAAGACCTTCTTAATTTATTCTTCCTGAGATAAATTCAGCTTCCATTCCTTCCTATCCTGAAATATCCTCATACCAAGGATTTTTTTGGCTAGACCCAAATCCTTCATAGCAAAGGATTCACTTAGCTGATTCTTGAGTACTTTTATTTCCTGTATGTTTTTACCTGCAACCAACATGTCATCAACATACAAATACAGGATAATACAACTTCCATCCTCAAATTTCTTTGTATACACACAATGGTCAGAATGACATCTAATATAACATTATTCCATCATGAAGCTATCAAACATCTTATACCATTGACGTGGAGCTTGTTTTAGGCCATACAAGCTCTTCTTCAGTTTACACACCATCTCCTCTTTACCTTTGACTGCATATCCTTCTGGCTACTGCATATATAGCTCCTCCTCCAAATCACCATGGAGAAATGTAGTCTTTACATCTAACTGTTCTAAGTGCAAGTCTCCTGCTACCACTATTCCAAGAATAGTTCTGATAGAATTCATTTTTACTACAGGAGAAAAAATATCATCAAAATCTATACCTTTTTTTTGTGCAAACCCCTTGACCACCAACCGGGTCTTGTATATTTTCTTGCCTCATTCCTCTTTGACTCTAAACACCCACTTATTCTATAATGCTCTTTTTCCTTTGGCTAGCTTTACCAAACCCCATGTCTGGTTCTCCATGAGAGCATGATGCTCCTCATCCATGGCTTTCTCCCACTTCTTCCTGGCATCTACCTGTATTGCTTCATCAAAGCTCTCTGATTCTCCACTATTAGTGAGTAATAAATAATAAAGAGAAGGAGAAAAACGTTGAGGTTCTCTTCTTACCCTAGAAGACCTCCTCAATATAGGAGTTTGGGGTTCCTTTTGAGGGGGTTCCTGAACTAATTCATGTGTCACTTTACCATCTGGAAGATCCTCTACCATTGCATATTCTTTCTTGGATTCTTCCCTGTTTTCCTGCAACTGCTGCTTATACATGACTTTCTCATTAAAGACCACATCCCTAGATCAAATGATTTTCTTGTCCTTAATACTCCAACATCTATATCCAAATTCATCACCACCATAACCAATGAAAGTACATTTTTCTGATTTAGCCTCTAGCTTAGTCCTATCATCCTTGTCTATGTGAACAAACACCTCATATCCAAAGACTCTAAGAAATGAATAATCAAATTTCTTACCATACCAAGCCTCATCAGGTATGCCTCCATCCAAGGCACTTGAGGGTCCTCTATTTATCAAGTACACAGTTGTGCTCACCGCTTCTGCCCAAAAAGAAAGAGGCAGTCTTGCATGTAACCTCATGCTCCTAGCACGTTCCATTATTGTTCTGTTCATCCTTTCTGATACCCCATTCTGCTGCGGACTTCCTGGAATTTTCTTTTGCCTATAGATTCCATTCTTAGAACAGTAGTCATCAAATTCATTGTTGCAATACTCCCCTCCATTATCTGACTTGAGACATTTTAGCTTAAGACCTGTTTCATTCTCTACCAAGGCTTTCCATTTAACAAAAGTGTCAAATAAATCAGATTTGTTTCTAATACAATAAACCCAAACTTTCCTTGTTGCATCATCAATAAAAGTAACATAATAACTTGAACCCCCAAGAGATGATACCTGAGATAGCCCCCACACATCAGAATTCACCAGCTCTAACTTACTCTCTTTCTTTGTAGGTCTAACCTTGAGAAACCTTACTCGCTTTTGTTTCCCATATATGCAGTTCTCACAGAAATCCAAACCTATTTCTGTATATCTAGACAAATTCTTCTCTATGATGTTCATGCCCTTATGGCTCATATGATTGAGCCTATAGTGCCATAATGTTGTATCTACATCTGAAGCCACAAGATTAAAATCATTATTACTATCAGTGGTTAAATACAAGGTTCCAACCTTCTTACCTCTTGCCACCACAAGAGCACCCTTGGTAACCTTCCAAGAGTCTGCTGTAAATATCACAGTACAACCATCACTTCCTAACTGCCCTGCCAATATCAAATTTTGTCTTAATGTAGGCACATGTCTGACATCCTTCAATAGCCAAGTATTCCCATTCTACATCTTAACCAGAACAAAACCTTTTCCAACTATGCTGCAAGGCTCATCATCACCAAGAAAAACATGCCCAAAATCTCCTTGAACATAATCAACAAAATAATGCCTATGTGGAGAAGCATGGAAAGAAGCCCCTGAATCTAAAACCCAAGATTCAGTAATATTGTGTAAAGAAATAATCAAAGCATCCTGACATACATTACCCATTGCCACATTTGACTCCTTGTTTTCTTCCTGTTGTTTCTTCTTATCCCGAAGCTCCCAACAGTCCTTCTTTACATGCCCAAGCTTTCCACAATTCCAGCATACAATCTTGTTCTTGGATTTTGACCTTGCCCGATCTTTTGATTTTCCACGGTTTCCTCTATTATTTTGTCTCCCTCTAGTTTCCCCTATCAAAGCATTCCCTGAAGTAGAATATTCCCCAAAGCTTTTTCTTCACATTTCCACACTTACAATCACCCCTACAACATCCTCAAACTTTAACTTCGAGTTAGCTAGAACCGAGTTACTTACCTCCATTACCAGGCTATTCCAACTCTCAGGTAAAGAGCACAGAATTAATAAAGCCCTAACTTCTTCATCAAATTTTATTGTAACTGAAGCTAGCATATTCACAACCATATTGAAATCATTTAAATGATCTGCTACTGAACTATTCTCAGACATCTTCATATTAAACAACTTTTTCATTAAAAATATCTTGTTAGAGGTAGAGGGTTTTTCATACAACTTCCCTAATGCATCCATTAGATATTTTGTAGTCTTTTCCTTTGAAACATTAAATAATACCAAAGATGCAAGACATAGCGGGATTGTCCCAAGTGCCTTCCTATCAAGAAAATCCCATTCCGCATCTGTCATACTTGAGGGTTTGTTCACCTTCTCAGACAACGGAGTATACAGATCCTTCTGATAAAGGTAATCTTCCATCTGCATCTTCCAAAGACTAAAATTATGCCCGTTGAATTCATCAACCCTAGATCTTCCTTCATCTGCCATAGCTCCCACTCAAGCTAAAAAATTTCCCTATGATTCAACACTTTAGCAAACCAAACCATGCTCTGATACCAATTGTTAGGAAATAAGGGATAAAATATGTGGAATAATCCCTCACAGAATCGCAACAGTAGAAACTAATATGCAGAAATTATTACAGATCTCAAATAAAATTATAGAATAAAATAACACAATACAAAGAGATAGTATTTAACATGGTTCACCCAATTTGGGCTACATCCAGCAAGAATCACTTGCTCATATTTTATTACAAGCCACCGCTCTCTCAATATAATACCCAAATCCGTTTGGAGCTATGCTCAACAAACTCTACAGAATTCACACCTGAATTCAAAACACATTTGCAATACATTTGCTTGTACATCTATCATATGCGTAAGACCATATAAATAGACAACTGCTTAAGCAGTTTTACAAAACTGTGGGTATCAAAACCATGGGAAAAACCCGTCCCATAAACCTATGGGTCAAAATAACTTGCCCATATGAGAAAATCACGTTTCCCGATATTTCAGGTGCAATTTATCGAGGCCAAAAAATTTACGCCTAAAAAAAAAAATTTCGGGGCCTGCGCCCCCGAACCCCGACGAGGATACATGAAAAGTGTACAGTACTCTTAGTGTATAGTCTTCAACACTTTCACACATGAAAATAGGTTCCAAAACCTAACATCATGGACCATAAAAAACAAACTATACAAGAGATATAAATATGTGCAACATATCAACAATGAAAATTAAGGAAAGAATATGCAAGAAAGCTTGAGCTAGGAAAAAGAATATCCATAAAACACAACTCTTATTACTTTCAAGTGATACAAAATTGATTACAAAAATGAAAGAGGCAAGCATATACATGCAATGGCTCATATTTTAGGCGTGTGACTCAAAATGCTTAAGAGAGGAGCTCTAAAAATTGTTCTTAGAAAAGGAAGGGGGTCCAACCTAAGAGCTTCAAACACTTTACAATGATCATTGCTCCATAATATATATAAGAAGAAGTAGAGAAGAGAAACGACAAGGATGGAAACTCGAATTCAAACATCCAAATACCAATAAACAGTAATAAATTCCTTCAAATGCACTTGTAACGCTATCATATCTTCTTCCCCATGTCTATTTTTCAAACCAAATATGAGTGGTTGAGTTGACTAGATATATGCATTAATTTCTTGACTGAAATTTTTGTGTTTACCACCTACCAAATCCCACCAAATTCAGATTTTGAATATCTTAGAGTGTATTCCACATCATTTGATTTCAATCAAGACTAAGAGTGCATGAATCTAATCTTTGGAGTAGAAGTTATGGTGATTTTAAGATCTGCAGTGTAAATAAAACATGGGAGACACATGGTGCACTCTAATCGGCTGAAGGATTCAACTGACTATTCATTGGTTTTTTATTTTATGGAATGTGTAATGAATTCATTTGATGTGAGGATTCAGTGTGCATATGGACTGTTATGTTAGGTTACGTGTTGCACACTTCTTTTAAAAAATTGACACGTGACATTGACTGATTGGAACAAAGGATCACACTTGGCATGTGTGCAACAGAAAGAGGAGTGAGAGGGAAGAATGTAGTGATCTATAAGTGTGCATAGGTGGTAACTCAGGGAATGGGAAGAAAAGGTACATATCTATAAAGTTATGAAAGAATACAAGTGAGGCACAAGAATTTGATCAAATGGGCACACGAAAATGAGAAGGAAGATCCATGTGGGATTAGGAGGAATCTAATTTGATGGGCATAGAAGTCTCTTTGTTATAGTATAACTTCAATAAAAAAAAATTTTTATCCAAGAAGAATCTCAACTAGATGATAGAGAGGAATATGTATAGAAGTTAAGAAAGCTGATGAATGATTTTGGTTTCTTGTCCCATGTGGACATCGGATTTCGACCTTGTTATATTAAACTAGGTGTATATGATGCCTCTATTAGGATTCATTGAGTCATATTTTTGTTTAACGAAAGCATGAGGGTTTTTAATATTTTATGGTTGAAATGAGATGGGAAAATTTTAAGGAATGCACCTAAAAAAACTTATAAAGATCAAAGTGAGTCTGGCCAAAACCAGATTTGTTGGGTTGGGGAATTATATAAAATCAATACTTGTGGCATTGGTGAAATAGTATATATTTATAAAGGAAATTTTTGATGGAGTGAAGAATGAAGGATAAGTTAGCATATTATGCTCTTAGCCATTATTTTTAAGTAGAGGTCTACTTTACATTTGAACGAACACCAAATTTAAAATGCCTACTAGTTATATAGACTCCACCAACCATCCAAAATCTTACGAAATACATGACATGTCTCATCATTCTTGAGATCTCCGAACCAAAGTATTTTAGCAAACTTGAAGGCCATGGAATAAGCTGTAATTAATATAGATTTAGGTTCTAGAGCTGAGGTTAGGTTGTGGGTCAACGATTAATGGAGGACACACAACGAACAAGGAAGGAAATACATGGTGCAAATCAAGAGCATCAAAAGGGACATGTGTTGGTGTTTTTTCCATCTTTGAACTAATTAGGTACTAATTAGTGATTATTTTCTATAATATATATATGGAAACATTTATCAAATTTTAAAAAAAAATTCCGAACATGTCTGCGAATGAGACCAAATGACCAGGAAGGTTACAAATATTTCTTGACAATCCATGAATATTTTAAAATCTTGGCTTGTGAATCACATGGTGATTCATAAAAATATATACTTTGATAAAAATTCATAAATATGTGGGCCTTGTTGTGGTCGTAAAAATAGCCAAATTCATATTCTAGAATTCCTACTTTTATCCTAATTATGAATATTAGCCACTAAAATGTTCTATGGAAGTGAGTGTCATATAGAAAATTTGTAGGATCTAGGATCAAAGATGATACAAGAAGATAAAGGATTCCATTAGTTTGAAGTATCTATGTATTCTAGAGGGATATAAGTCCCTAAATGATCAATTATAATTACTTTAAACATATGTTAAGAGGTCAAAATATCAAGAGAAGTTAGTAAATTTGTTAGGTGAAAGGATTGAGTCTATTAAACCTATGAAGTTTGGATTATTAGTCCATTAAGAATGTCTAAATCATGTTTTTGAGGAGTATAAACTAGCTGAAGGTATGCTCTGTTATGATGCTCTTACTCTTATCAGGGAAGAAATGTATGAGGAGATCTACAAGGTGCTCTTACTTATCTGTTGTAGTTTTCCTGTGAGTTTTTTGTGATTTTTTAGTGATTCTATTTATTTTTCAGTAGAGTTATAAGATCATGAAGTTATAGTTATAGTATGAGCATATGATTTTTGATGTAATTATAATGATGCATAGGTCTGAAGGGGATCTTGAAGCACACTCTTTATCCTTGAATTGTATACATAAGTATATTGTAGAAGTTATATGATTGATATCATGTCCTTGAGTGAATGTTACATCTTATCAAGGAACTATAATGTGTCTTGAACCACTATAAATGGTTGTAGATGTAAAAATGTTTATTAAAATAGTGGAGCTCTCTTTGAGCATTAAGCATGTGTTTAGAGTGTCAAGAAGACCTTGAAGGATAAAATGATAATGTTATGTACACATACAAAGCTTGTAAAGGTGCTCCAACTCAAGGTATGGCTCTTATTTTCCTTACTTAAGTATTGTACACTCTTGTACCAATATGAATCCAATATTATAGGTTTTGAATGAAGGTTGTATGATGATGGTCATATTGGTATTATTCTTGGTGCACACGATGAAGGGGATTAATGTGTTATCTTTCACCAAGGAAAGAATATATAAAATGGCAAAGGAATAGTATGATTTTATTTATATCTTAATAGGTTACAACTGGTCACAGTGGAATCATATGGAATACGAGAATTATATAAGATGGATTATTTGGCTTACAA
Source organism: Taxus chinensis (assembly GCA_019776745.2). NCBI lineage: Eukaryota > Viridiplantae > Streptophyta > Pinopsida > Cupressales > Taxaceae > Taxus > Taxus chinensis. The sequence goes on from CM034148.1 coordinate 653,892,232, forward strand.
AGCTACAAGGTTATGATAAAAAAGATGGAAATATCGATGTTGGATCATGATCATTTATAAAATATTCAAAATACTAAGGTTTTTTATCTGAGTTATTCTTCTTTAATTAATAATAGTATGGAAATTAAAATATTGTCATGTTGCTAACTGTGTGTGTGAAGATCATGATATTTTTGCATAAATGCATGAGATGAGAATGAGAATAAATTCTCATTATCCCTAGGAAATGAAGCTATAAATGTTAGATAGATATGAAGGTTTAATGAATACATCATATTAGGTTTCATTTCACTATAAAAAATTTCAAATGTCTATGAAAACAAAATCTCTTGGTCTATGAAAGGCTCTAGAGAAAGGGGGTCCATTTGTTGATCTTGATCTAGGTGCTCTAGGTGTTTAGAAGGTCTAGTAAGATATGGTAGAAGATTGGTTGTTTGTGTTATTGTAAGAAGTGTTATCCTTATTACCCAATAAGTTACTATTCATACAAAGAAGGATGAAAAAACTAAGGGAGTGATTTAGGACAATAATGATATGTTTTAGCCATCTCCATGAAACGAAAGCAAGGTATGAAATCTAACACGTGCATTTTCAGTTAGATATGGATATTATGTTTCAAGGGGATTATATAAGGAGTTGTTTAATATTTAGTATGATATTTTATATCTAGGTGAAGTTGGGCCAAATTATGCTCAAGGTCTATTTTAGGGATCTCATTCCTAAAGGTTATTTGTAATGTGTGTATGCTAGAGAAACAAGTTTTTGTAATTTAACAGTAGTGAGGAGAAACAAGTTTGACATGCTTATATGAAGACTTTGGTGATGTTTTCACTCATAAAGGACTTAAAATAATGGTGAGGAAGATGAAGACCATGTGCTTAGGTATTTAATTTATCATTAGTATAAAAAGACGGAGAAGAACTAGGTGGTTTTCCTTCAATGAAAAAGGGGGAGATTGTTGACATGAATGAGTTAGGTGTTTTTGTTTATATAAAATATTATTAATGAAAAATATGATGATCGATAAGTCTCATACTATGAAGTATGTTGATGACATAGTCATTTAGGTTGATTCATCATTGCATTAGTGGACACGTTGAGAATGGTTTGGCATAGTATCCCTAATCAGGTGACCTAAATAGCCTAGGTGATAGAGCATGATGCTTTGAGCTTCATGACAAATTGATGGTCATGGTAATGACATGAAGTTCTTAAGGAGATAGTTTTAAGACACCCACATGAGATTCAAAGTTCATGTACTGGTTGAAGACTTAGTTGGAAGTGCTCATCTAAACCTAGTCTAGGTGCTTAGAGGCCAAATGGAGAATGAGAATCAGTTTGAGAGCTTTGTGAGATTGTGTAGGCATGTAGGTTAGTGAGACATGATGTATCAAGGTTGTAAGGTCCTTTTGGAGAGGTTTCTCATTGAGGTATAATACTCTTCCACTATGTTTTGTCTTAGAACATGCAAAACCTTAAGACCTAGTCACACAAGTCCTAGTGGTTGAGAATATGCAAAAATATTTGAGATAATATGATTATTTGAGATGTTATAGTGTGTTTAGAGGTGTTGTGGGAAAAGTTTCAGGTTTTCATGATGAGAATTTTTCATGTTATGAAGGTTAGATGAAAACAAGGTCTAAGAATGCTTGTTTTCCAGCTTGAAGTGAGAGAAATTCTCATGATTGGAATGTGTAAAGTTTGCATTGGGATATGATCCTTTCAATTATTTTGGTTCACGAAGTTATGAATATATTAGATTTGTAATGAGGTAAAATGATTTTGAAACATTTATGAATGATTTTTAAGAAGGTAAGTCGCTTTTTATGGGCTTGAAACCCTAGATTTAGAGTGATCGAGGAACACTTCTTGGCATGATAAAAAATGGATTGGTTTGGAAAATTTATTAATTTGAGGTTGTAGAGGAATCCTCCATATTTCCAAAGAGGTATGCTATAGCTTATAAGAATGTGTAGCCCCACTTAAAATGCCTTGTTTATGAAGATTTTAAGTTTGTGAAAAAGTTATCCATTAAATCTATTGACTAAATCACCATTTATGGAATATTTGGAGTTTTATTATATTTCTATTATAGTTTCAAGCCATGGTTTAATTCATAGAGGATAGAGTTGGCCATATCTTTGAAGAGTAGTTTTTGGGCCTAAAAGGGAATTTTAGGAGTGTTGGAAAATGGAAGTTCTTGAGAACTTATGGGCATAGTGAAGGGCTATAATTTCTTGGGAGGTGTTTTACACATAAAATATGACATGTTTCACATTTTTTGAATTTTTTAAAGTGAAATGAGGTGGAATGGTGAAGTCACAAGTTGACCTAGTTTGACCGGTTCATGACAAGAATTATTTGGCTAGAAGATGAATATAGAAGACCTATCTTTTGGATTATATAATGATGGATATACACTGGAGAGTGAAGAGGGATGAATTTTTTTCCTATTTAACTCATTTAGAATTCTTTAAAGTGACAAAAAGGTTCCAAACCAGTTGAGTTTCTAAAATTACTTTCTAGGTAGTTCAATTTACTTAAGAGGAAAAGAGGTGTGATTTGCATTGATCAAGTCTAGTAGCCATGGATGTGTTGTACAAGTCCTTGTATTTCCAATGAGTGGTTACATGACATATTTGAGATATTAATGTGTGATTTGAATCTCCATAGGTGAACAATGGTTCCTGAAGGTGCTTGTTTTGAATAGGAAATGGTCCTACTTGGTAGTGCTATGAAAAAAATGAATGGTTTAGAGCATTTTGTAAGAATGGATTATAATTTTATGATGTTTTTAGCATGTGTGAGGTATTTAAAGTCTTGAATAAGGATAATGATGTGTTGGGGTGTCTTTCATGAGCTTGGTGATGGGGTTTTAAGCATTTATGGGATTTTTTAGTTGTCTTAGTGCATGACCGACCTACATGGGTCCATGTTATGAGTTGATATGAATGTATTTTTATGTTTTAATATTGTTATGGTCTATCTATTGGGTTAGGACTGAGATCTATGTTATTTTTTTGAGTTGATTGTCATATAAAAGTGCATGTTTGAGTCAATTTTGAACTAGTTAAAATAGAGGAGAAAATGCGAGCTAGGTGAGAGAGTGCAAGTAAGTTAAGTGCATAAAAACATATCCAAGAGAGTCTATGAAATTTTTAAGAAGTTTTTAGAGCTTATGTGTAATTTTTTTCATTCAAATTAGTCCATGAAATATCAAGTTTGAGTGAGTTAGAAGAAAATTTGTTTGAAGAGGGTTTGAAGGTGTGTGAGCTAAATTTTTGATCTCCATCAGTTATGGTAGAAACAATACTTCATATATCTTCATCTAAGGTTGATTAAGTTAGTGCTTGATCACCTTAAGGGTTGTAGCATCCTTATAGGTTTGGTGCCTCAAAAAACTAGGGTTTTGGTGCTCCTTATGTGGTTGGTGCTCTACTAAAATTAGTGGTTGTGGTCCTTTTAAAGTTGGTGTTCCACTAAATTTCTTTAATTTCTGTAATATAAGAAGTTTTTTATTGATTTTTCTTCCCGTTGAGGGTTTCCCACTTATATCTTGTGTTATTGTGTACTCTTTCATTTTTTTACTCTTGTTGATGGTTGTTGCATATTGTTAAGATCACATTAATGAATGGTTGAGTGTTAATGGTGTTTGTAAATTATTCCAAAATTGTCTAAGGTTTTAAAATGATTGACTCATCCCCCCTCTCATTCCATTGTTCTTCCAACATGTGAGAGTAGACAACTGATATATATCCTCCAATTTTTGAAATGAAGTATCTGGATAAACATAGAGTGAAGAGTAGAGGTAGATCAATTATGAATATATCTTGGGAATGGAAAATTTGGGGCATGTATACAATGTAATGACTAGACCTTTGATAAACCAAAAATTTCCCACTGTTGTGTCATATACTTGAACTACCCATTTATAAAGATGCTCAAATTTGACACCTAATTGGTCTCTAATCTTCTTAGGCATCACTGAGTTTCTTTTCCATGAATCAATCAACAAATTGTGAACCAAATTGTTTCCAAAAATCAAAGATACATAAAAGAGAGGAGGTTTCAAGTTGTTTGTTATCTAATATTCCTTCTAGTTTATTTAATTTATAAGAATAAAATTGGTTTTTCCCTTGGGTGACTAAATTGGAGAGAAGAAATTGGCCATAACTTCTTATAAGAGATCTCTTTGTCCAGGAATTCCCAAAAATTCTAACATTGAGATATTCACATTAGTCTTGTCCATCTAGTCAAGGATGTTGAATGAAATTGAATTCTATTTTTGTTTTGAATTATAACAAACTTTTCTTACATTTGAGTTTGTGTGGTAGGTCCTTCGGGATGATTTTTAACCTTGACGCTTGACTTATGTGGCTTAATTTCGCATTAGCATTTGAATTTAAATTGTCACCACCTTGCAGTGTTATGGAAATTTGTGAAGGATCTAAATTTGTTGGCTTCCATTATTCCATAGCTCTTCTCTTATATCTAGTATTAGAAGCCACAAAATAAGGATAGGTATGATTTATTACACAAAAATCATTTACTTTCCCATTCACATGTGAAGTATATCAAAGTTTTATCTCTTAAGTAATTTCCTAGTACTGACTTTATTTTGTGGGTACATCTTGAGGAACATATGCACATTTATCAATCAATATTGGTTCAAAACACCATTGGATCATGCTTATTTTTTGTGTGTAATATGATAAGGGAAACAACACTCATAATATTGGACTATATTTTTTTTAAACATGAATCAAAGCTTTAGATGAACTAGCCAGATTTGGATTATATGGTTGAAATGGTCTTGTAGGAGGAAACTAACTTTGATTTCAAGAATAATCTTGAAATCACTAATTTTTTAGATGATAAGGGGACTTTTTGGGTGTGGAGAAACCCCAAAATTACACTTCTGTTTCCACTTATTCCCAGTATTATTCTAGTATTCCATGTTATTCACCCATTTGTAATTAATTAATTTAATTAATTAATTAATACATATTGTACCCCTTTGGGTTAATTAAATTAATCCCATGTACACTTTGTACCCCTTTGGCTAAATTAATTATTTTTTATTAATTAATTATGTACACATCCTAGTCATCTGTCACTTGATCTAACTCAACTTAGACTCCACTTAGACTCCCTATCCTTACCCTAGTTAACTGCACTTCTAGAATCTTAGAAAGGTGGGAGAAATTAAAATGCATGTAAAACCACCTTTCTGGATGTAGCTTTTTGTAATTAATCAATTTACTACCCTTGACACTATTACAACTACCTAGAATGCTATTTTAGCATACTCATTTATCCGTGTGTAATAGATTTCATCTTTTGCTTCTATAAATTACAGGATTACTTTCCTTTCAAATCCTCTTAAATCTGACATATAAAAACTCTGTTGAACTATGTTTGTAGAATTTGCATTCAAATCTTGGAGAGCACTCAAGAGCATCCACAAATCATCTCTGACATCCATCTTGCAATATTTCGCACAAGACCCTTATTTGAGGTTTGCATAGAAGGTTACTGGAAAGGTTTGCATGTTTTGTTTATCTTTCATTCTAAGGCGATTTTCTCTTCATACATTTTAGCATGGCCGGTGGGACTTGCACCCCTCCTCTTTTATTTTTTGTTTCATTTTGATAATCTAAATTAATTTTGGAGTCTTATGTTGTTGTGCATATTTGGAAGTAAGCCATTGTTTAGGTTTGGAAGCAACAACATAACTGTACCAGCTCATATAAACAAAATCTATATTTTTGCTTCTTTCCTGCATTCTTTTTTTTTGCAAATTTTTTGGGTCTAATATTGTTTGCAAATTTACAAGTTTTGTTCTCCCATTTGTAGGAATTTTTTTCTTTCCATTTTATTTTCCTATTGAACTACCTACACAAACAACAACAAATAAAATACAGTTAGATTTTTGGTAATTTTTTACCTATTTCTAACTTGTTTTTTTAGTTTAACAAAATAAATTAACCAAAAAAATTATTTAAACCCTAACTACCCATTTCCCACCCCCATTTTTTTCCCCCTCCCCCAGCTTGGTGAGCTTGGCCGAGTTATCCCCCACCTCACCACCTCACTACCTCACAACACACTCCCCCCTCTATTTCTCATCTTGGACTGACACAACCTAACTCAACCCTACCCATTTCCAATAGAACCTTTCCTCCCAACCCATCCAATCCCAGACTTGACCCATCCCTAACTCCCTCCCAGCCCTAGCTCGCAACCCAAATCATTAAGCCCTCCCCTCTCCTCTACCTTGTTCCCCAACCCCAACACCCCTCCCAGCCCCAGCTCAGCATTGCAATCTCGCTGAGCCGCCCCTTTTCTCTACCCCATTCCTCATCCTCTGCCTCACTACCAAGCCATCCCTACTCCATTCCTCTCTAACCTAGTTCCGAACCCAACCTCATCCCCACTCACCCTCCCAACAACCCAACCCAGCTTGCATCCCTTGCTCACCACCACCCCGTTCCCTACCCACCCCATCTCGTGCTCATTGTGACCCCCATCACCGATCTACTCCCTTCATCCCCAAGCTCAATTGACCCATATCTTGTGCTAATGTCCTATCAAACTGAGCCCTCGGCTCTCGCAGACCTCACTGAAGCCCATCCCCTACTCTCAACCTATAACTCTCCTCATTGAGCCATCCAAAAAAGACCCCCTCACCTCTCATCCCTGCTTGCTTACCACACTCCCTACCTCACACACCCCTGCTCTGACCGATCCCTCCAAAGCCTCTTGCCTCACACAACCCCACCCAACACACTCCCTCCATGCTCTCCTTGGCTCATTTCCGAGCCAAGCCCCCCTCTACCTAGCAACTGAGTTCATAGAGATCCCCCGACGATCCCTTACAACCCTCAACATGCACACGCACACATACATATAATAAATTATGTTTTTTCCCTTTATCTTGACTTTGTTTATGGTTTTACTTTTAGGGTTAGGTCTTTCCTTTCTTTCTTTAGTTAATTTTATTTAATTTTATTTACCATTTCTTATTTGTAGTTTCAGTTGCAATTAAAATAATTTCTTTAATTATTTTTTATTGGAAAAAACTGTGCAGGTTACTAACTTAGTTTTATTGGACATTTCATTCTAATTTTTCATGTATTTTCTTTTGTTTTTCTGCAACTAACATGAATCACTCATGCGTATGCACTTCCCTTACACTTTTTTAAAGCGATCTTGGGAATCATAAATTTTTTCATTTCTTCTTGTTTTGGGGGAATTAATGTTTCACTTAAGCAAAGCCAATCCACACATATGCTCTTTCCTCACACTTTTTAAGTGATCTTGGAAATTAGAAACTTGGGGTTTGCTTCTGTCGTATTGTTTATTTGTTTTGTTATTTTTCCCTTATTCTGGAATAATTTCTAACTATTGTTTGTAGGACCTTCTCTCACACAAAGTGGATTAAACATTTCAAAAATACTTCTAACTATAGGTTGCCAATGGAGGTCAACCAAACCACACCTAAATCAAAAGATTAAAAAACACCACATTAAAAACACTTGATTTAGATGTATGATTACGAGCTATGGCTCAACCAATTAAATAAAACATAACCCCCCTTGGCATAAGCCTTAAGCTACAACAAAGGGGGGTGGTTTTAGGAACCCCAAAGTATTCCACACCTTGAGGGAACTGGTGGATTAAATGGGAACCTTTTCTCCTACCTAACTAGTAAAGCCTTTGTGAGTTAGAGTCACAGATATCCATAGTGGCGACCCTAGTGCAATTCATTCTGAGAAATATCTTTGTTTAGGGTTTCAAAGGGGGTAAAGTAAATCTATCAGCTATCAATAACATAGTGCTCATTCTTAGTTTTTTTTTATGACACCTAGTTGAGAGAGCCACTTAGGAAGCCAAACATTTTCCAAACCAATCTAAGGTAGAAGCCACAAACAAACATTCAAAAAAAAAAATTCTTTTTCAATTTTCTTCTTTTGTTTTTCTTTCTTTTTGTAGTAGTATTCCACACTCGTTTTTTCCCAAATACTCCTTTTTTTTGGATCCATCTTTCACTTTTCTTATCTTTTTTTTTCAATTTCCAAACTATCTTTGTTTTGATTCTACTTTCATCATCATTTCATCTATTCTCGTCTTATTTTCTTTTCTTCATCATTCATTCATTAACCTTCATTTTACTCTCAATTTTATCCTTTTCGGAAATTTCATCTCCTTTAATTATTTTCATTTTCTCTTCTTTTTATCCTCATTTTCTTCTCCATTTGATCAACTTTCATTCATTTGAAGTTTTTATTCACTTATTTGATTCTACCCCCTTTATTCTACCCCTTTCATGATTATCAGATTCTTATATCTTTCGTATTCATCTCATTTTGGTTTTATCCCCCATTCCATTCGATAGTAAAAAATTTGGATAACCTTCCCAAAGTTTATGGTTTCATCTTCTTTTCGACATCAAGTCTTGAGTTGTGGATATCCATGTCTTTGCTCAAGCACATTCATATTATGACTCACATCTCAAAGGTATTGTGTTTTACATTGTCACAACTCAATTTCATTACATTTTATCTTTATTCTCCTCTTTCATCCTTTAGTTTGACAAACATCATTGTTAAACTATATACATTTTCTTTCTTCACATCTCTAACTTTACAACATATTTGTTCCCATTCTAGACACTTCATCATATCTTCTTTAAAACACTTACGCTATCAGTATTTGAGTCTTATCTATTCATTAGCCTCTTCCTTCTTAATTAATTATTGTGAAGGGTTGACCACATCACATACGATTTGAATCCTTTTTTTCATACCCTCTTCCCATTTAGCATTCACTTTTGCTAGGTGGTAGACTGCATTTGCAATCAATCTATCCTTGCTTCTTTACTCTAGTATTTACATTGTTAGAGGTTGAACACATATGGAACTTCTATCACCATAACCCTCCTCCATTCTAGGATTCAATTTGTTAGAGGATGAGAACCTTCATCACATCATGCCACTCTTCCATCTTGGCATTCACTTTGTCACGAGGTCGAGTTTATCAAACACTTTTGCACACTTCCATCTTGACATTCACTTTGTTAAGGGATTTTGTCACTCATATCTTCCAAACCTCTTGCCCATATTAGAATTCACTTTGTTAAGGGAAAGGTTATTATCAAACTTAATCACACACCTCTCTTCCATCGTCGCATTCACTCTGCTATGGGTTGAGTTATCTTTAGCATATCTCTTTTTCTCCCTCCCTCTTTCAAAAATTATTGGGAACATGACACATATATTATAGTCCTTTTGGAAATTTTTATAGCGATAATGACCAAAACTCTGAGGATGATTAGAATGAGATCTCACTTCGAAGAACAATCCCACATTGAAAAATATTTTACGTATGAATAAAGACCAATTTTTTGCTTCATCTCCTTGAGATGGGAGTAAAATTACCCTCTGATTTTGATGAAGTTAGTTTACAAAAATTACTTGGAAAACCACCACCTAACAAGGGGTGAAACCTTTCATTTCACCAAACAATGCCGATGAGGCAGGATTTAGTCACACGAATAATGATGATTGAAACAAGTCCACCTTGAACAACACCAAAGGAAATGAATCACACAAAGAAAAATTTGATGAAAGGAACAAAGGAAAATCAAATTGATTCATCCACTGATCCTATTCAAACCCTCATGATTCAAATTAAGGACATGGCTAAACAAACTTGCTATTTTAAATTCCAAAGTCACCAATGAATCCTATGACAAGGAGGCACCAAATAAATCTAGTGATGCTTCATTTAAGAGTCATGCTAGCGCACACCAAAGATAACAACAACTCTACAAATGATGGATCCTTATGTTTCGTACAGAACAACTCACTATTTTCCCAAGAATGGAAAATGATGAAGGAAAACATCTCTAGTATGAAACATCAATGAAAACAATTCAAATTTGAAGAATTGTGTCCTTACCCCTTTGATAAGGACATTTTGTGTGTTCCTTTTCCAAAATATTTTAAGATTCCCAAATTTGAAAAATAAAATGGAGAGAGTGATCCTAGAGAGCATATAAAGGAGTTTTATATGGCTTTCCAGAGGTGGCCTATAGTGATGTCTTCTTAATGTGTCTCTTTCCACAAAGTCTAGAAATAAAAGCCTTTGAATGGTTCCTACTCCTTCGCAAGGGCTCTATACAAAATTTCACGGACCTATCAGAGTAGTTCGTCAAACATTTCTCATTAAACCTAGAATTGGAAATTATAATGATGGACTTGTGTACTGCCAAACAACGAATAAATGAAACCTTCACACAATTCCTACAAAGATGGCATGGGATTGCTAGTCGTTTCCCATGCTCCATGCCTGAGAATCAACTCATGAGCATCTTCATACCAAATCACAATAGTGAGCTATCCTTTCACATGAAAATGCATTCCCATAATACTTTCGAAGAAGTTATTGAGAAAGGATCAGAGATTGAAAAATCCCTTATTGCAAAAGGTTTGATTAAACCTCATCCAAACAACAATGGGAAACATACTAATCATCCTAATAGCTCTTACCAAGAAAAATCTAAACATGTCAACCATAATCGATATATTGTCAATGATGGTATTACAGACAACCACAATGTACAACACATCAAAAACACTCAGAATATACTAAACAAAGGTAAATAACCTCTTGTTATTCCTAGAAAAGAGGTTTCCTCCTATCCTGATTCTAAACGATGTCATTTCACTCCTTTGGGATAACCTCTATCGAATTTCCTTCAGCAAATCATTAATGCATACATGGTTACTTATCCCATCACAAGACCTTGGGGTGAGGGAGAACCCAAGCCTACTTGGCACAAGGCTGATACTTATTGTGATTTTCATCACATTGAAAGTCACTTGACTGATCGATGCTTTCACTTACGTCACTTTTTCCAAGACCTCATTGATAGTGGAGATATCACTGTTGAAGAATCATCGCCAAATAAAACACTAATGACATTCTTAAGGTGTTCTATGACCCATTTCCCAAACATGGCAGTGATAATAACCATGATGAAAAAGGTCCCTCTACAAATAACTCTGATTTTAGTTCAATTATCTAATTTATTGAGGAAGTACCATCTACAATAGAGACCATTAAATTCATACCTTCAAGTAATGGTGTGACCACATGCGAATGAAATATATGGGTTATTGCAGAAAACCAACATTCTACATCTTCTGCAGAACCTCAAACATCTAAACCAACAGATCCTTCAACTCAAAATTCAAATTATAATACAAAATATTCCACTCCATGTTAGTATGACTTCATCAAAAAATTAGAAACCATGCCAGCACATATCTCTCTCATGAAACTACTGGAAGAGTCACCTAGATTTTGGGATATTCTCACTCGTGCTCTAAATGAATCGGGTGTTCCTCATACTATCAATGTTCAATAGTTTTAAGCTATGATCGTGAACCTTATGCCTGAAAATCCTATCCTATCTTTTGGCCCTCAAGATATGTTGAACCCAAATCTGATTAACAACTCCTTGTACATTGAATCCTATGTTACCGATCGTAAATTCAAGAGATTTCTTATCAACAATGGAGTGGCTCTTAACATTTGTTCTATAAAAACTCTATGTTGCCTTGGTCATCTAATAGATGACTTAGATGCTAATATCATTACCATTTATGGTTATGATAATACTAAGTTCCAGTCCTGTGGTAACATCACTCTTCCCATAGAAGTAGCCCCGTAACTCCTTTACACAAATTTTCATGTAGTTAATGTAGACACATCATATAACCTTCTTCTAGGTAGACCTTGGATACATGTGATGCATGCAATACCTTCCACTTTCCATCAATGTCTAAAGTTTCCACATAACAGAAGAGAGTTCACCTTGCATGGCAATACTGACCCATTTGAATACTGTAAGTTTTTCAAAGCAAGGTAAAAAAAGGAAAACTATTGTCCATTTGTTGATAGCATAATTGAATCTAGCACAACTTCTATTTTTACCAACTGTATTAATCTTGATGTAATATTATGTCCTCATGCTTCCGTGTCTACTTCTGAAGAATCTACGTCTAAAGTGTCACCTGGGGATATTCTTCATGCCTCCACATCTTCCTCTAGAGTATCTACATCTAAGGTGCCACCTAAAGTTACATTCTCTTATAAAGGCTTAGACGAGTACAAACTTTACAATGCATTTCTTATTAGAAAACTCCCATTATCACCTCACAGCTATGGGTATCCTAACACTCCTCATTTATAAGAACCTCTATCTTACTATCTTGGAAACAATCTTTAGAGACAATATGTATATATAGAATATGAGCATATTCTAATCTCTAATGACTCTTGGCTATACAATGATAGGATGGCATAATGCTATAAATCCACTGATTACACAGTAGGCCATAATGATGAAAAACATGAACTGAAAAGGAAGAGGCCTTAGGCCATAAGAGAATGGTGTTCTTGAAGCTATGAATATCAAGTCTAACCTTTACACATGTGGTTTAGGATATGAGACATACGGGAAGAGGCCTATAGTCTTGTAGGTATTATCTAGCGACGTGGACTCAGATTCTGAAATTGAGACCAGTTCCACACATAGCCTCTTCAAAGACCTCACTGAAACTACACTTTTCCTAGACTACTTATCCATTCAAACCCTTGACATTTTTTATCCTTCCCTCATTGATAAGGACCAACAATTTCATATTTCCATGGATCTCTTTCAAAACGATGAGGCAATCTAGGAGTTTCTCAGGACTCAAGACCCTTTTCACTTGTCAGATCATAAGAATGGTTTTGATATAAACCTTGATGCTACTGATTACTTCAGAGAAGAAATTACAATATCCAGTCCTAAAGAAAAATAAATTAAACATAGAAAAAATAAAAATGATATCTCACATATTGAGAACCTTTCTGAGGCATTATACGAGAAGTAAAGAATGAAAAAGAAAAAGAAATAAAATGAAGCATCTCCTAGTGAAAACCTTTTAGAGGCACTAGAGAGAGGAGATTTGAATCCAAAAATATATGATGATCTACACAAGCCTCCAACATAATTTCAAGATAATGACACTTCTAAGCTATTAGTAGAAGAGACGACAACCATTAACATTGGAACTAAAGACCAACCAAAATTTTTACAACTAGGTGCCAATTTATTAGAAACTGATATCAAATCCTTCACATCACTTCTAACTGAGTTTTAGGATGTATTCGCTTGGTCTTAAAAATATAAGCCCAATCTTGATCCTACTCTTGTGGTTAATCACCTTATGGTGCACCTAGATGTTAAACATGTTAAGTAAAAACTATGTAAAATGAATCCCAATGTTACATTGCTTGTTAAGGCTGAACTACAATAATTATTGGATGCGGGCTTCATACGGTGCATTGACTACTCAGAGTGGATATCTAGTATGGTACCAGTTGCAAAGAAAACCCCTGGAATCCATAATTTTACAGATTTTTGTGACATTAACAAGGAATTTCCTAAGGATGATTTCCCTTTGCCTAATATTAACATGATTGTCGATTCTACTGTGGGCCATGAGATGTTATCCCTTATGGATGGATTTTATGGGTATAACCAAATTCAAATTTATGAAGAAGACAAACATAAAACAACTTTTACAACCCCATGGGGGACATTTTGTTACAAGTTCATGCGTTTTGGCCTTAAAAACGTTGGTGTAACTTATCAATGTGCCATGAATATTATTTTCCACGACCTTGTTCACGACATAATGGAAGATTATGTCGATGACATTCTTGTAAAATCAAAGACTATGGTGGATCATCCAATAGTTCTTAGGTGTATATTTTAGTGGTTAAGGCAGTAAAAGGTTTGTCTTAATCCAAAAAATGGTGTCTTTGGTGTCACCTCAGGGACACTTTTGGAATTCATTGTCTCACGAAAAGGAATTGAAGTGGGCTCTACTAAGGTCAAAGCTATAAAAGATATGCCACCTCCTCAGAACCTTCAAAAACTAAGGGGCATACAAGTCAAAATATAGTCTATTTGTCACTTTATCTCTCAATTAGTAGATAAGTTCCATCATTTCAACCAGCTGGTTAAAAAGGATGTCCAGTTAAAATGGACACAAGACTGTCAAGATGCCTTTGCAAAATTGAAAGAATACCTGACATCACTATCAATACTTATGCCACCTATACAAGATAATCCTATGTTGTTGTATACATCTGTAACAAAATATACCATTGGGGCATTATTGGCGCAACATAATGATAAGGTTTAGGAACAAGCTATGTATTACTTGAGTAGAACTCTTCTTGAGCATGAGACCAAGTACTCATAAGTCAAAAAGGCTTCTTTAGCAGTTGCTTATACTTTTGGCAAGCTGCAACATTATCTCTTAAATCATACGACCAAGCTAATTTCAAGGGTTTATCCTCTTAACTACCTACTTTCGAGACCATTCATAATAGGATGAATGTCTAGATGGATTGCACTATTCAGCAAATTTGACATTGAAATTGTCAATCAAAAGGCTATCAAAGGTCAAGCACTGGTAGATCAACTAGCCATAGCACCACTACCAGGTTCACAACCGTTAATTTTTGAATTTCTAGATGAATAATTGTTTTACATAGAAGGAAAACCCTTATGGAAATTATTATTTGATGGATCTTTCCATATACATTGTTCTTGAGTAGGAATTGTCTTGCGTACACTAGATGGAGACCCCATACCTAAATCTTATCATATCAACTTCCCTTGCACAAATAACATAGTAGAGTATGAAGGACTGATAGCAAGCTTAGGGTTTTCTATCTCATGGCACCTATAACAATTGATAGTTCTTGGTGATTATCTTCTAGTCATTAATCAAGTTAACGAAGAATATCAGGTAAAAGATGAAAAGTTCTTAGCTTATAAAACAATGGTTGATAGCCTTAGAGGGTATTTTTGGATTATCAGTTTTAAAAAATTTCCTCACATACAAAAAAAAGCAGCGAATTCCATGGAAACTATCACTTCCCTTATTTCATTTGACACTAATCAAACTCATAACAAGTTCCTTGTTGAACATCTTTTGGTTCCTGCGTACAAATTTTCATAGTCCAATATGGTTTCTGAGATTGTGGGTCTTGACCATCCTTGGTACTACGGCATATACACCTTCATTGAAACTAAATCCTATCCTCCTAATTTTAATTCAGCTAATAAAAGAGCCTTAGGATAATGTGCTTTGTGCTACTCCCTTCTTGCTGAAACCTTGTATTGAAGATGTTCTGATGGGACTCTCTTAAGATGTCTCAATCAGGATGAAGCTAATCAAACACTAGTTGAAGTACATTCAGGTATTTTTGGTGCCCATACCAACAAAATAGTCCTTACAAAGAATATTTTATGCATTGGATACTACTGGCCCTTAATGGAGGAAGATGCATGCATCTTTGTGAAGAAATGTCAAGCTTGCCAAAAATATGGTAATTTCATTCTTGCACCATCCCAAGCCTTACAACCTATTACTTCACCTTGGCCTTTTTCAAAATAAGGACTTGATTTAATTGGAAAAATAAATCTCACATCTTCCAATGGCCACACTTTTATTATAACCGCCACTGAGTATTTCACTAACTAGGTTACGATGATGCCTCTTACTAATGTTACTGGGTGCAATATTTCTAAATTCATCTTCAACCATATTATCTATCGCTTTGGCATCCCTGTTAGTATTGTTACTAACAATGGTGGTTCTTTCAAAAATAAGGATCTCAAGGCCCTAGTTAAGAATTATAATATTTGTCTAAAATGGGCTACACCCTATTATCCACAATGCAATGGCCAATCTGAAGCATCAAACAAGACTATCAAGTCCATTTTGGAAAAAGATAGTTAATAAACATGGGTGTAATTGGCATATGCAGTTATATTCTACCCTCTGGGCCTACCGCACTTCCTTTCATACACCTACAGGAGATACTCCTTTTTCCCTAGTATATGGCTCTGAAACCATATTACCTATCAAATTTGAGCTTCCTTCACTTTTTGTCTCCCTCCAACATTTCATTCATGAAGAGGATTACCGTGTTGCACACCTTGCAGAGCTAGAATTACTGGACAAGAGATGGCTTCGCACCTTAGACCATACGCATGTATATCAGAATAGACTGCACCATAATTATAATCACAAGATAAAAACTCAATTGTTTGAAATTTTTGATTTGGTCCTAAAGGAAAATCAAAAGAACACAACAAAACCATGAGAAAAATACAGAAAATTTGAGCCTGATTGGTTGGGTGCTTATGTCATAACTGCTAAATTTTGATTTGGTGCATACAAACTATCTACCAAGGATGGAAAATATGTTAAGGATCCTATGAATGTCATTCATCTGATGAAGTTCTACTCCTAACTCTTAGAAGAGTAACCCTTGTATTGGGGGCATATTAGTGCATCCACCTGTGTCATCATTTCACTTTGTTTCCTACTTGTAACTTTTTACCTCACCATGTGTTGCATGTTTTCCTTGTTAGGTTACCATGCCCATTTTTTACCACCATTGTTCATCTTCCATTTAGGATGTCGGTTTTGACTTGGGAATTTTCCTTTCCCTCTACTTTAGCATGTGGTTCAAAATTCCAAAAAATAAAAAAACCAAACAAAACATTAAAAAAAAGTCTCACAAAAACTACAAAAAATATATAAAATTGTTCAGAAAGTACAAAAAAAACATGTAAAATATTTTGAAAATGCTTTCCAAAAAAAATTTCTCACGACTATGTAATTTTTTTCTCACTATTTTCTTCTTCTAATTTCTCCTAGTAAACATTTCCAGTCAATCAAGCCACTCTTTGTAATGTAACTTTACTTTGGCTTTCTCTTGGGGGCAACTTGACATCTGTTTATATTCACCTTTTTATTGGAAATTTCCTTGTTTAACATTTATACATATGGAATTTTGTATTGCATATTATTATCTTAGTTTTGTATGTTTGATAGTTCGAATAACCAATACTATGTGTATCTCGAATCCGCTCATGGACTAATTGCAGGAAATTTATTCACATCCTAGTTCACATATAACTTTTGTCTAGTTCTTTCTTGTTCATATTGGGTTTATTTTTATTACTTCTTTTATATCTTTTTGTCACTTGCACATGTTGTGTTTTCTTCTTGGTTTATTTAAGTGATGAAATATCTTCATTTTTTGTTTGTATTTGTATTTCCAAACTTGCGAAAAATCCAAAAAAGAATGCAATATTGCAAAATCCAACAAAAAATCAAATATTGCAAAATCCAAAAAAAATTCAAAATTTTCAAAAATAAAACAAAAATAAAAAAATTACAAAACTTTCAGACAAATATTCACTTATTATAGAAATCCTACAATTAGAAACCACTTAAATTGAATCGTTCAACATTTCAATACAATCTTGATAATCGTCATACATTTATCTATTACCCTAGTGATCGTGTCAATCCTACAACTATTAATTTCTTCCCTTTGCATGATATGTTAAGTCTGCTTTGGGGGAAGTCACACAATTGTTTTTCCTTCACGATATAACTTCATTTGGGTCAATTTCAACTTTGATCATTTGCACAACAGATTCAACAAGAGTTTCATAAGGAGTCACTTTAACTCGGCTCTTCTAGTCTGATCCTATTCCCACATGGGAGCATTTGTATCTTGTTATCCCCGTTTTGAGTTCACGACAAAACGATCGGATAACCCCTACAAAATTTTCGAAGTGATTTTGCATTATGGCCTCTTTTAAAGAGAATCGGGTTTTCGGGTGTTACCAACAGTTTGACATAAGTTTTAACATGCTTTATGTCTTGTATCTTCCGAAGCCCGAAACCTACCTCATATTGTGAAAATCGGGTTTTCGGACATCCAACGCATCGGAACATACCTAAGTTAAAACCTCCTTTGTGTCGTCTGACTTCCGAAACCTGAAACCTGCCTTGTATTGAGAAAATCCTTTGTATTCGAGTTTTCGGAACCCCAAAGCATCGGAACATCCATGATCCAAAACATGTTTTGTGCTCCATGCTTTCCGATTCCCAAAGTCCGCTCAATCCTTTGTATTCGGGTTTTCGGGGCTATGTAGCATCTAAGCACCTCATGCTTTATGCATCATGGTTTCCGAAACCTGAAACCCGAATTGCACTAAATTTCCTCGTGTCGGGTTTTCGGACCCCTCCAACATGCTAACATGGCATTCATGCCGAGTGGTCGGTGAGTTGGCACGTGCCGAGCCGAAGTGTATTAATTGCCATTTTCTTATAAATACGCGGGCTTCCACGTCATTCTTACCATTCATATTTTTTGTTCGTGGATTATTCACGCGTGCTCTTCCGTTTTCAAAACCCGAAAACTCATCTTGCTCGATTGGATCGTCTGTTTTTGATCTTACATTTCTTGAATTGAAGGTATTGTTCTTTCCCTTCTTTATTCTGGGTTTTTATCAATCGATTGCGCGTATTTTCCTCCCAATTTCTTGCCGGGTGTTGAAGGTTTTCTTTCCTTCTTCTTTCTGAGTTGCTTTGGAAAGGGTTTTAGGTTTTTAGGGTTTTTCTCTTCTTAACTATCAATTGGTGCTGTTTCTTCCAAATTCTAATTATATGCATGATGCTTGGGTAAAAAAAAAAGAAAAAGGAAGTTGTATGTTTGGAATTCAAGAAAGACTCTGTTTTTGCTTCTCGGTTTTTGAAGACTGTTTTGCAGATTCAAAGGTCCGAAGTATATTGGAAGCTTGAAGTGTCGGGGT
Organism: Taxus chinensis; assembly: GCA_019776745.2. Classification (NCBI taxonomy): domain Eukaryota; kingdom Viridiplantae; phylum Streptophyta; class Pinopsida; order Cupressales; family Taxaceae; genus Taxus; species Taxus chinensis. Next base: position 653,910,986 of record CM034148.1, read on the forward strand.
TTCTCGACGTTCCGACCTCAAAAGCAAGTGCCGGGTTTCCTCCCGTTTCCGCCATTGACAGTGACTGCCGGGTATCTCCGAGTTTCTGTCATCAAAAGCAAGAGTCGGGCTTTGCCAAAGTTCCGACATATCAAACTCGTCGGGTTCTAAGGGTTTTCCGATATCCTCCTAAGCGTGTCGGACTTTCCTATTCTTCCGGCGTATTCAGTCAATCGGGATTTTTAGTGTGGACAGCTTGATTTGACTTGTGAAGCTCTCCAAGTGCTAAAGAAAATACCAGCACATCTCTTGGTAGAAGAAGGCGTTCTTCCACATACAGATAAACACTTCCAGCTGACCAAGGCCATCAAGTTCAGAGTAAAGATTCTCAACGAAGCCTACAGCAAGTTGAGAGAATCAAGGGATAAATTGATCAATGGGAAAAGTGAGCTGGAAGAAGAATTGCTGAAGATTTGTCCAAAGGTGTCAGTTGGGAACTCAGGTATCCTATCAGCAGATGATCTCTTCAAACAAGTCCAAGAATCTGTTCAGCATGAACCTGTACACGGATTTGACCTTGAAGTCATTAGTCAGTTTGTAAGGATAGAGCATACTTTGGAGGCCTTAAGAAAGCTCAGCAAAGGATTGAAGAAACTTCCCGGCACTGCCAGCGATGTTCATGAAACCTGCGAAATGTGGAATGATCATTCCACTGCACCTGATGAAAATGAAATGCAAGGCATTATTCGGAAATTCCAGGAGTTTCAGAACAAACAGTCTCAGCTGGAGGAAGAGAAAGAAGAAGAAGCAAAGGATGATGATTCGGATTAAGTCCCAACGTCCCATGTCATTTCTATCTTTAGATTGACATGTCTTTTTTATTTCCGTTTTGTCATATTTTTGATTCATACTTTGACTTGATCTCCTGCGTGAGAGTCATGCAAAATTGAACTCCAGTTAAAGTGCTACTTTTTGGGATCTATCCTGTTTTATCTCTAGTTCCTTTTGTTATAAATAAGGGATGCCTGTGCATTCTAAAGGGTCGAGAATTTTTGGAATATTGAGGGGCTATTGGAAAGGAGAAAAAATTTGTGTTTTCTTTCAATCATTTTGAAGAATAGAAGCTGATATTGTTTTACAGACTTTGTGTTGTGAAATATATCTTATTTAAGACAGTGTTCTTATGTTCATGATCTTAAAGCTATTCTTTGCATAGAATCTCAGTGTTTATAATTATCTCGGACATTATATCTGTGATCTAAAACTCGTATGATTATTTCATGCTCTGTGTTTACTCAAAAGAAAATACGTTTCTCCCATTTCTTTTCTACCGTGCTTCTTTCACTGTAACAGTTTCTAACCTATTTCATTTACAAAAGCAATATCATTGAATCGTGTGAATGTGGATTTCAGGATTTCATCCCAACCCCCAATGGTTAGATTAGTGTGAATATTGTATATATTATTTACCGTGTTTTAGATTAGCAATAAACAGGCAGCCTCACCTGTCTTTGAGGAGGGATTTAATCCCATGTACTTTGGTTGAACCTCATATTTTGGTTTGACAAAATATCCAACCAACATATCTACTTAATCATCACTGTGGCATGCATTAGGGGCATGGCTGATTCTATTATTTTTCTACTTTGTGTTGCATTGTTGATGCTTACTCTTTTTTGGATCACTTACAAGTAGTGTGATTACATCTTGGTTCGTTTATAACCTAATTTTTATATTCGGTTCTTTTTCCTTTTTATCTTTTATTTTTTGTGTGTGTTTGTTTACACACATCAAGATTAACCACATTGATTCTTTCATAATCATGGCGAAAAATCTATTGTGTAAAAGAAAAAAATCAAGTTGCTCTAAAAATTACTCTCCAAATAATGCTCATGCTATGAACACAGTCCTTTCCCATCCTTGTTTTAATCCCTTGCTTTCTTCCTATCAAGTGGTTGTCCACTGCCTTGCTGAATCATCCATCCACTTAAGGGGGCATTCCTCTATTGTTATGTTTGCTAGGGCATCTCAATGCTTCACAATTTTTCTGCTCACTGATCTACATGCGTCTACTATCTTTAAATCACTATTACTTTGCAATAACACTTTAAATAGGGGCAAAATGTAGACAGCCCAAAATTACACTTCTTTTTCCACTTGTTCAAATTAGTATTCTAGTATGCCCTGTTATTCACCCATTTGCAATTAATTGATTAAATTAATTAATTAATACATATTGTACCCCTTTGGATTAATTAAATTAATCCCATGTACCCTTTGTACCCCTTTGGATAAATTAATTATTATTTATTAATTAAATAATTAATTAATTAACTGTGTGCACATCACAGTCATCTACCACTTGATCTAACTCCACTTAGACTCCACTTGGACTCCCTATCCTTACCCTAGTTAACTACACTTCTAGAATACTAGAAAGGTGGGGGAAATTAAAATGCACATACAACCACCTTTGCAGATGCAAATTTTTGTAATTAATCCATTTACTTCCCCCAACACTATTGCAACTACCCAAAATGCTATTTTTAGCATACTCATTTATCCGTGTGTAACCGATTTCAACTACCTTCTACTTCTTGGTGTCGCTAGATTTCACCCTGAAATCTGGGACTACCTTATGTAAAAAAAATTGTACTTTTAAAATAATGGGTCATTTTGTGTTTTTATTGCCATAAAGTGTGTGTATTGTGTCGAGGTATTCCCATAGAGTCATATTAGCCGATTTCACCAAATACCTAGATGCCGAAAATCATTATATTCTATCGCTGGGGTTTGCATGCGAAAAAATTGTATTTAATTATTCTGCGCCCTGCTTGAGGAAAATTGTGCTCCAGTTTAACCCTTTTGTGGTCTTACATGTCAATATTCCCATATTCCAGTAGGGTTTTAACCAAGAATGAATCTTGGGCTTTATCTTTGACTTCTGGCAACGTTTTTTGTTTTTGGTGTTTTCTTGTTTTTTTTTTCTATGAAATTTCTCTAGGTCAATTCCTTTGCCGGTTTAGTCTGATTTCTTTCCTGGAGTATCTGAAGATCACCTATGGATGTTATGCCACAAGGAATTTATCACAGGAGGTTTGGTTCTCTCTGAAAAGACGAAGTCATGCACGAAAAAAATTCTTCTAGGTAGGTCACATTTTTGGGAAGAGAAGGTTTTAAGCTACAATGGGATTTTTGGTAGGAACAGGCAGGTGGGAATTTTGTACCTGCCTAGCAAGGTACTTTTTCCCATGGGGGAAAATCCACTTAAGTCATGATGGGATTATTAGAGGTAGCAGGCAGGTGGGAATTTCTTACCTACCTTGCAGGGTGAAAATTCCCATTGTGAAATAAAAGAAAATCCCTTTAGGCATTGATGGAATTTTCTTACCTACCTTGCAAGGTAAATAATCCCATTATGAAAGACAAACAACTTAAGTGGATCATGGGATTTTTGGAGCTGTGGTGCAGGGTAAATAATCCCATTGAAAATTGGATTTTAAAAATAGAAACCCCTTTTGGAATAGAGGGGCAACTTTATTTACATTCATTAATTAAATTATTTTCCAAATTTGGCACCCAAGCATGTGGAAAAGTCAACAAAGAAGAAGAGGATAAGGGAATTTTGAAATAGAATTAGAAAATTAAATAAATATAATTAGAAATTTAAATAAATATAATTTATTTAATGCAGCCCCCTTCATGTCAAAAAGTGTGACCCATATCGAAGAGGAATAATGCTTTTTAAAGTATTAATTGATGTAATTAATTCCTATTTTTAGTGGATGAGGTCAAAGCACACTGTGAAGTCAAAGTGGAATGGAAGTAGATAGCTAAAACTAAATAAATTTAATTTATTTAATGGCAGCCATGAGCATGCACAAAATAGGCGCCCAAATTGAAGAGAAAAACATGTTAATTAATTAATTAATTGCCAGGAATAGGAAGGGAAATAATTAATCATAGAATGACGAAGGTTATATAATCATGGGTTTCCATAAGGATCAATTAATTAATTATTTATCAAGGAAGTGCAGCCCAGGCAATTTTGGCACCCAATTAAGGAGGAATTTTGCTTAGAAGAAGGTGTTTTCACTGCGAGAAAGCTTCAAAGTTTGTCACATAGGTTTGAAGGAGCTTGATTTGTGTCTGATTAATTATCTGCATAGTGGTATAGGTGCTCAGGTGAAGTTGACAAAATTCATGCTTGCTTTGCATGTAAATAAAACATCAAATTTTGGGGCAGCAGGTTTGATATATGCAGATTTTTATAATTAAAATCAACTATTCATGTTCGGGTTGCCATATTTGTCTGAATTAATTACAGGAATTCATTATAGGTGCTTTTATAAGATAAAGGAAGCTTAAATCAATGTCCAATACATTTAACATATCCTCCGAATCTAAAGAAATCTCCAGATATGTACTAGTTGTAAAGAATTCCGGTCAAATAAAGAGAAAAAGAATTTCTCAGACAAAGACAGATTCGACCATGGCAAAGTAGGATGAAAAATAAATCATAGCAGAGTCATGCATCACTTCTAAGTTTGCTAACATTGGAGATATAGATCTAGGTCTATAACCTCTTTTTGAATTGACTGACATAGCTAGAGCTAGAAAGACTTCCCTCATGCATGCAGTTAAAAGAAGTGGAATCATTCGAGCTGCAACATTTTCATTCATAACCAAGTTACCAGAATTCATCATGGAGTGTGCTAGGTATTACCATCCATTATCCATATCAGTCTAAGATGCTGTGGGGAAGACAATAATTTGGCTGGATGCACAGTTCATTAGTTATTGTCTGAAGATTCTAGTATGAAAGGTGGTGACTACTATTAGCATATAGGATGCTGGCAACAAATGGAAAAAGCATAAACTTGACTATGTGGGAATAATGAACAACAGTTACATGAAGAAGCCCATATCTCCTTCCAAGTTCTCGAGAACTCTTCCACAATTTAATCTGTTATAAGCGGTGGATGATATTTCCAAATTGTTATGTAGGATAAATGGCGAAGTGAATGCTCACAAATTTTGTGCATGGATGTACGATTTCATCAGGACCATTGAAATCAACAAAGCAGATTCAATAATCAATTGGTCAAAAATCATTAGTGACAACATTGGTGAGAAGCTCTGGAATGTGAGGCATACTTATAGCTTCAAAATGACTTCATATTTGGTTTATGTAGCAGCTTCACACGGTGTCTTCTCCAAGCTATATAGATGTGGTGTTCTTTCCAAGGACCCTATTTTTGAGTGCTATCCATAGCTTATTGTACCTGCATGTAATAACTATTACAAAGTGGTCGATGATGGATTCTTCTACGAATTAATTTGTAGGCTAGACAACGATCTAAAGGCTAACAGGGTGAGTAAGGAAGCGTGGGAAGCTGTGTCTAGGATTGGCGGTATCTTCATCCAGTTTGAGGATTTTACATACCTTAGGGTCATCAGATTTTCAGGAGAAATAGTTAATTTTCCCAGATACCCGAGTGATAGATTGGTCATCATGGATTTGAGCAGACAACTCATGGAGATGCATGACCTATAGTTGAAACAACATAATTCTACAAGCTTCTTCTTGATCACTGTGGACCATTATAGCTGCCAGAGCATTCATAAGGCAAGAGGAATTGAAGTGGAGATGTTCTCTGAGTACGAGAAATAGTTCTTCCCATCACGGCTGAACTTCAATCCATTTGGAGTGGCAAGGAAGACAATCTCCTAAGAGTACGTGCATGTGCCTTCATTCGAAGATTTCTGGATGAAGTGCAGAAGCGAGTATGAAGTTAGAAAGAAATATTTTAGTAGGTTATCAACATGGTAAGTGTTTGACTTTGGATTAGTATGGATACCTGTGGATCTTATTTATATGATGGGCCTGTGTTACTTGACACATACCATTAGATGGGAGGAGATAGAGGTGTGCTTCAAGAGAGTGTAGGTAGCTACCATATAATCGAGGAAAGGTCTACTGTCGTTCTTGTCAATACTTCAAACTAGTTGCTTACGAAGGGATATTGCCTTGATGAAGAATTGATGAATCAAATCACAGGAAACTTTGGTACAAAATATTCCCTTAAGAGGAAGTATGGAGGAGAAAGCAACAGAAGGCCTAAAAAGATTAAAGTGCACAGAAGGTCTCACTCGAAGGAGAATATCACTTCTATTGTTATGGTGTTAGTTTTGAATTCTCTAGCATCAAGTACTTCACCGATTGTTGCACCTCAGCAGGATACTACCATTCCTCCGTTGAATATGGAAACGTTCATCTTTTCTCCTAAGCCACTCCATTCAGTGCCTCTTGATGAAGAAACGTTGAAGCTGTAGATGACAGAATTTGAAAGAACTTTGTCTTTGGATGATTTAGAGGATGGTAGCCATAATAATGTAATGGTTTCAGATGGAGAGGTATCAGAGTGCGAGTTAGTGGTATAATCAGAAACTTATCATTCTCTAAGAAGTAATTTCTTGGAATGGTTGGCTTCACAGTTAGATCTAGAGGCTAGAGAGGAAATCAACTTGGAGGAGCATGACTTGCAGTTGATCCTGAATCTAGGTGAAAAAGAAAAAGAAAACCTAAAGTTTCTAAGGTAACTTCAAGGTTGATCATTGAAGAGTCAGGGTAGAAGTTCAATGAGATGTCAGTTCTGGTAGAAGGGAAGAAAGATGATGAGCTCATGGAAGAAGATATAACAGTAACCAGAGTACCCATAGGTTAAGCCACCATAGAAGGATTGAAGCAGGACACATAGACATTGATAGATGCTCTATTCCTTAGGCTTGACAAAGAAAAGGCGAAGAAAGTTGAACTTCAGAAGCAGGTATCTCTATTATATGAGATCATTGTCCAGGTTGCTAAATATTCCACTCAGCGAATTTCGACACAAAATTAGGTGAGTGATCATCTGATGCAGGAAGTAGAAGATGCAAGTAACCAGGTTAAAAATATAAACGAATGGAAACGTATGATCATTCATCAAGCTTCTGTACAACTCGGAGAGGTTCTAGGTTGCCTAAAGGTTATGAAAGATGCGTCAGATCAGCTAAAGCAACTGGTAACAAGCATGATAGATATGAACATAGTTTTTGAGAGTAACCTAAGTACTTTGGCCGAAATAAATAATCTATCGAGAATGGTGTTGATTATGGAACGGATTGTGCCCAATGGATCAGTTGAGAAGGCGAAACAACTTGAGTTTGCAGTATCTTTCCACTTGGAGATATACATAATTATGTTGAAAAGGATGTAGGAACTTGAGAGTATGGCATCATCTTTACCAGACAATGTCATTTCTTTCACTAATGAGGAAGTGGTCGGGAACGTTACTTCATACACAAGGACCATTCCCAGAAAAGTACCTAATTCCCTGGAAGGATCTCTTCTGATGGTGCAAGGGAGAATTGATGGATCTGTTAGTCCTTTCATGATGAATTCCACTAGAAAATTGGTGGCACTGCAGTTAGATATTGAAAGCTTTGGGCCTAGCTTGGAGGATATGGAAGCATGTATTAGGGTATTGAATGAAGGATTGCTGCAATTCAGGACAGAAAAGGAAGCTGTGGGTAAGACAGATGGGAAGATGCTGAATTATATGTTCGACAAGTATATTCAGTATCAAAACAAAAAGAAGATGTAGATGTTATAGTTGGCATGTCTTTCTTCATCTATTTTCCACATTCCCGAATGTAATTGTAAAAATTTAAAGTTATTGGTTTTGAAACCATTACTTTAAGTTGTGTGGAACGATTCTATTAGTTAAGTGAAAGATCTGTATAAGTTTAAATATGGACCCAGATGCATGTCACTTGAAGAGGAATTAGAGGGGGATGATTTCCAGATGTTATCTTCACTTTTTGTTTATGTTCTAGTTCAATTGAGTTTCCCATTTGTATTTTCCCTTCTACATTGTATAAGTAGAAGAAGAATCTTCGGGTTAATGATCAGAATTTATAAGCAACATTCTTGTATTCCAGACTTTATGCTGAAATCCTTGATAGCTATTTGAAGCAAAGGAATAGAAAGGAGCAGATTTCTAGAGAACTTTGTGTCACGGTGCATTTTGTTTCTAACTTTTTTTATCTCAGATCTACTTATAAACTTTGGGTTATTTTAGATCTAGATCCGAAGTTTCCTTTGCTTATAATTATGTGTGTTAATATCTATTGGTTTTGTCTATGTTCATGTAATCAACTCTATAATCTATTGATTGGGCTGCACATCTTCCCTCTTTCTTTCCTGTGTTTTTATTACTTCCTTCTTCTTTAGATATTCCTTTCTTTAACAGCTGCTTACTTGCTACAAAACTATACAGCTATGGTTCATGAGCTGCATGGTTAAAGTAAAACCCCAAAATAGATACTTGCATATTATATTGAAAAATCATACACGGGAGCCTCACGGTAAAATGAGGGAGATTTATCTCATGACTGCCTAGGTTGTCAGCTATGCAGAAATCTAGACAACACTTCTATAAATTACAGGCTTACTTTCCTTTCAAATCCTCTTGAATCTAACATACAAAAACTTTGTTGAACTATGTTTGCAGCATTTGCATTAAAATCTTGGAGATCACTCAAAAGCATCCACAAATCATCTTTGACATCCATCTTTCAAGGTTTCACATGAGACCCTTATTTGAGGTTTGCACAGAAGGTTACTGGAAAGGTTTACGTGTTTTGTTTATCATTCATTCTCAGATGATTTTATTTGCATACATTTTGGTACGCTCGATGGGACTCACACCCCTCTTCTTTAATTTTTTGTTTCATTTTGTTTATCTAAGTTTGTTTTGGAGTGCTTTTGTTGTTTTGCAGATGTTGGCATGCCTGGTGGGACATGCACTTTTCTGCATAACACTAGTAGATAGGGTGTTTGGAGTTTCCATGTGTGTTTTATAAATCTGTCCAAAATGATGAAGCTCACAAAGATACACACACAAACTTAGTAAAAAAAATAAAAAAATTAGGGTCCCACCGGGCATGCCAAAGTGGTTATCACTAAAATTTATCCCATCTGCGTGTTTTTTTCTTTAGCAGTAGAACTTTGGTGTAACATGGATTTTTTTCAATGTGTGGGACTTTGCAAGTGAGACAAATCTCCAAAGAATTTTGGTTCCTTCTCTCCCAACCCAATGAAAATTAACCTATAACTATAATTTTCAACAAAACCAAACCTAAACTCTGAATCCAACACATCATGGTGATAGAAGATGGAAAGTTACAAGTACTAAAGAAGTTGATGCACCAAAACTGAGATAACATTCAAATCTAGCCAAAGAGACACAAAAAATTTGCAGAGTAAATAATTTTAAAGGAAACACGTAGCTTACATATCATGAATAAATGAAACGTAATATTGAAATAAGAGGGTAAAAATCAATAATAAATTTAGAAGTTTTGAAAGGAGAATAACCATATATTAATTTCATTACCTATATTTCATTCAAATTAGAGATCAAAGGTTAGAAATACTATACATAATACATATTGTAGAGGTATTACATGTATGAAATTGGAATTATCCTAAGATATAACCACAAACGATAGGATAGAAAGACTCTTTCATGCCAAGGCAATTATGTTTATAGATAATGGGAGGGAGAAAAGGGTAGGGGTCAGATACACCTGATTTGATCCTAGCATAAATAAAAATACCAAACTTTCTCTGTAAAACATTACTAGAAGACATGACCACCATGATTTACCTTGATTTCACTTGCAGATATGGGAACCTCCAAGTATAGCCACCAACTTTAACGTGGTCTTTGATTCTATCGCATGCCATCAGATTGCATAGAGCAACAATGTTCTTCATTAAAATCTAGTGGTTGAGCTACTTAGAAATGTACCTTGAATTTTGTACATAATTTTCCACCTTTTATCAACCAAACTCCACAAAAATATATTTTTTTTCATTCGACCATGAAGTGTTTGTTGATACCTTTCAAACGCGACCTATTTTGTGCAATGTGGAGTAACAACGAGAAATATATTGTTAATTGAAATTTTTAAACACGAAGGCATGAATATAGAGCTCTAGGAAGAATTTGACACATGTAGGCTTCTTATTGCGTATGACATTGGGATGAATTATATGTGGCTTCCTTTTTGAATCTTAATATTACACCACATATTGCTTTCTAATTCGTTGTAGGGATTCGACCCTCGATTGCAATTTACATTTCGTAATTGCAAACTGTAAGCTTTTATTTTTACAGGTTTTCCCTTGAGCTCCAAGATCTTGCCACATTTCCCTGCCATTATGCGATCAGGCCTCGGGGACTGGAGTGAAACTTCCATAGTTTCATATTTTCCCCATGCCTTGAAATTTGAGGGGTATTCCTTTTGTGTGCACTAGGATTTGACTTACATATCACATATTGACGTGAAAAATGAAAAAATTATTGAAGGACACGAAAATCCCCTTCTCCTGGAATACTCCTTTGTGTTGTTTGGGGATGATCATTCAAGTTTTCAACCTATAAATGCAAAATACAAAGTAAATCCTCATGCAAAATCTCATGAGTTTTCCAAGATGGGTATTTTTGCATTCGATTTAGAATGGCATCATCAAAGTCTGGGTATCATCACATGGTCCTAAACCATGGATTATTCCTCAAAAACTGAAAGGAAACCTCTGCAATTTGTTAGGCTCTAAAAAACAATGTCAAACTTTGGAATGAAATTGCGGATTGCCAAAATAGCTCACGGAGTTTATTTTTTAAAATAGTCAGCATATATATATATATATGTTGGTCAAAGAATTATTTATAGAATATTTAGCTCTATAAAATCATTGTAAATTTCAATATTATTTATACATATTTTTATCATTTCTCCACATAGATATAAATAAGTTTATATTTTTTCATGTTATTTATATATATATATATATATATATATATATATATATATATAAATAACATGAAAAAATATAAACTTATTTATATCTATGTGGAGAAATGATAAAAATATGTATAGATAATATTGAAATTTACAATGATTTTATAGAGCTAAATATTCTATAAATAATTCTTTGACCAACACCAATAATTAGATATTCTAGTCCTAGTCACAAAGATGTATGCTTAACTTTTTCTCTTATCATAGCATAAACAACTGATTGGTAGATTTTTTTGTCCATATTAACAAAAAACTGTTCATATTTGTAATTATTCAAGAAAAGCCATAATATTTATTGATAATTCAACTAAGAAAATTAGATTATGGTCATTTTTTAATAAAATATTTTAGATACAAAACCTCTCATGAATACTATATTTCATATTGTAGGCTCCGATCATACATTATCTTCCCCACATAAAGGAAAATACTAAGTAATTGGTACAATATATGGGAAACAACAATTACACTTCTTATTAATAGTTTGATCTCCTACCTAGAAAGTATTCATCTTAGTGATCACTAGACTCTTGTAATATTAACAAATAAACTACAAACACAAAATGATAGGAAATAATTAATCATATTATAAATAGCTAGTGGTTACTAGGCTCTAATTAAGATAAAGGGAAACTACTAAAAATATGTAAAAAAATAATTAAATTTACTAAGTTAATTTTTTTTGTGAAAAATAAAGGCAATATGGTAAAAAGACATGGACAATGATACATTCTTATAAGTATTGATCCTAGAATTTTCAAGGCTAATATCAAATGTTTACATACATAATAATATTTGGTGTAGCATTCACTAGGTTTTTATCGCAATTTCAATGAACTGCAAACACAAAATGGAGAACACTAATCTCTCATATTATAAATGGCTAGTACGTACTAGGATCCAAAACTATTTACTTTTAAACATATACATAAGTAATTTTATAAATGAAAGGTTAGAACTACCTAATAATTTGTTAAAGAACTTGATCACAAGTTTATCTCCAATTAAACCTAATGGTCATGGCTATTATCGCTATGAAAATGTTTACAAAAAAAAAAATGTGGAACAATAACCATAAATATTATAAAGATATAAAACATGGTAGGATAGAGTAATGAAGATAATTTGAATAGATAGTAGATATTATCACAATCTATATTTATAAATACAAACCTATAATAATGAATATAACACTATGGTAGTTTTCAAATACATTCAATATTGGTGAATTCAATGTTACACCTTTGAAGAAAATAACATATGTTAGGATGTTATTATTAACACTTAAGTGAATATGTCACCATGTCCCTTTTCCTATTTAGTTTTATTGCATATGATATAAATATAAAAAGTATATTGGTTGTTAGGATATCACTACAATAACAACAAGATGCAACCCCAAGAAATGGAACAAAAGATGCAAACACAAAATACACATATCTGTATTCATATATAAAAATAATCAGGCTAACAGTGAATAGAGAACAATCTAAAAACATAATATGGTCAACCCAAATCCCATTTTATTTTTAAGGATATGATTATAACAAGACAAGAGGTCACCAATTTATTATCCTAGTAACAACAAGATGCAAACCTAATATGCAGAAAATAAGATGCAAACACAAACTACGCATATAATTAATCATACATAAAATGAATCAGGCTAGTGAACACTAGGATATTATCCCAATAGTGAACAACCTACAAACATAATATGGTGATCACTTACGTAATTTTATTACACAATATATGATTATAATAAGCTTAGCAGTCAATACGATATTACCATAATAACAATAAGTTGTAAGAAAAATATGTGGAACACAAGCTACAAAATTAACTACACATATAATTATAAATATGTAAAACTAATTAGTCTAGTGTTATTTGAATTCCCCCTTGGTCATTTTGATAAATTATGAACTTGTAAAAATGGAGAAAATTGTTATTTGGACGTCCCTTCCATTTTTTCCTAGCCCCTCGTTCCTATACTTAGTCAAAAAAATCAGAAAGTTAGGAATTTTGAGTGTATTGCAGGTGTCTATGGAATGAATGGAATGGTTCCAATGGGATTCGAGTTCCCCACATCACCATTTGGACAAACAAATGATGCGGGGGTAGTTTTTTTGGGTATTAAGGCTCCCGACAGAACTGACAAAATAATTTCGTCAGGTAGTTGATTCCTCATGGACAAAATTTGGCTGATAGAGTGAGTGTGAAGAGAGTGTTGCGGGGGTGGTGGGCATGCGAAGAATATTTCCGCACAAAAAATGGTCCTCGACTGATGCCTATATGACGGGTCTCAGGAGCAAAATACAAAATTTTCACACTTATAGTGGTTCTCCAACTGGCTATTTCACCTGAACAAAGAATGATCTGCAATAATGTGGATTGTGGAGTTGCGCAGAGAACCTCATTAACCTCCTTGAGCCTGCAAACTTAAAATGGACATAACTTTTACCCAGTTGCTCCAAATTTCACGAACTTTGTACCACTATATATCTCTCAGCAGCCTCTACACCAAAAGAATTGGATTTATTAATTTTATTGAGGTTAGGTATGTGAAAAAGTTTAAATACTATCCAATAATTAAAAATAATAGTCCCAAGTAGCTCAAAAACTACATTTAATGATGTATGGTGCCCATTCCATCTCCTACAAGAAAGTATTATTGGGAATGGCCTTGGTATGGTTCCCATACCTATTTTAAGGGTTTTAATGCATGATTTTTGTTGTTAAAATGGTAAATCCAAGTTTCCCCATCTTTTTTCCATCTCCCCCCTCTCTCCCATCTTCTATATAATGTAAAAATATATCATTTGTGAGGGTAGGATGTTATACAATGTAAAGGAACTTTGTCAACAATTTTTCCTCAATAGCTGTGAGTTGAAAACCTTCATTTGAACTTCGCAATGTCTTTTTTGTGCCTTTTTCTTCACATGTAATGGTCTATGGAGACTTTAAAATCAATAAAATATTTGTTTTATGGTATTTCTCAACCCTAACTTATATTTTACTACATTTCCTTGGATCTCCATTCTTGTTGTTGTATTTTTTACATGTATTTATATTTTTTTTGTTCATTTGATTGTGTCTCATGGATAGCATAAGGTAAAATGCTATTTTGGATCTATGTCACTCATGTTTGACCTCTTCATTCCCCATTTTCTCTTTCCATTTTCCCTCATTATAGTGTCTTCACCAATCTTTTGGTGCTATCACCTTTCTTTATATTAGGATTTTCCATTTTCATGCATATTTCTCTCTCCCTAGTCCCTTGGATTCTTAAAATAATATTAGACAGATGAATTTCCTTCCTCAGGAGTACTTTAGCATTAGTATTACTTAGAGGAACCAACCTTCTCTAGAGATCTTTCTCTAACAAATCAGAGGGTGTTGTTTTTCAGGGATAATAACTAGTGGTCAATAAATTGTTATGAAAAAGGAGAATAACGTACAAAGACAATATGGTGAACTCTAATCTATTTTTATCATAGAAGATATGATTATAACAAGACTAGCTATTAGTAGGATATTATCACAATAAAAACAAGCTATAACCACAATATGTGGGATAATAATCACCAATATACTAATTTTTTAGTTAGAGATAAGTACAATGATGTTATCATATAAAAATATACACATATATTATTCTAAATCTATGTTTTGAACTAGGTAATACTTTTTCAAATAATCTTATCACTAGTTTCATCTCGGAAACAACCTAGTGATCACTACGATATTATAGAAATAACGAACAAGCTTCAAATGAAACATGGGAATATTAATCACACATATAATATATAGCTAGTATATTCTAGGATTGAACAATATTTACTTTTATACATACAGACAAATACATTTCTCCCGTTGAAAATTATTAGTTTTCTCCACTTGAAATTCATGAGGTGTGCAACATTAACATCATTGTAAAACATTGTTTTTAATTTTTTGATATTGTTATGTACCTCAATAAAAAGGGTCTCTTAGGTATATTAACTTAATAACAATATCATAAATAAAAATTCTCCCCATTATTATTGCTAGGTTATTAATGTAATAATCAAATCAAATAAAAAATAATAAACTTTAACTTATTAATAACAAAAACAATAAGATCATAATCATCTATGATTGGTATACCTCTTATTGTAAAATAATATATTATCTTTAATATTAGCGTGGGATAATAATTCTAGAAATTGATTACTAAATTGGAAAATTGAAAATGTATTCTTGTAATAAAACTTCACCTAAGAATTCAATGATATAAATTGTGGAAACTAATAATAAATGTTGTGATGTTATTATTGGCACCAAAGATATATTACAAGCTCATGTTTAGTATTATTTGGTATATTTTAATAGATTAAGCACTTACCAAAAAGCACACAACCAAATGAATGACACTATATTGTTTAACTTCATTGATTTAATATCTCACTTGACATTCTTTACACGTAAATACAATATCAAAAGACCATTCTAAAAACAATACATAAAATAAATTTCCATTCAAAAGCATTGATCACATCAATTAGTTTTTGTATATTTATTATTCAAATATAATATAGACTTGAACTCAATAGATTAACTAATAAATTGTAAAATGAAAAAACTTTGCATGGAAAATTATAAAATAAAATGCAGATTTTAAAACAAAGATACAATGTTTAGAAAAATAATATATGTTTGGATGTAATTATTTGCACTCAATTTAATCGATCACCTTGGGATTTTTCCCATCCCTTTAATTTTGTGCTATAAATGATTATAACAAGATGAATATTGAATCCTAGTAAAATTTTATTCCATGTTATTTCTACACTCAATGTTCATATTGTAAAAGTTACATCAACTAAACCAATCCTACAACACATTCATGTTGATTTGACTTTACTAAGTGAAACTATATCACCCTAAATTTAATGGTATACAAATTTTAATATGTTTTTTAGCTAGATGACACTAGGATCTATTGAATACCACTTAACAAATAGAATAGTATTCTATGTATTATCTTAGAATAGTATTTACCTAAATTCCTTGTTATGAGCTATTAAACTTAGGGCTCATTCACTCTACACATATTAATTTACAAGTACCCATTTTCAATTTCATTATCAAACTCAGTTGGTGGATGTACCTCAAGATCCAAAATGCGCTCCATTCATCATGCATTTTTCATCTTGCATGACAATAGAAACAATACAACAAATTTCATATTAGTGTTGGAATTGCAAAATAAATATAAAATACAAAGCATTAATATTTAAATGTAAAACTAAAAGTGCAAATAACATGATAACAATTGTGAAAAAAACTAATAGACATTGGAATGTCACTATTATTCCTTTTTACTTCCACACTTAATGTTAATATAGACTAATTTGATTGAACTAGGGAAATTACCATATCACATCAATGTTTAATAATCTTTTCCATATGCACCTCAAGCATGTGTATGATAAAAGTATACAAATGTTCCAATACTTTTGAGTGTGTGTGTGTGTGTGTGTGTGTGTGTGTGTGTGTGTGTGTGTGTGTGTGTGTGTGTGTGTGTGTGTTTTCTAAGAACTAAGCATAGACCACGACCATCTGACTATTAGTCCCACAAAATAAGATTAATTTAAAGAAATAATAGATATAATCTAATAACCTTAGACAATGTCCATCTCATCAATCATAAGTTTGATATTAATGGTTTACACACTTAAAATAATATAATTAGAAAAAAACCTTATTTTTTCTATTTTCTTCTTACTCCAATACAGATATTTAATCTACCACGATAACAATATAAATACCCGCTCTTTATTGTTAATAATAAATATCATTAACAAAAGAAAATATCTAGGATCTTCACTTGTGTGAGCCATCTCTTATTCCAAAAACATTCCTCTCATTTTGGAATATTAGTTTATGCTATGGATTCTTTTCCCTTGTCTATCTCTATGGGATAACCGCTAGTTTGAAGGATTTGTCTTTTTGTTTTTCAAGGAAAATGAAATTTTGCAATCATATCTTAAAATGATATATGCATTATATTTTGATAATAGAAAATCAACCTTTATTCATGGATTAAAAAAATACAATTTTGAATCATTTTCAAACCTTTCTCAAAACATTTAACAACATGTAGTAGATCTTGTTTATGTAGAATAAAATCAATAGAATATACTTACACACACACACAAAAAAAAAACTAACTAAATTCATTCATTACATCCATTTTTAGTTAATTTTTATAGATATTCCGGAAACACCTTCATAGTAGAAGTGTGCAAATGTTCTTCTGGTTTTGAGCTGATAGGATTTAAGATTAAATATACGGACTTCATCCATTTGAAAAGTACTCCAAGGCAATATGTATAGTTATTAGATTTATTAACCATGGTGTTCGAGGCACATACACTTAATTGAAATTAATATCATTAGTGAGTCATCCTTAGTGATGGACATACCATAGGAATTATATATATATATATATATATATATATATATATATATATATATATATATATATATATATATATATATATATATATATATATATATATATATATATATATATAGAGTTAATAGGTAGTATTTGAGCACCATATTAAGCACTTAATTTTTATTGTACGGTTTGGAGGTTGCCCCCTCAAATTTGATAAATCATTCTACTTGGATATTGTGATAATTTATCTACATATTTTTGATCTTTGGTGTTATATTATTGTTGAAATTTAAATTTATCTAATTAGTTTTATAGCAAGTGGTATTAGAGCTTGATCTAGGCTAGAATTGGGCATGGGGGGTTCATTAGCTAGGCAATATCCTAGCATGTGAGTTCATATTGAGGTAATTAAAATTAATAAAAGTAAAGTCAATACACCGGTAGACAGGAGGGGGTGAAAGGGTTTACTTTATTAGTATTTTGAATCAAGTATTGGGGGTAGGTTAGAGAGGTGGGCTAAAGGAAAGGGAGGTTTAATTTTAAGCTAAAACTAAAACATTTGAACCAAAGTATTTATAATTAAATACCTTAAAATTGTAATTTAGGGAGTGTGGTCAAGTTAAATTGTAGTTTATTTTTGAATAAAGGAATCTCAATTAAGATACTCTTAACCAAGGAATGATAAGATGCTAGAAAACTAGGATTGAGTACACTTTTCAACACAAGTGATATAGTTTCACAATCTTAATTGTTTGAATAACCATTGATAAATTTATTAAAGATTATCGTTTATAAGGTAATTTTTAACAGGTCTTGAATGACTTAAAACTATAATTTGATAGAAAATTCATATTAGAAAAATTTGAATGAGAAATATGAATGTATTTTATGTTTAATATATATTAGGGTTGAAATAAAAAGGGGTAATTCAAATTGTCATGGGAAAAAGGGGTAAGTAAGGTACATGGAAAAAATAGGGGGTATTTTCATTCTAATAATATAATGGGAGGGGGGTATTATAAATTGAATAATTAGAGGTAAAAACTACAATTAAGGTTATTCTTTAATACCCTTCAAACAAACGTGTTATATCATACTTTTACTAAGTGAACCCCCTGTGGAATTGGGTCAAAAATCTCTTTTTTTTTTCTATATCTTGTGTATGGGTGTGAATTTATTATAATTTTTTATGAAGGTTACAACAAATTACAAGAACAAGGATGTTATAAAAATTCTTAATTTTTTCTCTATGTAACAAAATTTATCTAGATTTTAGGTTTTTTCATAACTTCACAATATAGGTTGTAAATCATGTAATTTTTCCAAGTTCTTTACATTTTCAGAAAGAGTATTAAAATTATTTTGATTTTGTTCTTTTAGTTTTTTCATATTTTTTATAACTCCTCTAAATACCGAAAACCCTAAATTTCTCCCTTTATCCCTGAATCCTATAATTCTGGGGCATCATAACGAGATCTTCCACAAAAATTAAATAGAATCCTCTCACACTAGGTAAAAACCCAAATAGTTGGATGAGGTAATTTAGTAGAGGTGTTTGAGTCCAAAGTGTTAACTATGGTATCCTCAATTTCACAGTTTACTTTGGTGGATCATAAATTAAGCCAACTCACATATGATCTGCAAATCTTATAGTCTAAGATGGCTAGTAAAGGAGATGTAATAAAGATCAATGAAAAATTAGATGATATCATGTAGAAACTCAACCCAAATCTAAAGGTTCATCATCACCTTCTAACTTAGCCACAACTCAATCTGAGTTAGACCAACCAAAACAGATCTATAGGTCAAAGAAATAGTTTAAACTTGCCACGGTGGATCTTCTATCTCACTCAATCCAAATCCAAATACTTTATAGCCCCAAAACATGATGCTGAAAGTGGAACAATGTAATTTTGATGAAGAGGATCAACTAAATTAGATTAACCATATGGAGAATGTTTTTGATCTATGTCAAATCCCATTTCGAACAAAAGCTGACCATGAAATCCTTTTATCTTGAACCTCACAAATTTTTCTAGTAGCATTAGTTATATGATAAAAGGTTAAATAATTGTCTAAGTGTCACATGGATACTTTTATGAAATATCTAGGTTAAAACATATAACATTGTCCCATTTTTGTACATTTTTTTTACCTTCAGTAAAATATGTTACATAACCAAAACATTACCAAACACATATAAATTGACCAAACATGAATTTTTAAGAGCTTCAATATATTAAGGTGCAGGGGATCAAGAATTTACCCCATTATTTTATGTTTTTATAGAATTTATAAATATTTATTTAGTACTAATATTTTAATATGTTTTTGACGACTGAGTGGGACAAAATTATATGTTTTGACCCAATTGTAAGTGGTCTATAGTTCTATTGTTTCAGATAATTACATAAGCTAATTAGAAAAGTTTTGGAAAACAAGATCAGTCAAGGATATGTTCATCAATTCAAAAACATATCCTTTTGTGTAAATAATATTATGAAAGGGAATTTTAATGGCTTATTTATTAGGGGTCTTAAGAACCACATTGAGCATGAGGTATGTATGTTTTATCCACTTAAATTTTTTTATTCTATTATAATGACACATAGTGCAGAGGAAAACATGATTTCTAGCAGGAGGTAAAAACTAACATTATAGATCATAACACCTCCAATCTATCATTATGTCAACCATTTAGACTAACAACTCAAAAAATAAAGAAAAAAAGAGAAAAAAAATTATGTTTTATATTTGATATAAAATATCAATTGGGAGATAAACGTGATGAAAATAAATTTTTTATACATTGAGGGGACTAATCAAGAAGAAGAGAATGATGAAGATGAAGAGGTAGAAGTCATTGTCAAGCCAAACTATGAGTTAGGAAATCCCTAGCCAATGATCTCATGTGATGCAATTCTAGGTGTTAGCACCGCCAAAACCCTCAAAGTGGTTGGATTATTAACAAAACAAAGGGTAAGGATGTTGATTAAATTGAAAAGTAATCAAAAGTTCATCAATCATAAATTAGTGGTGCACTTGAACTATTTTGTTTATTGAGCTTCCGAATTTCAAGTAGTGATCACTGATGGGGGTAATTTTAGTTTTTCATGAAAATAATATAACATTAAACTTGCGATAGGAGATTACTTGCTAACAATCCCCATCTATGTAATTTCCATGGGAGGAGTGACATTGTGTAAGGATTTTAATGTCTTGACACCTTAGGAACCACAGAGAGGAAATTCCTAGATTTTATCAGTGTTTTTTAGTCATAAGGTAGAAATTCCAAACTGAGTGGATTAAGAAAAAAACCACATATTTGGTTAGCTCTCACAAGATGCAAAAGAATATTTAAAAAGGTGTAAATGGGTTTGTGGAAGATTATTTTAATTGGAATAAACATCAATTAAATTCATTTATACCACCATATATGCAAGCAATTATAGATAAGGAGGTTAGTTGTATTTAGAGATATGCCAAAGGGTTTACCTTTGAAAAGAGGCCATGACCATTCCATCCAGCTAGTATTAAGGAGCCAACTGTCCAAAATCATACCTTATAGGTACCATATGTTGAAAAAAGTGAGATTAATAATATAGTAGAAGGGATGTTAGAAAGAAAGAAATATTTGTTATATTCAAGGTGCTTATTGTTATGTAGTAGTGATGGTGTATGAAAAAGATTAAAAATATTTTATGTGTCATAGTTATATGGAAGTCAATAAGTACATAGTCCAAGATAAGTTTCCTATTCCTGTAATTGATGATTTTCTAGATGATTTGCATGGTTTTGTTTACTTTATAAAACATGATATCCACTCCTAATATCATCAAATAGGAATAAGGGATGAGGCTGTTCATAAAAAAAAATTTATAGACACATGAAGGCCAATGTTAATTCTTGGTAATGCCTTTTGGCCTCATAAATGCCCCATCTACGTTTCAAATTTTGATGAATTCTATCTTTAAGCTATTCCTACATAAGTTAGTTTTATTTTTAGTTGATTATATTTTAATCTACAAAAAAGCAAGGGAGGAACACTTACATCATATAATTAAGGTGTTGGATTACCCTTGAACAACATCAGGTTTATCCAAATCCATTTTAATTATTCTTTTTGACTAAAGCAGATTGAATATTTTGGTCACATAATCTCTTATACAGGTGTTAAAGTGGATCTTAACAACATAATGACCATACTGGAGTGGAAGATTCCAATAACCATAAATAATCTCTAAGGATTTTTGGATCTTAATACTTATTATTGTATATTTGTAAAAAAATATTGACATCATATCAAAACCACTCATAACATAATTTAAAAAGGAATTTATCTATATCAATGAGGAACCTAAAAAAATAAAAAAATCATCTGAGAAGTTGAAGGAGGTGATGTGCACCATTCCAGTTTTGGATACCCTAAAATTGTTGCAAAACATTAGTTATTGAATGTGATGGTTTATGGTATGGTATGATAGAAATAATAATGTAATAGGGTTATGCCATTTCCTTTTAGATCCACCAATTAAAAGGTAAGAATATTTCAAAAAAAAATGAGATGGAAATATTGGCCATACTTCATAAAATAAAGCAATAGATACCATATCTAATGTGCAAACACTTCAAAGTAAACATAGATCAATATATTTTGAAATACTTCTTAGAAAAAATCTTATCATCAAAAGAGCCAACAAAAACAGGTCTCTAAAATGTAGGGTATGATTTTGAGATAATCTAAATGCTTATTTCAATAAATCTGGACATATTCTAATTAATCTGGACTCCAGTATTACAAGTTTTGTAAGAAATCTATCTCCATTTTTACGTATATTGGATTCCATTTTTATTTATACTAGATTTCATTAGTAGCAATATTAGATTCCAATATTGTCGTTATTGTATTTATTCTAGTTCCAATTTTGATATTATTGGATTCCAATTTCACTATAATCAGATTTCAATATCTCTATTATTAGATTCCAATTTTATTTATATTGGATTCCAATTTCGCCACTATTGGAATTGAATTTATAAATTATGATTTTTGGATTTCAATTTCACTATTTCAGGATTACTATTTAGTTTTTTTAGATTTCCCCACAAAAGTCTAATGGCCACTAACTTACATAATCCTAAGGGTTGTTAACTTACATATGGCTAGTGGTCACTAGATTACATAATAATAGCTTCCTCTTGATGAAATAATCATACTACCTACAAATTTACACTAGCCTAGAAGTAACATGTTACATAATCCTATTAATTGCTAAGCTACATAAGGCTAACAAACAATAAGTTACATAATCCTAGCTGCTGCAAAGTTACATCGGCCTAATGGCCGCAAGATATTTAAGCCTAATGGATGCTAATTTACATAAGCTTAGTATTCGCTACATTACATAATCCTAGTGGCTTCTAATTTACATAAGCATAGCAGTCGCTAAGTTACATAAGGCTCATTAACACTATAACACCTAAGCCCAACGGTTGCTAACTTACATAAGTCCTCATGGATGCTAACACACATAAGCTTAGAAGGCTCTAGGATACTTCATTTTAATATTTATATGATCAATTTGTATAATGGAAATCAATGTAATGGAAATTTGGTGGTCACTAGGAATTTAAAAATAGAATAAAATCCGAATAATGTGAACTAATTTTATGCTTTTTCATTCTGTAAATCATAAAGAACAAAATAGAGTTAAGAATTATGTTAGACACACTATTTTGAAACATGGATTTGATATTTTATTTGTATAGGAAGTCAACTCCATCAGGATAATTATATTGAAAATTACATAAGGATTGATCCCTCTTAAGGGTATCTAGTCTAGCCATATTTAACTACAAAGCATTAATTATTGTTATTGAGTTTGTTCAAAGTATTCCCTAATACCATAATGTCCCAGATTCGGTATTTTAATTTGATTTCCTTTCCATATTTTTCTTGGTCCTCCATGCCCAGATAACACACTGTCTATATCAATATGTGATGCATCACTTTATTTTCCCCCACCATTGATTTTTTCGTTAAACATTCATGAAACCTTTATGTTTCTATATTTTCTTTTCCTGTGGGTTACCACTAGCATACCCTTATCTTTTAAGCCTGTGTATTAACATCATGTACTAGAATTCATTCTACGCTACCCGTCAATATGCGTACATTATCATTAGCTGGTCTTACTAGTATCACCTTCCCATCATTCACATCCAGTACTAGGTTGAATTCATCTCGAGGTCTATCAAAAATAGGCCCAACATATATTTCCTTATCTGAAAGGAAATTTTTACTATAGTAATCTATCCATGTCAAGATGTCATGCACCCAATATCTGATCATACATTACACTATCTTGAATTTTTTTGGCCAAAAATAATATCTCCTTGTCATGCTACAATTGATAGAGAAATTCTTTAGGGCACGGAAAACATTTTTCCAATATGTAATTTTCACAACCAAGAATGCTTCTCCTCATATGTGTAACTCTTTTCCTAGTATATGATGTATGTCTGAATGGCTCTCTATAGGTCTGCCATCTCTTTTAGTTATTTGAAGGGTACCTTTAGGTAAGAAATTTTTCTCATCTAGTATTTTCAATATCTCATTTGGTTGGGACCATAATGCATCTACGAGTGATGCTTTGTACTCTATGATGGGAATGTTTTCAATGACATGGAATTTAAACATCTTTGGTTTGAGGATACCCAGGATCTTGTGGTTTCCATATATCATGAACATAAACACAATAAACATGTAATTTTTGTTGTCACTTGAAGCATTATCTAGTTATGAGTGAAACATGGGAGAAATTTTCTTTCCATATTTTACTGAGGTTTGACCATGAAATGTCAAGAAGCTTCAACAATGCAATACCCTTGTTACACGTTTTAATGATGTAAGCATAGTTATAACATGAAAGTAACAGTTTCATTGTTAATTTAGTATCATCCTATTCCACTTAACCAGACATGTGTGATGAGATATCATAATTTATCTCCACCAATTATTATATCACTGCAATAGTTGAAACACTACTTCGCAGTTGTTTTTATTTTCATGTTTTTCCATTTATTGCCCTCCTCTTTCCATTTTTCCAAGATTGTTTGTATCAATAATAGGGGCACTTCAGAATTCCATAAAATTTGTACCATGCATATTTGCATACACCCTTTCCACATAACGTCAAATTATCTATACATTGCTTGGAAGTTAGACCTACATCATAACTGCTAGTATTTATGGTGAATGCATTAAGTATTCATATCATCATCAAATTTATCCTCCAATTCAATTCTCGTGATGTTTTATATGGCATCAAACCCACATGTGAAACTTCTAAAATCACATGCCCAATCAATTTTTTCCTTTTCCATTAGATAAAGTGTCCCTTGTTTTTACTTTCATCAACGGTTTCACAATTATCAATTGTGTATGGAAATCTCACTCTATAATTGAATACAATACTTATTGTGACATTGAAGAATCTAGACTCCATTTCTCTGTAATTAAGTGTAGTTCTTGAAAGTTAAACTAGTCCATCCACAATTATGACATCTTTGAAGAGTAAATCCACATACACTCCTATTTCGAATACAGAGTTCATTTTAAACTTTACTCACACATAAAAAAGAGAAAATTAGTAACAGTGGACACTTAAATCTTAAACATATGGAGAGTTTTCAAATGAAAAATATCAATAACAATTCCAAAAATTAAAACAAATGCTTGAAATCAAAATGAAAAATAAATAAATATCTTACATGAACATCTCTATAACCTCCTTCCAAGGGTTCAATTTGTCAGCCAAATTATTGTCCTACATTTTTATGGGTGATGGTAATAATTCAATGTTGTGTAACTTCAAAATACAAATTTATGTTATTTATACTAATTATTTTATATTTACTCTATTATTTTTAATATATGTTAATATATTTAATTATAATTTACATAAAAATCTATATAAAAAATTAATGGCCACATTTTAAATGTAGACATAACATGTGTCGGTTATTTGAAATATTCGTAAGTATTTTAAAGCTAAAATCATTAAAAACCTCTAAACCGCCATCAAATTTAACCCTTGCAATATCCCTCAATCTAAATCTTGAACATCTCTACAATGTGGTTAGAATTAAAGACATTCTATAAGTTATTGTTTTAATTTATGCGAAATATCAGTTTTATTATCATCATACATATACAACTATTCATGCGTATTACCTTTTTCAAATGAATAAACACTGACCTTTAAAATCCTATTTAAATTATACTCTAAGATAGATGTCATCTATTTTACAAATTAACATTCTTGACAAACACACTTAGAAAATTTTACCTCAGTCTCTATATAAGGATTTATGTTATAAGATGACTATTTTCATACTTAATAAATTTAGTAATGATTCCTCAAAAAACTAGTTCCATTTTGATCATAATTTTTCCTCCTACATTATATATTTCATACATAAAAGTTCTCTTATTTTCCATATAAACCATTGTATTAGATTTCTAGATCTTGGAAATGTGTATATCATTTTATTCATGTAGACACATATTCCATGGATTTTAAAAGTGTTATAGCCTAGCGATTTTTTGGACTTACAACTTTCTCATACACACACTCATGTAGATATTTACTAGAAAGGTAGGTCAAATTTCAAAAGATCACTCTTCGAAGTGCTAGTGATCACACTTAGAAGTGTGATCACTTGAATTTCAAAGTGCGTTCAGTCACAGTTGAAGACTCGAGGATTGAATGTATATAAGGGATTTATTTTACCCATAGCCTAGTGCAATGGATTGTGTAATGTGGTAGCATAAAATAAACTTCAATATTCTTCAGTTATAATATGTATAAATAAATACATGTAATATCGTTAACATTGAAACCTTCAAGATCTACCTCACCGTGCCTTGTGTGTATTTTGTTATTACTCCATGTCAAACTAAAACCACAACTTTTAGATGAAATAAAGATCTTATATATTTTGATATATTCATTAACGATTCCTCATAAAACCGGTTCTATTCTAATAATATATTTTCCTCCAACATTATATATTGTGTACCTAATTATTGCTCTTATTTGATAATATAACACATTGTATTAAAAATCTTATATCCCTCTATTTATATATTTGTATCCATAAAACACATAATGTATGGCTTTCAAAATTTGTATAACCTAGTGACAACAACACTTAAATTATTTCCCCTACTGTTGAGTCCAATTGTCAAAAAGTAATACAATAAAAAAAATACATTATAAAATTATGACATCAATTCTATAGAATACTAATTACACTATTAACAAGGACTATTTTAAAAGGTAAAAATTAATGTTGTGGTTTCCTCAACATTAATTAGCCATTAAATTCGAACAATGTAAAATATTCCATTTAAAATTACGTGTGCCATTTGAAAGTAGATGCATCATTGGAAATATGTGCACTATTTGGAGTATGTAACTTTTGTCAGCAATTAATTATCCATTTAATCTAAATCAATATAATGTATTACACATGCCTTTCCAAATTCACTTGCCAAACTAAAGTGGCAGTTGGATGTTTCAGTTGTATATCTCTATAAATAGACTCTTTTAGTACATGTTTTTAAATAAATGTCTTTCTATTTTCTTCACCTAAGCACAAGGGTGACACTCCAAAGACAAGACATGTGTCGAAAATTTTGTTCAAGGTTTCAAGAGACTTTTTTTTATCTTCTATGTGTGCAAAAAATCAGTATGCATTCTCACCATCGTCCCTTCCAAAATTATGAAATTCTATAAATGCATTATTTTCAAAAAAACTTCTTTTTTCACTTCAAGTAATAAATGTTGTCCATGTGTTGGTGAACAAATTTATCAGATGTGGAAAATTAGGTGTCTCCGCCAATGTTCTCAGGGCTACACCCATATACATTAAATGGAACAACTCCCTTTATTGAATAAAAAATAATCTTATCCTATATAATATTATGGGTTGGAACAAAAGGTCGAGGATCACATAGGGACACTCCACTAAAATTGTGGCAATATGTTTGTATGGGGGTATAGGGGAGGAAATTATAACAATACAAGGAGAAGTTGGGAAATTAGGAAAGGACGATTATTGTTGTGAGTAGGAAAATTGTAGAGTTCATACCCAATAAATAGAGTAATTCAATAATTTAGTATAGAAGAATAACAACCTTGTTACAGACATCAAGACAAGATCAAAATATGAACACCAAGTTTCAGATATCTCCTTACCAAGTAAAACAACAATATCTTTATGATTTATAAACATTTACAAAATTGTATAATGAGAGGGATATAGGAACAAATGAGAAAGGTAAATAAGATAAATGTAGCTCTTATTTCTTGAAGACTGATACAAATTTCAAATACTGTAATCCAGAGTTTCTACAAAGTGAAAATTCTCAAAATCTAGGATCCTTTGGAATGGAGAGGCCATCCCTATTTATAAAAATCTAGATTAACACGTTTCACCTGTTCCACATGATTCTTAATATTATTATTCCACTTGTGACTTTTTAATTTCCCCTAGGAAAATAAAGAAGTATTTCTCTTATAGTTTTGAGAAAATACTTTTACAATTTACAATTTATGTCACTTAAGTGAATAGAATGAAATACAATGATTGCACATAATGAAGAATTAAAAGAAAGGGAGAGAAGAGAATGAGGGGATGGGATTAATTGAACTTGTTTAAGATAATAATTATGCTAAATAACATGTATATGATGATCGATAAATATTTCTTTAGCACGATGCACAGATATCGCAGACTTCTGAATAAGTTTTTAGAAACAATGTTGAAAAATTCCTTGATGTGAGCTCGTTATGATCCTAGGTATTTCTCAGAATGACCCTCTTTGAAACTTGATTGAACAACTTCCTTATCTCATTGATCTTACTCCAACTTACTTATTTCAGACCATCTAGCTCTCTAGCTCACCGAATCACCACAACTGAGATCAAGAAGATGTTTCCATGATTATGATGGAAGTTTAATTTTTCTTTTTTAGATAAAGGATCATTCTACAACCATTTTTCATCTCTTTATGTTTTTTTCATGTTTGGATGACCATACATGTCATGAATTCATGTTATTCAGCCACTTACATTTTTATCTATGCCTCGTATGTTATTTTTAGAAATTTCTCAGTGGGTGTCAGATTGAAACGGAAGTTGTCTTAAAAATTTTGAGTGTTATTTTGTTGTTTCACGCTCCAAATTTTGGGTGATTGATTTATATGAAAAACAAGGAAAATGTGAATTTCATTAGAAGGGTAATAATATTGAAAAAAATCAACCCTCCATATCTTGAAAAAATGGCAACTTCATCATGTAGAAACTGTTATCCCAAATTCATCCCTCAAGATAAATTTGGATAACTTGCATATTTTCTTCAGGATTTAGCAAGTAGAGTTGGTTCGAAGCCAAAAAATTAGGTTTTGGGGGTCTGTTTGGCTCTTCTCTAACTTCCCTATCTAAGGAAAAAAATCAAGGAGTTATAAAAATTGCAAAAATTTAGAAACATGGCTTTTTCAGTGTATTGTAGAAAATGTGGATGTTCTTGTCCTAGCTGCACAAATTTTACTGGGAAAGTTGAGCTTTAAAAATTTGAAATAGCCAAAATGATAAGGAAATAGTGTAGTGCAGAAAAAGCCAAAAAATTTGTCCTAAGCGGTCCACTGGACATCAAGATATTCGGGACACGAAAACTCGATTTTGTCGATAATAGTTGCAAAGGAAGGAGGCTTACGGTTGGAGTGGAGAAATTTGACCATGACAGACAGGTTATAGGTATGTATGGAATGAAAAAACCCATAATTACTGCAATATAAAGCAAAATTCAATTCCCGACCTTCAAACTTGAAACAACCACAACTTTTGACCCAGAGCTCCTGTTTTCGTAAAATTTGACTTTCTGGAACGAGCATGAAGCCCTCTACATTGCAGAACCTAGATTTCTTAATTTTGATGATGATAGATATATGAAAATAAAAGAAAAATATTCATCTCCAGTCAATCAAATGCTCATTTCCGTTAATTGACGGAAATGCCTGTTAGACCCAAAACATCTGCCTATACTCACAATGCCATATCTTTTGTGATTCTCATCAAAAAATTCACAAAATTGGTACCGTTGGAATTGTAGTTCTGATTCTGACACAACAAAATAAATAAATCCATAATTTGATGAAAATTTGATGGATATTTTTTAAAAATGTGGCTAGGTTCAGAACAATGTTTCATTTGGTAGTTGGGATGCATTTAATGAAGCATTAGCAAAATTTTCTCATTTTTGCAAGTTATGGGACAGTATGGGGGGCCTTTTGCAAGAAACAATACCATCATTCCAATCCATTTATGATATCTTGCAAGTGGTGGGAGGGCATATTTTAGGATTTTCATTCTCTATCTCTCTCTCTCTCCTCTCAGAATTCTATAAATTGGAGTGTTGGGCTGACTGTAAAGGGAGATAGTTTTTAGGTAGAAAAAATATGTCAATTTTTTTTTTGTGAAGAAAATGTGCTACAAGCCCTTGTAGTGGAATAATTTCATGGTGATCTAGGCCCTTATTATGTAATAGATTGAAATGTGCATATCATTGAAAGTAATAGATACAATTTTGTGGATATCTCTCCTCTTGTTATGTTTGTTTGCATTATTATTTCCCTTTCAATCACATTTCCTATATATTGTGTCTATTTATACTCTTTCCAGGATTCATTATCATTGTGCATGTATGTAACATTGCTGTGAATGTATTTTCTAGACTTTGAAGAAATGTTATCAGCCTTTCTAATATGTAATTTGCTCCAATTTTTAACACATTCGAAAGCTATACTCATTGCCTTATTTTCTTGTGTATCACCACTTTAGTGTATGATTTTTTTTCATGCACTCTCTCTCTCTAGTCCCTTGGAAAGTTAGATTAGGATTAAATAGTTTTCTTTGTATTAGAGTAGCTTGTGGCAGGTAGTTTAGGAGCAAGAACCAACTTTCTCTGGAGGTCTATCTCAAGTAGTAAGTCTTAACACTTGAATATAGTACCCATGTTATCCATTTACACCGTGAGCTCAAGCAAACACACTTGTGCAAATTGAAGGGTGTTGTGATTTGATGATAACAAAAACTAGTTATATAACCCTATAGTTTTTGGAGACCCCTCCCCCCCAAATTTTGGATGGTTTCTCCCTCTAGGTCTTCGAGAAATTGAAAATTTATTTGAATATGGAAATATATTGATAAAATAACAAAACTCATTCAAATATTGATAAATCATGGACTTCATAGAGTGGTAACTAGTTTACGCGAAACTAAATTTTTCAAGGATCATTTTCTCCAATTTTTGTGCAATTCCACCCACTGGAGATATGGAAATTAGAAAGGTACATTTCTTCAATTTTTATACTATTTCATGGCCACCATTAATGGATTCACTTATATTCATTTATCATAGAAATTCTTGCAAATGAGAAAACTTAGATCAAACGCTTAGTGCGATCACTTTCTTGGTTTAATAACAATGAGAAAACTTTGTTTTGTGTAGCCAAAGATGTCTCCATTTTTTTTAGCATTATGATGGTGATGATCTAGAAAATTGATAGGTTTAATGAAGGTTTTACAGCAGCATTCATGAATCCATGAAATAAAAATGGATTGGAAGCAAGTTTCGCAACTTCCCGGCAGCATCTCTTGGCTCGTGTGTACATGAAGGAGGAGCAATGGGAGATAGAAAAACTTGCAAGATAATTTTTCATGATCTTGGGGGGGAGGGAAAAATTCTTCCCCTCTTTTCCACTTTGGAAAGTGGAAAATTTTTACAAAAAAACGATCCTTATCCTTATCCTTCCAAGTGCACCCATTCACTGGCTGAGAGAACTAGAGGGGGTCTAGAAATAAGCTCATACAGGCTAGATTTGGGTTTTATGTGAAACCAGGTAGAAAACCAAGTGGGAGGGAATTTTTTCCCCATTTTCCCCCTTTGAATTTGAAAATGGGGGCAACAAAAGTGCTCCCTCACTCAAAGTGACACTTGGCACTCATTCCTGAGTAGGTGAGGGAGCTAGTCAAACTGGTCAAAGGGGGCTATATGGAGTCATTGGGGTCATAATGCATATCCATGAGTTCTATGGGAGGAGGGGTGGAATTTTGTGTCCCTAGTGTCCCCTTGGAAATGGAAAATGATGACATGAAAAGCTTCTTGAGTGTTATGCTAACATGTGTCCTTTAAAAAATTTTTACTAGGTACTGAAACGTGGTACCTTGGGAAGAGACTTGAAATTGACATAACATGCGCTCCCATAGGTCATTTGCTAGATTTTACTATAAATTACATTTTTAGATGAATGGAATGTATTTCAACTTTGTACTCTTCTTGAAACATCCTCAAAAGCATGATTTTTTCTCAGGATCACTTGTTGTGCATGGAAAGAATGAGTTGTCTAGAAAAATGAATGGGGTTTAATATGGTTATGATTTTACCACCAATGTAGAGGACTAAAAATAATTTGCATTTATTTTTTTTACTCATAAATAATTCCAGAGCTCTCAAAATCATCTTGTGAAGTTTAGGTGCTCTTTTGCGATGAAAGCTCCTTTAGCCTAAGAAACTGTTTTTGGTGAATTAGCAGCTAAACCTCTTATTATTCCCATAATATTCCTAAATAAAGTTTTAAAATGATCCTTTCTCTTGAATTCAACTCGTTTATGAATCTAGGGCCATCGAAAAAGCTCTGGAGATTACGCACTTGTCTTAGAAAGGCTGATGATAGCCCTTCCTAACATTGCTTGGAAATCCATTTTTAGAGACACTACTTTTGAAATAATTATATGATATTTTTCTCCCTAAATCACCTATGGGGAATGGTGACACAAACATATGAACACTCTGAATGGATAGTATAGGCTTGACACAGGGAATAGGATGACGTGGGAGGGTGTTTCTGGAAAGGTATACCATATAATTTTTTTGATACTAGGGTACGGTTGTCCTATTTTCAAGTGAATTGTTTCCATGTAAAAACATATGAAAACACCATGATACCATATTCTTTAAGTTATTTTAGAAAACAATTCTCAGTACAAATGGTTTGGCATCATTTTGTTATTCATGTTTCTTTACCATTAATGATTTGCAAAATATGTGTATATTGTGCTTGCGTGTAATGTACAAACATGTTACATGGAATTTTTTTCGCAAGAGGACTGAGAACCATTTCCTAAAATACATGTCATGGATAGAATTTTTTTATGGAAAATACAATTTGTTCAATTAGGGATTTTTTTTTTCATTTAGGGATTTATTAGACAATTAAATAGAAGAAAACTTTAAGAGCACTCTCGATAAAAGTTTTTTGACATTTCATTAGAGTTTGATTGTTGAAATAAATATTGTATTTCGAAGTTTTTTATTCAATATTTTTTTAGTCAAAAAATGTGTTATTGTGGTATAGATTTTATATTTTTTATCAGATAAATGATCTAGTAAAAGGTTTAATAGTATGAAGAAAAGTGAGAGAGGATGGAAGGGAGTTGAGTATTTGGGATACTTCTTCAGACAATCTAGGTTCAAAGTGAATTTTAATAGAGCTCATCTTAATAGATAAATAACACATATTAATCTATAATAACATCAGAGGAAGATTTGTATCCTTTTTACAAACCCATAACACCTACCAAGAACTTGTTCTATTTTGTTTTGGAAAATAATATTAGTGGTATAAATGGTGGATCAATATCCACAATACAATAATGAATATTTAAATTGATGTATGGTCATGGTGGTGCGTAAGAATCAGTGAGAAGATGAAGTTGATAAATTTGATATTATTTTTTTTCCCTTATCTTTGTCTACAAATAGTCCTCCACTACACATGCTCAGTAAAATTCAATATTTACCACATCATTGACATTGTCGATGACAATATTTTAGAGCATATTTATGTTACGAATGAGTTTCAAGTCAATTTGTTAGTGTTGGCTTATAGTGAGGTATTTATGAAAAAATATGGTTCCTCAAGAGTGGGAGAACCAAACATATTTTGGAGAACAAACTAACAAATAAATTATTTTTGGTAGGAGATTTTGATTAAAAAGGCTTATCATCTTTAACACATCTTAAACTAGTTTTAATGGTTTGTCCTATCCAACATTGTTTTTTTCTTAGGTTTAAAACCACTCTCTATTGATGATCAATAACACTTTCTCTACTCCTCTCCTTCATCCGTTTATTTTTCTTGGGATCAATACCATAAATATAAGGTAGGGATTTCACTACACAAAATTTTGTTATGTCCATACAAGAAAATTTTGAGTGTAATAGTTTTGGGTTTAAAATAGTTTTAATTCCTTTTTTTGGGGAGGTGGAAATGTATGGAAATTGTGAGATTTAATATCTTGACAACACATATCTAGACACAATTTTTTTTATCCCCTATCCCTCACCCCTGCATCCTCTTTCCTTCATCGTCATTCCTCACATACGTATCCCTCTTCCTATTTCAAATTTCTCTTTTCCCTCCTAAATTTATTTTATTTGAATTTCCCACATTCCTATTTTACCCCATCATTTGTTTTATTTCCACTAATTCACCCCTAATCCCATTTAATTAATCCCAAATCATCCTTAATTATCCCTAAACTTATTTATTTACCCTTTTTATCCTCCTTAAGAACATTTTTACTATTCCTAGGTTCCCATCCAACTTCATTTCATGTGTTCTTATCTCCCAACTACCTTTTATCTTCCCTAAGCATCCCTAACCCATATTTACCACCCAATACCCTAATTCTACCTCTCAAGGGCTCATTTTCTCGAGGAACTAATTCTTCCACCACCTAAATCAACAAACCGCCGTAGTCACTAGAGACCCATACAGGTCGTTGACCATATAAATACACCCATAACCCTCCTCTCATGAGGATGCAATTTTTGAGACTTTAGGATTTCTTGTGATCGTTTCTTCATTTCTTTGTCTTCTTTGCATCTATTTTATTACCACCTTGGAGCTTTTTTTGGAGATCTTATGCATCACTGTTGGATATTTCAATCTCTCTCTTTACCAGGTTTCATTATTTTGCATGCTTGAAGTCCCCATCACTATATGTCATCATAAAGGATCATCAAACATCTCAGAACTCATCCCACATGTTTTCCATTGTCAATTTATTTTTGCATGATAGTCATTTTAATCCATTTTCATCCACCAAACCCTAGATCACTTGCTAGTCTTCGTCAGCTCAGTGTGCTCACCTTCAACCCTATCCACTTCTTATTTATTTTCTCCCATATATCCTTTCAGTTAGCTACTTTTTGATCCCAGAATATTTTAGAAATTTCAATCTTATTATTATGTACTCATGCTACTTCAAACTTCACTTGCATCACATCCAATCATCGTCAATATGCCCCAGTCAACTTGTTCTGTAATTATCACTTTTACCATTATATTTAACATTTCTATTGTATCCTTTATATTCCCATTAGATCCAAGCTTGTTGTATCTTCTCAGCATCATCTTGAGTCTCATATCAACTTCAAAACATTACGTTAAGATCTTCCTTTTCTACATCTATTTTTTTTCCGCACTGCCCAAGTCACCATTGAATGTACCTAACAATCTTGGGTCATTGGAAACCCATTCAGGTTTGATTTATTTAGTTTAACATTTCTATTATCATATCTACATATTATCTTATATAGGTAATCTCAGACTCTCTTTTTCGGTTCAGATTCTGTTGCATCTTATCTTTTATCCACTACCATATTTTATCTATCTTTTATCAAAAAGTGGATTAACATCTATCCTAGTAAGTTTTCACTTCTCGCAACCAAAATTTTTAGGAAACCCACCATCCTATCTACTAATCCATTTACATGTTGAATTTTTTTTTTTATGTACGTAATAAAGATCATTGCGAGGAAAATATTTGTGCCCGTATCCATCATTGTATCATATAGAGGTACCCTTAAACCTTTCATTGTTGGAGTTACTTATTTTATTTGTTACCATTTCAAAAATTATGAAGGATGAGTGAGAAAATGAGTTTAACATTCTTGCATGGCATCGTGGGATCACCCTTATTTTATAAGTCTTTTCATTATTTTCATTTTCATTTCAATCTTTCATCCCTCTCTTTCTACTAACCTCATAACTGGGAGCTTCGCTAGATGGCATGCATAGTGGCTTGTTGTTCTTGAATCAACAAGATTTCTAAAATAAAAATTGAATAAAAGGAAAAATAAAATTATCCAGGTATTCTTTTTTTCCCCTATTTTATCTTTTTCCATAGCTCTCCCTTCTTTGACCTCTTTATTTCATCGAATTTCACATTTTATGTTTGGGACTTAAAAGTAACCTCTTCATACTTTCTTGACAACATAGTATAATTAGGAGGTCGATTCTATGCATTCACATATTCCAAACACATCCAAAACACACACATAAACCTAAATATCTTAAACATATTCTTCCATTTATAACTATTGGGATTTTATCACCCAATAACAAGTTGTTGCGATGTTCTTGCCATGTTATAATTTTTCTAAGTATCGATATATTCGCTAAGCGTCCGACACCCTTATTGATAGGATGCATGAAGTGTACGGGTAGGCCAAAATATCAGGCCCCATACTTGTAGTCATCGTATATTTGAGCCTCACATACCTTCAGGTATATCTAGGATGCCATCTAAAATAACTTGAAACCATCCATAGTTTGGCCATTTGCCAAGTTCCCATTTTATCCGATTTCCTTTTCTTTCTCACATTATTCTAATAAGAAAGATAATTAAAACTCTATTGTGTGACTTTTTAAAACTATTAAAAATCAGCATAGTTTCTTGTTTTAATATTTCATGGCCATTATTACACATTCTCTAACAAGAAAAATGGAACAATCCATGTCATCCAACTACATTCCTATTTCCAACATTTCTTTCCAACAAACTTTAGCTCTCTCTATTATCTCTCACACCCCCTTGGTTAATTCTTATGTAATTTCCAAACCTTCAATTTCCATTGCTCCTCTCAATGAATCCCAAGTTTTCCAAAATAACCCCCATGTTTACACTAAACCCTTTATTTTTGTTCCTTCTAGATTATATACACACCCATTTCTCATATCCTTAGATAATGTTGTACCTCACACCATCTCTCGTGGATGTGTAGAATTCAAAGAATTCCTTAATGCCAATCTCATTACTTCTCATGATTACCTTATTTCGAATTCTACTAATCTCCCCATTGAGGGACCTCCTCTTTAAAAAAATTATGCCTATAATTCTCACCCCAAGTCCACCCAAGTCCTCACATCAGAACTCACTATTTTCTTCCCAGGAGGAATGAATGAGATTTTTGTGGCACAAAAAAAACTTGGATCTCATCAATCTTCCTCTATAATCCCTCAAAATAACCAATCCACTCAATTGGTGATCCCCATTCCTCCCAATCTTCCTTGTATGAACACCAAATTGAACTCCTTGATACCCATCACATCCTCATCCATTATCTTCATCAATGAACCTACCAAAAAATTTGAAGAGTCCCATTTACTTCCTCCACCACGCGAATAACATAATTACACTTCGGTCCCCATCTCTACATCTCATGTCCACGTAAACATCATCACCTCACAACATCATTCATCAAAATCTATCCAAAATCATCAACCTCCATCTTAAAATTCCTTTCACTACATTTTCCCTAGCCAATATATTCAAATATCTCAACAACCCTATACGTATATCTCCATTAACCGCATGAAATTTCAATCCAACATCCCCATCTCAAAACAACAAAAAATTCAAACCTATTCTTTTAATTACATCCCTACCTATCAACAACATCCTATTTACCAACCCATTCAATCAAAACCCCTTGACAATCTTCCCCCTTATCAATCATCCCCTAAAACACCTACTTATCCACAACAATATCATTCTTACCAAAAACCTAACCCATATAGCTCTTATATCCCAAAATCTCATCCATTTGCTTCTAATCCTCACACGTATGTTGAACCTCTTCATGCTTTGTTAAATAGAATGTCCAATCTTAATCCACTACTGTAGGGTCTAAAACCACCTTCTCTTACAAAAAAATTTGTAATGAGCCCATCAATTCATCAGTTCCCGTAAAGCCCTATCCACCACACTGGGAGATCCTATTTTTTTCCAAGTTTAGTAGTAATGATGACCCATAACAACATCTTCGTGACTTTAAGCATGCATGTCACCTTAGTGCTCATGACCAATATTCTACCTTCCCTATGTCATTGGTTGGCCTCTCTTTAGACTTATATAACGACATTCCTAAACATTCTCTATTCTCCTTCACCCAAATCACAATATTATTCTTAGAGAATTTTTTATCAACATTATGCGTAAAATTACCATTACATACCCCTACACCATTAGACAATTTGATGAATAATCTAACGCAGACTTCATCGATAGATGTTGTGGCATAATCAATTTAATTATCCTTCTCCCTTCCATAGACTAAACTATTAAAACTATTTTCATATTCTTGTGCAAAGCATATTTCATCCACTCCTTAGATCTAATCATTCACAAATTTTGAAGAGGGATTCATTATGGCTCGTAAACTTAAACTTCACACCCTTGAATAAGGCCATGTTAAAATCTAATCCAATAAACCAAAACTTAAATTAACTAAGTCATCTAATCCTAGTGACAAATCTAAAAACATGGCTAATGATATTGTATTCAAATCTTTTTCCACATCTACATCCCACACTGAGCCTTTGCAAATGTCTCCTAGAACAAATCCCAAATATAATCATATATCTATATTTTTGACAAATTAATGGTTGTACATCTCATCCAAATTCCCCCCATCTAACTTAGTAATGACTCACGAACCAGGCCCACATGGTATCATGAGGATAAATATTGCAAATATCACAAATTCCATGGTCACGACATTAAGAAGTCTCATACCTTTAAATATATTATATAATGGGTCATATACTATGGTCACCTTGAATTAGATAATCCCAACACACCTCCCAATTAGTGTCTCGATCTCTTCAAATAACATTTCCCAAACCATACATGAAATAAATAGGCTCCTCCTCCTATGTTTCAAGAACCAAATGCCCACACAAACAACACTTTAAACCAAGAGTTAACATCATCACCTATACCTACCATTCCTTCATCCACTACACCCATGATTATTTCAGATTCTCTTATAATCTCACCTACATCCATTCCTACATATGTTATATCCATATCAACTATACCCATGAACATTGCACCCTAATCTACATTAATAACATCTACTTATTCATCCATATCTACACCTACACCACCAACATCCATTATATCTTGATCCACACACATACTTTTGACCTCAAACCTTGACAAAACAATGTGAGGGTGTAATAGTTTGACCTTTTGTTAATGATGTATGAGGGAAAGGTTAAATAATCTAAATTATGAATAGAAATAATCTAAATGAAAAATATTTAGCCCAATCATCAATATTTATTCATATCTCAATAATAAATACATTAGTATCAATTACATATATAACTTTTCTCTATTATGTTTCCTCATACATTTCTATCATATATTTCTCATATGGCACCTCATATATTTCTTCTGATTCCCCCCTATACAATGGAATAATTACAATAAATATGCTTCATAAAAAATATCCCAAGAGTCACTCCTTTTGATCATACCTTTTTTGGATTCTGTCTCATTCTATCTTGAATTTTATTTATTCCATAGATTTTTGTCATCCTCTACAACTTCCTTTAGTGTATCAAGGCTTTATCCCATTTACCATAGATTTCCTCCTTTTATCGTGGATTTCCTTAGTCTTCTGCAACTTCATCCTTCTATCCCTAGATTTCTGCAATCTTCAATAAATTTCTTCTTGTGTCTGCAGCTTCTTAAAAACTTGATAAAGAAACCTGTCAATGTCATCCCCCAACTTAAAAAAATTTCTCATCCTTGAGAGAACATAATGATGAAGAACCATGTTTTCAAAAATTTGATAAAAAATTGTTCTTCCCTTTTCTTTGAGACAAAAACGGGCATCACCTCCTAGAAACTTAGACGTCTTACGTAAGGAAATATTCCCTCTCTTGACTCACCTAAATGGTCTTATGGGATGTCACCTTGAGAGGTTGAAGCATGAACCCCCAGAAACTTATACCTCTTGCGTAAGAAAAAATTCCTTCACTCGACTCACCCAACTAGAATTATCGGACACCATGCCTTTCATCCATCTTTATGTCGGAGATGGGGGATGTAATTTTTGATATGTGGCGTAATGTTCTTCTGAAAATTGTACCATAACTCTAAATAATTATATATCTTATTTATCCATTATTAAGGTTGAGAATTTTATTGGATCAATTTATGGATTTCAGGTGGTGGTAATTTTTCTTGTACCTGACTCAATATGTTCTGAGTAGCGGTAAGGTCTTGTTGCATGTGAATGAGTGCTTTATCCAATGGTGTGCTGCATTCTCACATATCAATTATCTTCTTGGTTCATGCCATTTTCTTAGTTTGATACTTATTTTTCAGCTTAGTCATTTTTTTTCTCTAGGCTCCATCATTGTCTTTGGTGATATTATATTGTATAGATGGAACCAGAAATTATTGCTCCAACTTATCAAGGTCAGAATTCTTCTATTGATTAACATTGGGCCACCTTAATGTGTGTGTATAATAGGCCGCAACATTTTTCATCTTTGTCTCAAATGTTTTTACAGTTCCTTACATTTCTTTCCCACTTTCCTGGTTCTCCCAAGTTTGTGGCTTTAAAATCTGTTGTTTGTATTCCTCCACATCTTCTTCACATATTTTTTTATTCACTTCTTTTAATATCTCATTTACAACCTTCTATGTTGCCACCACTACCTAAATATTACAATTTGTAATGGTGTGTGGTTTGGCTACTTGAATGGATGATAGTTATTTTTGCATTGTCTCCTCCATATCAATGCAACGTTACATTTACTAATGTTTGGCACTTTTCTCCAACACCTTGTTGCACTAAGTTTTCTGAAGGGGGGAAATGTTATAGAATTGTACCTTGAATCCTTCTGTTGTTTTTTCAACTACCCCTTGTTGCAGCAGTATAGATTGATCATTTTTTATATTTTGCAGTTCCTATTTAAGTTTTTCCAATGAGTTACAAGGGGCTTGTACATGTACCATACTTGCAGAAGTGTTTACAAATGACGCTGATGGTATCAACTTTGTGTTATTTTTCCAATATGTGCTATGCTTTTGTTCATGTTCCTAGTTTTCCTTTTGTTATTCTTCTTTTTTCTTCTTTTCCTTCTCTTCTTTTTCCTTCTTCTCCTCCTCTATTTTTTCATGTTTCTTCCTTTCTTCTTCTTCCTTTTATTTCTTGTCTTTCTTCTCATGTTCCTGATTCTCTTTTTCTTTATTTTCCTTTTTTTCATTTTCTTTCTTTTTTCTTTCTCCCTTCACTTTTTCTTCTTTATATTCCTTATCCTTCTTTTCTTTTTCTCCATTCTCCTTCATTTCTTTCTCTTCCTTCTCCTTCTTTTATTTTTCTTCCTTTTCCTTCTTTTCTTTATTCTTGTTCCTTCTTATGTGTTTGTTCCTCTTGTTTTTATTTTTCTTCTCTATTTTTACTCTCTCTCTCTCTCTCTCTCTCTCTCTCTCTCCTTGTTCCTTTTCCTTCTTTTCTATTTCATATTTCTTCTTATCTTCTTCCTTCTGTTTCTTTTCTGTCCCCTGAATTTCATTTTTCTTGTTCTCCTTGAGATATCCTTATGGATTCCTCAATTTCTTCATTCTTCTTTTGATTAGAAACTTCCACATCTTTCTTCTCATTTTATTATTTTCTTTTTCTTTTATTTTCCTCTAAGTATGCTTTTCTGCCTTTTGGTTTTTGCAGAGTAACTTTGTTAGCTTCTTCTTCTATCTCTCTTTTTTTATTTCTATAAGAATCCCAATTAACTCTTCATCCTATTTGATGTGGTCTTGATCTTTGGCGGTATTCTTCTTCTTTTGTTTTATCTTTGTCCTTTCTTTTTAAGAGCTTGTAGGCGGTTTTTATTTTACCTCTACTTGTTCTTGAATTTCCTTTGTGAACTCAAGTGGAAGTAATTTAATAATATCTCCTATTACCAACCCAAAAATATCCATGTAATAAACTATAACTTTTCTTATAGCCATGTGTTCCCTTCCCATACTAGCTTAATATTCTTGGGCTACCTGGGAATTGCTGCCTAGAGATAAATATCTCCTATAATACTTATATGCCAACTTGATTAGTTGTGTTTCTAGACAATGGTCCAATTCTTAAAATTAAGGTCCCAATTGTTATATTGGTGATAATAACTGGGATGAATTTTTTTATTCTATAGAATGAAAAAATGTTTTCTATCTCTTGTGATGATTCTTTTTCTTCTTCCTTAACTGTGACTTCTTTTAATTTCTCTTTTGATGTCTTTGCTTTCTAGAATTTTGTAGTGGGTTATAAGGCACAATGGCCTTTGTCTTGCCTTATCTTATATGTATTTAGGCCTATTTTTCTAGGTTCTTCTTTTCCATATTGTGTTGGGTATTTCTTTTTGTATTCTTCCAAGGTTTCTTCAATTATCTTATTAAAATTTAGTGGTGTTGGATTTTTAGAATCCACAAGGTAATTCCTAATTTCTTCAATACAAGTAGTTACTAATTCATATGAAGCCTCATATGGAAATGGTATTATATATCATGTACATGGGATTAGAGGTATAAGGAAGGTATAATCTATATTTGCAATAAAAATTACCTCATGTTCATATTTTTCCACAATCTGTTCTAACACCCAAGCCCTGTTTGAAACTATCTGTCTTATTCTATTTTTCCACCCTAATAAAGAGGTTATTTTGGTGAATCCATCCAATTTGTTCATATGCTCTCAAAAATACTTGGCCACAAGTGTATTGGTCGGCCATTCAACCAATTCAGATTTTTGGGGTAGGGATTTCATAAAATTCATAGCCAAATACAATAACACCAAGCCATAACAAAATGTATGTGTCCTTTCCTTTATTTTTATATTATTTTAATTAAATTAAGAAGCCAATAACTCAACAATATTATAATTTGGATGGGATTTTACCATATCTAGGGCTATTTGCACGCTTATCCCGTAGGCTTCGTCTTCTCGATTTGTATGATAAATTTTTAAGAAAATGGCATTTACGGCATACCTGAGGGCATGATTATATATTTTCATAATGTGTACTCTTTGTTTTCTATTTTTTACCCCCATCACATAAGTTTTATATTACATTGCAATCTGCTTCTTTGTGATTGTTGATCGTCCTGTTGCCCATAGTCTCATAACCCTAGCCATGACTTCTATATTAATTGGGTACAATTGGTCCAATTATAACACTTGGTTATGTAACCAGATAAGAAGAACCATGATTGGATTATCTTACCTTGGAAAATACAGAATTTGACTCCCTGAATGTATCTTTAAATCACCGATAAATTTCATGTTTTGTTTATATTTGAGTTCTTTAGTAGTAGGGTTTTCTTGTAGTAGAAGATGTCTATCAACTTCGAGCCATGTATGATCATATTCTGCGATTTGAGAGTGAATGTATTTCTGCAAATCATGTGTGTTGGAAATTTTGAAGGGAATGTGTGAAAAATCTCCTTCTGGATCATGTTTAGATTTTTGGGAGTGCTTCTGAAATTTTTGTTTTGGAAGCTCATCTTGTGTGAGAATAGTAGGAGTATCCATCTTTCTTAATTTTCTTCAGCGTGCCCTAACTCCCTTCTTTTTTGGGATTTTGTTGGTTAATTATTTAATCTCCTCTTTAGATTTTTTTGTTTTAATCCTTTATGGGCTGATTCCTTTTATTTCCCTCTAACTTGTACCTACCTCATTTATTATTTTTTTCAGTGGGTTATCTTTTTGTTTTTTCTAAGGATTTTCCCTCCTTCCACATTTTATTTGTTTCACAGTTTTTCCCTTCACTTCAAGTCATTTTTTTAGTTTCCTTTGTATTCCGGTATTTTTCACTCTCCATTCCTTCATTTTTCAAATTATTTTTTACATTCTACATGTTTTGTCTTCCTACAACAGATTTTAATTTCATTCTACGGCTTTTCTCTTCCTTCTGTGACTTTCTTGTTTTGTGGTGTTATCCCTTTCATTCCGCAGCTATCCCTTTATACCGAAGGTGTTCTCCTTTCGTAATTTTTTCCTTTGTTCTGTGGTTTCATTCCCTTTACGGATTTTTTCTTGTCCCGCAAATATTCTTCCTCCGCAGTTTTTTTCCTTTGTCTGGTGGATATTCTCCCTCAACAGATTTTTTACTTTGTGCCATGGGTATTCTACTTCTGTGGATATTTCTTTCCTACGTCAACTTTTATTTTTTTTATTTTTGTTAAAGTAGGGATGCCCTTGCAGGTTTTCATCCTACCCCTCATCATATCCACCGAATTGTCAATTTTCAAATAGGGCAGTTTATTATTTTGTTTGATTTTGTTTTATATATATATATATATATATATATTTCATTATTATACTTTTTAAATCTTGGTCCATTCACATAGCCTAGTAATTCCTTAATTTGAAGGGTTTGAAGCTTCG
This sequence comes from Taxus chinensis, assembly GCA_019776745.2. NCBI lineage: Eukaryota > Viridiplantae > Streptophyta > Pinopsida > Cupressales > Taxaceae > Taxus > Taxus chinensis. The sequence goes on from CM034148.1 coordinate 653,954,973, forward strand.
TTTGTCCCGAAGGTAATATTTACTTGATAATGTAGGGTCATAGCCATCTAAATTTAATTTTTCCTGAATGTTTCCATTTTCTATCGTATAGCAATACCTGGTATCCAATGTCAAATTCTTTCTTCTTTATATGGAGGTCATGCAAACATTTTTGTCTTCTCTTTCCATGAGTTTGATTATAGGATGTAAGTAACCTTTTTTCATCTAACTTCTCTAATTAAATCAATATTTAATGAAGTGAAGAGTTTTTATTCCACCTAAATGTTACTTCTACTCTTAATATTGGTAGTACAAAATCTATAGGGACTACGGCTTCAAGTCCATAGAGTAATATAAATGGGGAGTAGTTAGTAAAACTTTTGTATGTGGTGCGGTAAGTTTTGGAAATTAATATTTAGTGCTCCACTTGGGTGATTGGATATTTACTTAGAGGTAAATATCATTGTGTAATGTAATTGTTATATTCAGTGATTTGTGAGTTACAACAATTCACGTATATAAGAGTTGGGTGAGAAATTTTTGCACGAGGTTTTCCATAGATGTAGGAGCTAACTCTCCTATATAATTGTAACTTTGTTATTCATAAATATCGCAACATTATTATTATTATTATTATTTGGCATTAGAGCGAGATTGTTTTTAATGAAGGTGTCGTTTGTTGTCAAGGGTATTGTAATATCCTGATTAATGGAATAATCAGTTTTAGAGTAAAGATTATATTTCTTTTCAGCGTAGATTCTCTAATGTTGTGTCCTCTCATATTATGTGCAAAATTTTAGTACTAGATTCATTTACCATTCTAGTTCTTCTATTTGTTTTAGTTTGTATTAAAATATATACTTCCATTCTCCTAAGACATTATTGAAATGAGTATACTCTTGGTTTTCGTTTGGTGCATTTCGAATGAGACACTGAGCATTGTGTATTTTACACCATCGTGTTACTATCAACCTTGTGACTATCACTTAATAAATGGCATGCTGATCAAAATAAATATCTTTGGACACCTATGGTCTCATCTTCATTGTAAAATAATGTCCTTACTCAATCTTACAACCGTCTCAACATTGTATTAAGATAAGAATTTATTCATTCTTCTGAGAATTTGGTATCTAATTTGAACAACAAGTCATTAGTAGATTTGAATGAAAAAATCAATATTGATTTCCTATTACCACCATTATGAAGTAAATAAGAGTTGGATCGCAAATATGATCTACAAATCATTCACATCAGTTGCTTCATTAGAAATCTACCTATGTAAAATTTTGAATCTTTAGTTTCAATATTTTGCATCCTGAGAATGCTGTAGAAAGTATGGAAAAGGAGGCGTAATTAGTGGTACAACAAAGTAATAGTGTTTCAAGTATAACTATGAAGTTGTGTGTATATGTGTATCAATCATCTACTCTTTCAGCCACAATCAATGTACACATGTACATATTCACTTAAGGGCATCTGGATGAATTGGTTCAATGAATACATACCAAACTGCCAGCTTCCCCTCTATCTTAAGAGAATTTAAAATCACAAGGCCTTTGGTTTTCTACAATCTTCCAAATATGTCTGTATTCGTTTTCACGCCACGATCACCATATTCTTCATTATTACGCATAATATGAACACTCATCTCAGATTGATCCAATACATAGAAAACACATAAAAATATTCCATAGTAAGTTGGCAAGTCTATTTGTATTTTAGTTTTTAGTTGTAAAATGCAATTTTTTAGTTAAATCCTATCCATATTCCATTTAAATAAAATCCACTCTAATATTTTCATCAGAAGTTTAGTGTTGCATAGTTATTTCATGTCATTACCATTTTCAAAATATAGAATTTATTGTCCATCAAAGATTTTCAATATATATATATATATATATATATATATAGCCTTACGAATGCATTTTCGGTTGAAACTGATGTCCAATTTTTTAAATCAACATGGACAAGTTGATTCGAAATGAAAATTTTGAAGGAAAATATTTCCATACATGACAAGTGAGAATTCAATTTCTATTGATAAACAAATATCTATGGGAGATTGTGGAAGGAAAAGTCAAGAAACCAAATGATGGAGATGAAGCAGCAAAATGGGAAAGTAAGGATAGAAAAGCAACATCAATCATAGGCCTAGGATTATCTAATGCCTACTTGTATCACATAAATCTATAAAATATATCACATGCCATGTGGACAACTTAAGAAAAAATTTTGGGTCATAAGTAGAGAGTGCAACAGTGGCAATCAAGAAGAAGTTATTCGAACTCAAAATGGAGGAAGGTGACAACATGGTGAAATACATAAGTAAGTTTAGTTCTATTTTAAATCAATTAGCTAGAATAAAAGTAGATATTCTTGATGATGATCAAAAATTTGTATTACTTAATAGAATGCCTCCTACCTATTCTAATATGGTCTTCACTTTGAGAAAAATAAATCCAAGTGTAGATGATTTAATTTCTCCTCTGATAGAATAAGAAAATAGAACCAGGAAGATTGATCCAGAGGAAACTATAATGTATGGTAGAAAAGAATCATATGTTAAAGGAAGATTCAATCCCTTTTTAAGAAAGAAATAATCAACCTCCTAATATCCACGAAAAATTATTTTTCACTATTATAATGCTCATGGACATGTTATTATGTATTGTAATAAAAGAGCACAAGATATACTTGATGGTAAATTGAAGGCTAAAGCCTTTATTTATGAAAACATAGACGAATAAAATCATTTGTAAACGAGGTCTATCCACTCTGATAATGAGGAAAAAATGCTCAACATAGTGCTGAAGACTTCTTGTATTAAGTAAAGAGTGCATATAATGGAGGATGGAGTCACAAGAGGTTGGAGGTCGATCAATGACCTCTCTTCATTCACTAACGATGGGTCCACATGAAGCTTTGATGACAATGTGTGTGTGTGCATGTGTGTGTGCGTGCATGCGTGTGTGTGTGTGTGTGTATGTGAGGTTGCTTTCTATTTTAGATCTGGATTTTGTTTCAGTGGTGCACAATATGATTTAATATTTCCTATTTTGTGTTGAATAAGTGAAAATTTAACATTGAGGGGGGGAAATGGTTTCAATGTTCCATTTTCAATTTTCCCTCTTCTCATATTTTTATTTAGTAAGCAGTGTTTCCTACATAATTCCCTAAAGGAAAAACATAGTGGAAAGATGAAATCATATAGGAAAAGAAACATCATGATATTTGGGTTATTGGTTCTCCTGTAAAACCATCCTTTTTTGAGGTTATTGGTTTTCATGTAAAACCATATTGTTGAGGTTATTGGTTGTCTTATAAAACCATCCTTGTTGAGGTTTTTGGCTATCATATGAAACCATCCTTGTTGAGGTTGCCGGTTGTCCTAAAAACCATCTACATCATGAGCATGTATGGGAGGAAAGCTACAAAGGAAGTGTGTTTGTGTTTCTCCCATGTTTGCACTAATGGGGGGAATGTTAGGAAATTAATCTTTAGTGCTCCATTTGTGTGATTGAATATTTAATTAGAGGTAAATATCATTGTGCAATGTAATTGTTATATTTGGTTAGTTGTGAGTTACAACAACTCGCGTATATAGGAGTTGGGTGAGAAATTTTTGGAGGAGGTTCTCCGTAGATGTAGGAACTTCCACTCCTATAAAATTGTAACTTTTTTAATTTATAAATATCAAATAATTATTATTGTTATTTTTTATGTGGCGGTCATGCCAAGATTTTTGTCTCCACTTTTCTTGAGTTTGATTATAGGTTACTAGAAAAAATATTTCATCCAACTTCTCTAATTAAATCAATCTTTCATGAAGTGAAGAATCTTTATTCATCCTAAATGTTACAACTATTCTTAATATTGGAAGTACAAACTCTATAGGAATCATGGATTCAAGCCCATAGACTTATCTAAATGGGGAGTATTTAATCATCCTTTTGTATGTGCTGTGGGAAGCCCATAAGGCTGCAGGTATCTTCAAATCCTAGTTTTCTTTTTGTAATGAACATATTTTTGCAAGTAAATTCTCCAATACATTATTAAAATTTTATTTCATCCCATTGAGTTTTGGGTGATAAGGTGTACTTCTGTTATAGTTTATCATGGATTTTTTGAGTAATTCCCTCACATTATCATTCACAAAATGTCTCCCTTGATCGCTTGTAATACTTAAAGGACATCCAAACCATGTAATTATATGTTCATTGTTAGAGTAGGTATTTACCTTAGCTCATGTTCACCTAGGTACTTTATTTACCTTTATTGTATTTATCCTCACCCACTTATGTGTGTGGATATTTCTTTTATCTTATTTAGATATTAGGAGATATTATCTATTTGTTAGGTATAGTTCTTTCCTTGGTCTATTGTATTGTCTAGTTCTTTCCTTGATCTATGGTATTGACTAGATCCTTGATGTTTAGTTCTCTCCTAAATCTATGGTCTTGACTAGTTATTTGATGACTAGTTATTTCCTTCATTTATGGCTTGATCTACGACCTTGACTGGTTCTTAAATTGTTATTGCTTTCCTATTTAAGCAAGGCACATTCTCAATGTATTGCATTGACTTCCATAATAATATATGATATTGCTTCTCATTTGTTTACAAAGGTTTTATGTAAAGTTATTCTTGCGAATTGCTTTCATCTTATAGATCATGGTGTTTGATTAGCATCTGTGTTCTTGGATTAGTATGATCTGGTTATCATTCTTTTCATGGTACCAGAGCTGGAGATTGCTATCGACATCCGTCTGTAAGTTTTATTTTACAAATAAATTATTTGTGTATTCATATATTTGAGATTTGGTCGTATTTTGTTGTTGCATGAATTTTTATGCAAAACAAAGTCTTCCATTGGATCCAGAAGGTGTGAAAACCCTAAGATCGATTGTAAACTTGGTCGTTTCTGTGGACAGTCATTTTTAGGGTTTTTTTGTTGTTGTAAGGAAGCACACTAGATTTTCTCGAGATTCGTGCCCACCAGAAACGAAATCAAAGGATTATTTTTTGCCTTCTTTTGCAAAAGTGCTTTTTTTTTCGTGCTCTTTCCGTTGGAGTTATTTATTTTGAGACTTGCACTATAATTATAAAGTGCCAAATATGGAGGAGTGTTGTAATCAATTGTGGATGCAATTTTGGCTGAGCCTGACATCCTAAATTTTTTGGAGTTGCATTTTGTACCTGTCATTGATTCTAAGAATGATATGTTTTTCTTTGAAGTATGTGGACTTCAAGAGGATATTGTAAAATTTTTAGAAGAAAATAGATTGCTCAAGCAATGAAATTATCTTCTAGAATCACTCATTCACGATAAGGATACAATAATACACTCCCAGCAGAAAAAACTTGCTAGCCTACATCATCACCATCATATTATGGACAACCATATCCATGCTCCTAGTCCACTTGCAGTTGTTGCTCTTGTACCCACTGACATTGATCTGCCAGTCTTTGAGCTTGAACCTACTTTTGATGCTTCTAAACCTATGAGGCTTGTTACTGCATGCTCTTTCACATCTGTGCCTATTACAATACCACATGTTGTGCATCCTACTTCTACTCAATTACATGGATTTTTTAAGAAACATACCACTATATTCAATTCTTGCATGCTCTGTTCTATGGATCTCAATAGAGGAGTCATTGGCAGACATTCACAGGGTATTGCTTCCTCTATTCCACATGTTAAGTGGAATTCTCGTCATGACATTGGTTTTCGAGCATATACTTCATTAGGATCACACATTTACATAGATCTTTTTTTTCTCTCAACTCTTTCTGAGGATCATGAGCAACACATGAGATATGTACCTTCACTCAGGATTGAGAAACCTAAGATTTCAGCTGTCAAACATGATCAACCTGACACACATTCTGATGTTCTTTTGCATGCACCCATTATGCATTTTGCACCAAGTCATATGCAGGAATCTTCTTCATCCATCTGTGTTGATTTGGGGTGGATATCTAATCACTCATGGTGGCAACATAGGCATTCGTTGAGAGGACTCTACAGGCATGGCTCCTCCACCATTCGGCCTCTTGCTCCACTTTCTATACCTTCTACATGATGATGTTTCTTGTTTTGAGAATTTTTCTTTAGCAGGTGTAGTGTATCTCTCTTGTTTGATGAGAGATTTTGTATCTGTATTTTCTACGCTTTTGGCATGTTGACAGTATCTCTTGTGAGGGATCTATTCTGATGAATTCCAGTGTTATTTTTTCAGTGTTCAAGTAGTTGATTTTGGGAAACTCATACAGATTTGTAGCGTCACTCCACCCATTCAGTAGTATGGGAGGATGTGGTGTTGATCCCGCTTCTTTGGGTTTTATGTCCTTACCTTATTACCTTGGATTTTTTTGGATCGTGACACTCTGGATTGTGTCCTTGCCTTGTTGCTTTGGTTATTGTTCTTGGATCATGGCACACCTATTTACAACACTTGATCGAATTATGTTTGGTGTTTTTTAACACTTTCAACATCACTCTATTGACAGTATCCTTGTATGGAACTATTCTGGTGGAGCCCAGTGTCAGTTTTTTTTGAGTTTTGTGATTGAGCAGTGGATTTAGACCATAGTGCACACAAAAATTCTTCAGCATTGTACAAGTTTTTTGAGCCAAGCTTCTTGGGATGCCTTGGAGTGGGTTTTTACTCTCTTTTACTTTGTTGTTACTGGTTTTAGGTATCTTGTGGTGTCCCTTTTTTCTCGGTTATTGTACATGAGTACCTCATCAGGCCTAGTTTTTGGTACTCATACTATGGACATGCCACATCTTTTTTCACCCCTAGCTTCACTTAAGGGGGGGTTTTAGAGTAGGTATTTACCTTAGCTCATGTTCACCTAGGTACTTTATTTACTTTATTGTATTTTTCCTCACCCACTTATGTGTGTGGATATTTCTTTTATCTTATTTAGATATTAGGAGATATTATCTAGTTGTTAGATATAGTTTTTTCCCTGATCTATGGTATTGACTAGATCCTTGATGTCTAGTTCTCTCCTAAATCTATGGTCTTGACTAGTTCTTTGATGACTAGTTATTTCCTTCATTTATGGCTTGATCTACGACCTTAACTGGTTCTTAGATTGTTATTCCTTGCCTATTTAAGCAAGGCCCATTTTCAATGTATTGCATTGAGTTCCATAATAATATATGATATTCGTGAATGAGTGATTGTAGAAGAGAATTTCGTTGCTTGAGCGATCTATTTTCTTCCACAAATTTTACAATGTCTCTTGTGAGGGATCTATTCTAGTGAATGTCAGTGTTATTTTGTCAGTGTTCGAGTAGTTGATTTTGGGCAACTCATACAGATTTGTAGTGTCACTCCACCCATTCAGCAGTATCGGAGGGTGTAGTGTTGATCCTGCTTCTTCGGGTTTTATGTCCTTGCCTTGTTACCTTTTCTTTTCTGTGATCGTGACACTCTGGATTGTGTCCTTGCCTTGTTGCTTTGGTTATTGTTCTTGGATCGTGGCACATCTATTTGCAGCACTTGATCAAATTATGTTTGGTGTTTTTTTACACTTTCAACATCACTCTGTTGACAGTCTCCTTGTATGGAGCTATTATGGTGGATCCTAGTGTCAGTTGTTTTTGAGTTTTGTGATCGAGTAGTGGATTCAGACCACAGTGCACACCAAAATTCTTCAACATTATACAATTTTTTGGTCCGAGCTTCTTGGGATGCCTTGGAGCAGGTCTTTACTCTCTTTACTTTGTTGTTAGTGGTTTTGGGTACCTTGTGGTGTCCCTTTTTTCCTAGTTATTATACATGAGTACCTCATCAGGCCTAGTTTCCGGGACTCATACTGTGGACATGCCACTTCTATTTTGGCCTGTAGCTTCAATTGAGGGGGTGTGTTAGAGTATGTATTTACCTTAGCTCATGTTCACCTAGGTACTTTATTTACCTTTATTATATTATCCTCACCCACTTATGTGTGTGGATATTTCTTTTATCTTATTTAGATATTAGGAGATATTATCTAGTTGTTATGTATAGTTCTTTCCTTGATCTATGGTATTGACTAGATCCTTGATGTCTAGTTCTCTCCTAAATCTATGGTCTTGACTAGTTCTTTGATGACTAGTTATTTCCTTGATTTATGGCTTGATCTATGACCTTGACTGGTTGTTAGATTGTTATTTCTTTCCTATTTAAGCAAGGCACATTTTCAATGTTTGCATTGAGTTCCATAATAATATATGATATTCGTGAATGAGTGATTGTAGAAGAGAATTTCGTTGCTTGAGCGATCTATTTTCTTCCACAAATTTTTACAATGTCTCTTGTGAGGGATCTATTCTAGTGAATGTCAGTGTTATTTTGTCAGTGTTCGAGTAGTTGATTTTGGGCAACTCATACAGATTTGTAGTGTCACTCCACCATCTCAGCAGTATCGGAGGGTGTAGTGTTGATCCTGCTTCTTCGGGTTTTATGTCCTTGCCTTGTTACCTTTTCTTTTCTGTGATCGTGACACTCTGGATTGTGTCCTTGCCTTGTTGCTTTGGTTATTGTTCTTGGATCGTGGCACATCTATTTGCAGCACTTGATCAAATTATGTTTGGTGTTTTTTTTACACTTTCAACATCACTCTGTTGACAGTCTCCTTGTATGGAGCTATTATGGTGGATCCTAGTGTCAGTTGTTTTTGGGAGTTTTGTGATCGAGCAGTGGATTTAGACCATAGTGCACACAAAAATTCTTCAGCATTGTACAAGTTTTTTGAGCCAAGCTTCTTGGGATGCCTTGGAGTGGGTTTTTACTCTCTTTTACTTTGTTGTTACTGGTTTTAGGTATCTTGTGGTGTCCCTTTTTTCTCGGTTATTGTACATGAGTACCTCATCAGGCCTAGTTTTTGGTACTCATACTATGGACATGCCACATCTTTTTTCACCCCTAGCTTCACTTAAGGGGGGGTTTTAGAGTAGGTATTTACCTTAGCTCATGTTCACCTAGGTACTTTATTTACTTTTATTGTATTTTTCCTCACCCACTTATGTGTGTGGATATTTCTTTTATCTTATTTAGATATTAGGAGATATTATCTAGTTGTTAGATATAGTTTTTTCCCTGATCTATGGTATTGACTAGATCCTTGATGTCTAGTTCTCTCCTAAATCTATGGTCTTGACTAGTTCTTTGATGACTAGTTATTTCCTTCATTTATGGCTTGATCTACGACCTTAACTGGTTCTTAGATTGTTATTCCTTGCCTATTTAAGCAAGGCCCATTTTCAATGTATTGCATTGAGTTCCATAATAATATATGATATTCGTGAATGAGTGATTGTAGAAGAGAATTTCGTTGCTTGAGCGATCTATTTTCTTCCACAAATTTTACAATGTCTCTTGTGAGGGATCTATTCTAGTGAATGTCAGTGTTATTTTGTCAGTGTTCGAGTAGTTGATTTTGGGCAACTCATACAGATTTGTAGTGTCACTCCACCCATTCAGCAGTATCGGAGGGTGTAGTGTTGATCCTGCTTCTTCGGGTTTTATGTCCTTGCCTTGTTACCTTTTCTTTTCTGTGATCGTGACACTCTGGATTGTGTCCTTGCCTTGTTGCTTTGGTTATTGTTCTTGGATCGTGGCACATCTATTTGCAGCACTTGATCAAATTATGTTTGGTGTTTTTTTACACTTTCAACATCACTCTGTTGACAGTCTCCTTGTATGGAGCTATTATGGTGGATCCTAGTGTCAGTTGTTTTTGAGTTTTGTGATCGAGTAGTGGATTCAGACCACAGTGCACACCAAAATTCTTCAACATTATACAATTTTTTTGGTCCGAGCTTCTTGGGATGCCTTGGAGCAGGTCTTTACTCTCTTTACTTTGTTGTTAGTGGTTTTGGGTACCTTGTGGTGTCCCTTTTTTCCTAGTTATTATACATGAGTACCTCATCAGGCCTAGTTTCCGGGACTCATACTGTGGACATGCCACTTCTATTTTGGCCTGTAGCTTCAATTGAGGGGGTGTGTTAGAGTATGTATTTACCTTAGCTCATGTTCACCTAGGTACTTTATTTACCTTTATTATATTTATCCTCACCCACTTATGTGTGTGGATATTTCTTTTATCTTATTTAGATATTAGGAGATATTATCTAGTTGTTATGTATAGTTCTTTCCTTGATCTATGGTATTGACTAGATCCTTGATGTCTAGTTCTCTCCTAAATCTATGGTCTTGACTAGTTCTTTGATGACTAGTTATTTCCTTGATTTATGGCTTGATCTATGACCTTGACTGGTTGTTAGATTGTTATTTCTTTCCTATTTAAGCAAGGCACATTCTCAATGTATTGCATTGACTTCAATAATAATATATGATATTGCTTCTCATTTATTTTCAAAGGTTTTATGTAAAGTTATTTTTGCGAATTGCTTTCATCTTATAGATTGTGTGTTTGATTAGCATCTATGTTCTTGGCTTAGTACGATCTAGTTATCATTCATTTCATTCAAAAATGAATCTTGTGGATGTATTAGCAGTACAATATTTAGTTGGGATAGATTCTACCCATCTTATTAGATACTTTTTCCCTGTAATAATGAATCTTGCTTGAGAGTGTCTTGCGGTTGGGTTTAATAAGTCCAATGAAATCTTTAACCCATTTTTCAAATGGCGCTACTGCCAAGACTATTTTTAAAGGCATATAATATTGGGCACTTAGTTTTCCCACATGCTGTAAAATGTCGCAATATGTTTCATTTTTGTGTGCATATTTTAATAGTGTAGGCCACCACAATCCGACCATCATCTCTTTTCTGGTTGTTTTATCTTCTCTACTATGTCTTCCAGTTATACCTTCATGAGATTCTTGTATTAAATTATTTCTTTCATGTTCTATGGCTACTCTTCTAGGGACATTATATTTTCCTTTCTTATATAACTATCCATAGATGAAAGTAAAGGGGAAATCCTGACTTAATAAGTTCCTCTTGCGTTATTTTGTATATTCACTGGGGAATTTTTCTTTTGTGAGTAACCATGCGATATCATCAAATTATTTTGGAATGGCCCATATTCCTAATAGATGTGCACCAAGGAAATCATCATCAATTCAACCTTCATCTTCTCCCATTTCTATTCTTGACAAATAGTCTGGTACATTATTCAATTTACCTAGTTTGACTGTGATGGTAAAGTCAAATTATTGAAATAGCATTAACCAATGACATAACCACCCTTGCAGTACTGGTCTATTTAATAAATATTTCAATAGATCATGATTTTTTTAAGAAAATAAATGATGTAGCCAATAAATACTATCTATACTTGTGTAGGGCATAGACCATGCTAAACACCACTCTTTTCTCTAGTTGAGTAATTCCTCTTTGCCTTGGCTAACTTTCGGCTTGCGAATGTTATTGGATGATCAAATTTTTCTCTTGGTTATGTGAACACAATGCCAATGGCAATGCCAGATGCATCTACATGGACATGAAAAGGAACTTTCCAATATGAAAATATTAACATAGGTGCATGTAAGATATTATCCTTCAGATTCAAAAGCATTTGCACATTGTTTTGTCCATTGTATTTTCTTCACCATCTCTTCCAAAGGTGTAATAATATCCACATAATTCGTGATAATTTTTCTCTGGTATCCTATGTATCCAAGAATTTTTCTTACTTCTTTTTTTGTTTTAGGAGGAGGTGAAATGAAAATGACTGAAGTTTTTACTGGATCAATTAATAACTCTTCTTTACAAATTATATGCCCCAAGAGTGTACCAAATGGTGTCAATAATATACATTTATTCATATTGAGGGATATATGCAATACTCTACGTCATTAAAACATAATTCTCAGCACTTGGATATGGTTTTTCAACATTCCATATATGGTACAGTCATCTAGGTATACCTCTAAGATATCATGGATAAATTCATTGAATGCATTGATCATTATTCTACTAAATCTTGCAGATACATTATTTAGTCCAAATAGCATGATAGTGTACATAAAATATCCCCATTCTGTAGTGGATGTAGTTTTCAGTTAGTCTTCAAGGGTAATCAGGACTTGATAGTAACCGGAGAACCCATAAATGAAATAGTAAACTTCTCTTCCTTTTACGTTCTCTAAACCTACTTCCGTCAAGGGAGTAGTAAATGGTTCATGTGCACAAGATTTATTTATCTCTCTATAGTCCACACATACTTGAATTTCTCATATTTTCTTATTCTAAATGACCATAGGACTTATACAATCTAAATCTTCAAGCGGTTTACTGATTTTTGCATTCATCATTTTTTTAATCTTTGTTTTGAATTTAACCTTAAGGTTGGGATTTAATCTATAAGACCTCTTCTTTAATTGTTTAAACCCTTCCTTACTTCAAATTTTCATGGCCCCAACTTCTTTTTGTATACCTTTCAACTCATTAAAGTCTTTAGGGAATATATCCTGGAATTCCTGAAGAATTTATACTACTTTTTTTACTTCTTCTTATAACAAGTAGTCTTCTATCTTAGAAAGTTTTTCATCTCCATTTGTGCCAATATTTCAATTCCTTATCTTCTGAGGCTGGTAGTAGTATTTTTCTCCCTCTGTTTTTGTCTCCACTACTATATTTCCCCATCTATTGTCGTATATCTCAATTTTTTTTTACGTTTTCATCTCTCTTGTTTCTTAACTGCAAATCAAAGTGCCATCTTCTAGATTTTTTTTTTCATTAAGGTTATTTATTTTTTATTTCTTTCACGATTTTTTTTCTATGGTTTCTTCTAGAGATAATAATTAAAAGGTCCTAATATTTTTTAACTCCTGAAGGATGTTAAGATCTGCATCTGAAAATTGAATGTATGAAAAAAACCTTTTACAATCAAATCCCAACTACTTGTCTCTCATCTTACATCTTGGTACATTTACCATGATCAAGGAATGGGTCCTAAAGTATAGATAAATAATATATTCAATACCAAAGGAGAATGTTCACCACATATTTTCCAATGTCTTTGGAATAGTGGAATATTTTTTTATTGATCAATTTCAACGGTATATTCAGGTATGGCCGCGTAAGAATCCTCACTCTCTAAATATTGTTTTTTATTAATGTAGTTAAAGAATTACAATGAGAGATAATAGTTTTTTGAGTCTCCCACCATCTTGCAATATTAATTGTAAGAGTGTCATATGTGGCTTCCATTTTTACTTTCTCATTTCGAAATTTCTGTTCCATTTGATCTAGATAACCTTCTAAGTCTCAAAGCCCTAAGTATTTTGGTAAATTTTGATGGGACACTCCATGGATTTATCTATAAACTCTTTTAATTGGAATTTCTTCTATCTCTTCTTTTGTAGAGTAATATTCATCTTTTGCCTCAAATTTGTCTTGAGCGGGAAAAAAATTGTCATCTATGGTATCAAAGTCATCATGATCTAAGGTAATTAGGGGATGTGGTATCCTTCTTGTATAACGTAATTGTCTTATTCTTGATTTTGGGAAGTCCTGTATTCATGCTTCAACAACATTATCTTAATTTTTAGTTGTGGATTCAATTTTGAGATAAATTTCTCAATTTGAATTTATTTCAAAATCCTTCTCGATATTTTAAAAAAAATCAAATTATATATTCCTTGTATATCATAAAAATATTCTCCTTCAGTATCATTCCACATCTCTTTATCCCATGAAACACTCATCCCTATGTACATAAATTCCATCTAGTTATAATGTTACTTCCTCCTCTTCTGAATTTAATGTTCCATTACAATCTACAAACTACTATAAAGTGAGAATAGCATTGTATGATTTCTTTACAGTTACATTGTTAACATCCTTAAAGTTAACTAGCTTATTGATTCCCATAAAATTAACTTCGACATTATTTAGTGCTCCTAAGGGTTGTTTCGATGAATCATCTTCTAATTCAATGAAGTATCTAGAAGGGAGGCTTTCTTAGTCTCTCCTAAGTAGTTTTTGACATCATATTGACATCTACGCCAAGATCAAGAAGCACTTTTGTAATAATAGTGTCAAATATATTAACATCCAAGTATATGGTAGATTTTTTCCATGTTCTTTGTGTTCGGAACACATTTATATTTTTATTATGATGTCTTACTTCAATTCTTTGAGCATGAAAGTTCTTATCATCCTTATTCCAATACTAGCTAAATTGTTTCAACTGATCAGTAAGACCGTGTTTGAATGTTAATCTATCTATCTCCTTAAGAGCAATGATCTCAACTTCAATAAAATAGTTATTTTCTATTTCTTCTTGAGCTTGTGTGTTATTTACTAATACTCTACTTTTATCGACTTCTTTCTCATGAAATTCTGGTCTAACATCATTAAAATCCCATTCTTCACCACTAGAAGAACTTTTCTACTGAGAAAACCTGATTATCTTCTTCTTTGAAGGTAAATACTCCTTCCTCTCTACATTTCTAGTTATAACTACGGCTCTATATTTTGGTTCTTCAATTTCCTTTGCTTATTTATATTATTTCCTCCTAAGATAACTTTCTTAGCTTCCCGCTTCTTGTTCTCATTTTCTGGTATGCTTCTTGAGCTAGTTTCTCTTTCCTTTTGTTTTTCTATTTCCATATCATTCCACGGTATCTTTGTGACATTTTAGACATTATTCTTAGAATATATTCCAAATTCTTCTGTTTTTGTGCCTCCATGCCTATAAATCTGAGCTTCTTTATGATAGCTTCAAGAATTATGTCCTCTTTCATGACAAAAACTGTAAGGGCCATGCTTTTTTCAATTCCTGGCTAAATGTTTGTCTTGTCCATATTTGTAGCAATTCAAGTGTCTTCTATCTTGATAGCCACCTCTTGGGTTATCTCTTCTTTTGACATCCTTGACATCCTCTTCCTCATTGATAGTTATCATATCCACCCCTATATAATCTTCTATAACTTCCTCTGTAACCTCCATGGTATCCTCTGTCATTATATCCTTAATAGTTATGATTGTTATTATTCCCCAGATAGCCACCTTCGAATTATGGTTGTCATCCTTGTTGATGTGGATATTGAGGGGAGAATATTTCTTATTAAAAAGGTGGTAGGTTAATTGTAGGAATTTATTGTGAAGATGGGGGAGGACTAGGTGTTGTATTTTGTATTTCTTCCATCACGCTACGAGTATTGTATTCTTTTAGGTCTTCAAGATCTTCTACAGAGGAGCATATATGGTGATAATGATTTTATGATCCACATGCTTTGTAGTAAATCAATTGATTAATGGGTGGAGCTACCTCTAGTAAATGATAAGTATCCTGAGTGTGTTGGTCCCATAATGTACAAATTATGCACCATGTTCTTTCTGTCGGGTTTATGGTAATAGAAGAATATTTTTGTGATTAGTGTTTTTTAAAGGTTGCAACTCCCTTTTCCTTATCTAAGTAAGGACGATCTATTGTTTTGTTTCCTTCTACATAACACAATGTAAACCATATTTTAGGCATTGTGTTACTTCTTTATGAGTAACTCTTTTTAAGATCTTCAATTCTCTAGATATCTTGTTGGATTTTTATCTTGGATAGCTCAAGTTGTACTTTATCCAATTCTATTTTTAATGATGTCTCCCCTTCTCTTCACCATGGTTGTGCCTCCAATCTAATAGTCATCTCTATTACTTCTGATTGTTTTTTGAAAGTTTTTTCATCCATTGTTTCTTTGATATAAGGGATGAGTCTTAAAGTAACCATTCAATACGTTTTTTTCTTGTGAGAGGTTCCTCCAACATCCTAGTTACATTTTTGAATCTATGGCTAAATTCCTTAACAGTTTCATTATATCCCTAAACAAGCTCTCTCATTTTAATCACTCATTGTGATGGTGCTTTAGGAAAATTAAAATCCATCGTAAAACCCTTTTCAATGTTATCCCCATCTTTGGTTCCTTGTGTATATGTATTCATTTACCATCGTAATGAATCATCTCTTAGAGTGCCTATGAAATCATATAATTTCACATTGTTGTCTATGATGTTGTTACTCTTCAAGTATGAATATAAATAAATAAATTATCCACAACATCACTGGTATCTTTGTCAAACACTAGTAACTTAATCCTCTGGGAAATTTTTCTGACCAGTAGAGAATGTACTTAAGGCTAACTAATTGACTTCTGTTTTAGCGGTTTTACTTTTTTTGATTGATTATGAACTACTTTTAAGCTACTCTTTCTTCCTTTGTCTCTGGCTAGATAAATGTCAAACTATAACTCTCCTAATAATTCATTGAATTCTCTTACAACTTCTTCTCTCTTCTCACTTTCTTCTTCTAATTTTTGGTATCTTTCCATCAAAATTTCTCTCTTTTCTATCTTCTGAATAGGTGTTCAAAGTGGCACATGTAATGGAAAACAATTCAAGGGGGTCATATCCTTTGGGCTTGTGTGGTGGTAGGGGGATGCATCTTTAGTTGGAAACTCTTTATAACTACATATTTCCACAAATAACTTCCTACCTTTACTATTTCTTAACCTATAATTGTCTTCTAATCCTTAGTCATTCATTTTCTTATTTTGTTTCTCTTTCTCTTTCTCTTGTTTCTCAACATTATATTTTTCTTCATCTTCCTCACCTACTATTTTTATTTTCTCTCCAAATTATTCAATCAAATTTTTTATACCGGTAACTTCTTCTTCCTATTCACCTTTTTCTTTAATTAATAATGGATCTTCTTTCCTTGTCTCATCCTATCTTGTCGTGTCTACTAATTCTCCTAAATCTCTTACTAATATATATTTCCTTGATAATGCTTGTTCTATTGGAATATTTAAAAAAAATTGTACCATGGGGAATCAAGGCATAACAAAAACTTGTTCTCCACTCACTGAAAGTATTATAGAAAGACTCTGTGTGTCTGCCTCCATTTCTAGGTTAGTCAATGTTGGCCTCCACTCAAAGTGGGTTTTTTTCTTCCCTCCTTTCTTCGCACTTTACTCCCTTGTTAGTTTAAGTTTCTATAACTTCTTCATTAACTCCTCTCCAGCTATCCTTACTTTCTCTTCCATCCTCCTCATTTTAGTTATAATTGTTAAAATAAAAACTCTCCTTAATACTATTAATCCTGCCTTTTTCAATTATGTAATTTTGCTGATTTTTCTTCTCTTCATGTCATCCTATTTTTTCTATCCCAACCATAACCCCATTAATTCTTATTATTTATGTCTCTTGGATCACCTCCCTTCACTTACACCATCTTGTGGTGCCTATCCCTTAAAGGAAATTTTCCTTGCTTCTGATTAAACCTTTTTTAATAATAAAAAATTTAATTAAGAATGGAAGTAATTTAATAAATCATCCTCTTACTCCACTTAAAAATTTCCTTTTCTTGTAGTCAAAGTTGTTCCAACCCTGTATGGCCCAAGTAATTATATATGAATCTAATTAAGTCTTGTACCAATAATTTATATTTATTTAGTCTAAGGCTCATCAAGATTTCTAAGAATATTTAAGTTTTCTTGATTCCACTCAAATCATTTCCTTAATTGCAATCTTGACCACTCTATTCTCTTAGCGTGCATTAGTATGCAAGGCCACAACAAATGTTTAAATTGGGACCAAAAATCTTCTCCATATTCTCCAAGTACTTCTTCCCTAGTTATTTTATACGTCACTTTGAGTCTCTTTACTTCTCCTTTAACAAATGCATCTATTTGATTTTCCCACCAATCCTCTATTTTTGTTAGTGTTGGTTTCCAATATCCTCATCTTGATATTTTTCCTAACATCTAAATAACAAAAGGAACCTAGGATAAGACACCAAATATTTACCTTAAACCTCAACAAGAATGTGAGGGTTAAGTAGTTTGAACTTTTGTTAATGATGTATATGAGAAAAGTAAACTACTCTAAATTGTGAATAGAAAGTATGTAAAATCACTCAACAGATCCATCCCAATCATCAATATTTATTCATATTTCAATAATAATTACAATATTCTCAATTACATATATAACTTGTCTCTAGTTTTCTCATATATCTTGCTCCTCATACATTTATATTATATATTTCTTGTGATGCCCCCTTATATAATGGATTAATTACAATTAATATAATTCATACCAAATATCTCAAGATTCATCCCTTTTGATCATAACTCTTTTGACTTCTTTCTCATTCTTTCTTGACTATTATTTATTCCATAGATTTGTGTCAGCTTCTACGGATTCATTTAGTTTATCATGGCTTTCCTCCTTTCATCATGTGGTTTTCCTTAGTCTTTCGTTCCTTTTTCCTTTTATCCATGGATTTTTACAATCTTTGATGAATTTTTTCTTATGTCTGCAACTTACTCAAAAAATTATGAAGAACCATGTCAACACATACCTATTCTAACATCTATCACAACATCCTCCCCACACAAACCTCTACCTATTTCCCCATCCATTCCTTTACCCATCACCATATCTATGCCTATAACCACTCCCATATCATCATCTAAACTTACTAAGCAAACATCTTCCCCTCATGTAATCACAAAGATATACCCATCTCATCCAAATTACCCACATCAACACCTATGAAATCTATACAATACACGACTCCTCCTTGTCTCAAAAAAATATTATATAGACATCCCCTTAAAATTTAACTCCCATAGCCAAAAAAATATTCATCCAACTCATCCAATCCTATTTCTAAAGATCATCCCATTATAGAGATCATTGTTATTCCTGCCAAGGGAAAACCTTCACAAAAAAAACCTAAAATCCTTTGTATTCTTCCTCAAAATTCTCTCACTCATCCACACAAAAATATGGAGTTACCTCCTTCTAAGCCCCATCAATCTAGGTCATCTAATGCATCATCATAAACCCCATGAGCACATCCATATATTTTGTAACCTTCCTCTTCATCAAAAATTCCTATCATCACCACATCCAAATCAAAACCATATATTATTCCTCCAAAAGATAAGGTAGAATCATGACCATCCATCTCTTCTTATCCTAATTCTAAAGAACCAACAGTACCCATAAAACCTCATAAAATAAAATCATCACTCTTACCTTCATCCAACGCATCCAAACCTAACTCATTTGTCACCCATACAACCCCCTCATCAAAAAAACCCTTCGAATCCTATTAAAAAATTCTTCAACTACTTATTATTGCATCTCCCTTCACTCTTCCTCCCATCACATCTTTTAATTCATGTGGGAAGAAACCCACGTGGTTTGATCCTAATATGATTTACGCTTATCATCGTAACCCCCAGTATGATACTGAACATTATAAATCCCTCCTGACCATAATCCATAATATTATAGAAGAGGATGATCTTATCAATAAAGAAGATCATCCCCTTCCATCTACTAGCGTATCCACATGCAATCACAATCCTTTAATCAGATCTTCATCACCCAATCCTCCTAAATCAAATTCTTCATCAAAAACCTTTTCCGTGATTCCTCCTCCAAGTAATAATTTTCTCAAAGAAGTGTCATTCCTATCACCACACGTTCTCGTACCCATGATTCTCAGCAACCTACTCAATTTATAACTAAATTTATAGTCATCACCCCACCAAGTGATCCCCCTCTATCATCTTCTTCAAAAGACAAGGTATTGATCTTAGCTTCCCCATGTACCAATCAACCCACTTCCATAGAGTAAAGTATTTTGAAGCATATCCACCAAGCATCGGTTAAAATGTCACATTATGAGATCATCTAAAGCTTCTCCAATCATAGAAAAACTCTCATTGATGCTTTACAACTCATCTTTATCACTAGAAATGAGACTCACCCTTTCATGGCCCTTGTTGGAGCACTCATAGCCTTGATTATTATTTCTTTCGATGATTCTTAAATTCCCAATATCTCACTTAAATACCATGATTTACCCCTTTTCATCACTGTTTGCATAAATGATATATTCATCCAATGTTCAATGATAAATATTTGATCTAGCATCAACATCATATAGTACCATACCTTTTATCAACTAAAGCTGCCAAAAAAATTCATCACTAAATATACCATGGTCCTTTGAACTTTTAATGATATTGTGGACCCTACCTTGGCCACAATTATCCTTCCCATTTGTGTTGGTCAAAGAGTCCTTCATGATCTATTTTCCATTGTTGAGAGGGATTTCGATTGGAATAACCTACTTGGATGAATATGGGTTTGTGCCATGATTTTTTTCCCTTACACTCTCCATCATTTCATCACATATGAGCATGAACGAAGATTCTAACCCTCCACATAGGAATTCAAACCTTCAAACCATGCCATATGACATATCGACCAAACAATTTACTTATCCCTAAACAAGATTCATCTAAAGAATCTACTAGATCTTCTATCCCTACATATAAGTCACCTAATAATGAAACTATCGATAATGTGGTGCATCAAATTTTGTTGGGGGAACACCTCCTCCTTGCTTGCAATTCTCTTCGTACTTCTAAATCAAATGATAGAATGGATAAAGGACCAATGAACCAAGATAGTTTTTTTGGAAATCATTTCATTTGGACCACCTCATTTGTAAACCAATCTCATCAATGGTAGTATCTACCACCCTTCTTCTCACATCAATGTTAAACCTCACACCAATCCATACACCAATGTATTTTATTTCCTATATAAATAATCATTATCCTACACTTATCTTCATCTTTATGCTTGGAAAGGATTTGGTATGGGGCATTATTAAAAAGGAATGAATGTTATTATTATTGACCAATTTCGATATCCCAATGAGAATTTTGGGTTGGGGTTTAAGTATCAATACACCTAATCTCTTGTACCTTCTCTATCTTCATCTCCAATGAACATAGATCCCTCATAAAATTCTTCTCCTTCCTACAAAACCATGAATATGGATGATACCATATCTATTTCCTATATCTTTTTTAAAATCTCCACAATCACTTTGGTACCCCCCACTTATCAGTGTGAAGACCAAACTAGGTCCCTTCATCTTCAATTTCCTAATATGGTAGAGGAATATTCCCCTACCATTTACATTCTTCAATGTACTGATGGTGATTCCATTCTTTCCTAGATTGGGGAAGAATATTTGTATATTCATAAGTCCTTATCTCTGGAAACATTCACTCTTCTCAATGAAATCAACATAAGGACTCCACAAGAGCCCCGTATTCTCAAATTGGTTAGTCTTTTGATCCTCTAGAGCTTGAGTCTTTCATCGCCTTCCACTCTAACTATAGTCAAGCCTTTGTATGGTTCTACACTAAAATTATAGGCCTTTATACTTCTATCTTCATTCACAACATAATCACTATCCCTAATTAAAATCAAGTTAAGAAGAAATTTCATTGCATGTATTCATGCATCACCCTCCTTATCAAAGAGGAGTTATAATGTGTTTTCACTAGAAATTTCATCATTCCTATTGATTATCTATTGTGGGTTTCTAACATCATACCCATTGTAACAAAAAATGGAAAGCTTTGTATATTCACCGAATTTTGAGATTTAAATGTCTCTTTCCCTAAATATTAATTTTACTATTGATAGGGTTCCTCATCAACTTTTCGGAAAGCCATGGGTAAAATAATGAAGCCACAGGTAAAAGTAAAAATCCATCAAACACTGAAATAATCCGTGAGATACTATAGGAAGATGTGGAAGAAGAAAAAGATCCATAGTACAAAGACAAATCAAAGATAGAATAAGGTAGAAGCCTCTAGAGGCATAAATGAGTTATTCATATTACAATGTTGTTTTAGGATGTTCGTGGGATCTATATGAGCATTATAATATACCAAAAAATCCAAAAATTTATTAGAATGATAATAATGAATAATATTTATTCTTTTACACAATATAAATTCATAACTACCATGATATATGTGTAAATATCCACTACTTACTAGTTTAGAATGTAAATAAGAGTCAACCAATGGTTACCACAAGTCATTATGAGTAAAAAAGACATAAATTTTTCCTTTTAAAGGATAGATAATGATATAAATTGAGGTGATATGAGGAAATCACGAAAATGAGTGAGAAGAGATGATAAAAACATGAAGAATAAAGAGAGGAATTAATGTGAGAAGTGAGGGAGATGAATATAATTGATTTAAACATGTATTTCTTAATTTTATGTCAATGTGATAAATATATATGTGATATTGATGGTTCGAGCCATTGATGTGATGAATGATATATTTATTAATGGTTAATAAAATATAAATACTTATGTTATAAGAGATAGATTTTCCCTTTTGTTTGATGTTAGATCTAGCTGGGTAAAATGAACTACTTAACCCTCAGACTGTTGTTGAGGCTTAAGGTCAACATAACTAATATCTTTATGAGGGTAGAGGGAGTAAGATGTGAGAACAATGTTGTATTTATTTCAAAGGGAAGGAGAGATGGTTAAGGAATTTGATCAAATATTCAAGAATATAATGCATAAATTAATTGAACCACCAAATGAGAAAAGGAGAATTGAGTTTTTTATTGTGGGATTGTTACCCTATATAGGATTATTAATTAAGGGAAAAGAGTCCATAAAATTCAGGAAAGCGCTGGAAATGGAATCAAAACTAAAATTGGAACCATGGAGATGAGAATTGAAATGATATTAAAAATGGAGAAGTTTCACAATGAATTAAGGTGACTAAGACAAAGACTTGATCAATGTAATGGAAGAGGATACCTTTGGAGTTATCAAAGAAGTAATGGATATCATGATGGATTTCAAAGAGATAATAAAATGGGATACTGTAGAGGATACTATGAGAGGTATGGATGAAATAATTATAATAGAGGAATTTGTCATCATTATTATGGAGGTAATAGCTACAATAAAGGATGCGATGGAAAATATAAAAAATATAGAGAAAATGGTCAACGGAGAAGGTCACTAACATGTTATTGGCGTGGAAAAAAATGGACATATATTATGAAACTATGAGAAGAAAATATATGTTGAATAGTTATACTACAAAGAGGAAGGGATGCAGTCAGAAAAAGAGACCAAAATAATAGAACCATCTAAGAAATATACAACTATAGAATTGTCTTGACCACAAAAAGAGAAATCATGGAAAGAAAAGAAGAATCATATGGAAGATAAACTAGAAGACCAAAAAAGGAAAAATAAGAGATAAGGAAGTTTTCAGTTTTTAGGAAGAAAATGAAAATACGACAGTGTGTGAGGATGATACAGAACAAATGAGGGAAAATGTAGAGAAAGGAAAATAAAGAAAAAATAAGCCAAACCATGAGGAAATGGAAAGAAGAGAAAATGTAATAAATGAGAAGAATAAAAGTATAGTTAGGTAAAAATATGATATAATAGAAAATGAACAAGATTGAACAAATAAGGATGACGATTGTGATGATAAATTACCAGTAAAATGCATCAGATATGTGACAAGCATACCACTAGATGATAATGGAGAAGATAATTTCATTTAGTTTTTTAAAGAAAGCACAAGTATACCAGAATAGAGGGACAAAGATCAAATCCTTGAGGAATGGAGGAACTAGAAAATAACACACACTAAGGAAGAAGATGATTATCAATATGTCTCAAGAAGAAAGTTCATCTAGTAGTGAAGAATATGACTCTAAGTCATCACTTGTTCATCTCGAGGACAAGACAACATTTGAACTCAAGGGATGATTTTGACAAGGTTCCTCATCAAGTTTAGGAAAGTCACGAGTAAAAGGAAGAAGTCGTGCAAAACTAAAAAAATCCACATTATACTCTAGGAATCCTCAGAAGCTGACACCATACCATGGAATGAATAAAAACCAACTTAGAACACGAAAGAACACAAAAGAGGCACGAATAAAAAGAAGTGACTTCATAATGTGATTTATTGTGTATATTTATTATAATTAACTTTTAGTACATGGGAACGTTTCAATAATTGAATATGTGATTGCCATATTGAGAGAATTGTATAACGAGTGAATTATATGAGATAGAATGAAAATGATATGAATGTAATTGATACTAATGTAACGATTTATAAGAGATAAATAAAGAGTGGAGTTTGGGATGAATTCTGTTATGTTTTCTATTTAGGTTCATAGTTTAGATCCTTTTACTCTTCTTGCGTACATCCTTAACAAAAGGTCAAACGACCTAAATCCCACATTTTTGTCTAAGTTTTAGGTCAACATTGCTCTTCCTAACATAGGTCAATTTTTTGACCTTACTGGTATCCATGAGATGCTTTTTCTTATTTACGATATTTCTGGCTACTCCTAATCACACTCGAAGACCAACATAATACTTCTTTCATCACTCATTGGGGAATTTTATTTTATGAAGTCATGACCTTTGGTTGAAAAATATCAACGAAAAATATCTGCATGCTATGACCTACATCTTCTATGACCTTATACATAAAATTGTAGAGGACTATGTCGATGACATCTTGGGTAAATATAAAAATTGACGGGATAATATTTTTGTCCTTGAAATCCTCTTCTCGTGTCTTATCTAGTTCTTCCTTTGTCTAAGTCTATCCAAGTGTGTTTTTAGAGTTATAACTAGAAAATTCCTTGGGTTTATCATTTCTATTAGGGGAATTAAATTTTAGCCTTCCGAAATCAAATTTATCCTAAAGATGCCTCATCCTTTTAATCTAAAATAGGTTTTTAGTCTTCAAGGCCTACTTCAATTAGTCTGTCACTTCACCTTGCAACTCTCTGACCTTTGTCAAAATTTTCACCATATTTTTCGCAAGGACATCAACATTAATTTGGATGAACATTTCAAAAATTCCTTTGATGATCTCAAGAAATATCTTCTATCCCCACTTGTGCTCACAACTAAGTGTGAGGGAGATCATCTATACATCTCTACCATCGATCATGATTTATGTTCCACATTGGCACATCACAATGAATAGGGCAGAGAGCATACCATTTATTACATCAGTCACCCCATTCACAATTATGAGACTCGTTACAATTAATTTTAAAAGTTGTGTTGTGCTCTCTTCTTCACCACCTCAAAACTTTGTCACTATCTCCTTAATCAAAAAATATATGTTGTCACCAATTTTCATCCCCTTAATACCATGCATTAAAAACCTTATCATAATGACCGTATCATGGGATGGCTCATGCTCATGACTGAGTTTGACATAGATTTCATCTCTAAAAAATCCATCAAGGGACATAATATCTCTAATAAACTATCCAAAGCCCCTCTTCTTGACAATAATCTTCCTCAAGAGAAATTTCTCAACAAGTCTATCTTTAACATTGATCATGAATTTTCTCTCCTTAGGATTACACTTTTCTTTGATGGATCTAAGTGGTCAAAAAAGTGGAGGCGACAGTGTTATCAACATTCCATACTGGGACACTCCTATCCCCATCACTTAAAAGCTTACTTTTGAATGCACTATCAATATGGCCAAGTATGAAGCCCTCATCTTAGGTCTCGATAATGTTTTTATGATTTTCTTCCAAGTTCTTGATATCTATGGTGAATCTCAACTTATCATCAATCAATTCAAAGGAACCTATCAATGTAAAAATGAAGTCCTTTAAAAATATAAGGTCATAAAATATTTTCTCCTTAAAGCTTTCAATTTTTACACCATCCAAACCATCCCTCGATCATCTAATAATTTCAAATACATTATGGCACCTATCAAATCTCTCATCCCATGGGAAAAAAGGAATCCTTTCTTTCTATTGTTTTCCATCGTCTAAATAAACCATATCATATACATAATTTTCCTCATATCAATCATATTGACACCAATAAACCAAATATCTGGTATTATCATATGTTTCACTATCTATTTGTATCCAAACTCCCGTCTAAACTATCCTAAGAAGCTCAAACATATTTTCTTCAGCATGTTAATTTCTCTATCATCCTTAGTGGCATCCTCTACAAATGTAGGTTTGATGGTATTCTTATACATTGCATAAAATATCATGAATCTACATGTGATATCTAAGAACTCCATGATGGTATATGTGGTGGATACTTTAGTGGTTTAGTTGTTTCCAAACACGTTCTCTGGATGGGATATTATTTTCCCACCCTAAATCAAGACTGCTGCAAATATGTCAAGAAGTGTGTCAAGTTCCAACAACATTCTAATCCAATCCACATTCCTGGTCAGACCTTACATTCATCTCAAGAGGTTTGGCACTTCTCACACTGAGCGTTCAACCTAATTGGCCTCATCAATCTACATTCTTCCTAATGCCATAAACCTATCATCAACACTACTGAGTACTCAACCAAATAGGTAGAAGGTAATCCACTTGTATCTACAAAAGAAAACAAAATAGTTTATTTCATCTTTCAACATATCATCTTTTTTTGTATCCTTCCTCATAAAATCATCACAGACAACGAAAATTCCTTCAAAAATAAATATCTCAAGAAGCTTTGCAATTTTCTCAATATTAATATTATCATCTCATATCCATTTTATCCTCAAGCTAATGGCTAGGCTGTAGTCACTAATAAGACTCTTCATAACAATATTTCCAAAACTATCTATAAAGCAATTCGTAATTAGCATCTTCACATATCCTTAGCTCTTTGGGCATATCAAACTAGCATCTGTGCCTCTATGGGAACTACTAATTTCTCTCTTTTCTATGGCTTTGAGTCCATTCTTCCTCTTGAAGTCTAAATCCCATCCTTACCAGTTTCCCTCCATGAATTTTTCTCGGACAAGGACTATCGAAAGTAAAATCTATCACAACTTGAATTGTTAGACAATTGTCACTTAATCTCTCTTCTACACCATCATGATTATCAAGAGCGCATAAAAAATGAATCTAGCACACCTTTAAAGGAATTAAAATTTAACATCAGTGACCTAGTCTTACAATAAAATCATAATGTAACTACTCTATAAAGGATCCAACGTGGAAATTGTTCTCCCAAATGGATTGGACCATACATTACCACCAATAAGTATGGATATAGATCCTACCCTTTAGAGTCTCTTTATGTTAAAATGGAAATGAAACCTCTAAATGCCTTATACTTGTGACCATTCTATTATAAACATACCTACCAATGTGATCTTATTCATATCCGAAGATCTCATTTCCACCATCATCCTTCTCATCTCTCATTATAATTATATGGAATTATGTGGTATACCATAACTTTGCTATTTATGACCTTGAATATGGGCACCACATCTCTTCCCGTAGCATATTCCTTATGGAAAATTTTATCCTTGTAGGTGGCAACCCCATAACCATTACATCCATCACACTATTATCTACATACTAAAACCATGCTAAGGCTCCACAGCTGTCACTTATACATCTTATCATCCCCTCCACAAGTGGTTTACTCGGCTATCCCTAGATCTATCCTAAAGTAAAGATTATGGATTCTCATATTTAAAAGCTATCATAACTAGAAAATAGACTTCTCCCTAATAGGACATCTATTCATATAAATAATAAATATTGTAAAAAATATAGACTGGTCCTTCAAAGGAAAACTATCATGCATATCTTATCCTACCATCTTAAAATTCAAAAGACAATCCAAAAGGAAATAAATTAATAATATGAAAGTAGACCACTCTCTCAAAGGATGGATAATTTCTTATATCATTCCAGTAAAAGGATTCCCGCATTGATTATTCTTTCAAATATCTAAAACCAAAAGAAAAATATCAAAAGAAACCATCCCTGGAAATCTTCCCACATCGATCGAATTTACCATCCACAATAAACTTTCCGCATTGATCAGTTTGCACCATATTGCCTAGAGTTGGGGCATAGACCTAAGACTACCACCTAGGCAAAACATTTTTCCCCATACAAGATCCATTTTCTCCTTATTCATGTCTATAGTGGGTCTATAAATACACGTTCCGTGTTTCCCTCAAGATATTAAGTTTGAATAACTATTGTTAGTTATATGTTAACAACTATCAATGGTTATAAGTGAAATTATTTATGTTGTTTTGTTTCACGTTTATATCCAATAAAATTTAAAAGAATCATTTATACACACGCTCTTACCTATGACAAAAATTAATTTCTCCATATAATGTTCACCCTATCAATGTTGCATCCTATCCAATAGCATTGTCTTAACCATTGTCACTATCTCTCCCCTATCTACTCTAGCTACTCTCATCATCATTTCATCTCTGTCATATGTCTAACAATCTACCATATATTTTTAATTACCAAAACTCAATCAGTCATATTCCTAATCACCAATGATCATATAAACCATCATCTATATCTAATCATATCCGAATCCATCATTCCTATCATCATATCTAATATCAAAATCTAGTTTAATATATATACTTCACACCTAACCACATCTACCATAAACCCAAGTAATCTCATCTAATATCTATCACATCACCAAATAATACATCATGTTATCTAACATAAATGACATGAAATATATTTAATTAATAAATAACATCATGTGTCGACATCTAATCATTATAATAAATCATCAAATCAAACATCATGTCATAAATATACATTGCATCACATCCAAAATTTAAACTAACATCCATACTATAATAACATAGCTCATCATTTGAAACATGATAAAAGTGCACGCGCATGCACACACACACACACACACACACACACACACACACACACACACACACACACACACACACACACACACACACACACACACACACACACACACACACACACACACACACACACTAACACACAAATATCCTCATCTAAAAAATTTCCGTACATATGCAATAGGATTTTATGGGCTCTATCTCAATTTTTTTAACATAACTATCAAAAAATCAATATACAAAGGTTCACTATCTAGGTGGTAAACTATAGAATGAATGCTCTAAGCTAGGATCCATGTCCCCCAGGAGGTGAGTCCTTTCCCTCTTCTTGTCCATATGGTGCAGGAACCTATCTCTCTCAGGAAAAATTTTAATGGAGAATATTCATTAGTTTATGAATATTTTGGTTTTTGAAATTTCAAATTGTTGAATTTTTTAGGGTACAAGTTAGGACCAGTTTGCCAAAATTTCCTAGGTACCAGTTAATTCTAGGGGTCAATTCGTTATTCCCTTCAAATAGATATTCACAACATTTTCCTTAATATAGTTAGTCAATAGAATATATTTATGCTACCGAACGACAACATATAGTATCTTTTTGGCTTGTAGCGTTAAAAATGCTACCGACCAATAAAATTTTTATGCTACCAGCCGACAACATAGAGTTATGTTGTCTATTAGTAGCATAAAAATGTTGTTAGCTGGTAGCGTTTTTCTACTATCGGCTGACAACATAGTATATGATGTCGACCAATAGTATAAAAATATGCTACCGATCGGTATCATATAAAAAAGACACCGTCTGGTACCATTTAATAGTGACATTATGGTATCTAGATATTCGCCATTCATACAAAAGATAATTTTCATAGATTCACTAAGTATTTTCTAATGATTTTTATTGGAGGGACCCTAAAATTTTTCCTAGATATCTCTAGATTTCAACCTATAGATCCCTCATCTAGACTTGGATCTTGTCTTGGTTGTGTTACGCTAGTCATTGTGCCAGAGGGCACTAGTCACGTTGATCCCCTATTCTCCGCTCCCTTACTAAGTGTGTTATGTATCATGACACGTCTAGTAGTCTTGATGTAATAATAACATGCCTGTAGATGAAATGTCTTATACTAGTCTAGTGATAGAGTACTCAAAGGATCCATCTATCTTTCTCCCTATGAATCTGTCAGTTCCTCACTCCTTGATGTTGCAACTAGAGGTCTAAGATCTCTTAATCTGGCCTTGTAGGCCTTCCTTTTCCAAATATATCTATCTCTCTATTCTATGATCAGGTCTCTCTCCTGGAATAATCACGTAGCCTCCTACTTCTTTGGATCCCTCTCATGATGGGAAATGTCTAGCTCCACTCATAAACAAGATATCTCTCTTGCTACCCCTCCATCTCCAACCTCCTCTCCTCTCGGTGATACCTCCTCATCTCCTGTCAGCATTTCCTCCTCATCTAATCCAATCTCCACCCTTTCCTCCATTTATTGGGATACCCATGAATCTATCATCCACTCCATGAATCGTACCCATACTCCCATGTCATCATAACTATTCCAAGGGTATCCTACCTCCTCTAATGGATTGGCTACTATAGGACTAGGTAAGTCCCTCTCCGCCTTATCTCATCTATACCCGATATGATCGCTTAGAAGTTTATGCACCACCCCAAACTGCCTCATCACTTTTCGAAACTCAACTTCCTCCACCATCTCTAGCCTCAGCCCCTAGATGCATATAATACTCCTCATTCCATATAGGTGAATGTCTACACCTAGACATGTAGGAAACCCTCAATATGGCCTCCATTTAACCTACTAAAAATCTAATCCACCCAATATATTTGTATACCGATCATCTCCTCTCTCTCCTTTTTCTCCGTGAACCTTGTCGACCCTCCATCTCAATAATACAACAGATAACTACATATGTTCACACCTGTCACTCATGAAATCCCTAGTGGCCTTATTACAACTATGTGCTCATATGACCAAGAATGAAATAAAAACCCCACATATAATTTGTATATCTTATTTGTAGCATACATACATATCTCCTATGTTATATCCATGTAAATAACTTCATACCAAACGAGAACACAATCGTGTGATCCAGTATTTTTGGGATCGCCCCTAACAACATCGATGGAAATCGACATCCACCATAATCTATTCGTATATAGCATGATATCATCATCATCACCAAACATATCAATCTTCTCTGAGGTGTCCCCAACTTATATCTTTCCTTGATATGAAAGTCCCCTTAAGTGAATTTTATATGTAGAGCATTGGCTCCAATGTCATCTCAATACACCCAATCATCTCTCTACTGTCATAGGCTCTATCAACTCCACTATATCAGTAACCTCAGAAGATGGTCGATGTCCTCCAATGTCCCCATCATCTTCCTTATCCTGAACCAGAATGTACTAGTCCTCACATCCCACCTATCAATTAATGCAATCATCAGTCCTACATCCCTTAATATCCTCTAATAATGATGGAATCTACCCAATCCTACTACCTCTAAGTGATAAAAAACAACATTAGTCAAATTCCTTCTGATACAATCATACATAGTCAATAGTATGTCTTGAAGATACAATGTTTCCCTAGCTTGCAAAGTAAATCAAATAAGAGATTATTACCATCCCAAAAAATGTAAATCGACATCAAAAATAAAAAATATCCCATCTTATCCTGGTCGACACAGACCCATTTTGTGTCGATGTCACACAACTTGGCTCACCACCCTTAGGCCCTAGTCAACAGTGACCATGTCTAGTCACCACCGACCACCCTTGGTGCTAATCTCAAAACAAAAAAAAACCAAAAAATAATTAAAAAAAACTAAATAACTTAAAAATTAAAGAAGGTATTAGGAACTTACCATCCTCTAAGTCCTCTAGCATATCCTTGATGTTCCATTTTCCTCCATCTCACTCCAAATATGAATTTCACTTTCACTCAGATATTGTGATCAATTTTTTTGAATGAGCTTAGCCAACCACACTAGCTGGTTATATAGGCAATCGAACTTGGTCTTCGTTTACTTGTGATGATCATGAAGGGGAAGAAACCTAATCACCATCGACCCAACCCTAAATGTTCATTCCCCATCCTCTTTTACCTAATCCCTCTTCCAAATGATCTTTTCTTCCATTTTTTATTTGGGTGTTGTTCATATTTCATCCTAATCCAACCATTGTGGCCATATTTTATCATCGCCCCACCGAGGAATGTACTTCTTATTCCTCATGTGTGAAGTATATCACATCCAATTTTTCCACAACATCTTGTTACACCACTATCTTGACCATCCTTGGATTTATTTACACATACTATTGTATATATCTCCCCCTGGGTAGATATAGACAAGCGAAAGAGTATGGGAAATCAAGGAAACTTAGACCCCAAAAAATTTATTACCTTGGCATAGGTAAGAGGCACACATCAGAAGGTGTTAACATGAAAATGGATGCGCCCATGGCACAGGTAAAGGGCGCACGACACAGAGTGTCGACATGGCAAAATTCGTGCCCTTCGCACAGGTAAGAGGCACACATCAGAAGGTGTTAACACGAAAATTGATGCCCCCAAGGTGCAGGTAAAGGGCACACATCAAAGAGTTTCGACACGAAAATGGATGCGCTAAAGCGCAGGTAAAAGGTGCATGACATAGAGTGTTGACATGGCAAAAGCCACGCCCATGGCATAGGTAAGAGGCGCACGACATAGATTTTCGACATGGAAAAAGTCGCACCCTTAGCGCAAGTAAGAGGTGCACATCATAAGGTGTTAACATGAAAATGGATGCACCCATGGCGCAGGTAAAGGGCGCACGGCACAGAGTTTCGACATGGCAAAAGTCGCGCCCATGGCGGAGGTAAGAGGTGCACATCAGAAGGTGTTAACACGAAAATGGATGCGCCCAAGGTGCAGGTAAAGGGCACACATCAAAGAGTGTCGACACAAAAATGGATGCACCAAGGCACAGGTAAAAGGCGCACGACACAGAGTGGTGACATGGCAAAAGTCGCGCCCATGGCGCAGGTAAGAGGCGCACGACACAGAGTGTCGACATGGAAAAAGTCATGCCCTTAGCACAGGTAAGAGGCACACGACACAGAGTGTCGACATGAAAATGGATGCGCCAAGGCACAGGTAAAGGGCACACAAAAAAGAGTGTCGACACGAAAATGGATGCGCCAGGTGCAGGTAAAAGGTGCACAACAGAAGGTGTCGACATGAAAGTGGATGTGCCCATGGTGCAGGTAAAAGGTGCATGACAGAAGGTTTCAAAAAAAATATGGATGTGCCTATGGCGTAGGTAAAGGGATGTCGACACACACATGGATGCGCCAAGGCGCACCTTTAGGAGGTGCAACATTTTGAGCATTGACAGGAAGCAAACCCTGGCGTAGATATTTAAATGGCCATAACTTTTGACAGGGATCTCGGATTCATGCAAGGTTGGACTTTTTGGAAAGATTACGAGGTCTTCTGTTTAACTACAACTGGATATCTTTAATTGGGTGAGAAAAAATTCTTAAAAATTCAAAATACAGTTCGCCACTTTTTGGGTTCGCTAGGGTTCTCACCTACCATCATAATGAGATGAATTAAATACAACCTGGAGGTGGTTGGGGTAGATTTGGAATTCCTCTCTCTTTTCTCTCTCATTCTTCCTATAAATTTTAAGGAGGGGATTCTTTCTAAAGGTTAGAAATTCTTGTTTTGCCCCTCCCTTCTTCTCTTTGGCAGGTGAATTTGTGGAGTTCAAACCTCCCATTTAAAACTGTAATGCAACTTTTCCTCTTGGCATTTTGTAGTGTATTGTATCAATCTTGGAGAAAATAATGCATGTATTTGGATGATTATCAACCCTCTCTGTGTTCATTTGCATCCTCCTGATCTTTCACTGTGAATTTGGTTATCTGTGCATGATCTTGCATTGCGTTTTTATGGTTTGTGTTTATTGGCAAGACAGGTGTTCTTCATTCCTCGGTGCATCACCTTTGTAGTTTAGGTTTTATTTTATGAATCTTCTTACCCTATCTCCTTGGAAAGTTATTTTAGGTTTTGAGTAAAACCTCTGCATTTTTACGTGTGCATATGAACAGAGGAATAGGAACCGGCCTTCATCCGGAGAGCTTTGCCAATTTTGTGAGGTCCCACACTTGGGAAAAGCTCCATGTTATGCAATCGCACTAAGAGTCTCAACCCATCGAGTTGCAGACATTCATGGGTGTTGTGATTTTGCATCAACACATACCTTTGATGTATGCCTTTGACCCACTATTCTTGTGGCTAGCACATCCATCCAAGTGGATTCCCTTTTAGCTCCCTCTATATTACCATCTGACTCGCTGGTCCGTAGGACATTTCCATCATCTCCATTGAGGTCATATTTTTTTTCCTATTGAAGTATTCAAAAATCACCGCCATATTTTGTTTTTATTTTTGTCCTTATCCAACTTCGCTTGGAGCATGTTCTTTCATATTCTCTTTTTTCCCAATTTTTATCCCTTCATCTATCTCTTTCCAACTAGTGATCTATTCTTCAATGTATCATTGATCCCTAGTTTTATGGGGAACACATCAACATCATCATCTTTTATCACTTCTCATTTTTATCTCTTGGGTTTTGCAACACAAACCACTCAAAAAATGGGAAAATGTAGAAACCAATTTTTTGTATCCCCTATCCCTCATATTGCATGTCCTCCCCTTTGTCATCATTCCTCACATATGTATCTCTCTTCCTATTTCAAATTTCTCCTTTCCCTCCTAAATCTTTGTTATTCAAATTTCCCACTTTCCTATCTTACCGAAACCAATTTTTTGTATCCCCTATCCCTCATATTGCATGTCCTCCCCTTTGTCATCATTCCTCACATATGTATCTCTCTTCCTATTCAAATTTCTCCTTTCCCTCCTAAATATTTGTTATTCAAATTTCCCACTTTCCTATCTTACCCCATCATTTATTTTATTTCCCCTAATACACCCCTAATTCATTTTTAATTAATTTATAATCATCATTAATCATCCCTAAACCTTTTTATTAACCCTTTTTATCCTCCCTAAGCAACTATTTATTATTCCTAGGTTCCCATCCACCTTAATTTAATGCATTCTTATTTCTCAACCACTATTTGTCTTCCCTAAGCATCCCTAACCCATATTTACATCCTAAAACCTTAATCCCACCTCATAACGGATAATTTTTGTGAGCTAATAAATATTCCACTACTTAAATCAACTGACCTCTGTATTCATCGATGACCCATCTAGGTCATTGTCAACCCTATAAACACACAAATGCATTTCCTCTCATGAGGATGTAATTTTTGAGACTTTAGGTTTCATTCGATTCCTGGCTTCATTTCTTTCTCTTATTTGTAGCTACTATGACCACTTTGGAGATATTTTCGAGATCTTTTACATCACCCTTTGAGATTTGAAGCTCTCTCTTTTCTTGGTTTCACTCTTTTACATGCTTGTAATCCCCATTACTATTGTGCATTAACCTTGAAATTTTATCAGCGATTTCAAAAATCTACCCCTGCATAAATTCCATCATCTATTTCTTTCTGTAAATCATTATTTCTACCCATTTTAATCCACAAAACCTTAGATCATGCCAAAGTCATCATCTAATCATCATGGTATCCATCAAGCCAATCCATTTTTTTTATTTTCTACCATTTATCCTATCATTTATCTACCTTATGATCCAACAATCCCTCAGAACTTCAAATTTTGGCATTTCTGCACACCTGTTGCTTTAGACCTCACTTAAATCACATTCAATCATCATTGATGTGCCCCATTTTCCATTGATATGGTCAGTAGTTATAAATTTTACCATCAAATTTATAAATTTTCTTACATCCTTTCTTTTCCCATTAGATCCAAGCTTGCTGCATCTTATCAGCATCATATTTAGTTGCATATGAGCTTCGGAACAGTGCCTTTAGATCTTTCTTTTCTACATAAACTTTTGGTCTCCACTTCCATAGTCAGCATCCATTGTACCTAATACTCTTAGGTCACCATCGACCCACTTTGGTTTTGTTTAATTTCAAATTTTCCATAATCATATCTAAATCTTATCTTACCTAGTTCATCTTAGACTCTCTATTTTGGTTAAGATTCAGCTGCATCTTATCATTTGTTCACTACCATATTTTATCTATATTTTATCAAAAAGTGGGTTGACATCCATCCTAGGATGTTTTTAGTTCTCGGAACAAGCATTTTTGGGTAACCCACCATCCTATCTACTAATCCATTTTTCGTGTTGATTTTCTATTTTTTGTGCAGGTAATCAAGATTATTGCGAGGAAAATATTTTCCACCCGTATCCATCATCGTCTCATCTAAAGGTATCCTTAAACCATCTCATTATTGGAATTTCATATTTTCTTTATTACCATTTCACTAATCTAAAGTAGGAGCGATAAAATAAGTTCAACAAAATATTTCCAATGACCAAGGAGATTGTTAAAAGGATTTTACGTTATGTTATCCATATATGTGTTCATATTCTAACCAACTCTACAAATAGTATGGTCATTTTATTTAAGGTCGGTATACCATGTTTTATATGGATAAGTTCATTATATCATGTTTATATGGATGAAATGATACAAAGAGGATTTCGTTTCTTGACAATTTATGCAGTTTTAAAATTGTAATGGTTAAATATGAGTCATAATTAAATATATCCATCACTTCCAAGTGAGAGACGTATGGATACATAATAAATCCCTTCACAATATATAATGTAGTAGAAATCATTAAGGTTGAAATGGAAACTCTATTACCTTAGAGGAATTTATATAGTTTAAATTAATATTAGGTAATGTTAATGGATTGAAATAGTTAACTATAAATTTTTTTTTGAATGATAATATCTAATGTTTAAAGGATCATGGCCGCGGTGCCTTAAAAAAAAATTGGTTGATAACAACAAATTCTACCATTCAGATACTAATGAACACTAAGATATATTAATGTATTACTGAAGTGGATAAAATTATACAAAGACTAACAGGATCAAAGAGGATGTATTTTCTTGATAGTTTATGTAGTTTAAAATTTTAATGGTCAAATAGAAGTTACAATTCAAGATCGCCTTGAAGACCAAGAAAGAGATGTATGTATACAAAATAAATCAGTTCACAATATTCCAAGAATATCTTTGTGTAGACAGGCAATATCATCTACTATGATTTGTAATTTGAATGTTATACTCAATTTATGTAGATAAACTCTAAATGCATTTTTTATGTTTTTTTATATAACACATCCAAGCAATCTAATCAATTGGGATTATAAATTACCATTACACAGAGAGTTATATTTTTTTCTTAATTTGAAAATAGAGGTTCACTAAAATATCATATTAATGAATCTTAGCGACTTATAAGACATTCGTTTCAATAAATAATAATATATATACTATGGGAACTACATAAGGCTTGATCCTTATTTAGGGTATGTAGTGCAACACTTGGCCTCACTAATGATAGTCCATCCAATATGATATAATTATTAATAATTAAAGAGAGGTATAAAATTCCTGAAAACAAATTAATCACAGATACATATGTATTGAATCCTTAAGAAAACATGTACTGTAGCATTTTTCTCATTGGAATAATAGTTGTCTTATTAAGGAAGCCTAGTGAATGATAAGTTCTAACTATATGTTTATGGCCAAACTTAGTGAATTTTGAGTTTTGGAGCTCAATTACTTCATAAATACCATGCTCTATTAACTTTCTTGAACACACAGTAACCGACGTTGGTCACTTGGGAACCGACATCAATCAAGCAAGTAGGAACTAGTATCAGTTAGGGTAATCAGTATCAGTTACCTATGTGTGATTGATTTTATTTAATTCATGGGAATTCGATCTAACCTTTGAGATAAAGGTCAGCTAATGGTTGTAATTGTATAGCTAGAATTCCCTAATTTTGTATATTCTTATATAACTAGAAAGTTAGGGTTAGAAGCAAGTTTTAGAGGAATTGTAAGAAGGAATTCTTGGAGAGAGAAAAAGATAAGCTTGTGAGGAAGAAAGTAATATACACTAGGGAGATGTGTGGAAGATTTGAGATAGTTATTGTATATCCTCTGTGAAGCTTCGAATAATATATTTGGTGTTTCTTGGTGGATGTAGCCCACACTGCGTGAACCACACTATATCTTGTGTATTGTTCTTCTAGTTTATTTCTGTATTTATTTATTGTATGATTATATCTGATATATATATCTGTGTGTGTGTGTGTGTGTGTGTGTGTGTGTGTGTGTGTACAACTAGTGTGATTGAACCCAACAACTGGTATCAAATATTTTTTGTTTGCGTGTTTTGTGTGTTGACATATTTACTCACAGAGGGATTTCTAATTGAGTGGTAGCTACAACAATGGTAGAAGATGGAAAATATAGAGTTGAGAAAATTTATAGTGATAATTATCAATTATGGAAAATGTAGGTGGAATATTTTCTATATTAGAAAGATCTACAGTTACCATTAGATGAGAAGGAAAGAATTGCAAAGATGACCGATGAAGAATGGATAATTCTTGATAGAAAATCTTTGGGATATATAAGATGGAACCTGACAACATTTTTGTCTTTGAATATTACAGAAGTAGAAACCACGATAGAGTTGATGAAATATTTAGCTAATTTATATGAAAAACCTAGTGCTGCGAATAAATTTTATTTGATGAAAAAATTATTTAATTCAAATATTCAAGAAGGTGAATTTGTATCAAGTCATTTGAATGATTTTCATTCTGTTGTAAATCAATTCAAACAAGTTAATATTTTTTTTTATTATGAAGTGAAAGAAATTTTATTCTTATGCTCTTTACTAGATAGCTAGGAAAACTTGGTAATGGATGTTAGCAATACAATGTATACTACTAATATTTTAAAGTTGGATGATGTGGTTAGTATAATCCTAAATGAGGCATTACATAGGAAAATTATACCAGAATTATCATCTAATATTTCTTTGAATGTAGAAAGGAATGGAAGGAAGAAGGAGACATCCAAGAGTAAGAATAATGGGAAATCAAAGTCTAATAATGGTAGATCTAATTCCATAGGTAAAGAAATAACCTACTAGAATTGTGGAAAGAAAGGACATGCAAAGAAGGATTGTTGGTTTAAGGAAAACAAAGAGAATGTACCAGAGAAAGGTAAAGAGGCAAATTTTGCATCTTCTGAGGTAAAGCAAAATTCCCTTATTCTCTCCTTGGATAGATAAATTAGAATCTTATGGGTTTTAGATTCAGGATCTTCTTTCCATGCTACCCCTAATAACAATTATTTTAGAAATTATGTCCAGGATCATTTTGGGCATGTTTATTTAGGAGATGATGAACCATGCAATATTATTCGTAAAGGAGGTTCATCTACAATTATAGAATGGAAATACACAGATATTGAAAGATGTGAGGCATGTGTGAAGCCTCGGGTGAAATTTAATTTCTGAAGGACAACTTGGTGAATTTGGTTGCATGGTTACGTTCACAATTGAATCTTTGAAGGCTACTAAGGGATATCTTGTTGTGGAAAGAGGAAATAAGGTAGGAATATTATATTTGTCTACCTGTATTATTGATTCCTTTTCTGTGTTATATACTTCATATTTAGATGCAAAAATGTGGCATAATTGGCTAGGCCATATGAGTCAAAAAGGAATGCAAATCTTAAAGGCTAAGGGTAAGTTATTGGATTTGAAAGATATAGATCTTGATTTTTGTGAGAATTGTATATTTAGAAATAAAAAGAGAGTGATATTTATCAAATTTGGGGAAAAAAAGAAAGATAAAAAATTGGATCTAGTGCACTCAAATGTGTGGGGACCAATCTAGGTAGATTTTCATGGAGGATCCTAATATTATGTGACTTTCATTGATGATGTCACAAGAAAGGTATGGGTTTATTGTATTAAATGTAAATCTGACGTTTTTGAGAATTTTAAAATATGGAAATCCCCTATGGAAAATGAATCGAATTCAAAGTTAAAATGCCTTGGATATGAAAACGGTGGTGATTACTACAATGAGGCTTTCAAATATTATTGTTCAATGAATGGAATACATAGAGAAATAATGGTTCCTAAAACACCACATGAGAATGATGTTGTTGAAATAATGAACATGAAAATCATGGAACATGCAAGAAACATAAGGATATATCTTGGTTTACCCTTGTAGTTTTGGGAAGAAGTAGTGGACATGATAGTTTAATTAATTAACCATGGGCCATCAAGTGAACTAGATGGTGGAATACCAAAAGAAGCTTGGAATGCAAAAGAGGTAGATTTTTCTTTTCTAAAAGTTTTTGGCTCAGAAGATTTTGTGCATGTTGATAGAGAAAATAGGAGGAAGTTGGATGTTAAATCTAAGAGATGTACTTTATATTGGTTATGGCTCTAGTGATTTCAAACATTGATTTTTGGGATTTAGAAAATTCTAAGATTGTTAGGAGTCGTGCCAGTTGATTGAAATGAAAAAAGAATGCACATGAATCAAGGTGTTTGGTGCCTAAACATTGAACCAGGTTGAGGAGATTTGATTGAAAATCAACTTTCAGACCTAAAACATACATCCACAAACACTGACGTCGATTATACAGAAAAAGATGTCGATCAGGCTAACCAGCATCAGTTAGACATCAATCTAGTTTAGAGAAGACAACTAGAAGAACCAGCGTCAGTACTCCTATAACCAATGTTGGTAAGGAAACTATAATTGATCTCAGACTAGAGGAACCATGGTCGGTTATAGAACCCTGGTCAGTTAGTAAGAGGTGACCGATCATTGATTACTGTAATAAGTGGATACCAATATACAGGATGTCCAGAGTGCACCACTAGCACCCCATATCTCAGTTAGGAGGTCACAAAGGGTAAGTACACCTCAAAAAATATTTACACCTTCCTTATCTTATTTATTATTGACTAATAATGGTGAACCCAAAAAATTTTAAGAAGCAATGCACGATGAAACCCACAAGAAGCGGGAGCATGACATGGATGAGAAGATGGAATCCTTAGAACAAAACTAGACATGGGATTTTGTTAAGTTTCCAACATGTAAAATAAAATCGTAGAAAAAATCGGTTTATAGGATCATGAAAGAAGAGGGTTGACATAAAAGATACAAGGAAAGGCTTAGTGTTAAAAGGATTTGCATAGAAATAAGGTATTGACTTTTGTGAGATATTTTCTCCTGTAGTAAAAATTACTTCCATACATACTGTATTGACTTTAGTTACTGTATAAGATTTAGATTTAGAGAAACTTGATGTTAGGATAAATTTCCTTCATGATGATTTGGAGGAAGAGATATAGATGTAGAAGCCATTTTGTTATGAATTCAAGGGTAAAGAGAAACTTGTGCGTAGGTTGAAAAAGAGCTTGTATGGGCTCAAGAAAGCCCCAAGGTAATGGTATATGAGGTTTGATAGTTTCATGCATGAGCATGGTTATATAAGGTGTGAATATGACCATTGTGTTTATTTCAAGATGATTGAAAATGGAAGTTATATTATTTTGTTATTGTATGTGGATGATATGCTTATTGCAGGATATAGTATGCATGACATTTGTCATCTTAAAGAAAAGTTAGTTCATACATTTTTAATGAAGGATTTGGGTGCTACAAACAAAATCCTTAGCATGCAAATTTTTAGAGATAGGAAGAATGGGAAATTATATTTTTATTAGGAACATTATATAAACAAGGTGTTCGGAAATGTTTAATATGAAAAATTAAAAACATGTAAGTACACCTATGACTGGACACTTTAAATTGAGCAAATATCAATGTCTTACATCACATAATGAGGTCAAGTACATGACATGAGTTTTATATGCTTTA
The DNA here is from genome assembly GCA_019776745.2 of Taxus chinensis. Classification (NCBI taxonomy): domain Eukaryota; kingdom Viridiplantae; phylum Streptophyta; class Pinopsida; order Cupressales; family Taxaceae; genus Taxus; species Taxus chinensis. Next base: position 653,996,393 of record CM034148.1, read on the forward strand.
GCAGTTAGAAGTCTTATGTACACTATAGGTTTTTACCCGACCATACATTACATAGGAAGTTGGAGTTGTGAGTAGATTTATGGCCAATATAGGTTAAGAGAATTGGAAAGAAGTCCAATGGATTCTCACGTATTTGATTGGGACATCTAACATGAAGTTATGTTATGGAGGGTCAGATAGTTCTTTATGCAAATATGTTGATTCAGATATGGCTAGGAGATTTGGATTGTAGGAGAAACACCATTGGATATGTATTCATAGTAGGTGGGACTGATAGATATTTTGATTTCTAGATTGCAGAAGGTTGTGGCCTTTTATACTATAGAGGCTGAATAGGTTGTAGCTATAGAGGATAGTAAAGAGATGATAAGGATGAGCAGGCTCAAGGAAGAGTTGGGAAAGGAGAAAGAGGATTACATATTGTACAGTTACAGTCAATGTTTGATTCATCTACCAAAGAACTCAATGTTTCATTCAAGAATGAAACACATTCAGTTGACATATCACTTCATACAACAAGTGTTAGAAGATAGGCAGTTGAAAATGGAGAAAAATTATAAGAAAAATTACAGTGTGGATATGCTAACGAAGCCATTTGCAAAGGATAATTTGAAGCTACACTCCAATTCTATTGGTCTACGAGTTTTAGACTTGAAGAGGAAGAAATAGGACAAGGAAAGGATCCAGGAATGGATATGTACTGTAAAATGTAGAAATTTATCTCCAACTGGGAGATTGTTGAGTTGTGGAGCTCAATTATTTCAAAAATAGCATGCTTTATTAACTTTCTGGAATACACAGTAACTGACGTTGGTTGCGTAATTAGCATAAGTAACCTAGGGAATGACATCATTCAAACAAGTACAAACTGATATCGATTACGATAGCTTACATTTTTTATCTATGTGTGATTGATTTTATTTAAGTCAAAGGAATCAAATCTAACCTTTGATAGAAAGGTGATCTAATGGTTGTTATTGCATAGCTAAAGTGCACTAAGTTTATATATCCAAATATAATCTATAAATCTATGGTTAGAAGCTATTTTTAGAATAATTGTAAGAAGAAATTCTTAGAGAGAGAAAAAGAGAATCTTGTGAGGAAGAAAGTACCATACATCATGGAGAGGTGTGGAAGATTTCAGATCTTCATTGTTTATCCTTTGTGAAGCTTTGAATAATATATTGGGTGTTTCTTGGAGGAATTATCCCACACTCATTGAACCACATTATATCTTCTGTATTGTTCTTCTATTTTATTTCCGTATTTATTGCTTGTATGCTTAGATTTGATATATATCTATATAACTTGTGTGATTAACCCCAAGAACAACTGTTAGGATTAGAAATGCGTACGTCTTACCCCTCAATAGTGTACGTATTGCCACATTTTTCTCATTTATTTAATATTTTTCTTGTTAATTATTCCTAACCACCACTAAGCTCTAAATATTTCATTATGGATGACCTTAACAACCACTAGGAGAGAGATATGTTCATCCATTGGAAAATATGACCACTATTTGATTTCAAGCAATTTGAGCATGGTTCTATTTCACGGAGAAGAAAAAAGAATGTTATGATTGAAAAACTTCCAAACGTACTCATACGCGTCATGAGTCCATCATCTTGATGTTGTAAAAGTATGCTAGGAGATTTGGAAATATGTAATATTTTTTCTGATAGTGGAGACACCTCTTGGCCATCTAGACTTCACTTATCCAAAGATATAGATACGCTGCTACTAAGATATATATATATATACTAATAAATCATAGTATTGAATCTTAGTGAACACTACAACATTCCTTTCAATAACTTGTAATATATATTATGAGAACTACATAACAATTGATTCCTCTGTAAATTATATAGTAGAACACTTGTCTCCATCAGGGATAGTCCATCCGATATGATACAATTATAAATAATTAAAGAGATAGATTAACATGTTTGCAACAAATTAATCAAATGTGCGTATAGCTTTACCCCGTTAAAAAATATGTATTGCATCACTTTTCTCAGTTCAAAAAATAGTTGTCCACCAAATGATGCCTAACAAACACAAAGCTCTAAATTTTTTCTAGAGGCTGATCTTAATCAAAGCTAAGCTCTAGATTTTTATGGTGACTAACCTTAGTGTCCGCTAGGATAAAAAATACGTATGTCTTAACCCCTCAACAGTGCATGTATTTCCACACTTTGTTCATTACATTCATAGTTTTCCTCTAATTGATGTCTAGCAATCGTTGAGATGTAAATATATCATTGTGAATGATATTAGCAAACACTAGGATTAAAACCATGTATGTCTTAACCCATCAATGTTGCATGTATTGTTGCACATTTCTCAATGCATTTATAGTTTTTCAGAATAACTCCTAGTGATAGCTAAGCTTATAATATTTAGTTATGGTTGACCTTAGCGACTGTTAGGATCAGAACTACGTATTTCTTGACCCTTAAATATGAATGTATTTCTACACTTTTCTCATTTCATTAATATTTTTCCTATAATTGATGAATATTAACACTTTTTTACATTTATTACTTATTTGAGTTTTTGATACAACAAATTATTCAGAATAAGAGACATAAGAGTGTTAATGTAAATACAAGTATGTTCTTTAGCTCATTATCTATTTCTTTTGGTGATATATACAATGTTTGTGGACCTCGAATCCTTCAACATGGTGAGATAAGTGGCACTATTGAATGTAGATCCTTATTTATATTACTGTTTCGACACCATAATAATGAGAGATGCCATTTTTTATCTAAAATAGTTCTTGAAAACGTGGATTATGGGGATCATGAGGCATAATGTGAACATCAACGGAAGTGCAAACGACAACGTGACAAGATCTCATGAAGATTAAAAATCAACCAAAAGTGCATGAAAGATTTTAAATAAGGGGTGACACCTCGTTAAGGCAAGAAAACTCCACATGAATTTCATAGATAAGAAGGGGTGCACATATAGAAGGTGTTGAGTAACCCCCAATGTTTCACGAATTTCTTAAGAGGAGAGGGGGAGTTACACTCCTAGAATAAGAAATTAACTCCCAATGATGCAAGTGATGCACTCATGCATTGACGTGTAAGGGAATCTCATAATGAACAATAAATGACACGTAAACCTATGATCTCACTTAAGTGAGATGACTCACCTGATGATGTGGAATATGAATCACACAAACACCCCACCACACCAAAACATAGGATGAGGTGACAAGTTGAAAGAGAGAAATGGGTCCTGGCACAAAATCGTGATGAGGTACCCATGAACAACAAAGGGTCACATGCAGTGAAGGAAAAACCAGTTGGAAAGACATTCACTAGAAGAGAAAAAAAATCTAATCTAAAAAATATGCTAACAATGGGTCCCTGATGCCAAGGACCCTAATTAGGTACCCATGTACAAAAGGGAAATATCTCAGAAAGAATAAGAAGAGAGAAGAAGAGGGACTCTAGTCCACGGAAGTATGACATATGTCTAGCAAATGAGTGCCAAAGAACCAAAGGTAATGTCACGAGTGTAGAACTATCAGAGTGTGAAGAGGGAACACCCACACAAAGGCTTTCCAAGTGATGTGTAGGCAATAAGACAACCCCCAAAATAGAAAAGGCATCCACAAGGAAAGTTTTATCAATGAAGATCTCTTGAAACATGGAATTGATAAGAGTCCTAGAAGGGGCACTCGCAATAATGGAGATGATGGAATCCTTCAAAGCACCTGTAAATGGATGAGGAACCTGTAGTGCATCACCAGTGGAATCTATGAAAATATGACCTAGTTCTTACAGATACTCGTCCCAATAAGGGGGATCAACAAATATTAGTGTGATGTCAAACATGTATAAGTCATCCATGCATGAAGGAAGAGGAGTGGAAGGGGTCTCACACATTGGAAATTTAAGGGTGGTTGGTGCAATGACTTTATGAGGCTAAGAATTGGACTGATCAATTTCTAATGAGATGGGAGGGGTGAAAAAACTCTCTTGAATAGAAAGAGGATAAGAGAATTCCTAGGTGGTACTCTCTGCATTAGAACTCGGTGCACAATCCTTATCATCATAAGTGGAACCAAGTGAGTTTGTATTACTGAAACTTACGTCACACGAAGAATAAGAGGAGATAACTAGATCAATAGTATAAATAATGGTGGTAGTATGTGAGGGGTCTCCAAAAAGGGACTGAAATGTGCTCTAAATGTGGTGGGGAGGATCGTAGTCTACCATGTGAATGGGGAGATGTTTTTTTATGGACAACATAAAGTGACCAATGATATATTTGGAAGTTTCAAGAAAGTCATCAAGATAACTAGAATCAGTGGGTGCAGGAACTGGCCAAAACAAGAAGTGTGTAAGACCCTTGTAAGAAAAGTAGTATTCAATGAAAGCACACCATGATGAATAGTTCACTCTCCCAAGAAGAAGTGGTGGAGGTGGTAACGTGATCCTATGACCCTCAAGACTGGAAATAACATCCTCCATGATGTAAAATAAGAAGAAAGAAGTGCAAGATGCACAAGAAGAAGAGGGTGCAACAATGCAAGACATTGGACTCAACCGATAATGTTTTTGAAAGTAACATGACACCCAAGAAAATCAGTGATAACCCCCCCAGTCTGTGGCATATTATAAGATAGTGCATCAATACAATATGGTCCATTCATGTGATGTAGGACAATTGACCACTCACCTTGTAGTAGGTGACAAGTCATGTGAGAGTGGACTCCACAATGGAGTCCTAGTTAGAAGCAAACAAACACACGTAATCAAGCACAAAAGGCACAAATAAATACAAGGGAACACTACTAAATGTGAGAGAAAATTCATCTCACGGTGTAAAAGAGAAGGCTCTACGACAATGATGTGGTGGATGCTTTCACTAGACATAAGAAAAAAGGACTACTAGAATGTAGCGATCCAGAAAAAGTTGCTTGTAAATGCCAATAATCCTATATGTGGAGCCCTGACAAAAATACCCCCTATGTGTACAATTAATTTTAATTATTTTTTCCTTTATAGATTTGTACAATGTTGAGAAAAAGGGAAAAAACTTGAAACAAATATAAAAAATAGAGAAGGGAGGAGAAGGGTCTTGAGGGTGAGTTAACTCAGGTAGGGGAGCTGGCTGGCAATTTGGGTGAGCTAGCTCCTGGGCTGTTGACTGAACTTCTAGAAATATTGACCGAGATGGGTCGGTAGGTGCTCGCTGAGTCAAGGTAAGGGATTTGGCCAAGCTATGCACTAGAAAGTTTCCAAGTTAAGGGATGGTGTAACCGTCGACAGATTTGGTAAGCTGGATAGCCTTTTTTGGGGGAGTCTTTGTTGAACATGTAAGAATTGGGTGTGTTGTAAAATGAGATGAGTGGATAAACTATGTGGACTGGGAAGAATGTTGCATGTAAAGGGATTCAATGTTGAGCTAGGATATGAAGGTGTCGAGCAAATAGAGGACATGCTACGTGCATGGAATATCAGTCAAACTAATGACAAGGTGATTGAGACTGTCGAGCTATCAAGTGTGTAAGAATTGGCAAGCTCAAGGTAGAAGCGTAACACATGGGAAACAAATGAGTGATAGGAGGTATAGACTAGGATGAGGAGAGAATAACTCATGAGTGGAAGGAAGATACACAGGATGAGGTGGAACGCACCATGACAATGGAAAAAATACAAATGGTGAGCTGAGTACAAGGTAAAGGAGGTTTTACCATAGACCCAACAAGGAGGCCATGATGGTGATGAAAAAAAAAGCACAGGCACGGTCATCCAATTGAAGCACGTGTGAAGAAGTGGTAGTATCGATGCTAAACACAAGGACAAAAGAAAATGTAGGCCAAATCAAAACTCAACCAATGTGAATTAAAATGAACGAGTTAGGCACAAGAAAAACTAGGCCATGTGAGATGAGTTATGGGAAAGTTCAGTTCCTAGCTTGGTAAGTTGGGGATGAGTTAAGCCAAGAAATAGCTACACAAAAGCCTTAATACCACCCAATCTAGTAAACAAAACCGTGAAACCAGTGAGCTAGAACTTGATCAACATCTCCAAAACTACATTTAAAAACCAAAGACGTTCAAACACACAAGAACCCAAACAATACCTTGAAAACACAAACAAACATGGACAAGGATTAAAGCATTGAACTAGTTCACCTAATAGATGAGAATAATAATCATTATGACACTGTAAACGAGTTCTATATATCACGACGGAAATTTGTAAAACAAAAAACATTGAAGAGTTGTATGGATCCACATGACGTGCACTCTGATACCATGAAAGAGTGCAAACAAATGTTGAGAATGAGGATGAAGATGGATATCATGAACCTAAATGAATGTGGAAACAGTAGCGTGATGATATCTCATGAAGAGAAAGCATCAATCGAAAGTGCATGACAAAATTTGAAATAAGGGGCATAACCTTGTTAAGGAAAAAAAATCCACATAAATCTCATAGATCTAAAAGGGTCTACATATAGAGGATCATGAGTAACCCTGAGTGCTGTAATGATGACCTCTCAAGTGGAGAGGGGGAGTTACATTCCCTAAATATGAAAGTAACTCTAAATGATGCTACTGACGCACTGATACATAAGGGAATCTCATAATGATCCATAAATGAAACAAATACCTATGATCTCACCTAAGTGAGATGAATCGCCTGAAGAATTTTCTTATTTCATTAATATCTTTCCTCTAATTGATGACTATCAACACTTCTTACATTTATTAATCAAGTGAGTTTTTAATATAATAAAATATTCATAATAAGAGACATTAGAGTGTTGAAATAAATGCAATTATTTCCTTTCGCTCATTATCTATTTCTATTGGTGATATATGCAACATTCATGGAAATCAAATCCTTCAACATGGGGGGAGAACTAACAACGTCGAATGTAAATATTTATTTATATTCCTATAAAGACACCATAATAATGAGAGATAACATTTTTTATTAATCTTCCTTAAATCATGAATTCCAACATTAATCAACTATTTTTTCAATAGTACAAAATGAATGTCTAAATGTAGATGTCGTATATGAAAAGGGTATCCTAGAAGATCAAGAACTAAGGTTGCAAGAAATAAGGGTGATAAAAAGAGGCAACATGCATTTAATTAACACTAAATCATAGGTGCTTCAATTTTTGGAACTGATTACTTCCTATCTAATTTTTCTCAAGGTCAAGGAAAAGACCTTATTTCCTAAATCATGGAAAAATATAATGGGTATTTATGTTGGTTATTCATACAAATGTTATTACAAACATCCACATCTCGAAACCATGTACAATAAAGATATAGTTAAGTCCTAGATGGCCACAAGGAAAATAAGAGATCTTTTAGAGATTTGGGAAGTGGATCCAATAGATAATATGGATGATTATGATATGACCAAAAATCTTATTAATAGGTTTAGACCAGCAGTCTATATTAGAGTGGCACTCACGAACAACCAATATGTAAACCATTATATCTCTAAGGTCTATGTATTTTGAATCCCTTTGATTTCGATGATTATTAATGGAGTCAAAACTCCTTCTTTAAGGCAAGTATTATGTTTCAATTTGGTGAGCCAAAGACAAAATTTCATGGACAATGGGAAATAATTTTACATGGCTTCCTATCTTTTGGATGTAGTCTATGGTATTCTCAAATGTTTAGATTTCAATAAAAAATGGCTTCCTTCATGTCGTTTGCATATAAATGAACTATATTCAAACTTATATGCCCATCGGTTCAAATCTCATATTAAATATATACGATCTTATTTATATCATACTCTCTACCAAACAATACACAAAACAATGAAAACCATAATATCTATAGACATCCTTACTTCCATAATGAAAATGGGAGTTGTATTATTCTATCCAGAATATATCGTTAGCATGATTGAGTGGCTCATTACACCTCCTTTTCAGTTTACATATTACGTTCCTAACAAATTTTCAAAATAATAGGTGGCATATCAAATTTCAAATGATATTGCTTGAAATTGCAAAGAGAAGAAGCTTAGAACACATCCCTCCTCTAATTCACTATGGGATGTAGGAAAATTAATAGGTGCCCTGATCTAAAAGATGCATTAGCCCATAGAAATTCATTCCATCTTCCCAGAAACCCTCTAAGAAAATATGACTACATGAAAAGGATTTCCAAGAACCTTAATTAATTTAGAGGAAAGATAAATGTATACTATGCACACTAGGATTATGTCCATGACATGGTATGGATTACCCAAAAAGAGGATAACCATGTTAAGTAGAATATGAAGATGACATGGGAAGTTCCTCATCTAATAGGAACTTTTAAAAAGGAAGATACAATGAGAAATGCGACATTCTATTCAGATCCTTCAAAAAATCCCCACATTACCCATTCTCCAATTCCTCCAATGTTTCCTATGTCAATTGAGACTCTATATGAAGTTGAAGATGTTAGGACTGCACCAACTAAAGATCCAAATTTTGTGGCATATGTCTTAACTTCTTTAGATGAAGAATAAGAGACAACCCAAATTGAAATCTCATTCAGCGCAACCGCAGTGCAACCATCTCAATCTTCTCCCTTGACTCCACATGAAGTGAGATAAAATTGGGTTAATAAATCCATAATTTCTCACAAATAACAACCCTATTGAGAAACACAGGAACATCTCTTAGTACATTAAATTCAATCCAAGAACAAGAACCTTGAAAACGATAACCAAACAAAAGATAACAACACAACAAGGTGTTTTTGGAAAAAACTTTAAAAGACCTATTCTTTCTTACAAAAAATGGAAATACAAATGCTCCCAAGTAGTAAAGTAAGAGGAAGATCTAGAGGCCTTGAAAACGGGTACAACTGAAATTTCCATAGAAATATTGATAAGCATACGAACTAAAAATATAGTGTTTGGAACTCAATTAAAGGTCACATTTATTGCAGGTACATTTTATGATGTAGAAGAGGCATTGCATAGCCTCTAAAATGACATAAAGGAATGCATTGAGTAACAGATAAAGGAACAAGCCTACCTAAAAAATACCAAAAATATCATTAAAAAATGGGATCCATGAGTAAAACATTAACATATATGCGAAAAGTTCTTAATGAAGGTAATTATAAATACCCTTCAATTATAACCATGGACGATATTGGTATATGTAAGACATATTCTAATCATACAAAGGAAAGACTAAGGGAATAAAATGAGAAGGTAAGAAAACCATCTCTCCTGTTTGATGACATGCTTTTAAGAAGAATTCAGATTCTTAGAGAGGCATCAGTTATGGAAGTATTTAATGAAAACCATTAGGTTGTTTCTAGTGAAGAGTTTGTTATATCACTTGATAAATTCTTGGTTAATTTTGAACGTAGAATAACAGAGGAAAATTAAAGAGAAAATTCATAGGTCATTGAGATTTTCTCCAAAAGGAGGAAAAAAATGAAGAAAATTTAGATTCTAAAGGAAATAACCATAGAAGCAAATGTTGGTCAGCAGGTTTTGTTTGAAAAGTCTTGTGTGCTCTTTAGAAATCCTATTGTGGAAATAGGAAACACACACACACACACACACACACACACACACACACACACACACACACACACACACACACACACACACACACACACACACACACACACACACACACACACACACACACACACAGATTACAACAGTTACAAAGAATCATTTCTTTTAGCATATAATCAACTTAGGAAGCAACTTTACATGTGAACCTGCATCAACACTAGTCCATAATTAAGAAAGATCCACAATTAATCATTAGTTGTAGTATTTTAGCATAATGGGAAAGTAATAAATTATGTATTTCATGTAAATAAACCAATCTTTATGATTTATTAAATATTCATGTACATATTCAAAATGTTATACTTATCTAAACATGCACATGGTACTTGTACATCCAAATATGTTGTTGTGGCATAACCTAGAGGTCGGTAAGATCAAAATATCTTACTTTATTTGTTTTATTCCTAGTGATTGATAATATCAAATAACTATGTCATGGAATAACCTAGTGGACTTTAAGATAAAAATATTATTCTTTGACTTGTTAAATGTTAGAAACCCGTAACATCAAAATAAGATATTTTGGAAGTATTAGTTTAACTTAGCATATGCTAAACTCATAACATATTACTATGATTTGTTAAACCCTTGCGAATTGTAAGATTACAATGTAATTTGATAGGTTATGTCGAGGAATAACGTAATGGATGAAAATCTCAAAATATCCTTCTCAAATTTGTTAAATCCTATTGACCCTTAAGATCAAGAGATTATATTGTTTAAGTACCTAGTGGCTGTTAAGCTCAAACTATGCTAATTTAATTTTTTAATCCTAGAGATCGTTAAAATCCCTATTATGTTAAGGCATATCCTAGTTGCGACTAAGATCATAATATCTTAAAATAATTTCTTAAATCCTGATGATTTCTATGCCCCAATTATTATGCAAAGGAATAAAATAACAGTCCTAAGCTCACAACATTGAAATTTATTTTGTTAAAATCTAGGGACCACTAAGCTCCAAATATTCTGTTGTTGCATAAAATAATGATGGCTAAGCTCAAAATGTCATTCTATAACTTGTAATTTGTTAAATCCTTTTGACAACAAGATACAAATATTATGTCGTCGCCTAAACTAGCGGCCAATAAGATCAAAATATGTTCGTTTAATTTTTCATATCCTGTTGAAGTATATTATGTCATAGCCTAACATAATCTCTGATAATCTCATAATATCTTAATCCAAATATTTAAATTCTAGCAATTACAGGATCCAAATAATATATTGTGGCATAACCTACAGGCAGATAAGATCATAATACCTTAATTTAATTTATTATATCCTAACCACCACTATGATCCAAATACTATGTGGTGGCATAACCTAGTGGCCTCTAAGCATAAAATGTTGTACTTTAAATTCTTAAATCCAAATAATAATTTTTACTAATTTATACACATCTTGATTTTCATAAAAAGGATTCATCTGCTTTATTTAATAGAGGCTTTACCTAGCGACCAATAAGGTTTAAAATTAAACCTTTTATGTGTTATACATATCTACAAATTAAATTTCATTAATTAACATATTGGTCACTAAGATCAAAATATCATACTTTCATTTTTTAAAATCTAGCAACATCTAAGATTATAATATAATTTGTTAGGTTATGTTGAGGCATAAGCTAACAAATGCTAAGCTCGAAATGTCTTTCTTTAATTTTTTATATGTTAGTGACCCTTTAGCTTGAATTATTCAATTGTTTATTTACCTAGTGGTCACTAAACTAAAACTAATTTAATTGAATTTTTAAATTGTAGTGATAGCTAAGATCCAAATATTATGTTTTTGCATATACTAATGGTGGGTAATATTATTATGGCATGGCCTAACCTAGCCGCTGCTAAGATAAAAATATATTCCATTAATGTTTTAAATCCTATTGATACATATTATGTCATGACCTAATATAACATCCACTAATCTCATAATATCTTAGTTTATATTGTTAAATCCCAGGGAATCCAAGCTTCAAAAAATATGTTGTGGATTAACCTAGTAGTCGCTAAGATCAAAATATATTCAATTAATTTGTTAAATCCCATTCATACATATTATGTCATGGCCTAACATAGCATCTGTCAATCTTAGAATGTCTTTATTGAAATTGTTATATCCTTGCGATGGCAAGCTCCAAATAATATGTTGTGGATTAGCCTACGATCGCTAATCTCATAATATCTTAATTTAATTTGTTACATCCTAACCACCTGTAGCCCTCTAATACCATGTGGTGGCATAACCTAGCAATTTCTAAGCACAAAGTATCTTACTTTAAATTCTTAAATCCAAACAATAAATTTTATTAATTTATACATATCTTTTTTTCATAAAATAAGATTTGTTTACTATATTAACTAGAGGCTTTATTCAATGACCAAAAGTTCTAAACATAACAATTTTATGTGTTATATAGTTGTGTATAGATTTTTCTATATATTATGATATTTAGGAAGATTATGTTTACTTTCATGAAAATTTAGGAAACTTGGATTAGCAATCGAGAAGCTATTCAACTAGTGTTTAGGTACGACGTGATCTACTCATTGGAACCTAACAACCTCTAAGCTATTCTTAATGGTAAATATATAATTTTTATAATGGAATGGTTTTATAAATCTAAATTGTTAATATTTCCATATAAAAGAAGAGATAAATAAACTACCAATGTCTAAGCCCAAATAAATTTTTTTGCCTATATTAAAAACAACTAATCTACATGGTCGTTATGCTAAACAAATGTTTTCTAAAGAGAATAATTATAGCCTAGCACCCACTAGGATAGAATTTTTTTTTCATGGTTGAGTGTATTCCTACATAATAAATCATATTGAAAAGCTATAAATGATAACAAATAAATATGGAGTTTATATAGTAGATACATAAATATACGTGTAGAATCATGTATTAATGTGTATAATAACACTCTATCTCTCTCCAATAATATGTAACATATTAAAATTTATATTTAATAATATTTAAGCATATATATAATTCGTTTACCTTCCATTCTACAAAATTAAAATTGTTGAAGACATTGCATTTGACTATTTATACATTTGAAAACATATCTAATTGAATATATTTATCATACAATTGAATACTTAATATGGTTCTATATTTTTAAATTAATTTTTTAACCTCATATATTTTCCAAAAATCTAAGTGGAAACCATGTAAAAAATGTTCGATGAAATAATTTTCCATATTTATTTGTATCATCTTAATAAAAAAATTAAAATATTTTTCTTCTTGCAACCCATTAAAATTTTAAAAAATATGACTATGCGACAAGCCATCATTATCGAAAAACACTCGCAGGAATGAGAGAGAGACATAAAAGGGAAGAAATGGGAAAGCGTTCAACATAAAGACATTCCATAATTGAAAAGTTATTCCGTTTTATTTCATTAGGGCACAACAAAAATTGTGTTTTCATGAAGAACAATGTGGTTTGACAAGGCATTCAAAAACAATTAGAAAATAATAGTTGGATTTTGAGCGTGGTTCAGTAGGAAAAGTGGAGCTGGTGTGGATCATGATTTAGTAGGCCAAAGCAAGGTTGAACTACTATCCAAAACATAGGAACTTGTTGATTACAAAACAACTAATAGAGCCCGCAAACAAAAAAGGTACACTTTATCTATAATAGATGATTTTGATAAATACCTAATTTATTAATATATGATATTATTTCCTGCTTAATTATTTCTATGGAACCTTTTTCTGCTACCTAGAAAAAACTATCTGAGAGATTCTATTTGCAAACTCTTTTTCTTTCCTCCTTTATGTGTGTCATGTGTGTGCCTCCTTTACGTGTCTTCTCTACAAAAATATTATTTTCCATTGTAAAACATAATTGGGATTATAGACTTGGCCTCGTAGTCTACAGTCTACACATATTATTTGTTAATTTCAAGAGCTACTATTTGTGAGGCCAAAAAAATGAAAAACCCCACTAAATATTTCTCCAGGGTATTTATTAATTTTTTTAGCACATTCCATGATAGAAATTTTGAACATGGAAAAAGCATGGGATTTCAAAATTTGAAATTCTCCCTCATAAATTAAATGTGTGGGATATTGAAATTTAAAATATTCATAAAAGTGGGGGAATTCACAATTTGAAATTTAAATTCTTCAATCATTCTAAAATTAAAAATAACATAAATTCAAAACAATGTAAATTGTTTTTTTTTATTATTGGCAAATAGTTTTTTGAAAGGGACTATACCCTTGAATACAAAAGAAGGCCTCAGAGCCAGAATAAGAGTGAGAAATAGAGAGAATGGATCAAGATCCAAGTGTTACAATGAAGCTCCAAGTAGTTCAGAAACAGCTACACAAACGAGACAAAACAGCAAAACAACAGCAAAAAAATAGTAAACCGACCGCAGAGAGACAACAAAAAAACAACTAAAAGCAGCAAAAGCATCTAGAACTACTTCTTGGCAACTTTATCGATACTGATCTTGACTCTCTTCCAGGCATGAAACATACCCAAAGCAGTCATGTGGGCAGCATCAGTCTTATCAAGCTCCTCAATGGTTCTTCTGCTTTCTTTTTTCGTTGCCCCAAAACAACGTAAATTGTTATTGTGTATAACATATAATAATATAAACATAATTACAAATACAGTGTAAGAAAACTAAAGAACTAGATTCTAAGCATAGTTTTAAAGTTTAATAGAATAATATACATACATTTATTTCTATTTTATTATCAAAATTGATATCGTCATTGTTAAATATAATGCACATTAATTTAATAAAATTCTCCAATTAAAATGTGCCACATGGAAAGTTTGAACCAAATAGTTGGGCAACATTATAATTGACACATATTTCACATCGGCTTATATATACTAAAACACTTAGCAATCATTGAACCCCATTGCCTTGATTTTTTATTCCAATGTAGGATTTAAAATAATAAAGTGTTAGGTCTTAGAGGCTGCTAACATATTCGTTTCAATAGGTGTTAACGAACATCTATGCATGTTTTATGTCGGTCACTAATTTGTTAAGGAGAATCCTTTCATTTTTTAGCCTCTATATATTCTAGGATTCCAAGCCAACAATGTATGAAACAGTACACATTGTTTGACTAAATTGTTGAGCCTAGTGTTCGCTATGTCACTCATTTCAATAACTAATGAAACTTAGTGGTCGATATGTTATCCATTGTGTGTATGTGTTATCATTGATGTAAATTCCATTCATGGAAAATGGTGTCATGCTGTTGTATGAGTCTACCTGGGGTGTCATTCGGATGTAAAGTGTGAAGGTTTATTGGTAGTGTTAGGATTTGGTGGGTTCTATGGTGTTCTGGAGCATGTTTCAGTGAGATGAGTCATATTATTTATTCTCTTGAGCTGGTTGGATTTTTTCATGATGTCACACATGTTCCTAGAGGTGCATTAGAGATGTCTATGTGTTTGCACAAGGTCATCATGGTTAGTTCATGGTTGAGTTAGGTCATTCGAGGGCTATTCCTAACCCTGGTGCATATAGAATGGTAAGGAGGTATGAGAAATGAAGTTGATTAGTATTTATGGAGAATGGTGTAAATATGGTGACATGATGTATTAGGTATGTGATGAGTTTTAGGTTATAATTCATTGATTTAGTGCATGTTTGACGACCTTGAGAAGCAAACAAGTGAGATCAAGTAGTTTAACATGGATAAATGTCATTAGAAGGATTGCTTCACAACTATTTGGGCTAGATGTTGAGTGTGGTAAGTTATAGGATGTTGTCATGATTTTTCACAAAAATTTCTAGGTTAAAGTGAAGAATATTTTTGAAGATATGTAAGTTTTGGAAAAATAAGGTAAGTTACAATGTGTTTTTTCAACAAAAGTGGACCTTCTGATGCTAGTTTTGAATTGTATGTTTTTCATGGGGACCTGATATATTTGGTAAATATTATTAGGTTAGTTAATAAGGTTTCAAAAAAATAATTATGTGGTTTAATTGTCATATTTTTATGAACGATCGTTAAGAAGGTAAGTTGGTTTAAAAACTTGGGTAAACCCTAGCTAGAACCGACTTAGAGGAAATTGATTGTATCAACCTAGTTTTGATTAGTTATGAAATATATATGATTTTATGATGTAGAGGAATCTTCCAGATTTCCATGAAGGTAATTTAGTGCTTGTGACAGTATCTAAGACCCACTTGAAAATGTTCGTTTCTGAAGAAGTTCAGTTTGGGAAGAATTTGTCCAAAATAGGTGTTGATTCAATTAACATTTATTTTAGACCATATGTTTTTATAAATTTATATGAATTTTTTTAGATCATGTTCATTCTTATAAGTTGAAAAGTGTGCCCTATTTATGAAGATTGGTTTTTAGGGAAATTTGTAGCAACTTCAGTAAAAGTTGAATATCATGAGCTACATGAGAAGTTAGAACTCCATTCAAGTTGTGTTGTGATCTTGGTTTAAAGATATTTTCATTGGTATATAAAAATCAGGATTTCGATATCGTATGAAAAATTTATGATTTGATCTTTGAGGGTCATGTTCGGAGGATGTTTGTTCTAGTATGGTGTTAAGTGGTTACAAAAGGTAAGTTGACGATTATGAGATTTTCAAGATTTTTTAAGGTTGCTCAGTGCTTAAAAATCATGTGTAATTTTTTTTCATGATTACATTAAATGTGGAAGTGAGTTTTGGTGTGATGAAGCAAGTTGGGCTAATGGTCAGTTCTTGAGTCCTAGAAGACCTCAGAAGTAGTTTGCATAGATTGGCATGGTTGAAGGCTTTCCACTTGGATTTAAAAGGATTTCCTATGTGTTATGTAATTTTATTCAAATATATTTCACTTTATGTACGTATTATATCTTGGTGATTTAATTTTTTGGATCTTTCAGGTCAATTTATGAAGAAGGTACGGTGGATTTTAGAACAGGTTTACTCAGGCTGAAAGAATGAAGTGAATGAAGCATGGGGTGGATTAGTTGATGCTTGATATCACTTGGAAAGTGAATAGGTGTGATTTTTTTTCCTATTTAATGCCTTTGGAGGTCTTGGAAATGGAATAAATGTTGAAAACTAGTTATGTTTGCAAAACAAGTTTCTATGCAACATGATTTGGAGAAGAGGAAAGTAGTTGTGGTTTGAACACATGGATTTTTCATGAGATATAGTATAAATTAATGTGATGTACATACCCTAAGGAATCCATAGATTGGTTACATTTCCTATTTGATTTTATCTTGAGTGCTCTTGACACCCAAATATGAAGACAAGGTGTTGTAAACATCGATGTAGTGAAGGATATGAGTATTTTGACCCATGTTATAAAATATTTGATTTTTCTAAGTAAAATTACAACCATGGATGGTGCTTATATGTTATATTACACACATGTGATGAATTTAAGATATTGAATAATTATGGTTTTGGTGTTATTCGATTTTACTCATCCTAGTGATTAGATTTGATTTAACAAAAATATAATTTATGCTAAATCATATATTACAATGTAACAACAAATGAATATGAAATAAATTATATATTTGGCATAAGAAATAAGTAATGAGAAATGTGAAACCCTAATCACAAGAGGGAGGAAAGAATTCTTAGTTGATTCAAAATAATAATGGAGGTGTTCCAAGATTAAGAACTAGTAAAACAAAAATACCAATTGTCAGAATGAAGCCCCAAAAAATGCAAACATTCTGGAATAAGATGGAATAGGGCACTTAAACAGGTTCAGGGGATCCTAGGTGTTGTATACCTTCTCTCGGCATTGATGACTTCTCAGAACCTCAGAAAATTATCTTTGTAGGGTTGCAAAATGTTTTCTAATGTTTGCATTTGATTGCATGTGTATCATTGTATGAATGTCAAGTTCACTTGAAACATGCAAAGAGAAAGAGAACATTTAAACCCACAAAACATGTCAAATCCTAAAAATAACAATATGCAAATGGGGAGTAAGACTTACCCAGGTGGTCACCCGACTGAGTGAACTTATGATTTGGGTGTTGTAATACATTTCACACTCCATGTAGGTTTATGTGTGTGTGTGTGTAGAATCATACCCTAAGTGAATCTTTTTCTAGACACACTTGAATAGAGAGTAATATTTATATTTAGAAGATGCAAATTTATGTGTGCATGGAAAAATGAAATTCTCCTCCTATGCATGTATACAGAAATAACATTCCCTTGTACCTTGTGTGAAGCTAGATGGATGCTTTAATGCTCTTGTAATGGTCTTTGTATGAAGCATTAGGTGATGATAGTAGATGCTTAGTGATTAGTCCTTTATTATGGTCATATAGCTTTGTATTTATAAGATTCCATTGTTTGAATTTCATAATTATTCAAAAAGGCTGACATCTAAGTAAATAAGATTCCCAACAACTAGAAAGGACGTAAAAGATGTGAGAAAGATTGGCATCCTAGCTAGGCGCTGGTGTCAAAAGTCAAAAAAATGAAGTGTCAAAAGTTAGACTTGGAAAGAAGGTGTGTAATACCAAGAAGGATACTAAAAAGAATGTAAAAACGTCAAAGATAGTGGCTAACTAGAAATTTTCTCACTTAGGAATCTTTTGAGTAACTCAGAATATGATCAGGACCTACAAATATAGCCAAAGTGCATGATCTAGTGTCTACATCTTCTCCCACTTTATGTTGTTGAGTGAATAATTGATTAAATAAATTAGATAAGATATGTGTACCTGATAACCATATATATTGATGGCGAAAAACATGGCGAGGAGACAAGAAAAAGCGTGAATTGAATAATATGAGGCCTGAAAGCTAGAAAAAAGCAAGTGATCTTAGGGGTGAAAGCATATTAGTGTACCATGTCATTTTGTACCTATTATCTATGTTGATTGATGCTTGATTATGTGATGATTGTTTCCCATTAGGATGGACCTACAAAAGAGAAGAGAAAAATAATATTCATAGTTGTGTACATGAAAGATTTGATCCAAACGAGAAATTGTTTTTTAGAAGTCTGTAAAATGTGAAAAGGAAACATGTGCACTTGATCCATGATGAGTGAAGAGTGTAGAAAGGATCCTAAAAATGTTGTAAAAGAGATATTTTTTTTTGTGATATCATGCAAAGAAAAACAATTTCATGGAATCTCATGCCAAGTGTGCCAAGTGCGATTTTTTTTGGTGATCTCACACTAAGTGTAGAAGAAGTGTAGGGAGAAAGTTCTAGTGTCATTCTCTAACATTTGACTGCTTCATGAGGTTTGAAAATGACTACAGATGGTGTATTCAAATTTAGTCCAGTTCATTATAACACAAAAATAGAAAATATGGTAGAATGCATGCATGCCAAGTACTAAAGAACTGTGCCTATCTTGTAAAATCCACTTTGTAAACTTCCACAAACTGTGACATCTGAGAAAAACTATTTAACTTCCCCCTAGTCATAGGCACCTAGGAAGAGTCACGGGCACCAAGGTGCTTAGGTCTGGTTTTAGGCACTGGCGTCTTTACTATGTTAGAGAGCAAGTAAGATTCTAGGTTTTTTCTAGGACTGAAGACTATGTTATACTAGTACTAAACTATGTTGCACTTTAACTATAGACTGTTGTATAGGGTGACTGATTTACCCTATGATGTCCAACTTGTTTGACATGCAAACGACGTTTCTTAGGAGAATGTTCCCAAAATAGGACCAACTACTTAACTATGACTGATACCCTATGTGGGGAGGGAATGTGCTTGGTAGAAACCAAGAAGCATGCAAAATAAGTGACTGGAAAGGAGTGTTAATAAAAAGCAAGGTAAACATCCATATAGAAATCAAGATGTAAGCTAGCAAGAAAGAAAACAATGTAGACCATGAAAATCAGGTTTCAAACATGGGATGTCGCTCACAATGTCACAAAAAAATCAAGGCCTACGCATCCAAAATCACACAAGAAATGAACAAGAAATACATGGGGCAAAGCTCGCAAATAAGCTCATACAGAGGAAAGCAATGGAAAAGAGTGATAAGTAAATAATCATACAACCCTTGTAGAAAATAGACCTTCAAAACAAATGTTACACATGAAGCACCCGTTAACATGTTAGAAAGATAAAATGTATGTCAAAGTGTGTATTATCTGATATAGTAGTGTGCTAGTATGAATAGTAACTAGTATAAATCATAACAATAGCACTTGTGATGAGTACGAAATTAAATGCTCCCTGGATCAATTATGGGACTGGTAAGAGGTACTATGACAAGAATCTATTATGTATATAAGGATCTAAGGAAAAGATGCATTCAAAACTACTAAACAATTTAACACACGTGTATATACAATATATAATGATGTATGAAATATCTATGTAACATGTGTAACAAAGCGTACATGTAAGCATAAGAATGAAAAAGTAAATGTGACCCATATATGGATCATGTTATGGATGGGATGGAATGGAATGTAGTTTGAGTGTGATAGGAGCAACATTCACCTCAAGAAATTTTGAATGAGTATCCATGAGATGAGATTCATTTATTAAATAACACTCAACAATCAAGAAAGAACCATAGAACAAGAGTGTGTCATCAAGATACATTTTGATTTGTGTGCTAGAAATATGTGATTGAGAAAGTGTAGAGCATAATGTGTGAGTGATATGGTGTGAGATTCATTTCAGATTCAGACCCTCAATAGTAAAGTATGAGGCACGGAACTAGAGTGCGACATCGAGTAATGAGTGCACTATGTAAAAGTAGATGTGAGAAATATGTTTTGTGAATGTCTATAGTGTGCAATGCATATGATGTGTGATAGATACTACAAAGAAAAAAGAGGCCATGAATTCTCGATTTGTTAAAGGTGTAGTGTGTGAGGTTCACGTATATAGTATGCTCTCAACAGTAAAGTGTAAATCTTATCATGAGAGTGTGTTGTAGGGTAATGATGAGACCGGTGTATCAAAATGTGCAAGATTCATGGAAAACACCACCCAGTGTAGAGTGAGTGGAGAAATGTGAGGAGTGCTTGCATAAAATAATGATAAACAGAAAACACAAAGACCGTAAGAAATTTTAACGCAAACATATCCATTATGTAGATGAGGAGAACAAGATGGAGGGATGATAACCTCCAATGTGAATCCAAGTCGATCCAAGTTGTCATATGTGTAAATAGTTTATGAGAAAGCGGGATCGAGTGGAATGTGATGCAAATAATATTTAGTCATGAAAAGTGTGCACGTGAAAGGATAAAGTGAAAACATAGAGTGCTCATGAGAAAGAAAAGAAGATGGTATAACATCCAATGTGTGGACATGCACCTTTTAAATCATCATAACAATCATGAAAGGAGGAGGTGATTCTGAAGCAGATGGAACATCATATAATGTACAAATAATTCCTTCGAGAGGAGAGAAGTTGTCTGGATAATGCTCAGGCTCTAGATCAACAACAAGATGTACAATAGTAGAAGTGGGAAGATGTAATGCAATATTGGGATCAAGATTGCAATATTGGAATGGGATAATATAAGCGGGAAATGCATAATCAAATCCCTCATGTTATAATTTAAAACATTAGTGAACTATAGAAGACATTGCTTGCATTCTGTGAAGCCATATCCTACCAAGTAATAATTTATATGGAACGGGGATGTCAATGACAAGGAATAAATAAATAATTGTTTTTGGGCCAACCGTCATAGGGAAAGTAACAGTGCCTATGCATGGATGCATAGTAGAATCATATTCTCGAACAGAAAGAGAGGTTGAGTTAAGATTATCTACGGAAAGAGCTATAGCCTCAATGAATGATAAAGGAAAAATATTGAGCTCATATTCATTATCGAATAAAGCAAACTTGACACCTAAGTTAATGATGCATAATCATATATATAGGAGGATCATTATCATAAACAAAAAGATCATCAGTGATAGTTGATGGAAAAGTATTTTTTTCAAAAAATTCATCTATAAATGTCTTGTAAACAATGTCCAGATGACTATTTGATCCAAAAATGGATTATGAATAGCCCAATTCTATGTAATCTCTATCTTTAACACTTTCTCTATAGGTTCTCAGCTCAATATATCTTTACAAGATGGTCTAGTCAGGATGGGGTTGATCTGGACACCTCTAAATTATGTTTTGGCCATTTTTTTGTTTTTTTTTAGGGGTTGCAGTTGATGGTTACGTAACCAATCCGGTGGTTACGTAAACACCACCCTATGTAGAGTGGCGGTTGCATAACCTCTGTGGTAGTTACCTAATCACAAGTCTAAACAGGGGGCCGGACCTGTCACTTATGGTTATAAAATTTTAGAACTCAACAGTTGTAAATATTTGAGCTTTTGGGTTGATTCAGTTCACCTTCTCCCACGTCCCTGAGTTGAGAAGCTATAAATAAGAGCATTTGGAAGGGATATAACAAGTTGTTTTGGGTGAATTCAACATGTGTAAAGTTGTAGAGTTGATTCTTTTTCCATTCTTTGTTCATTGTTGGAGAGTTCTTATTGTTGTGAGAGTTTGAGAGAAATTAGATACAGTTAAAAATGAATTTTATTCTTCTAAAGGGCCAATTTGGCAGTGAAATTGCACGACAACAAACAAGCAATTTTTACAACAATTATTCTACAAAATTTACACAATTTGACATAATTGTAGAATAATTATGGCATTTGTATGGTAATCTAGTTATTTGTTTTTCATTATTGTGGATTTTCTATAGTAAATTTGTTTTGTTAATAATTTGTAGAAAACCACATCTTCAAACCCTCATTATAGCAATTCCACACTTTTTAGAAAATAATATTATAATTTATTATAAATAGTTCCCATAACACTTGCAACCTATGTTTTGAAGATTGATATTAAATTACAATATCGTGGAAATGGCACATTAAACAATTTAATTTTTTTACTTATATAAGAAGACTTATATTGAGTATGTAAATATTAAACATTACACCAAACTTGTGTATATTATAACATAGTTTAACAATATTGATATAAATTTATAATAATATAAATAAGCCAAATTAAATATTATGGAAATTATGCATTACATAATTTTTTTTAATATTTGATTATAAGTATTCCACAACATACATATAATGATTATATATTTTAAGTTTAGATTAATTTGAACTTTTTAATACAATAATGTATAATTACTTAGACATTTTAAATTTTTTATATATTTTAAGGAAACTAAAATTAAGATAGTGTGGACATGCCACATTACCAAGTGATATATAAAAATTATAGCATATTTTTAAAGTACTAATAAAAATGTAGTATGGGAATACCACAATATCAAACTTACCATATAATATTATTTTAGAAATTCTTGAACTTTGTTATATTTTATTCATATTTATATTACATTCTGCAAGTTTGTTGCTAGTTCTTAATAGTTATACGTTATTGTACAACGAAATAAATCAAAGGAACCTTTATATGAGAGAATTTTGTTGTAGTAAATATTTCTATATATAATTTAAAATTTAAATCCAAGGTCATGTAACACATGATATGTCTTAATCAATATCCTCACTATCTCGTGGTTCGAACTAGAGGTTGATGAATAAAATGTTGCTAAAATTGTTTGCATGTTTGTCAACATAGTCCTTATTTAAATGCGATAAAGACCTATACTGTACAAACATTATACATATTAACAAATAATAAAAACATAGAAAGAAATTTTAAAATATCCACAACCGTATTAATAGTTCTAATAAAATATATTAATCTTAGTTATTTTAATATAGAATGCTTGAAATTTAGAAATGACTTATGCCCAAAGTATATATTTTAATATTGTCATTGCATACTATTATTTATAATATGATTTCCTCTTTAAAGAAAAAAACATTACCCTCTTAGTTTTCCCGATTCATATGTCATTGTAATAGGTCGCGTGGGATATAAACAATGCCAGTGTTGAATAGGGTCGTTGTATATTTGTATGTTGAGAAAAATATGGGATTTTCATGACCATGCATTGGTGGAATCTATAGTTCACATATCACGCTAAAATAAATATTAGCATCATATCAAAATTCAATCGAACGGTGAGCAACTAAAGACCCTTGCACCATTAATGGATCTCGCACTACACCTTATGTTAATCAAAAAGTATTATCAAAACATATGCAAGTTTTAGTATCTCAAAGAAATAGTAGCTTTGTCAATCTGTGTGCAGAGAATGATTATGTTTTTGTATGTGATTATATTTGTAGCTATATAAGTTGCCTTGGACTAGGATCCATAGTTATTGAGGCTTAGTAGAGATCCATGTTTACCATTGCTTGGCAATTTAATACATGGTTTTGCTACCGAGTATGTAATTTTTTCCAATGGTAAATTTTTATTCATAGATGGTTGCATCTGTCTGGTATTTATAATAAAATTTGGGGTTAGCAGTCTCACTTTTAAACAACTAATATTTGGCTTATTGGACTCCTGCGCAGTTATTTTGGCTTGGAGTGGCTAATGTTTGTGGATCCTTCCTTTGGGTCTATCCTACCACATGTAAGAATAATTTGCTAATGCATGTACAACAGAAGAACACAAACTTGTTTGAGCCACTCATGCTAAATGATAAAGTAGAAAAGTACATAATTGACACCGTATCATGTTTGTAGGATCATTTTCAAGATTGACTATAAATCATGAAATCAAAAGGGGGTCAAGCATTAGGTAAACTAGGTAGTTGCCTAGGGTGTCACCAGTCAGGGGGCGCTTGAATCTAATTTATTTATTTTTGGTTAATTTTAGAACTTAACTTTAAAATAATTTATGTGACGATTTAATATTGATCAACCTATTTATAGATATTTATTGTATAGTAACATAAATTTAATGCATACACATAAAAAAATTCTAATATTTAATTTGCAAGTAAAAGAAAATATCACATACTTATAAGCACATATGATTTTGTTGGTATTGTTACCCATTCTCTGATGTAACTCCAGATTATATAGGTGTGTAATTTCTTATAGAAAAAAATTAATGTATTTTTAATAATGTTGCTGGTGTATCTAGTAGAGGTGAGTATAATTGAAGGGAAAAAAGCATTTGATTTCTATTCTTAATTTTTAGGAGAATTTTTCTATTATTTTGTTATGAAGGAATCCATAGGTCTAGTCCAAATATGAATCTTCACAAAACCATGGGAGATACATAAATGTTTTTATTTCTTTGCAAAAAAAAATGGTGCTTTATTTCAGGATAGGGTTCATGTCACCTACTTGATATGTCTAAATTAGACTTGTAAGAAGTATTGTATAAAATATTGTATTTTTCACATTCTGAGCATCTTTTACAATTAATGTTTTTCATCCATGCAATATTTTTCATCCTTCTGTGATAATTTAATCATATATATTTATTATTATTTTATTATGACCACGATATAAATTTACAAATACAAGAATATAGACATATTTTATTTATTTACTTTATGGAAAAAATATTAACTAAATTTGTAAGGAGGGCGATGCACTCAAACTATTGCCTAAGGTGCTCCCAACCTTTAATTCGGCCCTGCATGAAATTGGTGCTAAATTAGGTCTATCTGGAATTATCATGGGATTACGTGTTGTTTGCGCTCTTTAATTTTTAACACCATTGTTTATAGATATACCTTAGGTGCTTTCATGTCCATAATAGATCACCGTAATAGTTTATTTCAATGATTTGTATAGTTTGTTATTGTAATAGGAGTACAACTATTCTATGTCTATTTAATCTTGCTAAGTATGTGTATTATATATACATTTTAAAGATATTGAAGAATACATCTGATATTAAAGTTGATACATATTTCTTGGGACAGTGTACAATGACAGTGTTTGTGATATCAGTTGTGCTGGGTTTGGTATATTGTAGCTCTCTCTTTTTTGAATTGTCTATTGCTTCCTTTTGTAGCGTTGTTAAATATATAACTATAGCTTCAGTTTGTTATCAATAATGATGTCATTTGAGAGACTAAGTTAAACTGGATAGACTAGGCTATTGGGAAAATTCAAATATATTTGTAGAGAGCAGCAAGTTAACAGAGTCTACCTGGGTTTGTGACTTGAAACCTATGAGTTGTGCTGTGAAGAATGAATGTATAATTTTTTAATAATTGAGTTTGTGACCATTGTGGAACATGAGCCAAGCATATAATCTTAACCGTCCTCGCAAGGAGGTTTTGAGTTAAGAATTCTTGTGGGCTCATTGTTATGCATTGCGTTCAGAGTGCCACAAAATTGAATATTTCAGTCATGGTGAAGTTCATGATGCGATCAATGGAATAATATGGTTATCAACTTTGTTTGGATCTACACATTGTACAAATCTGGAACAACACTTAACGTCATCCCTTGGTTTTCATCAACGGCGGATGGTTCATATTTTACATATATCCTATGGTAGTTTAATGAGGCAAATACAATGTAATTCTAAAGAGATACAATGTTAATGGCAATGGAGGAGATTTTCGTCCCTTATGGATGCCCCACCCAGTTCAGCTAGTTGGTTTAATTCCAGTGTATTCAGGTTGATCCATTATTGATACTTCGTATGAAAAATGTTTTGAAATATATAAATAAATCAATCTATTTCAAACTTTAGTTATGTTCTCGATTATTTCTGTGTCTATTGGTAACAATGTAGGCTCTAGGACTTGTCTCATTAGAGCAGAACTTAAATCGGTCAAGATTTTATTATTGAATGATTCTATTTAATACAATTAAAGTCTAATTTTTTTAATGAAAAATACGGTTACCGAATTTATATTAACTTCCATTATTTTTCCTATAAAAATATATAAACATGCAGCATGCAAGATAGTACTTGTTGTTTTCCAAATAATCTATTAAAATATATTACCTTTTCTTGATAAATGAAGGAAGGAATTTAATGAAATTAAAGGATGTAAACTATTTCACAAAGGAAAATTCAATGAACTATAAGCAATCAAATTTTTTGTGATTAAATAAAAACTCTAATCCGGCCACAATTCAGCAATATGAATAAAAATTCTCCCACAACTAACAATGCTTTATAATTTAAATGCATTTTTTTGGTATAAATTTATGAATTTATTTATGATTTTATTATATGCATGCAAGCTTTAAATTATCAATTTATAAATTTTTATTTTTTATTTTAGAGTTATATAAATTTTGTTTTCTTCACAATAAATTTCTATTTCTAATAATTTTGTATTTAAAATGGATGTTTTAAAAAGATTTATTAATTTATAGTAATAATTTTTTAATCTTTTCATGGGGAATTTTATGATGTTATTTTTAAATTTTAATTCAAGCTAATAAATATATTTATTGGAGTTGTTAATTATATTTATTAAAAAGATTCATTCTTTTTTTCTACCAATATTTAAAATTTTACTTAAACATTTCTTTATAATATATTTTTCAATATACAATAAGAAAAATATTCATATTTAATAATTAAAAAATATATTTAAGTGTATTTCAAGTGTAGACAATCCATTTAATGAATTATCTAAATGACTGTGATATTGATTGTTAATCGTAACATTTCTACATTTCAAAATAAGAGAATTTTACAATTAATTAATGTGGCAATCAAATTGTAGCTTCCACCTACAAGTTTTATGTGGTAACAAAAACTATAGAAAACAATTGTTGAAATTGCCACAATATAACATTGATGAGAGTTACAAATATGTAAATTGTGGACTATCTACAAATATGGAATATATAGAAAAAATACTTTTTTGTGAAGATTGTGGAATAGTAACCAAAAAACAAATTGTAGAAATGTTACAAACACTAATAAATGTGGATGATGTACAATTTAAAAAGTGGAGATTAGCCATACATTTAACAAATTGTGGACTATCCATGGTATAATGAATTGTGGGAAAACTAGAATAATATATTAAAATGTGGATGAACTATAATTCCGATGCCACAATTTTAATTTTGGGAATACCGTATAACCACAAAAATATTGTTGAATTGTTTTCGCAAAAGGTCTTGTTATTTGTACTGTTGTATCATTTGAGATTACATAGTAAAGGGGAGATAATTTTCTCACCCATATGGAGTTTTTCCAACCTTGATCTCTTTTTCTCTCTGTCTTTCTCAATTTTCTCAGTTGAATGGTATGTTAGCAACCGGTTATAAAGAACTCATTTACTTCATTCCTAATTTCTCGAGTATGGTGGTTTGTATTTTATAAAGTTAAGAAAATTATGGATCAGATTGGTATCAAAGAAGTTATATTTCAGTCTTTCCTGTGGTTTAACTTGTGTTCAGATTGCAGTTAGATGCCCCTTACTCAAAAGGGAAAAGAAAGTGATGAAGGTATCCTTATTCCTTTTGAAGCATATATTTCTACAAGGAAGTGGAAGAAAGGAATTCCATAGATGGCTTGAAGAGATGATGTAGAGGATAATGGTGAAGATTGTTTCTACAAGCTGGAGGCTTATGCGGCGAGTCTTACCAAATATCTGGGAAGTATTTCCTTGTCCATCGGGAAATTGGATTCCATCATGGGAGTACTCATAGAGATAATTGGTGTTTCACATAAGACACGGGAAGAATGTGAAGAAAAGGTTCTGAAGAAGAACCATCCCATGCCATTCCCATATCTCCTCCATTCAAAGCGGAGGACAAGATTGAGATTGAGCCTTACGATGGATATGTGAACACTGAGAAGGTAGACCATTGTCTAGCTCAACAGGAGGTATATTTCAGTTTGCATCACATTAATGAAAGTTAGAATATTTCCTTTTCTCAGTTAAAATTAACCAAACATGCTTTATCTTGATTCGAGACTCATGTTCATACCTTGGCTCTTAAGAATATTCATCCAGTTACTAAATGTAATGCTTTTAAGAAGCTAATGCAAAAGCAGTTTAATCCAAATTTTTATGAGGAGGAGAAGTCCATGTATTGGCAATATCTCAAGCAGAAACAAGGCCGTATTATGCTAGAGTATACCAGTGAGTTCCAAATGAAAGCTATTCAGATGGGAAAGGATGCGGCAGACCAGGACCTATTGATGAAATACATTGGTGGACTCCATAGCCATTTGAGGAGACCTATACTCTTGGCCAAACCTATAAATGTAGATGAAGCTTGTACGTAATATCACTATTTGGAGATGGAGAAGAAAAAGAGTTCAACTACCTCCTAGCATTCTTTGAATAAACAATGTGACACGAAGTAGAAAGAAAAAGGAAAGGGTAAGAAAAATATTATTTCTATTTCTAAAAAGGATACTAAAATTCATTGTGGGAATTGTGATGTTGACACTCATTCTGAGGAAAAGTGTTGGAAGCTCCACCTGGAATTACATTCCTTCAAAAACAAGAAGAATAAAAAGATGGCTATGGCTTCCCTCTATGGAGAGGAAGTATTTTTTAGCGAAGAGGTGGATGAGACTATGTGTTATGCCTCCATCCGTAGAGAGGTATGTTTGGGTAGTAACAATGTTGCTCAGGAAAATGATACCTAACGAAGCTTTTTCATTTAAAATTTCAAGTAAATAAAACCAAGGTGGATGTTTTTTTTTAATACAAGTTGTAAATATAATTTAATCAGTAAAGAGCTATTGGATAGGTTGAATTTGGAAACTTACAGTCACCCATGTTCATATTCTTTGAGTTAGATAACAAAAGGTGTAGACATCAATGTAATGATGCATTATAAGATCCCTTTTGGTAATGACAAAAAGCTTATTGATGAGCTTACTATGGATGTTTTTCCATTTAATGTGTGTGGTGTAGTTTTTGGCATCCCATATTTGTATGTCAGGGATGTTATCTTCATAAGGAGATCCAATAAGTACTATTTGGTAAAGGGTGGTAAGAGATATATAATTTCAGCCTATTCGCGAGATTTGAATATATCTTTGGTAGGTTCCAACGAAGCCCAAATTATCATTAATTATAGTGATAAATTTTCCTTACTTACATTGAGCGATATGTCAGATGATGAGGTTGTTACATCTAAAACTATTAGTAACATCTTTTCTAACAAATATCGGGCATACATAGCGGATTTGGTTCAACAAATGAGAGAAGTCTTTCAGGAACCTACAGGGCTACCCATAGTAAGGACAATTAAGCATGATATCCACTTACTACTTGAAAGTTTGCTTGCAAACTTGGGATTTTATAGTAAATATTTGAAGGATGGCAATGAGATAAAGCAACAGTTACATTCTTTGATTGAAAAAAGGTATAATCCTTCCTAGCACTTCTCCATGTGGTTCTCCTATTGCGTTAGTACCTAAGAATGATGGTTCATGGAGAATGTTTGTTGATTATAGGGCTTTAAATACAATAACCATCAAAATTATGTGCCCTCTTCCTCACATTGATGATTTATTAGATCAATTATAAAATTCTAAATATTTTACTAACCTTTATTTGAAGTCTGGGTATCATCAAGTATGGATAAGGGAAGAGGACTCTTAGAAAAAATGTAGGAAGATATAATTGAATAATTATAGATCCAAAAATAAATAATTGAGGATTATAGATTATAATCTATAGAAAATTACAAGATGTTTACATATGCATATAATAGTTAACAAATCATGAATGAAATAAAATAACAATAGTTGAAAGTAAATGAGACAAGAGAAAAAAAATTTAAGTGGAGAAACCCAAAGGAAAAAAATCCACTGAAAAAGCATTGTGTTATATTAATAATTCAATAGTTTAACCCAACACTTTCACTTCCCTCAGTATCACAACAAACAATAGCAGACTTCTGTCTCACTGTATAATAGCTCGCATAAGTAGCTAAGCTTAGATCAATTAGTCTATAAAATCATTAGCTATAGTAAGGTCACCAAGAAGCTCAATCCCGTGAGGGATAATCCTATTTATATAGGATGGGTGAGCTGTTATACCACTCCACTCTTTTATCTGTGAAGCCCAACTAAGATTATTAGAAAATATATTTTAAGACATGGGATCTCTAAGTGGTGGTCCACCAAATGGTATCCCCACTTGACATTACCACCCCAACACTACCCCTTAATGTTAAGTAGGGAAAATAAAATAAGACATGCCAAAATTACCTTTTGCTACAAAAGGATTTACATATCATTGAATCAGCAACAGTGATTCAGGCTAGCATGCAAATAAGGGAAATCAACTGATCTTCCCATACAAAGATTCTTAAGACTAGTGCTTTGCATATGAATACTTACATCAGATTATGGAGAATTTTAGAAACAAATTCATACCCATAACTAAAGATTCGTTGGGATTTACAAGTAAATTCATATAGAGTGACACATTTACTTATTACAAAATGGAGGAAGTATTGGAATTTTACAACAAGGAACAAAACTTGAAATACTTCACAGCACACAATGTATTGGCGAAGATATATGCAACTTGATCTTTAGTAGAACATAACTTGAGATCAATATCACCATTCAGGACGTTCTCTCAAATAAAGTGCATATGGAATTCAATATGCTTGGTGCTTTGATGTTGAACTAGATTCTTTGCAAGTGAAGTGTAACTCTAGATATCACATAGAAGAGTAGTTCTCCCTTTGATTCCCATGTGCAGTTCATCCAACAGTCTTTTCAGCCACATAGCTTCTTTTGTGGCTTCCATAACACTTCTGTGCTCTCCTTCAGTAGAAGAGATAGACACTGTTGGTTTCTTCTTACTACTCCAAATGATGGAACCTTCATCCAACTTGAAAAAATATCCAAAACTAGACTGTATATCTATAACATCACCACCATGATCAGAATCACAATAACAAAATAATTATGCTTCATTACAAGAAGAATAAAAAATGCCATAATTTATTGTTCCTTTAATATATTTCAAAAAAAAAAAATCTATTTTCTAATGATCCTCATAAGGTTATTCAATAAATCTTGAAATTTCTCCTATTGCATAAGAAATATTAGGTCTATAGTAACAGTCAAAGAAATTAAAACACCAACTAGTTGCCTATATAAAGTAGGATAAAATTTAGCACAAGTTGGTTTATGGTCTAACTTAACACCAACTTCAATAGGAATGGAAATAGGCTTATAGTCAATCATGTTAAATCTTCCAAGTAAATTCAAAAGATACTGATATTGAGATGCAACAATAGACTTATGATCTTGAAATATAATCATGCCAGTAAAATGATTTAGTAAACCTATATAAGTCATTTCAAAATGTTGTTTTAACCTTTCTTTGATTCTAACAATTAAATTTCTATCACTGCTAGTAATCAAAATATCATCAACATAAAGAAAAATAATGATAATATGATTGTTATAAAACTTAACAAATAAATCATTATCAGTATAGCAATTAGAATTACCAAGCTCCTAAAAGAAACTATTAATTTTAGCATACCAAGGTCTAGGACCTTTCTTAAGACTATACAGAGAATTTTTAAGCTTACAGACATAAAATTTTTTACCAAGTAATTCAAAACCTTTAGGCTAACTCATATAAATTTCTTCTTTTAAGTCACCATTTAAAAAATCATTTTTAACATCCATTTGGTGAATCTCCTAACCATATTTGGAAGTTAATGCAAGAAGAACTCTTACAGTGCTCATCTAAGCAACTAGAATCAAACGTCTTAACATTTTCAATACTTGATTTCTAAGTGAAACCAAAATATACCAACCTTTCCTTGATCTTTCAATCTCTCCTATAGATTTATATTTGAATTTGAACAACCACCTAGATCATACAATGTTTCTTTTATAAGGAAGAGGGACTAGTTCCCAAGTGTCATTTTTTGATTAAGGAATTGTATTCATCCTTCATAGCCTGAATCCATCTATAATATTGAGATGATTCTTCAAATGATTCTGGTCCTACCTCATAGAGGATCATCAAAGAATGATATATATGTTTACTTCTAGTTAGATTTCTAATATTATCAAGATGAGAGTTTTGAACAAGACTTTGAGCCCATTTTGAAATCTTAGGTTGAAAGACATTTTGAGATGACTCCCCATCAATATCCATCATATCTAGATCATAATGATCAACCTCTTGAACATATATATCCATGGGAGAATAATTATCAAGCTCTATCTCCAGAGTAGTAGAGGATGATTCATGAGGATCAGGAGAGAAAGTTCTCCATAATACTTTAACATTTCTATTTTTAATTATGTCATGTTTGAATGGATCATAAAATATCAATACTTTAGTTTTATAGCCATAACCAACAAAAATACAAGAAAAGAGGTTGGATCAAGTTTCTTCCTTTTGTGTTTTGGAATGAAGAAAAAAGTAGGACTAGCAAATATTCGTAAGTGAGAAATATCTAGTTTTTTCTTTGTCCAAACTTCATGAGGAGTATTTTTATGAAGATCATATTTAGTAAGAACTCTATTAATAATATAGAAAACAATGTTCATAGTTTCAACCCATTAAAAATTAACCACATTAGAAGCATGAAGCATAGTCCTAGCCATTTCTAAGACAATTTTATTCTTTCTTTCTACAACATCATTTTGCTGAGGGGAATAGGGAGTAGTGAACTCTCCTTAAATCCCACATGACACAAAGAATGTTGATTTTTGGAGCTCAAATAATTAATATTAGCATGCAGTATGAAACTTGATGGAAAACACAGTAACCGACATTGATTATTGAGGGATTGACATCGGTCAGGAAAGGAGGAACCGACATCTGTTATGGCTAACTGATGTAGGTTACCTATTGTGTGGATGTTTTAATTAACTCTTAGGCTTTAGATCTATTTTTATTTTTAAACAAGATATATTGATTATAATTACATGGCTAAGCTCCCTATGTTTTTATATGACTATATAAAAATCAAAGCAAGGTTTTAGAAGTAAGAATTAAGAAGAATTAGAAAATTTGATGGTTTTTGTGAGAATAATTGTCAGAGAAAGAATAATTCTTGGTGAAGAAGAAAAATCTTGGGTGAAAGACAATACTATACATCTGAGAGGTGTGGAAGATTGTAAGTATTCATTGTATATCTTGTGAAAGCTTTGGATAATATATTGGCTTGTGTCTTGGTGGAAGTAACCCACACTAGGTGAACCATGTTAAATTTGGTGTTGATTTATATCTCTTGTTTTGTATGATTCTTCTGGTAGAATATATGATTTCATTGCATGTATGTTTAGATCTGATATATTATATGTATAAGCTTGTGTTAACCCCAACACCTAGCATCAGAGCTTTGTTTGAGGGTTTTTTACATTGATAAATTTACTCACAGAGGGTTTTCTGATTAAGTGGGAGCTACAACAATGCCAGAAGAAAAAAAATACAAGGTAGAGAAGTTTGACAGCCGAAATTATCAATTATGGAAGATGTAGATTGAAGATTATATGTATCAAGTAGATTTGTATTTATCGTTGGCTGAGAAGACTAGACCTATGAAGATGATTGATGAAGAATGAAATATTCTTGATAGAAAGGATTTGCAATCTATAATATTGAGCTTGGAAGCATATGAAGCTTCCAATATTACAAAAGTGACTTCTATGGTAGGGTTAGTGAAATATCTTGATGATTTATATGAAAAACATAGTGCTTCAAATAATGTTTATTTCATGAAGAAACTATTTAGTTCTAATATGCATGAAGGTGGATCTACATCTAGTCATTTGAATGATTTCAGATATATTGTAAATTGGTTAAAATCAATTGATATACTGCTTGATGATGAAGTGAAAGAAAGTTTATTCTTATGTTCTTTTCCTGATAGTTGGCGTAACTAGGTAATGGTAATTAGTAATACAACATCTGCTAATAATATTTTGAATTTTGATGACGTGGTTGGTATAATCTTAAATGAATAAATTTGCAGGAAGATTACAGAGGAATCATCATCTGGGAATCCTTTGAATGTAGAAAGCAAGGGCAGGTAGAAGGAGAAATCCAAGAGTAAGAGTAATGGGAAATAAAAGTCAAGGGATAACATATCTAAATCCATAAGTCTTCAAAATAAGGGTGAAATAATTAAGTCCCCAGGTCTTTTACAACCTATATCTAATCCTAGCCAGAGTTGAGAATAGGTGTCCATGGACTTAATCACAACATTACCTAAATTAGAAGGTAAAAATGTAATTATGGTGGTGGTGGACAAAATCACCAAATATTCCCATTTTTGTGCTTTATCACATCCATTTGTTGCAAGTACAGTAGCAACGGCCTTCAGGGATATAATTCAGAGGATACATGGGAAACCAAATATTATAGTAAGTGATCGAGACCCTATATTTACTAGTAATTTTTGGACTGAATTTTTCTAATGCTTGGGCACACAACTAACTCGTAGTTCATCTTATCATCCCCAGTCTGATGGGAAAATATAGGTGGTAACAAAGTTCTTGGAGGAATATATACATTTTTTTACATCAGATAAGAAAGTGAGATGGGTCCAATGGTTACCACTAGCAAAATGGTGGTATAACACCTCCTTTCATACTTCTTTTAAAATGTCTCTTTTCTTGGCATTATATGGGTACCATCCACCATCTATCGCTTCATCTTTGAGAGTCCAACCAAGCATTTGAGTAGTTAAAGAACATATTCAACACCAATAAGAGGTGCTTTCTAGTCTCAGGGAGAATTTTTCCATGTCACAAAACCGCATGAAGCAGCAAGCAGACCAACAACACAGTGAAAGAAATTTTGAATTCGGTGATTGGGTTTTTGTGCATTTACAACCATATAAGAAAATGTCCTCAAAAAAATAGAAAAAGGATAACAATCTTTCACCTAAGTATTATGGCCCTTATCAAGTGTTACAGATGATTTGTAATGTAGCATACAAACTAGAAATTTGTCTGGCTACTCGAATTCATCTAGTCTTCCATGTATCTTTCCTAAAGAAGGTAATTGGACAGATAATATCAACCTAGACATTGTTACCCAAGCTTGATGAAGAGGGAAGAATCATATTGGAATAGGAATGCATCCTTCAGACACACACTAAATGATTGAGGTCAAGGGTCATCACTGAGTATTTGATCAAGTGGAAAAATATAGATAGTGAAGACGCAACTTGGGAGGATGCAAACTTCCTATATCAACATCCAAATTTTCTCAACATTTGGGACAATTTTACTTTTAAAGGGATGGGAATGCTACGCCCTTAATCATATATCTTATATTGGATGTATATATCCAAATTGTGGCTATCATAAATTCTTATCATTATGTATCTCTTTCATATATGTTATATTTTCATTATTATGTCGGCCTTGGTGCTGGCCATAACATGGGAATAGTATATATAGGGGTTAGTAGGTAGTAATTGATCATCATATTCAGTATTTGAGTCTTATTGTTTGCTTTGGAGGTTTCCCCCTCTAAGTGGCTAACCTATTCTACTTGCACATTGAGATCATTTATCTAAAATATTGTGGTCATTGGTATTATATTGCTGGTAATAATCAAATTTATACAAGTAATTCCATTACAACTTATATACTCAGATGTGTGGGGACCAACTTAGGTAGCTTCTCGTGTAGGATCTTAGTATTATTTTACTTTCATTGATGATGCTACAAGAAAGGTATGGGTTTATTGTATTAAACATAAATCTAATGTTTTTAAAACTTTTAAAAGATGAAAAGCACTTGTTGAGTATGAATCAAATTCAAAGTTAAAGTGCCTAAGATTTTATAATGGTGGTGAATACTATAACAAGGATTTCAATTATTATTGTTTAGTGAATGGGATACGTAGAGAAAGGAAGGTTCCAAGAACATCACAAGAGAATGGTGTTGCAAAAATAATGAACAGGAAAAGCATGGAATGTGCTAGAAGTATGATAATACATTTTAGATTGCCTTTTAGTTTTGGGTAGAAGCATTTGATACAACAGTTTATTTGATTAACCATGGGCCTTTAAGTTAACTAGATGGAGGATTACCAGAGGAATCTTGGACTAGAAAAGAGGTAAAGTTTTCTTTTCTTAAAGTTTTTGGTTCAGACGCTTTTATGCATATTGATAAGGAAAATAGGAAAAAGTTGGATGCAAATCCAAGCGATGCATTTTCATTGGTTATGGATTTGGTGATTTTGGATTCCATTTTTAGGATTTAGAGAATTATAAAATTATTAAAAGTCGTGACATTGAATGGAATGAAAAGAGAATGTACAAGGATCAAATTTTGGTACCCAATGACAAACCAGTTGAGAAGTTTGTGATTGAAAATGAACTCTCTGATTTAAAAGTAATACCAATAGGGTTACACAGTAACCGGTGTTGGTTGACCCTTGAATGAAATTGGTTATAGAATATCCAAACTGACATTGGTTAGCAGAACTGATGTCAGTTACAGGTGACCGACATCAGTCAATGACAGATTTGGATATGAATTTCCAGGAGGTCTAGAATGAGCCTCTGGTACCCCAAATTCCTATGAGAAGGTCACAAAGGGTAAGTAAACATCCAAAACAATTTACACCTTCTCGATTTTATTTATTATTGGTTGATAATTGTGAACCAGAAAGTTTTGAAGAAATAATATAGGATAAGACTCACGTTCAGTGGGAGCATGACATGGATGAGGAGATTCACTCCTTGGATAAGCACAAGACTTGGGATTTGGTTAAGTTACCAACAGTTAAGAGAAAATTTTAGAACAAGTGGGTTTACAGGATCAAGGAAGAAGATTGTGGAGAGAAAAGGTACAAATAAAGGCTTGTAGTAAATGGATTTGCACAGAAATTAAGTATTAACTTTGGTGAAATGTTTTCTCCTATTGTAAAGATGACTTTTATTTGTATTGTATTGAGTTTAGATGCAGTAGAGGATTTGTCATTTAGAGAAACTATATTGGAAGATGTATTTCCTTCATGGTGATTTGGATGAAGAGATTTATATGCAGCGTTCGCTTTGGTATGAAGTCAAGGGTAAGGATAAATTAGTGTGCAGGTTGAAAAAGAGCCTATATGGGCTCAAGCAAGCTCCAAGGAAATGGTACATGAGGTTTGATAGTTTTATGCATGAGCATGGTTACTTGAGATGTGAATATGACCATTGTGTTTATTTCAAAAATCTTGAAAATGGGAGCTACATTATTTTGTTATTGTATGTGGATAGTATATTTATTACAGGATCTAGTATGCATGACATTGGTTAGCTTAAGGTAAAGTTAAATCACACATTTTCTATGAAGGATTTAGGACCTGCAAAAAATAATCCTTGGAATGCAAATACACAGAGAAAGGAAGAATAAGAAATTGTATTTGTCTCAAGAGGATTATATCTACAGGGTGTTAGAAACGTTCAAGATGTAGAATGAAAAACCTGCTAGTACACCTATGGCTAGACACTTAAAATTGAGAAAAGATTAGTGTCCTTCATCACATGAGGAGGGAAAATACATGACATGAGTGCCATATGCTTTAGCAGTAGGGAGTCTCATGTATGCTATGGGTTTTACTAGAATATACATTTCACAAGAAGTGGGAGTTGTGAGTAGATATATGGCTAATCTGCATAAAGAACATTGGAAAGAAGTCTAATGGATACTCATGTATTGGAAAGGGACATCTACGATGCAGTTATGCTATGGAGGTTTGGATATTTCATTATGTGGCTATGTTAATTCGGATATGGTTGGACATCTAGATGGTAAGAGGAGCACTACTAGATATATTTTCATAGTAGGTGGAATGGAAGTTAGATCAATTTCAAGATTACATAAGGTTGTGGCTTTTTCTACTACAGTGACAGAGTATGTTGCAACTATAAAGGCTAGAAAGGAGATAATATGGATGAGTAGGTTCATGGAAGTGCTGGGAAAAAAGAAAGATGATTGTAAATTGTTCAGTGACAGTCAGAGTGTAATTCATTTGGCAAAGAACTCAGCATTTCATTTGAGAAAAAAACACATTCAGTTGAGGTATCACTTCATACGATAGGTATTGGAAGATGGGAAGTTGAAGCTTGAAAAGATTCATATAAGTGAGAACCCTACGTATATGATAAAAAATCCATTAGCAAAGAATAAGTTAGAGCTACACTCCACTTCTATTGCTCTTCGAGTTTGGTACTTGAAGAGGAAGAAACAAAGCTAAGGATCCAAGAATGATGTTGTACAAATATGGTGCAGTAATTAATCTCCAAGTGGGAGATTGTTGAGCTATAGAGCTCAATTACTTCGGATTAGGACAAATTATGATATTTATTGGAAAACACAGTAACTGAAATCAGTTATGGAGGGATAGCCATCGGTCAGAAAAGGAGGAACTAGAATTGGTTAGGGCTAGTTGATGTCATTTACCAGTGTGTGGATGTTTTGATTAACTCAAGGGAATTAGATATATTTTTAGTGTTAAAGTAGATCTATTAATTGTAATTATATGGATAAGTGCCCTAAGTTTGTATATGCCTATATAAGAATGAAATCTAAGGTTTAGAAGGAAGAATTAAGAATAATTTACAAAAGTTGATGATTATTGTGAAAATAATTGTGAGAGACAGAATTCTTCGCGAATAAGAAAAAGCTTGGGTGAAAGACAATACTTTACATATGAGAGGTGTGGAAGATACTAAATATTCATTGTATATATTATGAAATCTTTGGATAATAGATTGGCTTGTTTCTTAGTGGACGTACCCCACACTGGTTGAACTGATTTAAATCTGGTGTTGATTTATATCTCTTGTTTTGTATGATTATTCTGGTAGAATATCCTGCTTTCATTGCATGCATGTTTAGATATGATATATTATCTATACAACCTTATGTTAACCCTAACACAAAACTCATTAAAATTTTTGTTGACATATTCACCTCCATTATCATTCCTAATTCTCTTAATTTTTAAATTAGAAGAATTTTCAACTAGAGATTTAAATTTTTGAAACTTAGACAGGGCATCCAATTTCTTCTTGATGAAATAAGATGAATTCATTCTAGAGTAATCATTAACAAAACAAACAACATAAAAATCACTAATGAGAGAAGGAAATTAAAGTTGACCTCTCACATCACTATGAATCAGTTCTAATAAGTGAGAAGAATTTGGATCATGATGTTTATGAAATGGTTTGAACAAGTTGCTTACTGTTGATGCGTAATCACAGAACCCCTGAATGTATGCAACTCGATGGGTTAAAGATGTAAGTGTGATTGCATAACATGGACCTTTTCCCAAAGTGTGGGACTTTGCAATAGGTAAATTTCTCCAAATGAAGTCCAGTTCCTATTCCTCTATTCTAATGTAAACATGCAAATTGTAGAGGACCTACTCTAAAACCTACTCTAACTTGCCAATGAGACAGGGTTAAGAAGATTGCAAGAAAATAAAACTAAACTAACAGAGGTGACGCACCAAAGGAATGTTGAAGACATTCTTTTCCATTAAACACAAATCATTAAAAATGTAATACAACAATCATGCACAGATAGCTAGGATTGCAATGAGAGATCAAGAAGAAAGAAATGAACATAAGGGAGGGTTGAAAATCATCCACATACTTTTACTGTTACTCCAAATATTTGATATAATTCATTACAATGGCCAAGAGGAAATATTGAATTTACAGTTTAGATGGGAGGTTTGAACTACACAAGATCAGTTACAAACAAGAGAAGAGGGAGGCGTGCAAACCCAAATGGTCCAACCTTTAGAAAAATTCCCCTCATTACAATATATATAGGAAGAATGACAGAGAAAAGAGAGAAGAATTTGAATTCATGCTCCAACCACCCTAGAATGTATTGAATTTCCTACAACAATGATGGGTGCCATGAAAAAACCCATACCCCCATGTACTATTTCTTGTTGGGAAAGAAAAGAACCCACAACTTCATTATTTTGGTAGGTGTGAAACTTGGGGCACATTCTAAAAATGGCGGACTTTACTTCTTAATTTTGAATAACTTAGTCTCACTTAAGTTAAGATAACAAAAATTTCCTAGCCTGTGTAAATATGAGCTCCCAATCAAAATTTATGGCCATCTGAAGGTCGGGGTGTCATTCTGCAAAACATATGAACTATTGATCTTCCTTTTTCAGAGTCTGAAATGAATACAACCTCCAGTAGTCTGAAATTCAGACTTTTGGTCATTTTAGTTTCAGAAGTTCAGTTACTGTTCATCACCCAAATTAACCGAGAGTTCCAAAACTCCAAACCCCAAACCTTTGAAACCCCGAAACCTGAATGTTTGAAAACCTGAAACCTAAAAGTCTGAAACTTGAAATTTCAAAATTTTAGAAATTTTCACTTTGAAAGTTTTTCACTGTTCATCTCTTAATCCCGTTTGAGAGTTCCAAAACTCTGAAACCTGAATATGAAACTCTAAAACCTGAAACTGTCACCACGTTAACCTCGAAACCTATGTTGACTTCTGATATTCAAACCCTTTTGGGTTTCAAACTTTTAGGATTTTGGACATTTTTGGTCACTTTTCCTTTTTTGTTAACGAAGACTTTGAGACTCCAAATTTTACATCTCCAAAACTCCGAAACTTAAAATTTTGAAATTTTGGACTTTCAGAATTTTAGATTTCAGGCTTTTTCCTCTTTTGTAATTTAGTCAAAAATTTTCCCGCCTTGTCTCTGAAATGCCAAAAATGTGAAGTCTAAAAATTTTGAGTCTTTCTCCATTATTCCACTTGAGATCTAATCTTCTTCGATGTTCCCTTGGCCATCATTTGTCAACCTTGCATTTCCATTTTCGAGCCTTCCTACAACCTAATTTTCAGAATTAAAATGTGATATTGCATGACTAAACCAACCTCTCCATTTCCTCCTATGTAAGGTCGCGTTTGATCAAATTTATCCCAAGGGGAAAAATTGGATAACACTTACCATGTAGGCAGATTTCACAAGTTTCATGACCTGAATTTATCTTTGGAAGACCAACAAAAAGATTTAGTCGAGACATATCAGACAAGATTTTTAAATTCACATGACCAAGTTTTCCATGCCAAAGATGAATATAATTCCTAGAAGAGGAAGAAAAGTAAGACCTAGGCACAAACCCATCAAATATATACAAGCCGTTTTTCTCAATTTCAGAAGAAATAACATTTTTTAACTTATCTTTTACATACTACTTATAATGGAGCAAAAACAACTTCACAATTTTCTTTAGTTATTTGAGAGTAAGAAAAAATATTAATTGTCAAGTAAGGAACAGACAAGACATTCTTAATTACACCGTTTGATAACTTAACATTGCCACAACCTTTAGACTTGATGATTGAGATATCTCCTAGATATATATTCTCTTCACATTTAAATACATATGAGAGGATACTAGGAGTACAATTCATGTTCCTAGAGGTACCACTATCAAGAATCCATTCATTTTCATTTGAAGCTGAAAGGGCAGTATATAAGGGAAAATATTGCTAACCCACATTTGCTTGAGTTTACTTCTGATTTTTCTTATTATTATTAGGCTTGATGTTCTTAAAATTCTTAGCTGGTTTGTTATTATCCACCCTACAATTAGACTCTATATTCCCAAATTTTAAACACTTATCACAAGTCCCATTAAATTTGACTTTAATGTTTTGATTGTTCTTAGCGTAATTAGTCTTAGGATTTCTTTTAAATCTAGATCTGATAGTAGACTGTTAATTATGATTGCTGATATTTCTATTATGAGAGGACTTATGATTCACTAAGAAAAGAGATTGAAAGGAAGTATTTTTTGAATCAAATTTCTCCTTGACTCTCTCTTCTTGAATCAAAAAAGAAGACAAAGTGTCCAGATC
Organism: Taxus chinensis; assembly: GCA_019776745.2. Classification (NCBI taxonomy): domain Eukaryota; kingdom Viridiplantae; phylum Streptophyta; class Pinopsida; order Cupressales; family Taxaceae; genus Taxus; species Taxus chinensis. Next base: position 654,038,667 of record CM034148.1, read on the forward strand.
AGGCAGATCATTCTCATTTTAATACTTATAATTAAGAATTGAGATGTAATTTCTAAATTTCTCATGAATATTTATTTGAATTATGAAGTAAAAAATTTTATCTTTAAATAATTCACAGTTACAACCATCTAATTGAGTTGTAATATTCTTAATTTTAACTAAATAATTTACAATTTTCTCATCCCCCTTCATGGGTTTTGTAAACAACTCTAAAACTAATTTAATAATCTTAGACAACTTATTGCCTTCATGCATGGTTTCTAATTTCTTCCATATATATGGAGGTGAGTGAATATGACTTATATGCATTAAGAATTCATCTATAATTCTTTGTAATAGGATGGACAAAGCTTCCTGAGATTTTTGAGAAAAAGAGCTAAGGTTTTCAGGGGTAGCTTGTCTCTTTGTGCGTTGATTTTCTATACCATTCACAAGATTTTAAATGCACTCTCTAAATACTATAATTTGTTCCATTTAAGGACTGAGACTTATCTAAAGAAAAATTAGCAGAACTAGCCATTTTGATGCTCAGATGGAAATGAAAACAAATATAGCTAAGAAAATTCAAGGAAGACAAAGAGAGGCACACAACTAGGTAGAAATATTTTTAATAGCTATGCAAATGTAAAAAACTCAAATTTAATCAAAAAATACTAGCTTTGATTGAGATTAAGATCGATTTAACAAATCTTATTCGGAGTTGAGCTAAAGGATCTCGACGAGTTATTTAGCAACTTAACGAGGCAAGCTCAAAAAAGAGGTACTTAAAAAATCAAAAGAAGAGAGGAACATGTTGGATTTAAAATATATCCTTGGGTGGATGTGAAATCTTTAAAAATTAAAGTTAATGCCTTTTTGAGTCTGTAACAATAAACAAAAAAACACGCATCAAGACTGATAACAATGAAAAAAACATATGTACGTGTCCATATGTTATTGGTTCACACTTTACAGTGTAACCTAACTAACTAAAGCAGCCTGAAGACACGTGGAGTCTTTTAAATGATTCATTTTTCACAAGAATGACATACACTAAAAAATGTGAAAGAGGTGGAAAATTCTAATTGGATAACCATTGCCACAAATGAAAGACTGACAAATGTGAAATATGGAGAAATTATATTGGCTCAAATTTTTTAAATCTGAAAAATGTGAAATAAAAATATACTTAGAGAAATTCTATTGGATCACCCTTCACAAACGACACAAGCAAGCTAAAAGAAGAATGACAATGTGAAATACAGAGCTACTTGGAGTAATCTTATTTGATCATATTTCACATATGACAGAGGAAAACTAAACCAAGTATGATAATGTGGAGATATGCATAAAACCCTTATCGGATAACATTCACAAATAAATAAATTTCTAATTAGAGGATGAAAACACAAAGGTAGATGGAGAAAAATTATTTTCTCAAGCTTCATAGTTATAACAACTTTGTAGAAAACAAATTCAAATAAGATTGATAGAGAAAAGATAGATGGCAAACAATTATTGGCCCAAGCTTTGCAAAGAAAAAAAATTCCAAAACATTAAATATCTAATTAGAAATATGTCATATTGAATCCACTTGGCACTCTAAGAGTGGGTATGGCTTTGCAAACATGAAAAAAATGGAAGCTATTTGGAGCAATTTTATTGGTCAATGCTTGGCAAAACCGATAGGATCTTAATAAAAAATGAAAAAGCTAAGCCAAATGGCATAAAATGATTGGATCAGGATTTGCAAAATTAGATCTAGCGAAAAATAAAAGTTTAAAAAAAATGGAATGAATTTAAACACTCTGAATTAACTGGATCTAAAGAGATATTTTAGATCCATAGTTAAAAGACGACCCAAATGGCTATAAACAACATGAAAACTTAAAATAATCTTGTAGATAATGGATTTAAGCTGTAAATGACTGAAACAAGATGTAGAAGCAAAGATCAAGCATACAATAGCTCAAACACAATCTAAGAATCAATTTAACTAATATAACAAATAATATTTAGGCATGAGTTTGAAATTTAAACCTGGTTTTCTTTAAGATGTCAGTAGAATTTTTAGGGTTTCTCATATCAAATGATCTTTGATCTTATTCGCTCTTACAAGCTACAAAGTATCCATATCTATCTTTACATACATATAATCACCATCTCTGATACTATATTAGAATAAATACAAGAAGATATAATTGAAGAATTATAGATTCACAAATAAACAGTTGAAGATTAAAGATTCTAATGTGCATAAATTTACCAGATGTATACATATGCATATAATAGTTAACATATCATGAATGAAAGAAAATTAAAATAGCTGAAAGTAAATGAGATAAGATAAACTATATTTAAGTGGAGAAACCTCAAGGAAAAAATCCATTGAAAAAGAACTAAATTATATTAGGAAATCAATAGTTTAACCCAACACTTCCACTTCACTCCCCGGTCTCAAAGTAAACAATAAAAAACTTTTGTCTCATTTTATAACAATGCATATAAGTAGCTAAGCTTAGATCAATCAATCTATAAACTTATTAGCCAAAGTAAGATCACCAAACAACCTAATCCCATGAGGGATCATCCTATTTATATAAAATGGGTGAGCAGTTATGTCGTTCCACTCTTTTAGCTTTGAAGACTAACTAAGATTATTAAAAACTAATCTTTTAAGACATGGGCCATCTAAGTTGCGGTACACCAAATGGTACCCCACTTGATATTAATACCCAAACAAGGACATCTTGAAAACAACATTCAAACCTAGGAAAGGGTTATATGAATGGTTGGTATTACCATTCAGGATATGTAATACATCAGCGACCTTATGGAGGTTGATGAGGGAGGTAATGAGGCCATCTATTCATTCCTTTATTATTGTGTACTTCAATGAAATTTTAGTTTTTAGCATTCTTTTGAAAAGAATATTGATGATTTGCGTCATTTTTTTCTAGTGCTTAAGGAGAACCGTCTTATGTTGAATGAAAAGAAATGTGACTTTACATAACAGTATCTTATCTTTTTGGGGCATGTGATTGGATACAGAGAGTTATGAATTGACCTGGCTAAGTTAGAGGCCATTCAGAATTAGCCTACACCTTCAAGTTTGATGGAGACCAGGAGTTTTGTGGGAGTGGTTTGGTATTTACAAAAGTTCATCAAGAACTTTTCTTCCATATTAGGGGCACTAGATTCAGTGACAGTGGGGGGTAAGACATTTGACTTGGGTAAGAAACAGAAGATTTCTTTTGATTCATTTAAATATAAAATCAATCATGCTCAGGTTTTAGCCTTACCTAAACTATGACTACCTTTTGAATTGGAAACCGATGCAAGTATGCCAATATGTTATCACTTTGAGTTGTTTCACAGTGTAATTTTGAAATATTGTACTTATGAAAAGGAATTGTATGCTCTTGTTCAAGAAGTCAAGAAATGGAAACATTATTTGATGGGTAAGGAAACTATCATTCATATGGATCATTAATCTCTCCAATATCTATAGGATGAAAGTAAACTTCAGCAAGTTAGGCACTATAAATGGACATATTTCTTATAGAATTTTCATTTCGTTATTAAATATAAAAAAGGTGTGGCTAAAAAATTATATGACATGTTAGCTATAACTCCTTTGATTTCAGCTATGGGCACGTTAACTCTTCTTGATCCTTTTATGTGTTAATCATATCAGGAAGGCTATGAGTAGGATGTAGAATTTTCACATATGTTTCAATAGAAACCTCCAAGCGAGGGATTTTCACTTACATGGTAATACCATTTCTAGGATGGTTTGCTCTACAAAAATAAGAAACTTTATGTTCCTAGGAGGGAAAGAGTGCAGTTGATGAGAGAAGCACAAACTTCCAAGGTATCTGGTCACTTTGTTGTGACAAAGATTGTAGCGCACTTGTAGATGTATGTATTTTAGCCAAACATGCAATATGAAATTTCCAAATTCATCAGGGGTTGTGTTGTATGTATTACAAGTAAGCATAGTAATATGACATTGGGGCTATATATGTTGTTTCCAGTTCCTACCACCAAAAAGGGCATGATTATATATTTGTGATTATAGATGGATTTAGTAATATGTATATTCTTATTCCTTGCAAAAAGACCATTAAATTTAGTGATGCAGCTAAATTATTTTTTTCTAATGGGTGGGTTCACTTTGGTTTTCCTAGCTCTATTGTGTTAGACAGTGACTCATAGTTTTTAGGGAACTTTTGGTCTACTTTGTGGGAAAATATGAATATGAAGCTAAAGAGGTCGACCTCCTTTCATCCACAGATAGATGGGAAAATGGAGGTGGTCAACCGGACCTTGGTCCATCTCTTGAGAGGGTACAATAGGAAACATCCGAGGACCTGGGATGAGAAACATGGTGTATATATAACATTCTTATAATAGGGAAGTTCATGATTTGATTAATAACAATCCTTTTAAAACATGTTTTAGTTATTTGTCTAAGAGTGATTTTGATGTTGTTTTGAGATTAACATACAGATACAATGGGGAAATTGGAACTTGAGGTCCACAAATCTGAGAAGTTTATTGAGAAGATTAAGCAAATACCCCTTGTGGTACAAAAGAGGTTGAAAGAGTCACAATCTAAGTGAAAATAATGACAATGATCATAATAGGACAAAGGCATTTCTTCCTTATTGGAGACAAGGTATGGCTTTGTTTAAACTGGGATAGGACTACAGGGATAAAAAACTCATACCATTTCATCATGGCCCATTTGAAATTCTGGAATACTGGGTAAGAATGCATTTGACTTGGATTTTCCTCCTTATATGAAGATTGATTCAATTTTTAATGTTGAAAACTTACGTAATTTTTGAGCCATCCATGTTGGATGATGAAGAAGGAAGAGTATTGATTCTGTCTATTAAGGATATTTCTCTAGACATTTATCTAGAGTTAGAGGAAGATGTGATTTTACATAGACAAGAAAGAACACCATAGAGACAAGTGCAAGACATGTGGTTGATTGGGTTGAAAGGACAATTTCCTACCAAAGCCAAGTGTTATTCCAAAGAAAACGTGGGGAAGAAATTTCCTCACCTCATCATTCCTTAAAGATTTTAGGTACTTAAAATCCTCAAATTTGGGAGGTATGATCCAAAATGGCTAAGTAATAGCCCAAATCTATGTAATCTCTTTCTTGAATGCCTGCTCTATAGGTTCGCAGCTTAGTATATCTTCGCAAGATGGTCTAGTCAGGCTAAGGGTGATTCAAACACATCTGAATAATAGTTTGGGCCATTTTTTTGTTCTATTTCAGGGGTTGGAGTTGACTATTACATAACCACCATGGCGGTTACGTAACCACTGCCCTATGTAGAGTGGTGGTTTTGTAACCACCATGATGGTTACGTAGCCGCTTGTATATAGAGGGGGGTACTCCTGTCACTTACGGTTCTAAAATTTGGGCTCAACAGTTGTAAATATTTGAACTTTTGGGTCAATTCGTTTCACCTTATCCCACATCCCCAAGCTAAGAAGATATAAATAAGAGAATTTGGAAGGGATCTAGCAAATGATTTTGGTTGAATTCAGTTTGTATAAATTTTTACAATGGATTTTTTTCCACACTTTTCTCATTGTTGGAGATTTCTTATTGTTGTGAGAGTTTGAGAGAAAGTAGATACAATTGGAAGGAATTTTATTCTTCTAAAGGGCTAATTTGGCAATGAAATTATATCATTTGAGATTGTATAGTAAAGGGGAGATAATTTTCTCACCCAGCTCGAGTTTTTCCCATGTTGGGTTTCTCCAGGATAAATATTTCTCTCTATTTCTCTCCATCTTTCTCAATTTTCTCAGTTGAATAGTTTGTTAGAAACTAGTTAAAAAGAAATCATTTAATTCATTCCTAATCTTATGAGTAAAGTGGTATATATTTAATAATGTTAATCAATTTATGGACCACTAGTATAAGGAATATGAGTAGTAGCTAAGAGGTTAATGATTTTAGCACGACACTTGAGATTGACTAGAAATAAATCATGAATAGAGATATCCATGATAAAAATATCCTAAGAAAATAATAATAGTGAAAGTATGAGGAACCTAAGAATAAAAGAGTTAGGTTCATCAAATTATTTAACAGAAATAGAATTTATGATAAACCATATATTATAATGTAGTAGAAAATGAATAAGCAATAAAGTACAGACATGTCCTACGAAATAAGTAATGAAAAATGTAAAACCTTAATTACAAGAGGGGGAAGGAACAGTTAGTAGATTCCCAATAATACCATAGGTATGTCGAGCTAAATAACTGGTAAAACAGAAGCCCTGACTTTCATAACAAAACCTAGAAAAAATGCAAAAATTTTGTAATAAGCTAGACTAGGGCGCTTGAACTGGGTGAAGGGTGCCTAGGTGTTGTAGACCTCCTCTAGGTGCTAATGACTTCTCAGAGCCTTAGAAAATGATCTCTGTGGGGTCATGAGATTTTTTCTAATGCTTTCCTTTGGTCACATATGTGTCTCTACCTAATCGCTAAGTTTTCTTCAAACATATAAAGAAAAAGAGCACCTGTAAAACACAAAAACACATCAAATCCCAAAAATCAAAATATGCAAATGGGGAGTTAAATTGACTTCAGCAGTCACCCTATCGAGATAACTTATGATCTGGGAATTTCACTACATTTTAAACTCTATTTAGTTCTGTGTGTGTTTTTATGTATAGAAATGTACCCTAGGTGGATCTTGTGCTAGACACACTTGAATAATGAGCAATAACTAAATGTAGAATATCTAAATAGATGTTTACATGTAAAAAAAAAACTTTCCCTCATATGAATGTATGCAGATAATAATCTCTTTTCCCTTGTGTGAAGCTAGATGAATTCTTGAATGCTCTTGTAATGGCCTTTTGGTTTAACCTTAGGTGATGATAGTAGATTCTTAGTGTTCAATCCTTTATTATGGTAACATAACTTTGTATTTATATGATTCCCCTATTTTGAATTTTGTAATTAATTACTAAAAGGACGACCACCAAGAAAATAAGATTTCCAACATCTAGAAAGGACTAAAAATATGAAAACATGATATAAAGAGGCTAGGGGTTACCATAGGGGAAGGGGGTGCCTAGGAACTAGCATTATGTCTGGGTGCTAGTTTCTAGACTTAAAAACATTTTAAGTGTCAAAATTTAGTATGGGGAAGAAGATGTGTAAGACCAAGAAGGAGACCCGAAAGAAATAAAATAATCCAAAGAGAGTGGTCAATTAGTACTTTTCTCACTTTCAAATCATATAAATAGTGGTATGTGAATGGAACCTAGAAATGTACTTGTCGGTGCTTGATTTAATCTCACCCTTTTATCTAGTGTATGCATTTGAAAAAATTTATTTGATTGGTTCGCCCATGTAAAAAACATATGCTTGAAGATATAATCGTGTTGAATGTGAATGAAAAACTTATGTTTAGGGTGTGAATCCTCTTTTTTCAGTCAAGGAATGTAATAGTAATTTTGCCTCTGAAAAATCCTTGTGAAAAACAAATCATGGATCGGATTTAACCTTGAAAATATTCCTTATATGTCATCCTCTATATTTGTAGTGCAATTTTCAAATTTTTCTCCCCCATCTAACTATATTTGGCATTATTCCATTGTTTGTGTTGCAACGGACTCAGTTTGCAAAGCTACCCCATTTACATAGTAACTGCAAAGTGCAAGTTTGGCTGTAAGGCCCGAAATGGTTTACATGTCAAAACATTACTAGATCGGAGTTTTAAGAAAAAGATGCATTCCTTGATATTTTCGAGACCCACCAAGGACACGCACCGTATTTCAAGAGAAGGTGGGAAGAACGGGGTATTGAGTTATATTGTCAATCTTACATCTAGTGGGAAGAAAAAAAATGTGTAAAAGAGCCTTGTAGTTCCATTATGTATAGGATTAAGACACTTATAAAAATCTCAGCAAAGTCAAATGTAGATTCTTGGGTGAAAATTGGAGTTTTGCACTTACAAATAAATTGGCTAAAATGTAACTAGGTTCCATGGCTCTGTCATTATAAAAGTAAAACACATGGTATATCCTTATTAAAAGTGGGAAAGTGGGGGTTATGGTAAATATTACAAGTTTGCACCAATTCCAAGAGCAATGTTAATGTGCAAATAGATTCCCCAATTCCAAAAGAAACCATCTTGATCCATGTGGGCGACCCACATTCAAATGGAAAAAGAGAGATCGATGGTTAGAGTATAAAGAATTTATTATTGCCACTATTAATGAATTATTTTCCCAAATCAAGCTAGAATCATTAAAATCCTCCAACTATTTCACATTTTATCATTACATGTGAAGACTTGGATGCCCTAGATGAAAAAATTGGCAAAGTAATTGACTGAAATGTAAAGAATTTGGGAGCACACAAGCGGAAGAGAAATTCACATAGTTCTTGGAAAAATGATTAAGTTCTTGTTTTACCCCATTGAATTATTATTTTCCAAGTTAAAATTGAAGGAAGGATGAATTATATAAGATGAAGTATAAATAATTATTTTATCGCATGAATTCTAGTATTACTAGGGATCTAGATAAGGTCATGGGCACGAAGTTGTTAAATGTGTACTTGGAGGATTTTCGGAGAAGATTGAGTGAACCAAACAAAAGTAAATGGATGAGATCCATTGATGCTAGTGAAATTTCCCTAGCATTTGTTTTCGCACCTTTCGTACATGCTCCTAATCTCGTATGGTTGTGTGTGGAGAATTACAACCAAGAAACAAGAGAGGTATTGGATGAAAGTGGAGAAAGAGTGATAAATTTAATACAGGAAGCCTTCAAACAAATTCTAGGGTTTCCAAATCTAGATCTACTGATAATTTCTACGGTTGAATCCACATAGATCAATTATGAAGAAAGATGAGATGAGTATGTTATAATGTTAAATGTTGGGTGGTTGAAAGACAAAATACCATCTATAAAAATAATCCCTAAGAGGTTGACTAAGGAAATGTTTGTTGAAGAAGTTGAGGACTTAATTTTATTATTAAGCAAGATGGCAGGGCTTGAGGGAGTTAATGATTTTTATGTACGTATTTTCCCCTTCATAATGGTTATCTTAGAGGAACAAGGAAAATTCTATTGGGAAAAATTTATTTCAGCATCTATTCATGCTAATTTTTTACAGTGATGGTAAATACTACTGAAGGTACTTAAATTGATATTGATTTCTATATGATGTCATATTTTATATACAACATTGCTTGTTTTAACTCATTTTAAAGACTCCCACTACAAGCTACTTTTGATGATTGTAGGGTGCATGATGTATATCCAAAATTAAGGTTGACCAATTGGAAGGGGAATGTAAGGTTGGTGATGGATGCTTTTATTGCCCATGTGACCTACCTTTTTAAACTAGAATGGGAGAAGTATCTATTATATGCTATTTCTAGGGAAACAGTTCATTCATATGGTTGTGTTTTCATACAATACAGGTTCTTCACATACTTCAGGATGAGTGGATGTGAAGGAAAACATTATGAATTACTCAAATATGTGAGTGAAAAATGTACCTTAATACAAGTGTCAAGACAATTGACTTTTGTGCATAAATAGAGTGCCAAAAGGCATGAGACAAACATCAAATTACCCCTCCAAATTGGTAGGCATTCATGCAAAAGCATAATTAAATATAGACAGATGGAAAGATTTAGAATGGAGAGATTCACACAAAGACCCAGCTATGATATTCGATGGGTTATTAGTAATAGTGAACATGAGTCTCACCTTGAATATTATTGGATGAGTTGTCTAGATGAGGAATAATTCAGATTAAGGGACTTTTCTAGAATGCCATTGAGATAGATTATTAATTTCAAGATTGATGTCATCCCATAGGGAATTGTAGATGACAAGGATATAGTAGGACAATACTACCATGAAAAAAAACTAGACTCAAAAGAAATTAGTTCCATTGATTGGAAAGAAAAGGAATGAGATTTCCCTTATATAAGGATCTCAAATGTGCTAAGAAGAAAATTAAATTTGTTTTTTATAAAATGTTTGCATTTATCTTTGCATAACACAAAGGTTTTAAGTGAGTTTCAGAATTTGAAGATTTTGGAAGGATGTCTCCCCCCATTGAAGGATGGAGAAAGTAAAATAGATCCTTTAAATGGGAAAAACCCTTAGTTTCCCAGAAGTAATCCCACCATAGAAACAATTGATGAATGGGCATCAACAACAAGAAATACTGGGACCTTGAGGTCCTTTCTAGTCTAAGAAGATGAAGAAATAGCTCTAAAATACATGCAGGATGCTTCTATAACTGAAGTAGTGTCACTTCAAGAAAAATAGAAGATCCTAATCACATAAAAAACTTCCTCATAATTTTTACCAGGATCATTGGACTATGGAAAGAAGATGACAAGATAGTTAATAGGTGTAGACATTCAAGCCAAATCATATAGTGCTAAGGAAAGAGAAGCAACAAATTTTAATCACTTTGAGAGAGCCAAGAAGAAGGTTAAGGTGGTGTCGGAACAACCTTTGACAAGGGTTTTTGTTGACCATGTAGAAAGAAAACATAAAAATAAAAAACTTTAAGCAACAAGCCCTCTGTCTTGACTATAGATCAAAAGAATGTGTTGCTTCATTTACTCATCAAACATTGTCATCCCAGACTCCTGAAAAATGTGCAATCTACTCCTGGTATGAAGTTTCCTGGTATGGGAGAATTTTCCTCCCCAATTGAAAATATTCAACAGGAAATTGGTAGTAATCAGATTCTTGGTCATTCAGATGAGGTTAAGAAGGAATATGTACAAAACAAACTAGAAAGTAAGAAATATGAAAATTCATAAAAAAATGATTATGATATAGTTGAATTGTTTGAATATGTGTCTAATTTAGAAATGGTTGATGTAAATTTTGAGATTCATACAATTGAAGATATAAAAAACTCCCAAACATAAGGTGCAATTTCAATATCCCCACCAAGCACCACATGCAAGCACGTATGGCTAACCCACAAATTTTCAAAGTAAAGTAACAGGAGAGGATCCCCTTCATAAGACAAATGTTCTAGAAGAAGTTGTAACTAAGGTATTAATGGAAATGAGTAGACATGATTTATAAATGGTTGATGTAAATTTTGAGATTCATACATCTAAAGATGTAAAAACTCCCAAACATAAGGCAAACTTTCAATATCCCCACCAAGCATCACACGCAAGCACGCATGGCCAACCCAGAAATGTTTAAATTAAAGTAATAGGAGATGAGCCCCTTCAAAAGGAAAAATTTCTAGAAGAATTTTTAACTGAGGTATCAATGGAAATGAGTAGACATGCTGAGATTCATCTTGAGAAAGATAAAGATCAGGAATTACAATTGGAAACTCAGTCAATAGGGCATAAAGGAGTTTAAGAACAACCTTAAGAGGAATCATCTATTAAATAGTCACCAATAGGGGGTGAAGATACTATGAAAAATAGTTAGCTGGTCAAAACCCCAGGTATGGATGAATATTTTTTGAAAGAAACTACAGAAACCTCAACAAAAAAACATAGATACAGGTGCATTGGTTACTTCTCTTGGGGATCCAAAGGAATTTTTAATTGAAAATTTGGTTCTCATGGAAAAAAATAATCAAGATGAGGGATAAATAGGTATCAAAAATTCAAAATATGACACTCAGTCACAGAGATCAAGACTAAAGTAAGGAGAAATTAGATGTTGTCACACTGGATCATGAAAATTAAATAATAAAAGTTAAAGAAACATCAAAAGAATTGGTCTTATATTCTGAAAAGGAGAAGAAAGGAAATTTCCTTATGGCTGGATGGTTGGAAGGATTTATTCAACAAGGGGTAAAGGAAAATAATCCAAAAGAAGCTCTAAGTATCACTAGTATATCAATTCCAAAGACCAAGGAGTTTTTAAAGAAAGCAAGAAATTTTACCAAGATAAGAAAATATCAGTATGGATTCATATCTTTGGTGGTTGAAACCCCTCATTAGGATAAAAATATATATGATATCACTGAGAGTGATTATGACATTCAACACATCCAGTTTAGAAAGCCTTCCAGGGTGTTTTCACTTTCTAGAAATTTTTCATTTATGTCTCAATTTTAATTTTTTTGTGTAAGATGTCTATTAGAATGTCCTTATAAAGGTATATGAAGGAAGGGTTGTTTTCTACCAGTTAGTCATTTTTCAAGCATTGAGTCTTTGAGGCTTTCCCTTTGTTGTGTAAACATTTTGGGTTTTGATGTTCCTCATGTCCCAAGTTCTATCGGGCTCCCAACTCTCCCTTTCCCTTCCTTCCCACATTTTATTTCAATCCCTTTATTTTTCTGGTAATTTAGATTTGTGGGGAACTCACATCCCAATTTCCCAAAGGCCAACTATGCACATTTCTTCTAGCTTACTTGATTCGAATGTATTATGGAAATTTCAGCTTCTGGCATCCCACATTTCCCTAGTGGCTCCCAACCTCCTTTTACCTGAAAGCACTTTTTTTCCACATCTCATTCACTGAGGGTTTTTCAAATCCTCACATCCTGAGTGTCTTGGCATCACTCAAGTCAATTGTGGACATTTTCTCCACCACATGTGCATTCCACTGTCTTGATTCGATGTAGTGTATGAATTTTCGCATTCAATCCCCCCCACCGATCTACTCAAAATGGAGTATGTATAAATATCCAAGGTAATCAATGGTTTTTACCATACTCCCTGCATTTGCTGATTTTACCTGTTCTGTTCTCTCCACTGTTTGTAGCTATGGCAAGGTCCTTGTTCTAGTATTTTTCAAAAATTTCAAGTGCAACATGTTCTAGTAGAGGTCGTGGATTTTCAAGAGTAATGTTCAAAGGATGAATAATTCCATTGCATAATATTTCTTCCCTTACCACATAATAAATTTTCATTACAAATGACACAAGCATCTATCTTCATTGGAGACAACCATACTAGATGATGGGAGATAGTGATGCTCAACACCTCAACTTGGATGATTTTTTGGCACAAATTGACTATAAGAACATTACTCCCATTTCTCAATTAATCAAGGAAAGTGGAATTTATCACGTGAGGGGATTTTAATTTTTGTTTAATGTGTTGATATTGTGTTAGCCTGTGGCTCATGATTCAACTCGGATAGAAAAAGATATCAATGTTCCTCACGGGCAGGTAGTTGTCTAGACTAGATGATCCAATTGTATTATTAATGCCCTCAGAATTCCAGTGATTTAAGATTCAAACACTCTCTCTAATTCTTAATCCCAGCTTCTGTTTTATTAGGAAAGTGAAAAATATAAGAGCAGGGTGGAAAAAGTAATGGTTTAAAAACCCAACGAAGGGAGCTTCAAGACTACCAAATACTATGTATAGGATTCAACTTAAAGGAAGGTTTGTAAGATTTCATCACCCTCCTTGCTAGAATAATGGGGATTCCCTCAACCAATGAGTTCCACTATTAGATGTGTCATTATATCAACATCATATGTGAAGGAAAACAAAGCTTGAATTGGGGAGAGATAATTTGTGATAGTCTTACTAAACATCTTTCTCAATTTTCAAAGGACTAAGAATTTTCTATAGGACTTCCTATTTGATGTACACTATTATTGCATACAAGGAATGGTTGGGTTTCTCTCCTGATTGAAGACAAGAAAGATGCTCCTATTTATGAGTATTTTCGACAATTGACTTCGAAGATCAATAATCATCACTACAGAAAGGGTGAATGATTCCTTCAAAATGTATATTGTCAGATTATTAGAGGGAAAACTACAACTCAAATATTATTGAAGGAGGATAAACAATTCATTGATGTATATAACAGTTATTACACTCAGTTAAGGAAATTTTCTTGCATACGGTTGGCTGGATTTGAGGGAACACCTTTGAAAATATCTATGTATTGTAGTGATAAAATGGCCCTAGTTAAAATATGCATGTAGTTGGATAAGATCCATACAAATTTTAGAGATAAGAATATTGTCAGGAATCCATTTTCCAAACACATTATGATAACTATACTTGTAGGACTGCTTTAGATGCCCAAAATATTGATAGAACAATTTCTCCCCTCACTCTTCATTATTTGAAACCAAGGAATTTATTTGATATCAAGGGATTTATTGACTAATAATTTTAGAATGGTTTTCCATCATCTTACTGATAGTGAAGACTACTGGGATGACTATGCTCTGATGATTATGAATCCAAAATAAGGTATTATTGTAGATTCTCCCTGTAGAAAATCAAATATTTTTATGTGTACAAGGTACCAGATAGAATTCAAGATGATGATGAGCAACTACAATCCCTTGAATATGAAAGGTCTATTAGAAACAATCCTATTGATAACCATTGATTGGTTTGTTAAGGAAAGGGATGATTTTAAGTAACTCATACACCCTTGACTTGGTAAGGACCAAACTTTGGTTTAACAGGAAAATGAAGATGTTTAGAGTAGGCAAGTCCAGGTCTTCTTCCTAAGAATCCTTCACCCCTCAGAAGGAAATTCATGTGGTGACCACTAAAGCACATGAAAAATATGTTCCCTCTCCACTTGAACCTTCAACTCTAGTATACATGAAGAAATGAAAGGCTAAGCAGGATGAAAATATGGAGGAAGTCATTCAAGAGAGTGAAACCTTGTCTTCTTCAAAGCAATTGTAAGCAGTACCTGAAATTGATAACTAGTTATAGATCTCTGTGATGATGACAGTGAGGAGGAAGAACAAGAAGATCAAGGGAACAGGTGATCCTAAAGAAGGTAGTAGAGATAAAGAAGAAGGAAAAGAGGATCAATTAAAGGATCGATTTTTAGAATTAATGGATGTTTTAGGATCATCTGCCAAAGAAGTTCCTATCAATGAAATGCCTACCTCCCAAATTGAAACATTTCTGTGTTAGAAGTATTTTTTGTACAAACTTTGAGTGCAATGGGCACACTTGACACTTGGGCCCATTATTCCCTCCACTTCTAGTTATTAATTTTCTTGGGTAGAACCATTGGTGGAAAGAAAGAAAAGAAAAGCCACATCTCATAGAAGTTATTCTAGGTATTACTCCTTCGCCACCTATAATGAAGGCAATAGTCATATTTAGGTTAGTATCTGATTCTCAAGGAAAATAATTCGTAGATATTTCTAAGCCCAAGATCTGACAAGGAAACCTGAAAATGACATGTTGGTAAGATATTTAGAATTGACAAGAATTCCCCTTGGAGAATCTACACCTGGAGATTTCTAAGTTCACAATGCTTGAAGGAGACATTATGAGTAATTGAAAGATTTGAGAGAGGTAAGCAAAATAAAGGAGTAGTTGGAGGAAGAAAATAAAATTATTTCAAATTTCATCAAGTCCTTATTGGCAGAGGAAAATGTACTTTATCCAACTCCCTTAGCCTCCATTCCACCACCCGTTATTCTAAATAATGATGAAGTTCAAGATATCAAAGATATCCATAAACATGCCACTTATGGGAAGTACAATGGAGGCCTTAGTTGATGAAATGATAATCAGAGGTTTAAAATTCATTAAGGAATTATATAAATCATGTGATAAAGTCACTGTTAAAATACAGCTCAAATTTTACCACAACACTCAGTGGTTTGGATAGAGAATTTAAAATGTGGAGTGAATGCATTCAAAATATTCAGTTGATGAGTGACACAAATGTGAAAGTCCTTATGGAACAAGTAAATTATTTGATGATGCCAAGTTGAATTTGTCTAAATAATGGGTTTTCATCATTGAATGGAAAATAAAAGTTCCTTGAGGAAGCCATTGGAGAACTTGGGAATATGTTACAAAAAGGAGAGGCTTTTAAATCTTGCATGTCACATTATCTTTTCATGATATCCACTGCTAAATTCTTCAAGGAAAATTCAAGGGTTAGGTTCATAGTATAAGAGATTCAGTCCAATTCAAGGAAATTTTTCAAGAATATTTATTTAAAGCAAGATACTATGTCCATAGGATAAGATGAGAGAAATTTGTACACTTCAAGCAGCCATCACAGAGGCTAATAAGCATTTTCATGGAAAATGTAGAATTTAGAGAAAGAAATGGAGAAAGTTCCTGGGTAGATGGACTCATGTGATATGCAAATATCAACCATTCCCTCGAGGCATGGATATAGCTAGAGGCTTTGAAGAGATTTAGAAATTGAGTACTTAAGGAAAAAAGTGCTATAAGCATTGCTTCGAGGGCCCCAAATCCTAGTTCCTAGTCCCTTCTTTTAAATTAATGATATCTAGTTAAGATGGTTATTCTCTTTGTAGTCATACAATCATGTAATGTAAAAGTATAAAATATAAGTTGATATTATAATACATTAATTAGATATTAATCCTTTGATTAAAAGAAGGAAAACTTAAAATAAACTTTTGTAACTCTCCTTGAGACTAGGTTATATAAGGAACTCCCCTTGTCATTTGGAAGCGGGATTTGGATGTCAGATGAAAAAGTACTAATATTACCAATCAATACAAAAGAAGTATTCATCTTTTCTTATGCTCCATCTATTTCTGAAAAGGCAATCTTTTTGGCACGGGTCAGTGACCTGTTCGCCTAAACAATTACTTTGTGTCTTCTAGTTGATGTTGTGCTTAGAAATTCGTGTCTATCGCATGCACGTCCTGTGTTTATATATGCATAGTTTAAATAGATTCACTTTAACATGCATAAGTAAGATACCTTTCTACAATCTATGTTTCTAAAAGTGCTCCTCTCTTTATTTTCTGAATACTGATTCTTATATTCCCTTTTCCTTTGTATTGAAAATTTTATGGAATGAAGGCAGATAAAGCATTAAAATCCTCATTGAGATATTAATAGTTGTAAATTTTGTGAATAAGTGGATTTATCTACCCTTTTTGTGTGTTTAATAAGGGAACCTCTCCCATCAAGAGGAGGGACTGTTGTCCCCATATTGTTGCTTTTCCTCAAGTTTAAATTCAATAACCAACAATTTTTGGCACCTACCATGGGGCATGTTTTATGCATCCAACAGTGAAAACAACTTCAATCAGTGACTAGCAACAACATCACACTAAAAAATAGAAGGTATACACAAGATCAAAGAGTGCAAAGTGTTGAAGACCCAAATTTTCAGTTGCTGGAACAACAAGGCTTCATTTGCGACTCTAGAGAGAAGGAGAAAAATATCCACAAACAGTCCTCTTGATAACGATAGAATCGCAGGAAACGTTGTCTCCCAAACACAATCAAACCATAACATCCACACTTTAGTGTTCGTTAGAGTTACAGTCCCTTTGCAAACAAATATTTCCCAGAATGGAAGCACCTTTTCCTTGGGGACAATGAGTTCCGAGGCTTCTAGCTCTTCCTCAACCATTGCATGATCTCCCAAAATGGAATTGAAAGAATTTCACTAAATTCAGAGGTGATGGAAAAGTTTACGTAGTAAAACACATTGTTGCATTCATTGTGGTATGTGGAATACTTGGAGTGGAATATGAGGATGTTTCTAATAGACTTTTTATGGAGACACTATAAGACAATGTTGATAACTGGTTATATCATCTCCCTTATGGCACTATCACTGACTTGAATACCATGAGAACTCAGTTTGAAAATTGACTCAAACCTAGTGAAGATGTATATATTCTCCTCACTCAAATTTATTAGATATATTAATAACCATATGAGCCTATACGAAAGTTTTTTTCCAAGTTTAACAAATTATTTAATAATATTCCAACACTCACCTATCCTGTGGACCAAATTCATAAATGTTTTTTCCTGAATGCTCAATTACCAAAAGTAAGATTTGTATTAAGAAGAGGTAATATTTATACCTTAGATTTTGATCAACCCTTAGCCATAAGTTTTAAGGATGATTTAATAATGTCCAGGAAATTGAAAAAAAAACCTCCTAAATCTAAGGCTTCTCCTTCTAGAATCAATTCAGATCAGCTAGTGCAAAATTTGCCAAATGATATCATGGCTATTAAAAAGTAATTAGCTCAGAATAATCCTTACAAGGATATTCCAAGGAAGAATTTTCAACCTCAAAATCATTTACCTCCTATCCAACTAGAACTTATAATTGAAGGGCTGCCTCTCAAAGTTCCATTCAACACAGTATGTGAAGTTCAGGAATTGGAGGATGAAGTTGAAGCCAATAAATATTAGGAACCTGAGGATGAAACAAATAAAGTGAAATAATAATTAAATGATTGAAAGGTTAACTTCCTCAGCACTAAAGTATTTTACGATGATGAGGTAGTGGAGGATATGAACAGCGAGTCATATGTTGTCATGACCAGAGAAAAAATGAACAAGACAAAATAAGTGGTCTACCCTATAAAAATATCCAAGAAGATTCTTGTTACCATCCTAGTTGTTGCAAAAAGAGGATCTCCTATTCCTACCAATTCCACCTAGAAGGTAAGTAGTGTTAATGCTCCCACTACCTCATTTTCTACACCTAAAGCCAATTTCCTTTAACTCCTATAACCAAGGTAGCCCCAAATGTCAAAGTGGATAGCCCTAAGTGTCCTACCCCCTATGGCATAGACACCCCATCTACCTTGGGATCCTTTGACATAATTGACCACATTAAGAGAACCAAGATCAAAATTTGACTGAGGCTAAATTCTATGAGACACACCCTGGACTGCCATTACCAAGGTTGTCAAATAATTTCAAATTGAAACCCAATCCTTCACCTACCACATCTAAAGGACTATTAGCTACTCCCACTGCTTCACCTCAAAAAATTTTAATGGCCACAACATCTTCTATAACTAAAAATATTGAACCTTTCTATGTCACATTGCAGTATAGATTGGCATAGGCTTCGTAATTGTGTTATTGATTTGGTACTAGGGTAAGTGCAACAAGTTGGGGGACAATTAAGTGGACATCAAATCTTAAATTTTACATCAAAATTTGGAAAATGATCTCAAAATAGAAAAACATAAAATTTAGTCTTCCACAAACTTGAACCTTGCCGAAAACTCAAAAATATTTCATAAAATGGTACCATTGCATATGGGAGACTATTATATTTGGAGAAATATTGATTTTAAAGTGAATAGAATAGGATAAATATCATTTTAGAATCATTTTTTACTAATAGGAGGTAATTTAAGACACTTTTTCTTATGAATGTTTATTTCTATGTTTAAGAGATACAAATTTTGTTTCACTTGTCAGAATGTGATAAAACTTATACCATCCCAACCGTGGTGAAATTATCTTAAATGACCACTGGAGGAATTATTTGATGGTGGGTATGATTATGATGAAGGTAGTGGTAGGCATGAACAGTGAAGTGCATATGTTTTCTTTTTGTTTCCAGGGAACAACTGAACAAGAAGAAAGAAATGGTATAACCCATGAAAATATTGCTAAAAGGAAGATACCAGATACCATTCCATTCATTTTAGATAAAGAGGGGATCTTATCCCCACCACCTCTAACCAAAGGAAAGAAAACATGTATCCAAGACAATATATCAATTTTTGGTCATCCAAATCATGGGCAAACAGACTATAATCTTATAGGAATTTTTAGAAGTTTCCCACCACCTCTAATGTAGACATTTTCAGTCTTCCTTAGGATATAGCTGACATAATTGTTCATTAAAAAAAAACAAGGTCACTAGTTTAGAGGCTAGCATTCTATCAGATGCATCTTGATTCCTTTTCTCATACTCATCAATTTTTTCAAATCCGAATCCAATATTACACCTACCACTTCTAAAGTCCTATCACCTACTCCCACCTCTTCAGCCCAAGAAAATATCATGGCTACAACATCTTCTATAATTGAAAATTTTGACATCCGCTTCTATGTCACACTACTTATAGCTGGCCATTGAATCTCCTAATTGCGTTATTGCACTTTAGGAGCATAAGATAAGGTGATGTCCTACTAAAGTTTCCCATGCTTTGGGTTTGACTTTGACACACACATTTGGTTCATGCTATTCCATGGAAAGTAAATAGGTACCATTGGTAGGAAGGATCAAGGATGCACAAGTAGCCTTTTATGCTTTCCCAGAGAAAAGAGTCAAAGATAATATTTTAGTAGCATATTATCCCTCAATCATATGGTATATTGTTAAGTATAAAATTCTGTAATAAGTGGGAGGAGAAATCTAAATGGATTGGTCACACACTCTCATCCTAGTTAATGGGAAAATGAAGAAATTATTACCTGAAAGAAAAACTGAGTATATTGTGCAGAAAATTGATGATCCTAAGGCACAAATTCTCTACAAAGACATTGGTCATGCTAATTACATGATCATGTCATAGGATGAGGCGAAGGTTCCTAGGGGCATGTGATCAATGATCCTAATGGTGTTTGGATCCTTGAATTTAATGGTAGTTTCTTTTCAGTTGGTTCTAGAGAAGGTGTAGTCCTGTCCTCCCCTGAAAATTAAGTGTTACTATTTATCTTATAAGATTAAATTTGAAAACACAAATAATAAAACATAATATGAAGCTCTTCTTTTGGGACTAGAAATGGTAAGAGAAATGGGAATTAAGAATATTTGTGCATGGGGAGATGCATAACTCATTTTCAAACAAGTCAGAGGGATTTTTCAAGTTAAGAATAAAAAACTAAAGCATTTTAGAAAACCTTGTGTGGGATTCAATTGAATTATTTGATGTCCTTTTATATTGAAGTTGTGCCCAGATAAAAGAACACTAGAGTTGATGATTTAGCTATTCTCAGGATCCTTATTGATCCCTCGTCCTGAATTTTCTCAAGAAAATTTTACAATTGAGATGATACATAGGCCATGAGTGTGCCTGATAATGTGAACAATTGACAAGTATTTAATGATGATCAACATTTTATTTATTTCCTTGAAGCTTGAGGATAACTTCAGTCAGCTATACTTTGAAGGAAGTGAGGCCCCCCCTTCATGAGTCTGTATCAGTTTGCTAGCTAAGGAAGGAATTGAAGAAGAATCTAACAAAGATGGTTGTATTAGATTAAAAGGTGATAAGATACCTAGAGTGACTAGTAAGCCTAGAATATTTATTTGACAAATCATGACAATGTATATTAAATCATAGGTATCACATAGATTTCATGAATCATTAGAGTATGAAATATATCAACATTGGGGGTGAGTGAAAAACCCAAACTTGTTAACATTGCCAAATGTTGCACCTAGTGAGGAAAGGAATAGAGATGATAGACTTATTAATAATATATGTTGATGTACTTGCATACTCATATGATGATTTGAAATCTATTCAACCAAGGGAAATGTAACATTGCATTCATTTAAATCTAGGGATTAAGCCTTTCTGAAATAAATAAAGACAATATAACCCCAAGATCGTGCAGATACCATTTACCAAGTAATTCAAAATTTATTTAAGGAAAAGATAATTTTTCCTATTCATCACTCAGCTTGGGTGGCCGACATTTTTCTAGTAAGGAAAATGAGTGGAGAGATTTGAATTTGTGTGGATTTTTGAAATTTTAATCAAGGCTTCCCTTAAAGATAATTATCCACTCCCTATGATGGATCAAATCCTACAAGCTTATCACTAGATCTGAAATGTTATCTATGTTGGATGGTTTCTTGAGGTATAACCAGATTGAAGTAGATATTCCATATCAACATAAAACAACCTTCACAACTCCTTAGGGTACTTTTTCTTATAAGAGGATGTCATTCAGTCTAATTAATGTTGGTTCCACTTTCCAACGGGAAATGGATTTGGCCTTCGGTGCCTTAAAAGGAAAATGTATTATTGTATATCTTGATAATTTAACTATTTTCTCTAAAAAAGGAAGACCATTTCCAACATCTTGAAATTGTTCTCAAGAAGTGTAGGGAGAATGGGATATATATGAACCCAAAGAAGTCTATTTTTGGTGTCACTAAAGGCAAGTTTCTTGGGCATATCGTTTCCAAATAAGGAACCAGGATAGATCAAGAGAGAGACTAGGTTTTTCAGTAGATTCCCCTCCCTACGAGTAAAAAAGGTGTGCACTCTTTCTTTGAAAAAATAAAATTTCTAAGAAGATTTACCCCTTATTTTGCAGAGTTGATTATGAGTATAGCTCAGATGATGAATAAGATCAAGAAATTTTTTTGGACATTGTAAGGGAAATAAGATTTTGAAAATGTCAATAAAGAAATTGCCAAGACCCCAATTCTTGCTTGTCCTGATTTTGAGAAAGATTTATTAATCTATTGCTATGCCACCGAGAATAATTTGGCTATCATTCTGACATAGAAGAATCATGAGGGCTATGAACTACCCATTTCTTTCATGAGTTATGTCTTGAAAGATCATGAATTTGAAATATAACTCAAATTGAGAAACATGCTTTTGTTGTAGTTAAGGTAGTCAAGTAATTCCTATTTCTATATCCTGAATTATCATTCAATGGTCTTTATGCCTTATACAACTCTTAAATCAATTCTCACACAACAAGATTTTTGGGACTAAAAAGAGGGAATCTCCCCCCAGGTGGACAAAAGTACAGGAGTGATATGATATGGATATCAATCCAACTAAGTTAGTTCCGAGGCAAGGGACTCTGTGAATTAATCACTAAAGGTGCTTAAAAGTGATCCACCCAAGGAAGACATAAATATCCCCACTATTATTTTTCTCAGTTCGAATGATGAATGGTATGTTGACATTGCTCAATTTTCTGACATATGTAGAATTTCACCCCATTTAAGTACTAAAGAGAATGAGATCCATAAATCTGAGGTCTACACAGTATGTACTTTGGGACAATTCCCTATTCAAAAGAGGGATTGATAGAAGATTTCTCAGATGTGTGGATAGAGAACAACAGAAGAGGTTTCTTAGAGCATTCCATGATCAAGATTGTGGAGGGAATTTTTTCATCTACTGTGACTTATCATAAAATTCATCATGTGCAGGATATTACTGGCCAACCTTATTCTAGAGATGCAACTAAATGGGTGGGAAAATGTGAATTTCCAAACTTTTATGGGGAGGCCCAAGCTAGCTACCTTACCACTTAAACCAGTAGTAATAGAAGAACCCTTTCAACAGTGGGGACTAGAATTTGTAGGCACTCTCAACCCCCATTCTAGTGATTGGTCATACTCATGTGTTTGACTTCCACTGACTACTTCACAAAGTGGGTGGAAGCCATTCTGGTTAAAATTACAACTTTTGAAGTGGTATGTAATTTTATCAAGGAAAACATCCTAATTAGATTTGGAGTACCAAAACAAAATTGTCACTGATAATGTTCCTAATTTCTCTTCTTATGAGTTGATGAATTTCTGCTCTATGGTATAATAATTTCATATTGCACATTACTTCTGACTTCTATCCTCAAGGGAATAGAACAAGAAAAATCAACAAACAAAAATTTGGTGACTATCATTCTAAAAACTTGTGAATGAATCTCAAAGGAATTGGCATAAGAAGCTTTATGATGCTCTTTGGGAAGATAGAATCACACCCAAAAGGGAAATTTGGATATCTCTTTTCTAGTTGGTGTATGGAACTGAAGCTCAGCTACCAGTGACTGTAGAACTACCAGCCTTGTAGTTGATGAAAGCTATCAAAGACTCAAATTTCACTAGTGCTTTAGAGAAAAGAATCGTGTACCTGTAGAGATTGGATGAAGAAAGATTGCAAGTAGTGGACATGATTATTGCACACTAGAAAAAGGTGAAACAACTATTTGACAAGAAATCTAGACCCAGAGACTTCCAGGTTAGAGACATTTTCCTACTCTAGGATAAGAGGCGAGAACCTTCGGGGAAGCCATGGTAAGTTCGATTCTCTTTGGTTGGGTCCTTTCAAAATTAGACACTTTCTTATGGAGAAAATTCATTTTATTTGAGATATATGGATGGAACCTCTCTTCCAACTACCATATAGTGGGCAATATCTAAAGTTGTTTTAGTCCTAGGTGACTAGGCAGTCCTTTGTACAATTTTGTATAGTCTTATTTTTTCATTTTTGTTTTGTGGTTCTTTGTTCTGTGTGTGTTTATTATGTATTATTCCTTTCTTGACTCTATTTGTCCAATGGTATTGTCTTGGTCTTTTCCAGATGATTCTAGAGTTTCTTGTTCCTTCCTTGTTCTCTTTTTTCCAAGTTAGTTCATCCTTAGAAAGAGCCAGCTATTATCATCTTCCCAGAAATTGTGTATTTCTGTCTCAATTTTAAATTTTTTGGGTAAGATGTTTATCAGAATTTCCTTGTGAAGGTGCTATGAAGGAATATATTTTTTTTCCAATAGCTTTTCATTTTCTAAGCATTAAGTTTTTTTATTCTTTCCCTTTGTTTTACGGGCATTTCAGGTTTTGATGTTCCTCGCATCCCAAGTTCTATCACACTCCCAGTTTTCCAATTCCCCACCTTCCCCACATTTTATTGCTTTCCCTTTGTTTTGCAGGTACTTTGGCTTTACAGAGAACTTGCGTCTGAATGTCCTAAGGGCCAACTATGTGAGTTTCTTTCTAGCTTACTTGATTTGAATGTATTGCGGACATGTCAGCTTCTCACATCCCACATGTTCCTAGTGGTTCTTGGATTTTTCCCCTTCCATTCTCTCAACTATTTATAGCCATGAAAAATTATTTGTTCTATTTGTTTTTCAAAAAAATTAGGTGTAATGTGTTTTAGAAGAGGTCATGTGATTGTCAAGAGAAAATTTAAGATAGGATCAAGAAGTCCATTGAATGATATTTCTACCTTACCACACAATGAATATTCATTACAAAGGGCACATACATCTATCTTCATTGGAGATATGTATACCAGAGATACGAGATAGTGATGCTCAACATCTTGACCTGGATGATTTTTTGGCATGACTTGAATGTAAGAACCCTACTCCCATTTCTCAATTAATTAAGGAAAGTATAATTTCTCACATGGGGGGTTTAATTTTTTTTTAAAATGTGGTGATATTGTGTTACCATATGGCTCTTGTTTCAATGCGGATACAAAATATATCATTAATCCTCACGGGAAGGTAGATTCTCAACTAGATGCTAATTGTATAAGTACTCAGAGTTCTAATAACTAAATATTGAAACACTCTCACCAAGGCTCAAACCCATCTTCTGTTTGATCAAGACAATGAAAAATATAAGAGCAACATGGGAAAATTCATGGTTTTAAACCCAAAAAAAGAAGCTTCAAGAATGAAAAAAGTTATGTATAAGATTGAATTAAAGGAAGAGATTTCAAATGTCATCACCCTCCTTGCTAGAATAATGGGGATGCCCTTGACTAATGAGTTCCATTGTTGGATGTTTCCTTATATCAGCATCATATGTGAAGAAAAAAAAATTCCTAAACTAGGGAGAGATAATTTTCGATAGGCTTACTGAACAACTTTCCAATGTTCAAAAGACTAAGACTTTCTATATGACTTCTTATTTTGTGTACACTACTCCTACATATAGGGAATGGTTGGGGTTATCTCTTGATGAAAAAAAAAATGATCCTCCTATTCATGAGTATTGTCCCTAGTTGACCTTGAAGATTAGTAATCACCATTTCAGAAGGGTGAATGATGCCTTCACTATGTATGTTGTCTGATTTTTAGAGGACCACATAGCTCAGAGATTGTTGTAGGAGGCTAAACAATTGATTGATGTCTATGAAAGTTACTACACTCAGTTCAGTAAATTTTCTTACATACGGTTTGTTGGATTTGAGGGAACACCCATTGAAACTCCCTATGTATTTTAGTCATAAAATGGCCCTAGTTGAAATCTGCAGGTAATTAGATATACTTCACAGAACTTGTAGATATTAGAAGATTACAAACATCTAGTTTCTAATGGCATTGGGTTACTGCAATTGTAGGACAGCTTTGGATTCCCAAAATGTGGAAAAAAAACTATTACTCCCCTGACTCTTCATTATTTCAAACCAGGGACTTGCTTTGATATCAAGGTATTTATTGCCAATAATTTTATAATGGGTTTCCATCAGATTGCTGATAGTG
Organism: Taxus chinensis; assembly: GCA_019776745.2. Taxonomy (NCBI): domain Eukaryota; kingdom Viridiplantae; phylum Streptophyta; class Pinopsida; order Cupressales; family Taxaceae; genus Taxus; species Taxus chinensis. The sequence goes on from CM034148.1 coordinate 654,064,621, forward strand.
AAGACTACTGGGATGACTCTTTTGGTGATTATGAAGAATTTATTATGACAAATTTTCCTTGCAGAAAAATAAAATATTTTGATGTGTATAAAGCACCAGATGGAATTCAAGATGATGATGAGGAACTATAGTCCCTTGAATATGAAAGGTCTATCAGAAACACTCTCATTGAAACCCATTTATTGGTTTCTTAAGGAAAGGGATGATTTCGAAGGAACTCATAAACCCTATCTCAATGAGGACCAAAGTTTGCTTTGAAAGGAAAATGAAGATGTTCATAGAGAAGGTAAGTCAAGGTCTTCCTCCCAAGAAACCTCCACTCCTCATAATTAAATTCCTTTGGTTACCCATGTTCCACATGTATAATCTATTCCCTCTCTACATGAACCTTCAACTATGGTATACATGAAGAAAGGAAAGGCTAAGAAGGATACAAATATGGAGGAAGTAATTCAAGAAAGTGGAAAGATGTCTTCTTCAAAGTAATTGGAATCAGTACCTGAGGTAGAACTAGTTATAGATATCTTTGTTCATGAGAGTGATGATAAATAATGAGAAGAACAAGGGAAAGGTAATCCTGAAGAAAGTAACAAAGAGAAAGATGAAGAAAAAGAGTATTAATTGAAGGATCAGGCTTCAGAATCAATAGATGTTTTCAGATCATCTTCCAAATAAGTTCCTTTCAAGGAAGTTCCTACCTCCCAAACTGAAACATATGTGTTGGAAGTATCTGTTGTAAAAAATTTGAGTGCAATGGATGCACTTGGACTTGGGCCCATTTTTTCCTCTAATTCTATTTCTTATTTTGCTTGGGTATAACCGTTGGTGGAAAGAATGAAAATAAAAATCCACATCTCATACTGTTTCTCCTAAGTTCGATGTTGTGGCATCTCTTTTAGGTAATGTTCATCCCCCATATACAAAGAAAGATAAAACCACATACAGGTTAGTATCTGATTCTCAAGGCTAGAAATTCATGGAGATTGTTAAGCCCAAGCTTGTTAAGTATGAAAGAGACATGTTGGTAAGTGATTTGGAATTGATAAGAATTCCCCTTGGATAATCTACACCCTAGATTGAAGTGAAAAATTTGAAGGTGATAGTGTCAAGAGTAATTGAAAGAGTTGAGAGAGGTAAGAAAACACATGAGCAGTTGGAGGAACAAAATTAAATTCTTTCAATTTCATCAGGTCCTTATTAGCAGAAGATAACGTACTTGATCTAATTTCCTTAGCCTCAATTCCATCACCTGATATTTTAACTAGTGATGAAGTTAAAGCTATGAAAGATATTAAAAATCATGCCACTTATGGGAAGGAAATGAAGGCCTTGGTTGATGATATGATAGTCACACGATTAAATTTCATCAAGGAAGCACACAAGTAATATGATAAAGTCACTGTGATAAAACCTAAATTTACTACAACACTCAGTGGTTTAGATAGAGACTTGAAATTGTGGAGTGAATACATTAAATATCTTCGGCTCTTGGGTGGACACATATGTGCAGGTTATTTTGGAAAATAAAGTATTTGATGATGCAAATTTTAATTTGTGTAAGTAGTGGGTCTTCAGTATTGATTGGAAAATAAAATTCCTTGAGGAATCCACTGGTGAACTCAAGAATATGTTGCAGAAGTGATAACCTTTTAAATCCTATGTTGTATCTTCTTTTTAGGCTATTCACTGCCAAATATTAAAGGATAATTCAAGGGATAGGTTTACAGTCCAAGAGATTAAGTCCCAATTTAGGAAATTTGTTAAAGAATATTTTTTTAAAACAAGACACTATGTCTATGGATAAAATGAGGGAAATTTGTACACTTCAAGTAGCCATCACTGATGCCAATAAGGAGTTTCCAGAGAATGAAGAATTTGAGAAAAAAATGGAGAAATCCCTAGGTAGTTGGACTCATGCGACTCCAAATACCACCATCCCTCAAGGCATGAACATCACTGGAACATTTAAGAGATTCAAAAACCAAGTAATTAAGGTGAGGAGCACCAAAAACACTCCTTCGAGTGTGTCCCAACTCCTGGTTCTTAGTTTCTTCTCTTAATTAAAATATATAATTAAGGTGGCTATTTTATTTCTAGCCATACAATATTTAAGTAAAAGAAAAACTATTTTTTGTAATGTTTAATTAGATTTTAATCTTTTGATTAAAAGAAGGGAAACTGAAAAGACTCTTGTAAGCCATCCATGAGGATATCTAATTAGATTTTCTTGTCATTTCGAGGGATCATATTTTGATGTCTTCGATGTAAAATTATTGAATTGTCAATCAATAAATAAGAAGTTTAACCTTTTCTTGTACTCTATCTATTTCTATTCTCAATCTAATTCATGAGAATCTATGTGTATATTAGCAAGAACTTTATTTCTTCGAATTGATGTTTTGGTTTGAACTTGGTGGCTATTGCATGCATGTACTGTGTTTATATATGCATAGTTTAAATCTTGTCACTTTACCAAGAATAAGTAAGATACCATTTTGTGATTTATGTTTCTGAAAGTGCTCCTATCTTTATTTTTTGAATACCGATTCTTATGTTCCCTTTTCCTATGTATTCAAAATTTTATGAAATGAAAGCATCAAAATCATCATTAATATACTAATAGTTTTAAATTTTTTGAATAAGTGGATTTACTTGTTTTTGTGCGTTTAATAAGGGAATCTCTCCCATGAAGAGGAGGGACTATTGTCCCCATACTGTTGCTTTTGCTCAAGGTCAAATTCAACAACCAACATAGGGAATCATTAAAATGGGGAGTTTCAGAAGAAGTTGAAGTTCTGTACCAAAAGGTTGATGAGGATAATACATCCAAAAAGAAATTAAAAGAATAAGTAAAAACATTAACCTCATGCTTGTATAGACTAGTAAGATAGATATAAGAATTTGTTACTAACATCAGTCCTAAAATATTGAAATATGTTGAAAAGGATATAAAAAAGATTAAGGTCATAGATAAGTTGATAGAAAACTTATCTCAAGATGGTAAGAAATTCATTAAACACCCAGCTAACAGGTATGCAAAACTATCTAAATTACTTAATGATATTGTTGAACTTATTGGAGAGTGTGATAATGAGTTGTTCTATTGGGAAGAATTTTTCCCTAAATTAGAAAGAATCAACCAGCTTGATGAATACTTACTTGAAAAAGAGGGAATAGTGCCACGAGAGGAAAAATGGACTCATGTAATGGAAGACTTGGCAAAGATTGGCGTAGAAACTTCGAATAAAATCAGAGAAAAGATGAAAAATGAGAAGGAATGGGTAGGCAAGCTCATTGATGGTATAGATTGTATACTTAGAAAAATTGTATCTATTCATAACAAAATTATTTATGGGAATTTGGGGATAGATTTCTTGGTTCAATCCTTTGACAAAAATATGAAAGAAGAACTTTTTTCCTCTTATATTGTCAAATAGATCACTTTAGTTGAGAATAAGATTACAGAGCTTAATAAAGGGTGAAGGTAATCTAAAGAAAGGATGTCTGAGTGCATTGATATATTGAATAAGAATAACTTGATTGTTGAGTAGGGAGCTTAATTGCTTCAAAAGAATATTATTTTACTTGTTACTAGTTTTCATAGTAACCGGAATATGTCAGGAAGTAACCGATGTCGGTCAAGAAGTGATTGGCAATGGTTAGTCATCAACCAACATAGGTTAAGCAGTAACTGGTGATGGTCAGGAAGTAACCAGGGACGGTTACCTGTGTGACAGTGCTTTATTTTTTTGACAAGAATTAGAATAAATCACTTCTTTTGAAGATGATTTACTGATTGTAAAATCATAGTTAGTTACCCAAAATATTTATATATGTATGTATACATTGTATGAGGGTATGAGAAAATAAAATACTAATTATTTTTCATGTAATTTATCTTGGTGAGTAAGACAGAGTAGCTGAGTGAGGGAAAAGCATTGAACATCTTGTGAGGTGTTGGAAGATAACAAATCTTCATTGTATTTCCGCTGTAAAGCATTGAATAATAATATTGATCGTTTCTTAGTGAAATTAGCCCACACTGGGTGAACCACATTAACTCTAGTGTTATCTTTCTCTTGTTTGTTTTATCTTCTAGTTATTTCCACATTCATTGCTTGTATGCTTTATCTAATTATAGATCTGTGCAACACTGTTATATAGTTTAACCCCAACAACTAGTATCAAAGATTTATTTGGAGGTTTTGTCTCTTGATAGGATTTACTCATAGAGGTTTTTCTGATTGAGTGGGAGTAGAGCAATGGTAGAAGATAATAAATATCGAGTAGATAAATTTGACATTTGTAATTATCAACTATGGAAGATGTAGGTGGAAGATTATTTGTATCAAAAATATCTATACTTATCATTGGATGAGCTTGAACAACCGAGCATGATGAATGATGAAGAATGGAAGGTTTTTGATAGAAAGGCTTTGAGATCTATAAGATTGAGCTTGATAGAATCAATGGATTTGAATTTCACAAATGCAAAACCATAGTAGATTTGATGAAATATTTAGAAATTTTGAATGAAACTCCTAGTGCTTAGAATAAGGTATATTTGATGAAAAAAAATAATTTTAAGAGGAAAGAAGGTGGATATATATCTAATCATTTGAATTATTTCCGGTTTATTATAAATCAATTAAAATTGGTAGAAATTCCATTTGATGATGAAGTGAAAGAACTTTAATTCTTATGATCTTTACCATATAGTTGGGATAACTTGGTAATGGCTGTTAGTAATACAATGACTTCTCTTAAAGGTTTGAAATTTGATGATGTGGTTAGTGTAATCCTTAATGAGGAAATACGTAGGAAAATCTTAGGAGAAGCATCATCTGGAAATTATTTAATTATAGAAATCATGGGAGATCTAAGGAGGTGTCATCTACGAGCAAGAAGAATGGGAGATAAAATGCAAGACATGGAAGATCTAGATCCAAGTACAGATATTTAGTTTGTTGAAATTATGGAAAGAGAGAACACGTAAATAAGGAGTGTTGTTTCAAGGAAAACAAAGAGAATACATCAGACAAAGGTAAATAAAAAGGTAAAGAGGAAAACATTGCAAGTGAGGTAAATCAAGATTCCCATATTATCTCCTTAGATAATAAATTAGAATCTTGGGTGTTAGATTATATATCTTCTTTCCATGCTACCCCTAATAAAGGTTATTTAAAAAATTATGTTCAGGGAGATTTTAGACAAGTTTATTTAGGAGATTATGAGTCATGCAATATTACTGGTAAATTTTATGTTTATCTAAAGTTGAGGAATGGAAATCCATGGGTATTGAAATATGTGAGGCATATGCCAATACTCAAAAGAAATATAATATCTTTAGGGAAACTTAGTGAATCTAGATGCATGGTTACAATCACAGCCAACTCTTGGAAGGTTACCAAGGTATATCTTGTTGTGGTAAGAGGTACTAAGTTAGGAACTTTATATCTATCTACCTATGTTACTGATTCCTTTTCTATGCTATCTACTATAGATTCAGATGCAACCATGTGGCATAATCGGCTAAGCCATATGAGTAAAAAAAGAATGTAGATATTAAAGGATAAGGGTAAGTTATCAGATTTGAAACAATTAGATCTTGAATTATATGAGCATTGCATTGTTGGAAAGCAAAAGAGAGTAAGATTTCTCAAGGTTGGGTCAACAAATAAGGAGAAAAAATGTGATATTTTACACACATATGTGCGGGGACCATCCCAAGTAGCTTCTATTTGAGGATCAAAATATTATGTGACTTTTATTGATGATGCCATAAGGAAGGTATGGATCCATTATATTAAGCATAAATCTGATGTTTTTGAAACTTTTAAAATATGGAAAGCCCTTGTAGAAAATGAAACAAACTTAAAATTGAAGTGTCTTAGATCTGAAAATGGTGGTGAGTACTGCAAAAAGGCATTCAATGATTATCTTTTAGTGAATGGAATACAAAGAGAAAGAATGGTTCCTAGAACTCCTTAGGAGAATGGAATTATAGAAATAATGAACAGGACAATCATGGAATGTGCTAGAAGCATGAGGATACATGCCAACTTCCCTTTGAAGTTTTGGGTAAAAACACTGGATACAGTGGTGTACTTGATCAACAACGCAGGCCTTCAACAACACTGGATGGTGGAATTCCAGAATAATCTTAGTCTAGAAAAGAGGTAGATTTTTATTTTCTTAGTTTTTTTGGCTGAGAATATTTTGTGCATGTTGATAGAGAAAATAGGAAGAAGTTGGATTCTAAATCTAAGAGATGTAATTTCATTGGTTAGGGCTCTAGTGATTTCAGATATCAATTTTGGTATTTAGAAGATTGTAAGATTGTTATGAGTCGTGACATTAATTAGAATGAAAAAAAAATGTACACGGATCAAGTTTTGGTGCCTAAACATGATCAGGTTGATGAGATTTTGAAGGAAAATAAATTTTAAAACCTAAATAAGATATCTAAAGACACTAATGTTGGTCAGGCTAACCGACATCGAAAGATAGGATTGGGTTCAGAATAGATAACCAGTGGAACCGGCATCGATACTCCTATAACCAAATTTGGTAAGGAAACCAGTGTCAGTTAGAAGATAGAAGAACCATGGTTGGTTACAAGTGATTGACATTGGACACTGAGAGATATTGACATGAATTTGCAATAGGCATAGAATGAGCCAAAAAAACCCTAGATCTCAGTGAGAAGGTCAGAAAGAGTAAGTAGACCTCTAAAGAGATTTTAACCTTCCTTTTATTATTTATTATTGAATGATAGTGGTGAACCAAAATGCTTTGAAGAAGTTAATGCAGGTAGATACCCACGAGTAGTGGGAGTATGGCATGGATGAGGAGATGGAATATTTGGAACAAAATCTAAAATGAGATTTCGTCAAGTTTCTAGCAGGTAAGAAAACTCTACAGAACAAGTAAATTTACAGGATCAAGGAAGAAGAGGGCTGACTGAAAAGGTACAAGGAGAGGCTTGTGGTAAAGGGGTTTGCACAGAAAGTAGCTATTTACTTTAATGATATTTTTTCTCCTGTAGTTAAGATGAATTTTATTTGTACTATTCTAAGTTTAGTTGCAACAGGATATTTGCATTTTGAATAGCTTAATGTTAAGATGGATTTTCTTCATGGTGATTTGGAGGAAGAGATTTAAATGCAGCATCCACTTGGTTATGAAGTCAAGGGTAAGGAGAAACTTGTGTGCAGATTGAAAAATAGCCTATATGGCCTCAAGAAAGATCCAAGGAAATGATATTTGAGATTTGATTGTTTTATGTATGAGCATGGTTATATGAGATGTGAATCTAACCATTATGTATATTTTAAGAAGATTAAAAATGAGAGCTATGTTATTTTTTCACTCTATGTGGATGATATGTTGATTTTAGGATCTAGTATGCAAGACATTGGTAAACTTAAAGAAATTTTAGCTCATCCATTTGCAATGAAGGATTTATGAGATGTAAAGAAAATCCTTGACATGCAGATTCACTGATATAGGAAAAACAAGAAGTTGTATTTGTCTTAGGAGGCTTATATCAATATGGTGTTGGAACGGTTTAATATGAGAAATCCAAAACCTATTACTACACCTATCACTATACATTTCAAATTGAGCAAAGATTAATTTACTTCATCACATGAGGATGTTGAGTACATGGCACATGTTCCTTATGCTTTAGTAGTATGAAGTCGAATGTATGTTATGGTTTGTACTAGACCAGAAATTGCATAGGAAGTGGGATTTTTGAGTAGGATTATGGATAATCTAGGTAAAGAACATTGGAAAGTATTCCAATGGATTCTCAGGTATTTGAGAGGGAAATCTGACATGGAGTTATGCTATGGAGGGTTAGATACTACTTTATGCAGCTATGTTGATTCAGATATGGATGGAGATTTAGATGGTAGGAGAAGCACAAATGGATATGTTTTCACAATAGATGGAACAATAGTTATCTTGATTTTGATATTGTAGAAGGTTATGGGATTTGTCTACTATAGAGGAAGAGTATGTTGTAGCTACAAAAGCTAGTAAGGAGATGATATGGATTATCATGTTCATGAAAGAGTTGGGTAAGGAGAAAGAGGATTGTAGATTATATACTGATAGTAAGAGTGTGATTCATCCAGAAAAGAACTCGATATTTCATTCAAGAATGAAACATATTTAGTTGAGGTTTCACTTCATATGGAAGGTGTTGGAGGATGGAAAAGTGAAGTTAGAGAAAATCTATACGAATGAGAACCATGCAGACACACTAACGAATCCATTGGTAAGGGATAATTTGGAGCTTCACTCCATTTCTGTTGGTCTTCGAGTTTAAGACTTGAAGAGGAAGAAACAAGCCAAGGAAAAGGAAATAAGAATGATGATACACAATATAGTGCAGTAAGTGATCTCTAAGGGGGAGATTTTTTAGTATGGAGCTTAATTACTTCACAAGAAACTTTCTTTTACATGTTACTGGTTTTGAAAGTCATTGGAATTGGTCATGAATTAACCACATTAGTCAAGAAGTGACCAACGATGGTCAATCATCAACCAACATAGGTTAGGTAGTGACAAGTGATGGTCAAGAAGTGACTGGCCATGGTCAAGTAGTAATTGTCAACTTTTACCTTTGCAATGGTGTTTTTTTTACGAGAATTAGAATAAATCACTTGTTTTAAAGATGATTTATATATTTTAAAAGCACAATTAGTTTCCCAAAATAGTTATACATGTAGGTATGCATTATATGAAGGTATGAGAGAAGAAAATAGACAATTATTATTCATGTAAGTTTTCTTAGTGAGCAAGAAAGAGTAGCTGAGTGAGGGAAAAGCATTGAAAATTCTATGAGGTATTGGAAGACAACAAATCTTCATTGCATTTCCTCTCTAAAGCACTAAATAATAATATTGGCCATTTCTTGGTGGACGTAGCCCATGCTGGGTAAAGCATGTTAAATTTGGTGTTATCTTTCTCTTGTTTATTTTATCTTCTGGTTATTTCTGCATTCATTGCTTGTATGCTTTGTCTGATTATATATTTGTGCAACACTATTATATGGTTTAACCCCAACATTGATATGCAAATATCACACTAGACCTGAAGAAGAGGAGATAATCTCACTATTTCAAAGGTATGATGTCTACATGGATACACAACAAAAGGAAGAGAAAGTTGATGGAGATGAAGATTCATAATGTACAAATTGGTGAGAAATCTTAGGCTTGTTTTTCTTTGAAACTTTATTTTCATCTTATTTCAATTATTACTCTTGTTTCATGAAAATTGAATATCACTTTGAAATTTTTGTTTTCAGACATGAATGTAATTAGATGTGATTCAATAGACTTTTATCTGGATTTGATAGAATTGTAAATCTATTATCAAGAATGTGTATTGATGTAACAGTTTGAGTTTTCTATATTGTAGAAAAATCAAAATTGGGATTATGTAAAGGCCTTTCCCATGAAAGATACATACATGTTAAAATACTACATCAAGAAGAGACTAAGAAAATAAAAACATTCAGTCATCCTCTACTTCTACTTTTACATCTTCTGTAAATGGGGGAAGTCTATTTAACAACATGTTCTTCCTCGATTAAAAATCCTCTGATCCTTGATATTTTTGAGAAAATAAAACTGACCCAACCAAATTTCGAGACATCCCCATCTCCATCAATGATTCACTAGTCATCTTGGGGCCATCCATGATATTCCTTAGATCTATCTTCTTTTGATAAGAATATACCTAGTCCAGAAGATCTAAACCACCTGTAGGAGTTGTCGTCCTCCATTTTTCCTTTTAAAAAGTAGACTGATTAGGAATAGGATGAGAAGAAGCATTTGGATTGGATGGAAGAGCAAATATTATAGCAAGGGGACCTAGTGGAGTAAGGGACTTTGAACTAGACTCTCCCTTGTATCTCCTTGTGAAAGGTGGACGCTCTCTTGGGATAGGAATGAGAAAAGGCCATGACAAATTTTTCTCCATCGAAGGAGCATGATGCACTAAGTGAATGGAAGGTTGGATAGTAGAATTTCCCGTACCTTCCTTGGTAGTAGAAAGTTATGTGTTGGAACACTGAGGAGATGAAGGCTTCAATTTTTCCTCTTCCAAAATGAAAATTGGGGGCTGAGAGATTTTATCCCCTTATTTCCTATTATTGATGGCATTGGTATTGCATATTGTAGAGATGGTATAAGTCTTGTTAGACGTTTTTATAGAGAAGTGATTTGTCACTCCAATTCTTCCACTTTTTGAGAAATAGTGGGCACAGTATAAATCAAAGTCTTTTCATAAAGTACGTAAGACTCATGGGGAACTTCGTTCAACACAAATCCTTCATTTTATAGAAAGGGACATTTGTATCCATCCAACCCGGTCACAGTTGGCCTCTTCTCAATCCAATATTTATTCAATTTTTCTACAATTTTTTGGTGCTCCCACTTGAAGAGATGATAATACATGTAGTGGAAAGCCAAAAAAATATTGAAATTTATCAATCTCGAGATAAGGGAAATCTGAACCTCTCGATATGTCAAGGGCCATTTCTTATCCCCTCGGTCTGTAATTTCCAACAAATTCCTGAAAAATGCTACATTTGAGCTATTTAAATCAAAGATTTGATTTAAATTTTATGAGGATATTTATTTCAAACTAGTTGCCACAACTACTCTTGCCATTACACTAACAAAAAGCTTTGCAGTAGCTTTTCAAGTCTAAAATTGGAAAGGGGATGCACACTAATGAAGAAATAAAGTTGAATTTCTAGTGAAAAGTGTGTAGACAAGATGAACTAGATGAAATCAATTCCATTAAATGAATAGATATTTCTTTCTCATCTCACATAAAGGAAACAAAGATGAAGCAATTTCCTATCATCTCCAAGAAGAGATGTTTAAACATGGAAAAACGTTACACATGGAAGACTACTCAAATTAGGATATCTGGTGATCATTATGCACATTCCAAAATTGATGTTTAAAATTGGAGGTTCATAAATGGTCACATCATATGTATTTGAAATGTTGGACGAGCTGCAAAAAAATGTGCTTACTTGTTTTGCTAGGTGTAAGGGTAAATAAGACAATGTGGCATCCCAATTGTTCTGAGAAAATAAAAGAACTAGAATCACTTTTAATATTTCCACCTGGTAACGTAGAATAGAATATTCCTTTGAAGATTTATGTTTTTTTTTTTTTTTTTTTTTGGGGGGGGGGGGCTAAGAACTCAGTGAGTGATTTTATTGTATAATTGCGATGAGAATATTCTCGCATTGGGGGGGTCAATTTTTTCTAATATTTAGAAATATAAAGGAGAAAACTGATTTTTACTATCTTAAGATGAATTAATGTTAGATACCTAAGTTTGTTTTCATCTATTCCCAAAATTTCATGCCAAAATGATTGTACTATATAGCCATTGGTAGAAATTGAGGTCATAGGTATTGTGTCCCCTTGTCAAATCATTAGAGTTTCTTGAATAAATTTGTTTGTGTTATCATGAGAAATGTTGTTTTGTTAAAGATGTGTTGCGTTGAATCAGTCATATGCATTTCTATTGCAATCTTATACTATTAATTTCTCTTAATTACACAAAGCCTTAGCTTATATAGTAACAATTTTGAAACTGTAAATGCATTAATGATAGATATTTATTTCATATTGTAGTAAAAAAATTTAAATTCAAGTTGTATCTATTTGATTTAAATATCTTTGTTAGTTCTTAAGGTTATCTAGAGTGTATGTGATCAGAATTTACCAGTATTTTATTGAGCGTTTATCATGAGATTTTTTGTTTAAATTCTTGAAGTTTGTGTGAAATATTGTATTCTTGGGCTTCAATGAATACAAAACTTCTGGTTGAAGGAATGATTAGGAATGTGTGATTTCTATCTTGTATCAAGAACAATTATATATAAAATTTGTCAAGGCTCATTTAATTTCTTTGTATAATTAATTTTATTTTTCTTATCTTCCTAGCTATACATCAAAATTACAACCAATAACCATTAGATCCACATGAATTATCCATGCTTTCCTTTTTTATGCATAAATACCCTAGATATTTGTTTCACCCTTTTTCCAATGTATGCAAGAGGAAGTTGGAATTTAAAAATGTCTTTAGTAACTGAAGCCTTTTTAGAAGATATCTACATTTTCTAGTGTGACAACTCATGAGAGTTAGATAATGTCTACATTGACCATATCTTCTTGAGGTTTCCTCTTCATATCCCTAAGAAATAGACTCCAAATATTGATGTACCATTCATTTATTTCATAAGTATAAGTTACAAAATGGGCCCTCTCACCCTGGTTGCAAGCATAACCTAAAGTATCAAGGTTGGTCATACCCTTAGTGAGGTGTTACCCAATGTTTCCCAAGTCTGAGTGAAAAAGAGACTATGAAATCCATCCCTAGCTACAGAATGAATCAAATCGTGGTTTGTCTTTCTCTAAGTATCATGCTTAGTCTGTTGATGCTACGTAGCTTCTAAGGAGGGATAAATTTGGGTACCAACACCATTGTCGCACCGTTTCTGGGGAACTATTTCTTCAAATTAAAATATACATCAATCTCTGGTAACGTAATGAGTATTTTTAGATGAAAATACATGATCTAGATATTATCCTTTGTCAAGATTTCCAAAAAATAGGATTAATCAGAACCTATTTGCTTGATATTTTCCTAGTCTAAGAATACTTTACATTAAATATTACTTGGCTAGGGGTAAATAATGATAAAGGATGCTAAGATTTTCCAATCTTTGTTGAGATTGATAATTAAGTTTCTGTTGGAAAGTTATATACATTGATTTTCACATCTATGGTACAAGACCTTAGTGGAAATTCCACATTGTCCAAAAATTCTTATAAATACCAGTGCCTCAAGTTTCAAAATATTGCAATCTATCAATAAGATCTATAAATATTGAATGAAAAAGGTCCTTCTTCAAGACATATCCTGATAGAAATTTTTTCCCGAGCTACGAAGGAAAAATCCAAGGAAGAGACAAGTCTAGAGATCCTTGGGTGATCAAAGGTCAAAAGAGAAAGTGGTGCTTATTATTGAGGGTGACCAACCTTTGATAAAATATTGTTCTAGTTCTTAAGGAAATTATAAATTATAAAATCCTTATACAAATGTGTAAACTCTAGCTGGAGAGGTTCCTTCATTTTCAACTAATAAGGGTATTCCTCATCTCCCTCCTCTATTGCTTAGAAGTAATAGGTTTTTTTTTAGATTGAATCATTAAAGGAGAAATACTTAGAATATCATACACCATTCCCTCAAATACCTCTAGTTACCCATTATTTTAATCCTCCTATTGGGACACCTCCTCAAAATAATATGGCTTATCCTCCACCTAGACCTCCCTTTGTTGTAAATGTTTTTGGACCCATAGATTTCAAGGGTATGGTGGGCTATCCTAATCAAGTTCCTAAAGATGTGAGAAATTGGTTTCCTTAGTTTCAAGGAAATAATGCCATCAATGGTGAGCAACACCTCAATCTATTTACTAATATTATGGAAGATTTTGAGATTGAGCATGAGCATGTGTATGTGAAATTGTTCATTCATACCTTCGAAGAGGATTCCTATGATTGGTATAAAGCCTTACTATTAAATTATAGTGATTCATGGCCTGAAATGAAAAATTTATTTCGATTACAATATGGGGACAAGACTGATCCTAGATTCTTCTTCCCTAAGTTTGAGAATGTAAAGAAGAATCCCAATGAACTTGTCCAAGATTTTAATACCAGATTCAACAAAACCTTGACTAAATTACCTATAATTATAAGGCCAAGTGATGAATCATGTCTGATAAAAAAATCTAATGACTTTGATATGAAAGTTGCATATTATTTAAGGGACAAAAACCCTGGGCCTTTAAGACAAGATTTCTCTATGGCAGTGAAAATTAATGGGTATCGTTATTCCCTTCATTTAATCAAATTTTAGTTGACTTCATATTCAAACCAGAGGTGTGTCTAAATCTATATGCAAAAAGAAGAATCATAATGATTTAGTAATTAACCGTAGGTGTTTATTAATTTATTTTCTGGGGGTTTTTGCAGTTTCCTTAGGATTCCATGGCCAAAGCTTTATTATATCTATGCTACAAGAAACTTACTGAAATAAACACTCATTGTTAGAAATAAACTCACATACAAAATTATAAATATCGTTGGAAATAAACACACAATAGAGAAGTAAACACACTTTTCTTGGAAATAAACACATAGTTGAAAATGTTGTGAAAAAGCTTGCAAGGAATAAAAATATATTTTATAACAGTTGCATGGACAAGTATATAATAGAGTTCAACTTAAAGAATAAAAAGTAGCTACAGAAATAATAGATATAAACTATTTGTTTTAGAAACATAAAAACCAATAAAATGAGGATCCTGGTTATTGGAGGAGTGGGCCCTTGCTCCACCTTGAATCAGGATTTAAAAAATTAATATTCTCTCAAAACAAAGTGGCTATTTTATTATTGAAATGTTTTGTCTTACAAAAACTCATTGTATCTTTCCATATCTCTATATTTATCTCTATGTATCTATATGTATATATATTAAATCTATCTACAGGTATTTATATATATATTTCATTAAAATATGCATTTATGACCATAGTTGTTTTACCGATTCAGATGGAACCGCATAGTACCTAAAATAGATGTTGAATTTGGAACCTTGTTGGACATATAGTTGTTTGATAAGTTATCCTTGGATCTTTGAGTATGAAAAATAAGAAATATGTTTATTTTCTCCTAAGTGAAAGGATCATTGATTTATTTATCATGATATGGCGTCAAAATAAATAGATTCCCATTGGTTCTGAGACTTTGGAAAAGTTCTGGAACTAAAGGGGATTGTTCGAGATCTAACCATGAAAGTTCTGGAGCTAAATTGAGGAGTTCTAGAACTAAGTACTAGAGTTTCGGAACTAAGTCCAAAAGGTCCAAAACTAAGTGATAAAGCTCATAAACTATATGATGGAGTTATGGAAATAAGTCCAGAAGTTCCATAACTAAGCCGTATTGATGCCAATGCTCCTAAAAACATGTTGATCACTTCATACTTTGTTCTTCTAACTGATTGTGACCTTTTTTATTACAAAAACCAAATTTCCACACACTCTCTTAGGAATTACATATTTTTGAGACGTTAGAACTAAATTCAAAAAAATATGGACAATTACATCCTAACTAATATTATATAAAGCAAAAGTCACAAAATGCAGTCAAACTTGATAAAAAGGAGAGTAAAATAAGATCATATATTGCACATTAACGAGACATATTTTGGCCTTACCATCTCCCCCATACTTACTTCTTTATAAGTCCCCTTACAAACTTTAATCTTCAAATCTAGGGTTGTGGATTCTATATTCCAATTGACTACTCAGGTCCAATGGCTGAAACTGAATATCCCAATGTTTTAGTTAAGAAGTACTATACCCTGATCTTATTTCTACTTTCCTCTGTCTTTCCTCAAATTGAGTGGGATATTGAGGCTCTCTATTTTTCCATGGAGACATGGGGGTGATAAGGAGAGGAGGTCTTTTTCTTATTCCCATCCATATGCCCCTATGTTTTTCATTGACCCGAGGGATTAGTGTATATAAGGTTTTAGCTCTTTCTATGCTCCATATTAAGTTTATGGGAGATATCACTTCTCTTATTCTCAATGAAACTGTGAGAAACTAAAATATTTTCAAACATCCATAATAAATCTCTTCAAAATTTTCCTCCTCATAAGAGGTGAAGGCATCAATACTATTCTATAAAATGGCGAGATAATGCTCCTTGAACTGACTATCAAAGCCATGGGATCTAAAATGTATAGAAAATGCAGATGGTTTACCATAGTGAACCCTCATGTAGAGACGAGATGAACTATATTTTAATAGATTCTTAGAATCCATTTATTTTCATACAATCTGATTTTGAAGAAAAAAAATTTGCATTCAGCTGGCTTTCCCCTACATACAAATTGATCAAGAAGCATGTGTTCTTTTCTAGCATAAGATTATAGAGATAGAATTTGCAGAGAAGATTTTTATTCTCTACACTGGCTAAGGAATAGGTTTTCATGAATTCAGATTCATATTTTATTTCATGTGGAAGGCCACATGCAATTATTGAGAGCTTCCAGAGAATAAATTATTCTTCCAGAAAGACACTGTATGTAGGAAAATATCTCGTGCATGTGAGTAACATTTCACTCATTATACAAACCATTTGTATTTTTACAAGACATTTAAATTTTTCTTCTTCCTCTTTCTATAATTTTTCTTCCCGTTCCTTCCTTGATTTCTTCTTTGGTCCTCATTTGATGTTTTAAATTAATTAAGTTACTTACAGGTATCATCCCATAACTACTTGAGTGTCTAGTAAGTTAGTTCAGTCTATGTAGATATTTTTGACATAACACTTGTTCTTCTTACAAATTGCCATTATTCTTCTTTTTCTATCATCTACTATTTGACGATTTTCAATTCTTCAGTCCTATTTGTGATTTGATTTGTTAGTTACTCAATGACCATTTCCCTCTGTTCTAATTTGATTTTCAGGAATTTTAATTCCTCATCCTTCTCTCTAATGATGAGTTCTTCTCTAGACAAAAATAGAGCCTATCTAACTCATTTGCTTCTCCTCTTTTTCCAAATGTTCCTTAGGGAATGAGCATTCCTCTTCCACCAAAGGAAATTTCCCTTTCTATTTCCAAGATGTCAATTCCTCTTCTTCATATGACAGTGATGTTGATTCACCTAACTCTTGAAAATCATTTTCTTAAAATATTTCATCTTCTTTCTCTATCTTAGTTTGGCTTCATCCAGGAGGATTCATGGCCATGCTACCCAAAATATCAACAAATTATTTTTCCAACCCATCCTATTCTTCCATCTCCTCTATAATTTCCCTAGACATCTTATGAGTTATTCTTCTTTGAGGATCTTCCAGATTTCTGGAAATGGGTTTCCTCCTAGAGATTCTTCTGATTTTCATTTCATGCTCTAGCTTAGGTGAACTGTCACTATCAGAGATAAATATTAGTTCTCCTAGTATTGTTACAGAGGAAGGATTTTCTTTTAAAGGAACAGTAGGTTCTGTAGCTTTAATCCTTCTTCCAGATATCCTTCTTTTTGGTACATTACCCCCACATATTTAATTCTTTTCCTCTGCATGGTCATCAATCTCCAAATTACTTGTAGGAGAAAAAGGGGGTTAGTATTCCCCTCCTGATAATATCAAGTTTTTTCTTAAACTTGTTAAGAAAATTTTCCCATGCTTCTTCTCCATTTTTCTTTGAAAGAAAATGGTGTTGGAATACCGAATGGATTAACCCATGATGTATGATTATTCCAACTCCCTAAGAATACATTTGAGCCATTGTCTGGATGGATTTAAAAAGGAATCCTAGAATATTTTACTATATATTCTAGTTTTGAATTCCCATACCTATGATATATTATCATCTTAAGGACCTCTCTTCCCATAGTTCCAAATTGACCATTGTAAGTTAAATACTTAACTACCCAAAATGTTACCCTGTCAAAGGGTTTGGGAAAACTAGATCTTCTGACCTCTCTGATTATTTTCTTGGTGTTATAGATATATTGGGGTTCAGCAGTCCCCCTCATTTATCAAGTTTTTCACATATCTTTAAGGGTTCCCTTAATAGGATTTGAGATATACACAATTGGTACACCCTAATAAATTATTCATTGTAATGACAGTAAAAGGAATTACAATGCTTTTAACTTTAGTTTTGGATTCTTCTAAATTTACAATGAATTCCCTTAACAATTCATCATTTTACCTTAAGAAATTTTTTAGGAACTCCAGCCACCCTATTCATCCAAAAATGATTGCCACTTATCCATCCACAAGAAGTTACGTATCATCCTCTGGTTCCAAATTATTTTTAATCCTCATGGTCAAAGAGGACAATTAAAATTATTCTTTCTTAAAATTCAAAATTAGCTACAGAACTAATGGATTTAGCTATGGAACTATTGTGTGTTAGCTATGGAACTACTGTATTTAGCTATGAAATTCAAATAAAATTCTTCTGCATCTTCGTTGAATTTCTTCTGCAAATGATTCTCAACTTTTTTTATTCCACCCAAATGATAGCTAATTATAAATATGCCACCAATTCTTTATTCCACCAACATCATCCTCATGATTACTTGCTTTTAATCATAATGTGTAATAAATGACATATCATACCGACTTTTAAATAAAATCTAATCACACATGTAAAATTTTAATTTAACCTTTAATAAGTTCAAGACATAATTACCATCCTTGATGATGTAATCCCTCCATATTGATGACTCATCATTCCTAAAAGTGAAAAAAGGAAAAACGGTTAGAAAAGATAACTAGAATTCAAACAAATTCTTTGTATTTTACATTAGCTATTTTTTGAGGAGACCAACTGCCATTTGATGGTTTTCAATTGATCTTTGAGAGGTTTTTTTTTGGAAGAGAATGCCATTTACTGGTTTTCATTCCTTCCCTTTTTATTTTTATTATTTTTTTATTTATTTTGGGCAAGAGAGTGTCATTTTCTAGTTTTCATTCTCTTCCCTTTATTTTGGATCCATACATCTGATTATTTGATCATTTTGGAAGAACTGGGTTCTTCCATATGATCAAAAACCTTTTTATGATTCAATATACTTCAAGAAATCATCCCTAGTATGAGGATTCCTATAAATTTTTACCCTATGTCCATTGACCAAAAGTTTTCTTCTACTACCATCAATGGGAAGTATCTAAATAGAGTCATCGTTAAATATCTTATCAATCTGATAGGGTCCTAACCATTTGGTTCTCAACTTACCTTTGAATTGTTGGTACTTGGAATCAAACAGTAATTACCAATCTCCTACCTTGAATTTCCTTTTCTTGATATGTGTGTCATGTCACCAATTCCTTTGATCTTGGATTATCTATGTTTGTTGAAGTGCTTCCATTCTCAACTCATACAATTCATTGAGTTGAATAATTATTTCCTTTTGTGATGCATTCAACTCAATACCCACTTTAGTTGTTGTCCTTAATGTTTGTAGTTAAAATTGAATAGGTAACAAGGGATTTTTTCCATAGACTAACTCATATGGTAAAAAACATATTGTAGTCTTCCAAGTTGTATTATAAGCCCAGGCGGCCTCAAGTAGTCTCTTTACCAAAATCTCTTCTACTTGCTTCAACTATTTTAGTAAGCATGTTTTCTAATTCTCTGTTTGTTACTTGTTCTTGTCCATTTGATTGTGGGTGGTATAAATATGAATTCCTTTGATTGTTATGATAGTACATTGTGAAGGCTTGGATCATATTAGACATGAATTGTGGCCCCTGATCTAAACCTATACTCCTTGGTGTACGAAACTTCATCATAATTCTATGTCAAAGGAAATCAACAACTGCTTCTTCAGTGGCATTTGTTAAAGTCTACACCTCTACCCACTTTTTCATATAGTCAGTACACACAAGAATGTGCTCCTTTCCTTATGAAGGAGGACTAAAGGGACCAAAAAAAATATACCCCCTAAATTTCAAATGGTTCAATTCCTACTATGAGGTTACAGAGCCATTTCACTGGTAAAAGTTGGTTATCCCATATTTTGAAAGGGATCACACTACTTAATATATCTCTTCACATATTTATACAGAGATGGCCAATAATAGCCAGTGCCAAGTATCGTGTGAGATTTTTTTTTTATTGAAAAATTTCCTCCACTTGGTTCAACATGACATGCCCTGAGTATGTCAAATATTTCATCTTCTCTCTCACACCTACGTAAAAACCAAATCAGGACCACATTTAAATAAAATTCCATTTAACCATTCAAATTGTGCACTAGTTTTGATTAATTTCTTCATTTATTTCTTATTGAAAGAAGGAGTAAAATTCCCTTTTGCAAGATAATTTTCCATATCAGAAAACCGTGGTGTATCAGCTGAAATAGAAAACAATTGTTCATCTAGAAATTTGTCCTTAACTGGATCTTTCTCTCCTGTAGTACTCAATCTTAATAATAAATCAGCTACCAAATTAGATTTTCCTGGATTATCCACAATGGTAATAACAAATTCTTGTAAAATTAATAACCATTTAATTATCCTACCTCTAACCACTAGTTTGTTCATTAAGTATCTAATTGTTGAGTGATCTGTATGTACAAATATTTTATACCCTGTAATATAATGTCTGAACTTATTAATTGCATAGATCACAGTAAGAAATTATTTTCAGTGGTAGTGTAATTTATTTCATTGAGAGTAAGAATTTTACTAAGGTATTAAATAACATACATTTTCCCTTCTTCATCTTTTTGTCCCAAAACTACACCAATTGAGTTATTTGAGGCATTTGTTTGGATGTGAAAAGGTTTCTCCCAATTAGGTCCTCTCAATATTGGGGGTAGTGATTAATTTTTCTTTAATTTCTTCAAAATCATGTTGACACTTTTCATCCCAACAAAATTCACAATCCTTGGTAAGTAAACTAAACATGGGAGCAACAATTTTACTAAAATACTTGATAAAATGCTTATAGTATCCAACATGCCCTAAAAATAACTTTATATCTATGGGGGTTTGAGGAACAGGTAAGTCTGAAATAATCCTGATTTTGTTTTTGTCAACCTAAATACCTCTTTTTGAAATTTGGTGTCCTAATACAATCCCCTCATGACTAAGAGACAAATTTTGTTTCTCAAATCTTGTTAGTACTCTTTCCAAATTCTTCAAAGAATCATCAAATGTGTTTCCGTGTATAGTAAAGTCATCCATGTATACCTCTACACAATCATTCATTAGGTCTGCAAAAATTGATAATACATCTCTTTATAATGTTGCCGAAGCATTACATAGTCAAAATGAAACTACCCTATAAGAATAGGTACCCCATGGACAAGTAAAGGCAGTTTTTTCCTGATTCTCAATAACAACTCTGATTTAATTATATCCACTAAAGCCATCAAGGAAGGAAATATATTGTTTACCAGCAAGGTTGTCCAAAAATTGATCTATGAATGGTAAGGGAAAATAATATCTCATTGTGGGTTTTTTTAACTCCCTATAATAAAAACAAATTCTCCATTTTTCTGTTATTTTTAGGAACAATTACAAGAGGAGACACCCACTAACTATCTGAGACAGGGTATATAAAACCTACTTGTAATAGTTTTTCAAATTCTTACTTGACTATGTCCCTTAAGGCTTGATCAATCCTTCTATGAGGTTTCCTAACTAGTTTAATGTTTTTAGTATAGATATGATGGGTGTAAATACTTGGATGGATTCCTTTCATGTAATTACAATTCCAAGAAAAATCTCTAGTATGATCTTTCAGAACATTAAACAATTTAACTTCTTCATCATTCTTTAACCAGCTATTAATGTACAAAATTTTACGTAGTTGAATCTCAACATGTTTGGTTTTATTGTGTGATGAATTGATTTGTTGAAAGGGTTCCATTAATATGTTTAGTGGACATGGATGTGGTAATAACATATGATATGTATCAATATCTCAAAAATTCCCTTGAGAAAGAATACGGAAAAAAGGACAGTAGGAAGAGTTATGATACTTGTCTTGTTGTCAGTCGAATTCCTCACTGATGTTTTCAAGAAATTCCTCACTATTTCCTGATATATTTGAAATTGAAGCTACTGATTCCATATCTATTTCTTCTCCTCCCCATGTGAAATCTCGTTCCTCTAGAGTGAAATTATTTACATTTGCATGGGATTGTTGTTATGGTTTCAGAGATAAGTCTGAAGGTTTCAGAACTAAATGTGAGTATTTCAGGAACTAAATCTGATGGTTCCAAAACCAATTCTATAGATTCTAGAAGTATCCCTGATTGTCTCTAAGGACAATTGGTATTCATTCAATGGTTGATTAATCATATCTTCCATCTCCTGTACATGATCCTGCAACGTTAACATAGCCAAAGAAGACATATTTTTATTATTAGTATCAGGATCATTAGCCCATAATTGTTCGTGATTATCAATAAAAATTCATGCAAAGGGATATAAGGAAATTCTCTCAGAATTATTACCATTTGAGATAGTCATATCAATTGATCTACAATAAATTAAGGCAGTAAACTATATCTAACCATGGTCTGCCCAAAATAATGGGATAACCAAGTGTTTTACCTTTTGGTTTCAATATAAGGATGTCCACTGGATATTCCCATGACTCCACCATAACTTCCAAATCTTCAATAACTCCTTCTATTTTTGATACAGATTGGTCTACCATCTACAATATGGTGTTAGTAGGTTGTATACTTGTTAATGGTAGTTTTTTCAAAGTACCCACTGTCATCACATTTATAGTTGCTCCCAAATCAACCAAAACATTATGTATATCTGTATTCCCTATAAAGATAGAAATAACAGGACTTCTAGGATCTTGGTATTTGGGAAGTAAGAGTTTTCGCTACTAATAAATCAGTAATTTTTCCATCTACCTTAATAGTCCTGGGGTAAAACTTCTTCCTTCTAGGTCCTTGTTAAACATAGCATTTTGATTAACTTGTTCAACTCTGGAATGTTCTTTATTGCTTGCAAGTGTTTCAATATTTAATTTCATCGACTCCTACACCAAATCAGATTTCTTGGTCCCTATAACTTCTTTAAATCTCTCTAGAAATGATTTTTTAGCAGAATCACTATCTGACACCTTATCTTTTTATTTTTCATCCTTCATGGGAACAACCGAACTAGGGGTTTCAGTTTCTTCTGTCATTTCAGTAATTATAATAGGTGGGCTGCTAATTATTTTTCCATATCTAGTTTGAATATATTTATAATCCATGGCATTTAGGTTAACTAGTTTTTCTTGTTCTGCCCCATAGATAGGAGTTTTTTATTTATTTCTAGGATTAACAATTGGTTGTGTCTGTTCTTTTTGTTTAAACCACATTTTTAGTTTTTGAATTTTGTGTTTGGGAACCCATTATGTCTTGTTGATTCTGATTGTGATATGTCTTCCCCTAGGCATAGTTATTAGGGCTCCACCTATGTTGTGACCAAGCAGACATGTTACTTTGACCAGACCATGGTTGTTGGTGCCCTTGAGCATACCAAGATTCTCCTACCCAATCCTGGGGATTCCTAGTTGATTGAAAGGTCCCAAGGTGTTTTTCCCTAAATTTTTGGGGACTAATTGAGTAGCCCATGACATCATCCAAGGATTAGGAGCTGACCTTGGCATGAACTGCCCCTGGCTAGGTTGTCTCTAGATAAATTTTACTTCTTCTAATGTGGATGGAGTGTTGGTTTGTCTAAGCTAGTTTTTATAAATGGTAGAAGAGAAAAAACATTACTTTCATGGTCCCTATATTCACAGATAAGACACATTTATGTTTTATCCAGAAGACAATCTCATATAGCATGCTTCTTTATCCATATAAGACAATACATAGCTAATGGTTCAGTTTTAGCATTTGCATTAGCTTATAATCCATCCATGGTGGAGGTTAATTGAAGTAGAATGGATTTTCTAAATTTTTCCAGTCCATCCATCAGTTTTTTTCATATCTAGGTTCAAATGTTTAACTATTTTTCCTTTCCTAGGTCGACCCAGTATTCTTGAATAGCTTCTACAAATGTCTTTAATATCATTCATTCTCAATTGATCAATGTGTTCACCTCTGATTAAATCAAGGGCTTCCCTAGATTCATCACCCAGAACTTTAAGAAAAATGGTTTTTCTTAACTCTTCTTGAAGTATAAATCCACACCTTTTACTTACAAAGAGGAATTTTTCCAAATAATCTTCCATATTCTCATCCTCCTCCTGCTTGATTTTGAAAAATTCTTCCTTCCTATTTCTCCCTTTATAGTAATCTTGATACTTTTCTAGAAATGTAGTTTCCATTTATGCCCAAGTGGTAATAGAATTAGATGTTAATCCCATAAACCACCTCATTTATGCATCCTTTAGGGTATATGGAAACAACTTGAGCTTATGATTATCTGTTTTGTAATCATAAGTCTAACATAGTACTTTGAACTCAAAAATAAATTGGTCAATATTTTAATATGACATCCCTCTAAATGTGGGAAAGTGCATAGGTGAAACATTCTTCATATTTGTTTCATCGTCCCTCCAACCAAATTCGATAGGTAAAGGTCCTATCACGGTCTCTTTCAACTTCTCATGCCATCTCTATAGTATCTTCCTGTCCTTTCTCCTAATTAATGTGGTATGTGATCTACTTTGGAGAAGGTGAAAAGTTAGGAGTAGGAGGTCGACTACGCAATTGTGAATAAAAACTTGCTCTAAACGGGTCTTGGGAGATAATCCTTATTCTAAAGGTTCCACTTCCTTTTGGTGACTAATCCAAGAATTCCAAAGGTGAAAGTTCTACTTTTTGTCTAACAGGGGACAATGGTGCTTCTAATTCTTGGTCAACTTCCTTATTTAAATGAGAGGATGCTCATAATTCTTATTTATATATTTTTGAGAGAAATCTATCCTTAGAGTCTCTTGGCCTACTCATAAATTTTTATGATATCGTAGGTAATATTTTTCAATTACTAAATGTATGATTTTTTCTCTCGTTCACCGCCTAGTTAAACAATTCTAACTAGCAGTTCCCCAGAAACGACACCAAAAATGATGGGTGTTGTTATTCCCTTCATTTAATCAACTTTTATTCAATGTCATATTCAAATCAGGGGTGTGTCTGAAGCTATATGCAACAAGAAGAATCCTAGTGATTTATTAATTGATCATAGTTATTTATTATTTTGTTTTTTGGGGGTTTTATAGTATCCTTAGGATTCAATGGCCAAATTTTTATTATATTTATGCTACAATAAACTTTTTGAAATAAACACTCATCGCTGGAAATAAACACACAGATAGAATTAAATAGATTCCTGGAAATAAACACACAATAGTGAAGTAAACAAACTTTGCTTCCAGAAATAAACACATGGTTGAAAATGCTGTGAAAAAGCTTGCAAGGAATAAAAATCTAGTCTATAACACCTACAGGGACAAGTATACAACAAAGTTCAACTTAAAGAATCAAAAGCATTTACAGAAATAACATATCTACACTATTTTCTTTTGAAATATAAATACCAATAAAATGAGGATCTTGGTTCTTGGAGGAGTTGAACCTTGCTCCACCTTGAATCAAGATTTTTAAAAGTAATATTCTCTCAAAACGAAGTGGCTATTTTATTGCTGAAATGTTCTATCTTACAAAAACTTACTGTATCTTTCTATATCTCTATATTTATCTCTATGTATATGTATGTATATTTATTAAATCTATCTATATTTTTTTATGTATATTTCATTCAAAGATGTCTTTATGGCCATAATTGTTCTACCGATTCAAATGGAACGGAATAGTGCCCAAAATAGATGTTGAATTTGGAAACTTACTAGACGTACAACTGTCTGATAAGTTATCCTTGGATCTTCAAGTATGAAAAATAAAAAATATTCTAATTTTATCTTGATTAAAAGGCTCATTGATTTCATTATCATCGGATGTCATCAAAATAAATAGATTCCCATTGGTTTTGGAACTTTGGATAAGTTTCAGAACTAAAGGGGATTGTTCCAGATCTAACCATGAAAGTTCTAGAGCTAAACCTAGGAGTTCTGAAACTAAGTACTGGAGTTCAAGAACTAAGTGATAGAGCACTGAAACTGTGTGATGGAATTTTGAAACTAAGTCTGGAAGTTCTGAAACTAAGCCCTATTGCAGCCAATTCTCCTAAAAACATGTTGATCACTTCATACCTTGTTCTTTTGATTGATTGTGAGCTACTTTATTACAAAAAATGAATTTCCACAAACTCTGTTATGAACTACATAGTTTTTAGACATTACAACTAAATTCAACAAAATATGGAAAATTACATCCTAACTTATATTAGATCAAACAAAAGTCACAAAATGTAGTCAAACATGATAAAAAGGAGAGTAAAATAAGATCATTTATTACACATTAACAAGACATATTTTAGCCTTATCACAAATTGAGAATAATATTAAGGTGCTAGGGAAACCTCCCAAGAGGGATGGTGTCAATTTAGTAAATCATGAAAATCCTTAGGATAGTAAGGGAGTTGATCTACAAGAAGTAGTTAAGACTTTAGTAAGAGTAGTGAAGGAAATCTGCTACAAACTTTCTAGGGTAGAGAGAGGAATAGGAAAAAGTTCCCAGGGCCAGCATTAACCTCAAGGTCAAGGTAGATATGATGGTGGAATCTCTTCTGAGGAAGATAGACATTTGTTAATGAATATAGTGGTGACCCAGGAGAAGGAATATAATTTAAGAAACAAAACAATTAAAATGGGAAGGCTAGAGGCCAAACCAAAGACTCCCCTCCTCACTAATATCCCAAAGGATTCCCCCAAGAAATTTATGCCAAATAAAGGCTCAACTAATTCCAATAAAGCTAGTACCCTTGTCCAAGCTCAAGTTATAAATAACCTTATTCCACAAGAGAAAAAAATCACCTTTCCTCTTAATACAACATTACCCAAGTATACCCCTTGTGATATGGCTCAAATTTTGAATCAGATAAAATTTATTATACCTATTGCTGAGTTTCTCAGGATCCTTGAGCATAGAAGTAGAGAATTTGAGTACTTGGGATTTAAGGTGGAAGAAATGGCCCTAGGTAAGGATGTTAATAGTGTTGATTTTCCCCTTGTAATTGTAGAATTGGAAGATCCACAAGAATTGGAAAATTTGGGGGAATCCCTTGAAGTATATCTAGGCACATCAATTATTGAGTGTGAGCTTGATGTCGTTCAATTTTAAACCACTTTGATCATTAAAGAAAAACTTGTTGACAACTGCATGTTTAATTCAAGAGCTTCATGTAATATGATTCCCCTTGAAGTTATTAATGGGCTAGATATTAAAGTGAGATAAACCTTTGGAAAATGAATTTTTATGGATTCAATAGAAAAACCAGTGATATGGTATGTGAAGGGTTTAGTAGTGTAATTGATAGCTTATCCTGGTAAGTATTTAACCATGAATGTAGTCATTGTGGACTGCCCTGATAAATGGGGTATGTTGTTGTCAAGAAAGTGGACAGCCAGTGTTGGTGGAAGTGTGCAGATGGATATGTCTTATGCCACTATACCAGTAAAGGGGAGTTTAGTGAAGCTATATGGGGAGAAGGAAAAGTTTCATTTTATTCAAGACCCTAATAATGCATCCTATGAAGTTTTGTTTGTTAATGATGATGTTGATAAATTTATTGGATATGCAGACTTTGAGGGGCATAGTATTAATGAAAATAAATTTCTTGAACGAATTGGTACCCCTTGGACATTAATTTTTGATGGATCTTTCTCCAATATCGGAAATTGGGTTGGGGTTGTTTTTATATCTCCAGGACAAGATATTTTTAATTTTTCCCTTAAACTGAAATTTTAATGCACAAAAATATTACAAAGTAGGAGACATTACTTTTAGGTTTGAGGATTTCTTGGAGATGTGTTATAAAAAACAGTTTTTAAAGGAGACTCTGAGCTATTAGTCAAACATGTTAGAAAATTATATGCTACAAACAATCAAAGTATTAAATAGTATAAGCATGGAGTATGGGATTTTATTGATATTTTTGACTCCTTTCACATATTGTATCATGACAGAACTTAGAATGTTGCAGTAGATAGGTTGGAAGTGATTGGATATAGGTTTGAAAATTGCATTATTTCTCCTTATTATGATTATGATATTGAAGTATTGTCAAGACTAATTGTTCTTGATAATGTGAAACATTGACAAGTATTTAAGGTGATTCCCATGTTCAGAGGTTTTTATAAAAATCGAAGAAGAATTCATCAATCTGTGCATGGATTGGGAACCAATTGTCTCTATGTGGAATGAGAAAGATACCCTGTTTGGAAAGGATATAATTGAGTTTAAAACCAACACAATTCCAAGAGGATTGGTTGCTTTGGAATCTAATTTTGACAATGTACACATGGTTGTTCATAAACACATCTCTTCTTCAAGGAATGTTGAAGAATTGAATTTGGGAACTAATGAAAATCCCAGAAAAACTTTTGATAGGAAGTAGTTTGGGTAAGGAGGAAAATAAGTCCTATGTTGAATTGTTAAATAAGTATCAAGACATATTAGCATGTTCTTACTCATAATTGAAACCATATAGGGAAGATTTATTTTAACATGAAATACCTTTGGAACCTAATGTTAAAACATTTAGGAAAAAAAAGAGGCCAATTAATCCACTTATTTCCCTCAAGATGTAGAAAGAACTAAAAAAGTTAAGGGATGGAAGGATAATACCAGCTACAAGATATTCTTTTTGGGTGGCAAACTTAGTGCCAGTAACAAAGAAAATTCGAGATATAAGGTTGTGTGTCGATTTCAGGAATTTGAATAAAGCCTCAATTAAAGGCAACTATCCATTGACTGATATGGGTAACATACTACAATTGGTCACAGGATCTGAGTTACTTTCTACACTGGATGGATTCTCTGGGTACAACCAGGTGGTTGTGAAGCAATCAAAAAGGATTAAAACTTCCTTCACCACTCCATGGGGTACCTATGTCTATGTGATAATGCCATTTGGTCTGATGAATGCTAGGGATACTTTCCAAAGATCCATGGATGTTGCATTCTCAGGCTACATCAATGATTTTATTAGAATTTATCAAGATGATGTGACAATGTTTTCTAGAAAGAGAAATGATCAATTTAATCATGTTGAGAAAATGTTGATAAGGTGTAGAGAAAATGACATCTCATTGAATCCTAAAAAAGTGTCAATTTGGAGCTCAAAAGGCAAAATTGTTGGGTCACATTGTGTTGAAAGGAGGGGTTATGATTGATCCTCAGAGGGTGGAAGAAATTGGTAAGGTTCCAATCCCTAAAACTAAGAAAGGAATTCAATCCTTATTTTCTCAAATAAACTTTTTCAGGAGATTCATTTCTAATTTTTATGAAATGACTACACCCATTACAAGCATTCGAAAAAAGGACCAAATCATTCAATGGGAAGAAGGATCTTTCTAGGCCTTCACTAGAATAAAAGAAGCATTAATGAATGCCCCAGTATTGGAAGACCCTCATTATAAAAAGGATTTTCCATTTTTTTTTATTTTACATCTGAAAATACTATTGCATTGATATTATTACAAAAGGATGAAGAGGGAAATGAAAGGCCTATTTCATTTTTTAGTAAGGCATTGCAAGGTGATGAACTAAAATATATTATCATGGAGAAGTAGGATTTTTCTTTGGTAAGAGAAACTAAAAGTTTTAGGCCTTATATTCTGAGTTTTGAGATTATAGCGTAGGTTCCCCATACTTTGGTTAAGGAAATTTTATCATAAATGGAGGTTTCTAGAAAAAGATGTAATTGGGTAACAAGCTACAAGAGTATGATATGGATATACAAATAACCAAGTTGGTTAGAGGTTTGGGCCTTGTAAAGCTGATGGGAGAGAGTAATCTACTGGTAATAGAAATTAATGAAATTGATGAAGGAGCCATGGATGTCCAAGAAAATTTATTAAATCCACATGGTACAAGGACATAATATTTTACCTTCAGAATTTGGAGTGTCCAGGTCATTTGGAAAAAAATCAAAGAACAACACTCAAATTAGCCTCCCAAAAATACATCATAACTGATTACGGGTTGACTTGGAAGAATCCTGAGCGGGTCCTTTTGAGATGTATCATAGATGAAGAAGCTCCTAAATGTATTACATAATTCCATGGGGGAGTGTGTGGGGGCCATTTTTCTAAGAAGAGTGAATGCCCACAAGGTCAAAAATACATCATAACTGAGGGTTGACTTGGAAGTTAGCGGGTCCTTTTGAGATGTATCATAGTGAAGAAGGTATTACATTCCACATTTTTTAAAAGATGACCGCCCACAAGGTCTTGAGGCCTTACTTGGTCAAAGATCCAGTCTTAAGAAAATGTAAAAGTTGTCAAAGGTTTTCATGAAGCATGAAAGCTTCAGAGGCTCTATTATTGCAACCAATGTCAATAGAAGTTACTTTCAAATAATGGTGCATGGAATTTATTGGTGATATCTCAGATACTTGAAGTGCAGGGCACAAATGGATACTTGTAGCCACATATTTTTTCACCAAGTGGGCTGAAGCTATTCCAACTAAGAAGGAAACTCACCAAAGTGTCATGGATTTCATCCTGAATCATATAATTTGTAGGTTTAGAGTGTATGTAAAAATAGTTTCTAATAATGCCATGAGTTTTAGGGCTAATCCATTGGTGACTATGTGCCAAAAATATGAAATTAATCTAACATATACATCCAATTACAATCCAAAAGGGAATGGTCTAGCTGAGTCAAGAAATAAAATCTACTCAAGATAATTAGGAGGACATTGGAGATTAATAAAATAAAGTGGAGTGACCAGTTAAAGTTTTCTTTGTGGGAAGATAGAATTACTACAAAAAGAGCTACTAGAATTAGTCCTTTTGAATTAGTTTATGGAGTTCAAGATCTTTTTCCCCTACATATGCAATTTTCTTCTTATTAGTTCAACTCATACAACATCTTGAGGATGAAGAGGTGAACCCCTATGAAGAAAGGATTAATCAGATAGTGGAGTTAGATGAAGAATTAAGGGATCTCTCACCAAAGAAACTCAAGAAATTATTTGATAAAAAGGTGATTCCTAGAACTTTCAATGTTCGAGATCTTGTTTTGTTGTAGGAAAGAAAGCACGAGGATAAAGGAAATAATGGTAAATTTAATACCTAATGGATGGGTCCTTATTCTATTGACATCATAATTTGTGAGCACACTTTTTTCCTGAAATAACTGGATGGAGATTTGCTAGAGTTTATTGTCTAGCTAATGGCAAGCATCTAAAAACATCTTGGATTGATCACAATCAAGGTATAAATTTTTGTACAGTGTATAGTCCTTTTTATATTTGTTTTTCTAGTTTTTCTTTTGTTTCCCTTTTCGGTCTCCTGGTCTACAATGACCAATGAGTTGCCTTGGTATCTTAATGTATTTTGTGGGGTATGTTGGTTCGGTTTGACCTTGTGCATGTTTTAAATTACAGCTATGTAACCCAATGGATTTAGGCAGTTGGTCTATTTTATGACTGATTTTGGTTCTTGTGGAACCCATAGTGGGTTCCCATCCCTCAGTCAAAGTTGGTGTTAGTGCTTGATTTAATCTCACCCTTTTATCAAGTGTATGCCTTTAAAAAAATTCTTTGACTAGTTTTCCCATGTAAAAAATGTATGCTTGAAGATATAATTGTGTTGAATGTAAATGAAAACCTTATGTTTAGGCATGAATTCTTTTTTGTCGAGGAATGTAATACTCATGTTGCCTCTGAAAATCCTAATGAAAAACTGATCATGGATCGAGTTTAATCTTGAAAATCTTCCTTATATGTCATCCTTTTGAATTCTAGTACAAATTTCACATTTTTCTCTGCCATCTGACAATATGTGGCATGCTTCCATTGGCTTCACCGCAGTGGACTCAGTTTTTAAAGCTACATCATTTACATAGTAACTGTAAAGTGCAAGTTTTGGCCCTGAGGCCCAAAATGGTTTACGTGTCAAAACATGAGTGGAGTGGGGTTTTGGGACAAACATGCATTCCTTGATATTTCTGATACCCGCCAAAGAAACATGGCATATTCATAGCAAAGGTCAGAAGAGCAGGGTATTCAGGTCATATATTTCAATCTTGCATACATCGGTGGAGAACAAACAAATGTGCAAAAGATCCCCACAGTTCTGTTATGTCATAAGATTCAGACATGCATGTCAAGATCTCAGTAAAATTCAAAGACAGATGCTCGGGTCAAAATGTTTTTTTGCACTTACGAAAAAATTGGCTAAAATGCAAGTAAGTTTTGTGGCTCTGCCATTATTCAAGTAAAACACATGGAAAATCCTTATTAAAAGTGGAAAAGTGGGGTGCAAGTCAAGATTACAGGTTTGCACCAATTTGAAAAGCAATGCTAATCCTTAAATAGACTCCCTAACCCCACAAGATACCAGGTTAATCCACGTGGATGATCCATATTCAAATGGAAAAAGTGAGATCGACGGTTGGAGTATAAATCATTTATGATTTCCACCATTAAAGCGTTCTTTGCACAAATCAAGGTAGAATCATTAAAAACCTCCAAGTATTTCAAATTTTATCATTACATGTACGAAGATTTGGATGCCCTAGCTATGAAAATTGGTGAAGTAATTGACTGAGAAGAAAAAAAATTGAGAAAAATAATTTGGGAGCACTCGAGAAGAAGAAAAATTCACAGATCTCTTGGAAAAATGAGTAAGTGCTTGTTTTACCCCATTCAATTCTTAATATTCAAGTTGAAATTGAAGGAAGGATGAATTATATAAGATGAAGTATCTAGCATCAGGTTTTCACGTGAATTCCAGTATTACTAGTGATCTGGATAAAGTCATGGACTGAAGTTGTTAAATGCTTGACTTGGATGGATTTGTGGAGGAGATTAAGTGACCCAAATAAAAGTAAATGGATGCAAGCCATTGATGTTAGTGACATTTCCCTAACCAGTTTCTTTCCCACCTTCCGTACATTCTCCTGAGCTTGTATGGTTGTGTGGAGATAATTACAACCTAGAAACAAGAGAGGTATTGGATGGAAGTGGAGAAAGAGTGATAAATTTAATACTAGAAGCCTTCAAAGAAATTCTAGGGTTGCCAAATCTAGATCAACTGATAATTTCTTGCGGTTGAATCCACACAAATCAATTATGAAGCAAGACAAGATGAGTATGCCAATGTTAAATGCTTTTTGGTTGAAAGACAAAAAACCATCTGTAAAAAGAATCCCTAAGAGGTTGACCAAGGAAATGTTTTTTGAATAATTTGAGGACTTAATTTTGTTATTAAGTAGGATGGAATGGCTTGAGGGAGTTAATGATTTTCATGAATGGATGTTCCCTTTCATAATGGTCATCTTAGAGGAACAAGGAAAGTTTATGTTGGTGAAAACTTTATTTCAGCATCTATTCATGCTAAGTTTTTGATAATGATGGTAAAGACTACTGAAGGGAGTTCAACTGATATTGATTTCTATATGATGTCATATTTTATATACAACATTGTTTGTTTTAAATCATTTCCAGGACTCCCACTGCAAGCTATTTTTGATGATTACAAGGTGTATGATGTATTTCCACAATTAAGGTTGAAAAATTGGAAGGGGAATGTAAGGTTGGTGAATGATGCTTTTATTTCCCTTGTGACCTAACTTTTACATCTAGAATGGGAGAAATATAGGTTAGATGTTATTTTTAGGGAAACAATTTAGGAATATGGTTGTGTTTTCATACAGTATAGGTTCTTCACATACTTGAGGGTAAGTGGATTTGAAGGAAAACCTTGCAAATTACCAGATATGTAAGTGAAAAATGGGCCTTAATGGAATTATCAAGACAATTGAATTTTGTGCATAAACATATTTCCAAAAGGCATAAGAAAAACATCAAATTCCCCATCCAAATTGGCAACATTCATGCCAAACCATAATAAAATCTAGACTGATGGATGAAGAGATGGAAAGATTTGGAATGGAGAGATTCACACCAATACCCAACTATGATATTTGATGGGTTATTAGTAATGGTGAACATGAGTCTCACTTTGAAGATTATTGGATGAACTTTCTAGATGAGGAAGAAGTCAGATTAAGGGACTTTTCTAGAATGTCATTAAGATAGATTATTGATTTCAAGATTGTTGTAGTCCCATAGGGAATTATAGATGATCAAGGATATAGTGGGACGATACTACCATGACCATAAAACTAGAATCAAAAGAAATTAGTTTCATTGATTGGAAATAAAATGAGCTAGATTTCCCTTATATAAGGATCTCCAATGTGCTGAGAAGAACATTGAACTGGTTAGCTGGTCAAAGGTTTGGATTTATCTCTATAGAACACCAAGGTATTAATGAGTTTCAGAATTTGAATATTTTGGAAGGAGATCTCCCCCCACTGAAGGATGGGAACAAGTAAAATAGATCCTATAAAAGGGAAAGCCCCACAATTACCTAATAGCAAGCCCACCATTGAAACCATTGATGAATGGACATCAAAAACTAGCAAGACTGGGACCTTGAGGTCTATTCTGGTCCAAAAATTGAAGGAATACTTCTAAAATCCATGCAGGATGCTCCTATAACTTAATAAGTACCATTTCAAGAAAATGGGAAGGGCCTGATCACACAAAAAAATCCCTCATAATTTTTACCAAGATCATTGGACTCTGGAAAGAAGATGAGAGGATCTCTAATAGGTGTATACATTCAATCCAAATCATATAGTGCTAAGGAAAGAGAAGCACCAGATGTCAAGCACTTTGAGAGAGCCAAGAAGAAGGTTAAGGTGGTGTCAGAACAACCTTTGACAAGGGATGTTTGTGACCATTTATCAAGAAAACATAAGTATACATAACTTGAAGTAATTGAACCCCCTATCTTGACTAAAGATCAAAAGAAGGTTGTTGCTTCATTGGCTCATATAAACATTGTCATCCCAGACTCCTTAAAATGTGCAATCTACTCCTGGTGTGAATTTTCCTGGTATGGTAGCATTTTCCTCCCCAATTGAAAATGTTCTAGAGACAATTGGTAGTACTCAGATGCCTGGTCAGTCAGTTGAAGTTAAGAAGGAACATGTACAAAATAAACCAGAAAGTAAGGAATCTGAAAAGCCATAAAAATAGATGATGATATAGTTGAATTGTTTGAAGATGTGCTTGATTTAGAAATGGTTGATGTAAATGTTGACATTAATACAATTGAAGATATAAAAACTCCCGAACATAAGGTGCATTTTCAAGATCCCCACCAAGCATTAGATGCAAGCATGAAGAGGCCAACCCCAAAATGTTCAAAGTAAAATAATAAGAAATTTTCTTCAAGAGAAAAAATGTTCTAGAAGAATTTTTTACTGATGTATCAAAGGAAATGAGTAGACATGCTGAGATTCATCTTGAGAAAGATAAAGATCAAGAATTACAATTAGAAACTCAGCCAACAGGGCATAAAGGAGTTGAAGAACAACCTCAAGAGGGATCATTTGTTAAATAGTCACCAAATAGGGGGTGAAGATACTTTGAGGAACAGTGAGCTAGTCAAAACCCCAAGTATGGATGAAGATGTTTCCAAAAGAAATTACAAGACACCTTCAAAAAAAACATAGATACATGTGCATTAGTTACTTCTCCTATGGGGATCCATAAGAAGTTTCAATTGAAAATGTGGTTCTCATGGAAAAAATGAATCAGGACAAGGGAGAAATAGGTAGGAAAAATTCTAGAAGATGGAACTCATTCACAAGATCAAGAACGGAGTAAGGAGAAATAAAATGTTGTCACACTGGATCATGAAAAGAAAATAATAAAAGTTAAAGAAACATCAAAGAACTGGTGTTATATTCTGAAACTCCACAGAAGGAGAAGAAAGAAAATGTCCCTATGGATGGATGGTTGGGAGGATTTCTTCAACAAGGGGTAAAAATGAAATTACTCCAAAAGAAGCTCTAAGTATCACTAGTATATCAATTCCAAATCCCAAGGATATTCTTCAAAGAAAGCAAGAAATTTTACCTAAGACAAGAATAGTTAAGTATGGATTATAAATTTTGGAGGTTGAAACCCCTCATCAGGGGAAAAAAAAGTATGATATCACAGAGAGTGATTATGATATTCAACATATCCATTTGGGAAATCCTTCCAGGGAATCATTGAAACAAGGAGTTTCAGAAGAAGTTGAAGGTTTGTTCTAAAAGGTAGATGAGGATAAGGATATCTGAAAAAGCAATTAAAAGAACAAGTAAAAGCATTAACCTCATGCTTGTATAGACTAGTAGGATAGATAATGAAGTTGTTACTGACATCACTCCTGAAATATTGGAAAAGATTGAAAAATCTACTAAGAAAAGGTTGAGGCCATAGATAAGTGGATAGAAAATTTATCTCAAGATGGTAAGAAATTCATTAAAAAATCAACTGACAGGTATGTAGAAATTTCTAAATTACTTAATGATATTGTTGAAGTTTTTGGAGAGTGTGATAATGAGTTGTTCTATTGGGAAGGAATTTTCCCTAAATTAGAAAGAATTAACCAGCTTGATGAAGACTTACTGGAAAAAGAGGGAATAGTGCCACTAGATGGAAAAAGGGACTCAATATGTAATGGAAGACTTGGAAAAGATCAGGGTAGAAACTTTGAATCAAATCAAAGAAAAGTTGGCAACTGAGAAGGAATGGGTAAGCAAGACCATTGATGGTATAAATTGTATACTTAGAAAAATGGTATCTGATTAAAAAAAAATTGGTTTATGGGAATTTGGGGTTGATGTCTTGGTTCAATCCTTTGACAAGTATATTAAAGAAGAACCTTGTTCCTGTGATATTTTCAAAAGGATCACTTTGGTGGAGAATAATATTACGGATCTGAATAACGGGTTAAGGGAATCTAAACCAAGGATGTCTGAATGCAGTGATATATTGAATAAGAATCACTTGATATACAAATATCAAACCAAACCTGATGAAGAGGAGATAATGCCACTATTTCAAAGGTATGATGCCTATATGGAGAGGCAGAAAACGAAAGAGAAAGATGATAGAGATGAAGATTCAGAATGTGAAGACTGATGAGAAAGCTTAGGATCATTTTTCTTTGAAAATTTATTTTCATCTTATTTAAGTTATTACTCTTGTTTTATGAAAATTGAATATCAATTTCAAGTTGTTGTTTTCTAGACATGAATGTAATTTGATGTGATACAATAGACTTTCATATGGATTTGATAGATATTGTCAAATCTATTATGAAGCATGTGTACTAATGTAACTGTTTGATTTTTTTGTATTGTGGAAAAATAAAAATTGGGGTTTCTATAGGGGCCCCATACCCATGAAAGATATATACATTTTGAATACTAAATAAAAAAGAAACTAAGAAAAAAAAACATTCAATCATCCTCTACTTGTACTCTGAAATCTTCTCCAAATGGGGAAATTTATTCAACAACATGTTCTTCCTTGGTATAAACTCTCTCTAATCCCTAAGTTTTTTGGGAAAATGCAATTGACCCATCCAAATTTTAAGACATCCCCATCTCCATCAATGATTAAACATTCATTCTAAGGACCATCCATGATATTCCTCATCTCTATCTTCTTCTAATAAGAAGATACCCAATCTAGAAGACCTAAACCACCTCTAGGAAATGCTGCCATCCCTTTTACCTTATAATAAGTAGAAAAATTAGGAATATGATGATAAGAATCATTTGGAGTGATTGGAAGAGCAAGTATTATAGCCTGGGGACCTGGTGGAACAAGGGAATTTGAACAAGACTTAGCCTTACATCTCCTTTTAAAGGTGGATGCTCTCTTCGGAGAGGAATAGGAAAAGGCTCTGACAACTTTTGATCCATCAAAGAAGCACCATGCACTGAGTGAATGGAAGGTTGGAGATAAGACTTTCCGATACCTTCCTTGGTAGTAGAAAGTGATGCCTTAGAACGCTAAGGAAATGAAGGAGCTACTTTTTCCTCATCCAAAATGACAATTGGGGACTAAGAGCTTGTTTTCCCCCTTATTTCCTCTTGTTGATGGTGCTAGTATTAATGATTGTTAAGGTGGTACAAGTCTTATTGTAATTTTTTCAAGAGAAGTGATCCAACACTCCAATTCTCCCACTTTGTGAGAAATTGTGGGAACGAAATCAATCAAAGTCTTTTCGTAAAGTAAGTAAGACTCTTGGGGAACTTTTTTTAGCAAAAATCCTTCATTGCATAGAAATGGATACTTGTATCTAGCCAAACCTATCACAGTAGGCCTCCTCTCAATCCTGAATTTATTTAATTCTTCTAGCAGTTTTGGTCCTCCCATTGGAAGAAATTATAATGCATAGAAGGGAAAGCCAAAAAAATAGAATTGATCTTATTCAATCTCAAGAGAAGAGAAATCTAAACCTCTAGATATGTTAAGGGCTCTTTGTTATGCTATGGGTCTGAAATTTCAATTTGAGCCTTGACAAATGCTTCATCTGGCCCAGTTAAATTGAAGATTTGATTTAAATATTCTTAGGATATTGATTTCAATTTAGTTTCCACAGCTACTCTTGCCATTACGCCAACAAAAATATTCACAGTAGATTTTTAAGGCTTAAAATGGAAAGGGGATTCACACTAATGAAGAAATGAATCTAAATTTATAATTAAAATGGTATAAACAAGTTGAACTAGATGAAATAATTGCCATTAAATGAATAGAGATTTCTTTCTCATCTCATATGAAGGAAGTAAATATGAAGTAATTGGATATCAACTGAAATAGGATATGTTTAAACATGAAAAAAGTTTGCACATGGAAGACTACTCAAATTAGGAAATCCGGTGATCATTATGCACATTCACAAACTGATGTTCAAAACAAAAGGATGATATATTGCAAGATGTTTTAAAGCTACATTTAGCCACCACCGGTCTTAATATGAGATCTGGCTCCTGTCCGTTAGCCATTCATTACAAAATCATTTATAGATTGGTTAATACCATGTACCCAGCCGTGAAACACGGTGTGTCCAAAGGCAGTAGCGTGGTGACACATGTGAACCTAGAAAGCCAAAAGATAGAACCAGAGTTAATCTCATGGTTAGAAATAAAGGTTCCAAAAGAATGGACGTTGTCCAAAAAATTTGTTCAGTCTTCCAAGCCTAGACTTGAGAACGCTACAGCTGTTACAGAAAATAAGAACAATGTAACATTACGTTTCAGGAGTAATTCCAGTATTGATCTGTCCAGAAAAGGTCTATCTAGAAGTAATTCTGTGTCCTCAAATGCATCTTTTTTCACAGTAGGAGAAAGTTCTAGTACACAGAAGCCAGCAGAGCAAAACAAAGAGAAAACTTTTCTTTGTAGCCACAGTTCATTAGTGCATGATCCGTCAACGGATTTTTTGTGGTGTTCTGACTGTGAAAAACTAGTCAGTCAGAAATATGCTCCAAATAATGGACCTACTATAAATATGGCATCCACCAGTTCTACTACTTTGCCATTGACAGAACAGCATGAATTGATCTCTCCTGATCAAACCCAGAAAGCAGTTTTCTGGTATCAGCGTACAATAGACAAACAACTTGAGCCCTCAGAAAGCTCAAAAATGTTAAACTGGACAAACAAAGCAGTCAAGGCAGTACATGAAGAAGTTACTGCTCATTCTGAAAAAAATTGCTTCATTAGAAAAATTATTGCAAGCCATAGAGCTAAGAAAAAATGGTGATTCTACAGGCGCATTGAAAGTACTAGATGATAGAGTTGATACTCTAGATAAATCAGTTAGAAGGGTAGAAACCCTAGTACAACATAATCATAGAATAATTTCTACTGAGCTTCCAGAAGCCATTACTCAGAAGATAACTGATTTAGTTCAGCCTTTGGTAGATCACACTATAAGTATCAAAAGTTCTGTTGCAACTCAGCTGTCCCATACGCATGAGTTAGTTGAATCTAGTGTATCCCATCTCCATGGAGACAATGAAAAAAATCATCAAAAGCTTGATGTGATCCAAGAAAGTCTGTCAGAAGAACTCCCCAGTAAGTTACAAGAAATTGACAGTAAGATTTCTGGTCCGCCAGAAGGTGATTGGTCTAGAGCAGTGTCATGGTCACAAGTTACAAAATTAGCCAGGACTTCTAATAAGCAGCCTCATAAGGAAGTTCTTGAAGAATATAAGCCTTTGTTCTTCAAGGATAAGAAAATCAATATGCTTAAAATAGAAGCACCTCAATATGATGAATCCATGTTTGAAGCACCAGGAACTGGACCAAGTCTAGCACAAGAACCCTTACAGGGAATGACAAGGATACAGACCCTTCAGCC
The DNA here is from genome assembly GCA_019776745.2 of Taxus chinensis. Classification (NCBI taxonomy): domain Eukaryota; kingdom Viridiplantae; phylum Streptophyta; class Pinopsida; order Cupressales; family Taxaceae; genus Taxus; species Taxus chinensis. Next base: position 654,104,590 of record CM034148.1, read on the forward strand.
CAACTTCTATAAGCTTGAATGCAGAGAAATTTCTGAGATTAAAGAAGTTGTTCATAGTATGATTGGATGGGGTAATACACAGTTAGAATCATATGCTCTGATACCACTTGGAAAATTAAACAAATAGCCAGCTCTATTAATCATAAAATCAACAAAATAGCAGCACACGAAAGCTCTGATACAACTGAATATGCTTTATAAGGTAAACATGAACAAGATGCAAATATCTTGATCTCTGAACAACTCATGAACAATGCTTACTACAATATCGAAGACATCATCACACTCATAGTATTCTTCGAATTCAGAAAATCTCTCTATTATTATGAGCTTATGATCACCATTTACAGTAATAAGAACATGGACAGTATCAAACATTATGAACTTACAAGAACCCTTACAGGGAATGAACTGTGTATCACCCCATCCAATCATACTATGAACAACTTCTTTAATCTCAGAAATTTCTCTGCATTCAAGCTTATAGAAGTTGGGTTGAAGGGTCTGTATCCTTGTCATTCCCTGTAAGGGTTCTTGTGCTGGACTTGGTCCAGTTCCTGGTGCTTCAAACATGGATTCATCATATTGAGGTGCTTCTATTTTAAGCATATTGATTTGCTTATCCTTGAAGAACAAAGGCTTATATTCTTCAAGAACTTCCTTATGAGGCTGCTTATTAGAAGTCCTGGCTAATTCTGTAACTTGTGACCATGACACTGCTCTAGACCAATCACCTTCTAGTGGACCAGAAATCTTACTGTCAATTTCTTGTAACTTACTGGGGAGTTCTTCTGACAGACTTTCTTGGATCACATCAAGCTTTTGATGAGTTTTTTCATTGTCTCCATGGAGATGGGATACACTAGATTCAACTAACTCATGCATATGGGATAGTTGAGTTGCAACAGAACTTTTGATACTTGTAGTGTGATCTACCAAAGGCTAAACTAAATCAGTTATCTTCTAAGTAATGGCTTCTGGAAGCTCAGTAGAAATTATTCTATGATTATGTTGTACTAGGGTTTCTACCCTTCTAACTGATTTATCTAGAGTATCAACTCTATCATTTAGTACTTTCAATGCGCCTGTAGAATCACCATTTTTTCTTAGCTCTATGGCTTGCAATAATTTTTCTAATGAAGCAATTTTTTCAGAATGAGCAGTAACTTCTTCATGTACTGCCTTGACTGCTTTGTTTGTCCAGTTTAACATTTTTGAGCTTTCTGAGGGCTCAAGTTGTTTGTCTATTGTATGCTGATACCAGAAAACTGCTTTCTGGATTTGATCAGGAGAGATCAATTTATGCTGTTCTGTCAATGGCAAAGTAGTAGAACTGGTGGATGCCATATTTATAGTAGGTCCATTATTTGGAGCATATTTCTGACTGACTAGTTTTTCACAGTCAGAACACCACAAAAAATCCGTTGACGGATCATGCACTAATGAACTGTGGCTACAAAGAAAATTTTTCTCTTTGTTTTGCTCTGCTGGCTTCTGTGTACTAGAACTTTCTCCTACTGTGAAAAAAGATGCATTTGAAGACACAGAATTACTTCTAGATAGACCTTTTCTGGACAGATCAATACTGGAATTACTCCTGAAACTTAATGTTACATTGTTCTTATTTTCTGTAACAGCTGTAGCGTTCTCAAGTCTAGGCTTGGAAGACTGAACAAATTTTTTGGACAACGTCCATTCTTTTGGAACCTTTATTTCTGACCATGAGATTAACTCTGGTTCTATCTTTTGGCTTTCTAGGTTCACATGTGTCACCACGCTGCTGCCTTTGGACACACCGTGTTTCACGGCTGGGTACATGGTATTAACCAATCTATAAATGATTTTGTAATGAATGGCTAACGGACAGGAGCCAGATCTCATATTAAGACCGGTGGTGGCTAAATGTAACTTTAAAACATCTTGCAATAAATCATCCTTAGTGAGGGATACTGGATAATTGGGATAGACCTCGAAAGAAATAGGGCCATTGTGAAGGCCTGTTTGGATGGCTGCTAAGAGGGAATCCTTAAAATTATCAAATCTAAGATCCATAAGACAACATAGTATTGAGGCATTGAGACCACGATGGAACAACGGGGTGATGCCGATCTGGACACAACCGACATGGGTGAACTTATATGTATTCTGTCGTTTAAGACTTTTAACATCAGACTTGTCTATCAATGGTATATTGTACTCACCATTACTAGTATGAGAGACCTGTATTACAGATTCTCTGGTTTTAAAGACTGTAGAGGCTAATAAATGGAACTTACTAATTTTAGAATAGACTTCATTGTAGGACTTTTTGGGTAATCTCCATTCTGGAGTAGGACTAGACTCATCTACAATATCTATATCGGAATTATCAGAAAAGACTTCAGATAGGTTTACTAACTCTTGGTCATCATTGTCAGCAGAAGAGACTCTGGGATCTGTATCGGCCATTTTAACTGCTACAGACAAGCAATTGAGCACAGGTTAAATAAATCGGACTTCAACCTATTCACTGCGCCTAACACACGGCGTCTTACTTTAGCGGGAGTCACACCAATTAACCTGATTCTTTGCTATATGAACTTATCGTCACAGATGGCAGAATGAAAAATCTTGAAATTACTTCTGAATTCTTTGAAACCTGCTTTTAGCAAACTGATCTGAAAACTTTCAACTGAACTGATAAGGCCTAAAATCTTTTGTCGGCTCTGATACCACTTGGAAAATTAAACAAATAGCCAGCTCTATTAAAAATTTGTTCAGTCTACCAAGCCTAGACTTGAGAACGCTACAGTTGTTACAGAAAATAAGAACAATGTAACATTAAGTTTCAGGAGTAATTCCAGTATTGATCTGTCCAGAAAAGGTCTATCTAGAAGTAATTTTGTGTCTTCAAATGCATCTTTTTTCACAGTAGGAGAAAGTTCTAGTACACAGAAGCCAGCAGAGCAAAACAAAGAGAAAACTTTTCTTTGTAGCCACAGTTCATTAGTGCATGATCCGTCAATGGATTTTTTGTGGTGTTCTGACTGTGAAAAACTAGTCAGTCAGAAATATGCTCCAAATAATGGACCTACTATAAATATGGCATCCACCAGTTCTACTACTTTGCCATTGACAGAACAGCATGAATTGATCTCTCCTGATCAAACCCAGAAAGCAGTTTTCTGGTATCAGCGTACAATTGACAAACAACTTGAGCCCTCAGAAAGCTCAAAAATGTTAAACTGGACAAACAAAGCAGTCAAGACAGTACATGAAGAAGTTACTGCTCATTCTGAAAAAATTGCTTCATTAGAAAAATTATTGCAAGCCATAGAGCTAAGAAAAAATGGTGATTCTACAGGCGCATTGAAAGTACTAAATGATAGAGTTGATACTCTAGATAAATTAGTTAGAAGGGTAGAAACCCTAGTACAACATAATCATAGAATAATTTCTACTGAGCTTCCAGAAGCCATTACTCAGAAGATAACTGATTTAGTTCAGCCTTTGGTAGATCACACTACAAGTATCAAAAGTTCTGTTGCAACTCAGCTGTCCCATCGAGGAGATGCCACAAAATGTGCTTACATTTTTTACTAGGTGTAATGGTAAATAAGAAAATGTGGCATCTTAATTGTTCTAAGAGAATAAAAGAACCAGAATCACTTGCAATATTTCAACCAGGAAACGTAGAATATAATATTCCTTTGAAGATTCATGTTTTTTGGGGGGAACTGAGAACTGAGTGAGTGATTGTACTGTCTAGATGCAATGAGAATACTCTCACATAAGGGGGTTAAATTTTTCTAAGATTTAGAAAGATAAAGGAGAAAACCGATATGTATTGTCTTAAGCTGAATTTATCTGAGATACCTGAATTTTCTTTCATTTGTTCGAAAAACCTTCTTGTCAAGATGATTGCACTATATAGTCATTGGTAAAAATTGAGGTCATAGGTATTGTGTCTCCTTTTCGAAGCATTGGATTTTCTTAAAAACATTTGTGTGTATTATCATGACAAATGTTGTTTTTTTCAAGATGTGTTGCTTTGCATCATTCTTCTACATTTCTACAACAATCTTATATTATTAATTTCTTTGAATTACACAAAGCCTTAGCTTAGATAGTAACAATTTTTTAACTACAACTGCATTAATGATAGATATTTATTTCATACTGTATTAAATAGTTTGAAATTCAAGTTTTATATGTTTGATTTAAATATATTTTTCAATTCTTGAGGGTATCTAGAGCATATGTGATCAGAAATTACAAGTATTTTATTAAGATTTTTTCATGAGATTTTGAGTTTAAATTTTTGAATTTTTTTGTGAAATATTTTATTCTTGGGCTTCCATGAATACAAACCTTTAAGTTGAAAGAATGATTAGGAATTTTTTATTTTTATCTTCTTTCAAGAACAATTATATACAACATTTTTCAAGGTTTATTTAAATTTTTTGTATAATCAACTTTATCCTACTTAACTTCCCACCCATACATATAAATTATTACCAATAACCATTAAATCTACCTGAATTATCCTTGATTGCACTATTTATGCATAAATAATCTGGTTATTTGTTAAATTTTTCCACCCTTTGTCCAGATTATGCAAGAGAAAGTTGGAATTTACAACTATCTTTAGTAACCTGAGCCTTTTTAGAATATGTCTGCATTTTCTAATGTGATAACTTGTGAGAGTTAGATAATTTGTCTGCAATGACCATATCTTCTTCAGGTTTCCTCTTCATATCCCTGAAAAAGAGATTTCAAATATTGTTTTTCTATTCATTTCTTTCATAAGTATGGGTTACAAAATTTCTCCTCTCACCATAGTTTCAGGAAAAACCTAAAGGAGCAAGGTAGGTCATACCCTTAGTGAGGTGCTATCAAATGTTCCTCAAGTCTGAGTGAAAAAGAGACTGCCAAATCCATCCCCAGTTACAAAATGACTCAAATCCTAGTCTTTCTTTCTCTAATTATACTTATTCCATTGATGTTACTTGGCTTCCCATGACGGATCAATTTTGGTACTAATAGTATCTAAAGTTCTTGATTTAATGCCTACAAGGTTTTGAGCATTTTTTTACTGCAAGATGGATGGTTTTATGAATGATTGATGTATATGGATCATTTGTGAATGTTTTAATGGATTTATTGGAATTGTTTTATGATGCATTGGTCCAACCAAAGGTATAGGACCTCCCGTGTGTTTGAAAAATGAGAAGGAAATAAAATTGATGTTTTGCGTTCATGTTTTAACTAGTTCTCTTAGAGGGAAATAATTGACCCAAGTAGAAGTAATCTACATGTATGAATGCATGATTTGAAAGATGATAGAGTGTGTAAAATTTTTAGGAAGTTTAGAGAGCATGTGTACAAGGGTTTAGAGACAAAACAATTCAAAAATTAATAAGGAAGAGAAAGGTAGAGGAACGAGGGTTTGAAGAAGATTGTCTGAGCTGAAATTGTGATCTCCATCAATTTTGGTAGAAAAAAAAGTCATATATCATCATCATCAGCTATCTAAGTTGGTACTTAGTCATCTTATGGGCTTTTACCCTCCTTTTAGAGTGGGTGCTTCAATAAATTAGGGGATCATGTTCCTTTTAGGGTTGGTGTTCTACTAAACTAGGGGTTGGTGTTCCTTGTGGGGTTGGTACCTCACTAAATTTTAAGCATGGATAAAAAAGATTATGTTTTAGTGATTTTTCTTCCCTTTGAGGGTTTCCCACTTAATTTTTTTTCTCATGTGTAATTTATTTCTCTTCCTCATGTGTATGGTTAATTCAATGTTGAAGTAAATACTGATATGGTAATGTTTTAATTTAATGGTGGAATGAATGTTAATGTATAATAAGTGGAAATGAAATAAGTGATATAAAGGAATGATCCACCCCCCAATATTTTTTACTTCCAACATGATAATCATTTTCTCCCATATAAACTGATGTGAATTATATGTTACAAACTATATATATGATGACAACTACATGAGGCTTCATCCCTCTCAAGGGTATGTATTTCAACACATGGATCTGTTAGAGATAGTCTAGCCAATATTATACAATTATAATGAATGAAACCTACTAACGCTCCATAGATAAACAAATAGTGTTTACAATGATAAGAGGTAATGGTAGGAGCCTAGTAACCGCTAAGCTAGACCAAGATATATTATTTTATCACTAATTTCAAAATAAGAAATTGTTGATCCTAGTGTCCCCTATGTCATTTATTTAAATAAGTACTAAATCTTATCAGTCACTAATAATTTTATCCCATATGAACCTATGTCAATTATATGTTAAAAACAACATATCTTATGAGAATTATATAAGGATTGATCCCTATCGAGGGTATGTAGTGAAAACCTTGACTCCGTTAGGGATAGTCAAACAAATATGATACAATTATAATAATTATAAAAAATTATTGACAAAAATATGTACAGATAGTGTTTACAATGACAAGAGGTAATGGTAGGATCCTAGTGCATACTAAGGTAGACCATGATTTATTATTTAGTCACTATTTTTAAAATAATAAACTGTGTAATGGAGCTTAGAGGTCACTAAGAATTTTCCACTATATGAATCGATATTAATTATATGTTACAAATAATATATCTTTTGAGCACTACATAAGGCATGAACCCTCTCAAGGGTATGAATTAAAAACACATGACTCCTCTAGGGATAGGCCAACTAATATGATAGAATTAAAATCAATGAAACCTACTATCACTCCATAGTTGTACAAGCAATGTTTACAATGACAAGAGGAAATGGTAGGAACCTAGCAGTCACTAAGCTAGACCATGATTAATTTTTTTAATGCTATTTTCAAACTAAGAAACTATTGATCCTATCATTTGTTATGTCTTTCCTTTCAATAAGTAATGAACCTTAACATTCACTAAGAATTATTGCCCATACGAATTAATGTGAATTATATGTTACAAAAAATATATCTTATAAGAAATATTAAGGCATGATCCTTCTCGATGATATGTAGTGCATTTTTTGGATACGCCATGGATAGTCCTTCAATAGGATATAATTCAAAATAGTTAAATTTACTAGCGACCAAAATATGTATAGAAAATGTTCACAATGACAAGAGGTAATGGTAGGAGCCTAGCAGTCACTAAGTTATACCATGATTTATTATTTCATCAATATTTTATAAATTATTAACTGTTCATCATAGTGCCCTTTATGCCATTCCTTTCAATAAGGAATGAAGCTTAGCATGGTTGTTAACTATATTCTCCCATATGAACCGCTGTGAATTATATGTTACAAAAAATATATATTATGAGTAATAAATAAAGCTTGATCCCTCTCGAAATTATGTAGTGAAGCACAAGGCTCCACGAAGGATAGTTAAGCCAATATGATACAACTACAATCAATGAAACCTATTAGAGCTCCATAGTTGTACACATAGATTTTACAATGACATGAGATAATTCTGGGAGCCTAATGACCATTAAAATAGACAACTGATTTATCATTTTATCGTTATTTTAAAACTCTTGGTGTTTTTTACACTCCTTCAATACAACATAACAGACATTAAATGTTTTCATCCCAATAAGGTTGATGCTCTATGTCCATTGACATATGTTTCAAAATTTTGGAATACATTTCTTCATCTAGTATTGTAAATATAACTTATAATTATAGTAAGAGATAATAAACCCCTGGTATAGAAGAACTCAATAAACATTTTCAATAATCAAATGTTTTAACAAATAAGTATAACACATCAAGACCTTCTCAACTACAATTTTTTTGATGAAAATTGATAGATTTGTTAGGGCCATACTTATGTTTAAGAAATGTGTAATCCTTCCCAGTTGTATTTGATAGCTTGTTCTGGAATTGTGTAAGGACCTTCTTAAAATCGATCTTTATTCTAGTACATAAGACTAGTTTGTTGTCTTCATTAAGACGGTACTCCTACCTCATTGGATATTGATATAATAGTTAATATTTAGAGCACGAGGTATATAAATAAATATATTCAAAAAAATATGAACTATGGTTTCTACCTACTGATTTATACCTATTAAATCTAACTTATAATCAAATTAAGAGAGAATAGATTCTTGGTGTAGAGGCACTCAATACACCTTTTTAATAGTCAAATAATTTAACAAATACGTATAACCCATCATTACCTTCTAGACTAAAATATTTCCATGAAAACAACTGGGATTTCTAGGGCCATACTTATGTTTAGGAAATGTGTAATCCTTACCAGTTCTATTTGATATCTTGTTGTGGACTTTGCTAAGGACCGATACACTTTAAATATATCATTTAGAATTTTTATAGACATTTAATCCTCTTGACTATAGTATATCTAATATAAACTTATTTCACATCATCTTTTATAATAGAAAATGCTTAACAACTGCTAACTCTGGTAATGTGATTTTTTTCTCAAAAACTCTCTTCAAAATACCAAACATTAAATCTTAGTGTCCTCTACATTATTCCATTCAATATGTGTTAATGACCAACAAGGTATCTTTTAAGTTGTCTATTTGATATGTCTACCATAAGATCTATATTTTTTAACATTCCTTTCATGCCATCTATGTAATGTTATAGATTGTTTGACTCGATGATAATCCTATCAAAATTTGTAAATGAATGCTTATCCTTTCAATGTGTCATTAATGGCTATAACACTTTTGGAGAATTTATGTTATTATTGATTTAATCCACAAAATATGAATTACTATCTATATTTTAAAGAGAGTGTTTGAGAAACAAATCACATTAATGGAGTTAGTGGTCGCTAAGAATTTTTTTGTTATATAAGACGATGTAAAATAATGCTATCTACGACATAAAATAGTTGAGAGGATTAAATGTTTGTCATTACTGTAACTAGTTGAATGATACATATCATGTCCATACAAAGCTTGGTGTTCGCTAATCATTAATTAAATTACTCTCCAGTGATACAAAGTAAGGAACTCCATAGATTAGTAACTGCTACATTAATACTTGTATTCCTTATCAAACAATGCGAAAAAAAATATACTTCATAACTGAAATTATTATTAATGTATTCTACTATAATTAGAGGTAACATTTCTTCCATTGTCCGCGTTGTATTCTCAATAATCCCATTCATTAAAGGCGGGTAATTTTTGGAAGGAAAGAGATAAAGAATTATTTGGTGAAATCCATTCCCTTGAAAATCTACCACATTGAGTTGTGGATTTTTTTATTATAGATCAAACTCAAGGGGAAGTTGGTATAGCTCTATCCTTAGAATTTATATATTAAAGACCATTGCTTGTTCATTTCAAATTTGTTGAATTTTAAAATAATAAGTGTTTTATTTTTTATATGGATTCAGAAGTTTCTTTATTCAAGAAATTGGAAATACAAGCCTCAATAGACAACACACCATATTATTGTTCACAATATGATTAGAATTTGGGGATTCTTATAGATTCTGAAAATATTGGGTGTTAAAATAAATCATAATGACATTTTTATAGTATTCATAAAATTGTCTATAAACAAAAAAAATCTATTCTATTTGTAATTTATTGAATAGAAAATCTTTTCTTTCACCTCTAAAACTTTTCATGCTATTAACTATGCTGAGGTGAACATATTTTTCTAAATTTGAGATCAAACCATCTAAATCAAAGTTTCATGGGTTGAAAAATAATACTAAATAAGGTACATTGTTAAAGAAAGAAACCAATATATTTAAGAAAACATAATCTTCAACTATTTCACAGTTTCATTTGTTTTAATTCAATGGTAAAGTATTTTCAATTGTTATTTCAAGGTTCCATGTATCATCTCCATTTTATCAATATTGTTCTATATATGATGAAAATATTGACTTTCTTTTCCACTCCATATTGATAAATGATATTCCTACACAATATGATTAAATTTTTATTCGGTTCTTGCAGTCTACGAATAACCTTGTAGAACTCCATGATCTAAATGACTTGGAAAGGGATGATGTGAAATTTTATATACTTGATGACCAGCATAAAATATATTTGCAAACAATATTTTTGTCTCATATACTTAAAAGTCTTTACATAAAGGCTCACATTCAATTTCTAAAACCATCTAGTAACGCTATTGCTAATTTTTGAAAAAAACATAATGAAGTAAACAAAACTTGGATAAAAAACTATTTTATTGATTTTTTGTATAAAGCTAGATTAGGTTGGCAATCGATATGATTTACTTAACATCATGGATTGAAAAAAACAAAGACAGAAGAGTGGAAGTTAATGTTTATTTTAATTTTATTACATTAGTTATTAAAATTTACTTTTGTCATATAAAAATATTTTTTAAAAATTGTCCTTTGAATGAAGAGCTTTGAGAATCAATACCTTTCAATTTTCTTAGTGCAAAAACCAAATATTCTATACGAAAAATGGATTTTTCTATTGTTTCCTAATGATATACTAACTAAATAGAAAACACCATTTCAGTTGTTAAGATAATGTGGCTTTCCTCGTTCCCTAATTAAGGATTAATCAGGTTAATTTTGAGCCAAATTCACTGGTAATATTCACAACCAATTCAATTAGGGTTGCTAGAAGAATGACCAACAAAGAATTATCAATACTAGCTAATAAAGAGCAATTAGGGGATGTTTGGTTAATTGGATCTGTTGAGGTAGGGATAATAGCAAAGACATTTAATTAAATACTACTCGAGAATAAAATGATACAGAAAAATGAGTGCAAAAATTCTACATTATTTAAAAAAATATGAATAATATTGTATTGACATCTTGTACTGAATCCAATGTAATTGAAAAATTTAATTTGCATGAATCACACTATCACAATTTTTTTGTATTGTTACGTGAAGAGAGAAAGCGAAACAAAAATTTTGAATCCCATATAACCAGAAAAAAAGGAAAATTTTAAAAAGACCCTAAGCTTGAAGAAGTTCTTCCCATTGAGGCTCATACAATATTAGAAAAACTATGTGATATGATTGGATGGAAATATACCAACAAGGATGAAAGACACAAAATATTTTAATTGTCAATGTGCATATCCATTCCATCTTCTTTCTACTTTATTAGCTATTCCTTTGACATTTCATTTTAATGTTGAATGTGTGATCACTGATTTTTAAAATTTATTTAGAAATATTTCTTTTGATGTGATAATGGAGTTGTTAGCAATTTTCAAACATCGTGCTTGATTGTATTATATTTTTCTCATACCAATTTATTACTAAAAACTTTTAAGAGATAGTAATCAAATGTATGGAATAATTTAATGATTATGGAGATTCAATTTTGTATGGATGTTCTAGAATCTACAAAATCAATTGGGAATTTGAAAAATTTTGTCTTATGTACACAATAACTAGTGTGCACAATTTTGACAATAACAATTATGATAAATAAGAAGCCACAATGGATTGGATGGATAAAATTTGACAAAAATTATAACTACAAGAGAAACTGGTCTACAAGGAAACATCCATCCTTTTCCTTGTAAATGATCTTATGAGTTCTGGGCTGAGATGTTCACTCAATGTTGTTCCCAAATTTTTGTAATAACAATGCTTTATGGCCGTAGTGTTGTACTGTATGTATTATTTGATTCCAATCTATCTTTTATTTTTATTGTTGAGACACATAGTCAAGAAATGTTTTGAAACATTACTACTCTCATATGAATAAATGTTCAACGTTGAAGAAAACTTGAAAAAGTTATTTTATTTAATGGCTTTGAACTGATATCCACTACTTATACATTTATTGTTTATGTACACAACCAAAAAACTATAGGAGATGATATTTGACCCTTTCAACTTGACAGCTACATAACCAGTTCAACATGGTGAATGACCTTTAATAATTTTATAAATATGTTTAATGAGCTGTATTGTAAGTTTGCATCATTTTCATTTATCTAAAAATATTATGTTTTTTATAGTTCCGATGACAGATGTTGAGGACGGGGGCACATCTTCCATGAATACGCTATCAGATCCTAGTATGTTAGTAGTGTGAATTTATAAAAAAAAACCTACTAATAATCCCCACAAATTTATAAGACATTAAATGATTATGCAAACAACTAAAACCCAAAGAACGTAACCGTGGAAGGTGCGGAGGTATCAAGCATGAATAAACAATCATAACCTAGTATATTAGCCATTCATATTTTAAAATAAAACCATTTATAAGGTCCATAAATTTATAGGAAATGATAACTAACACACATTACTTTGGATGCTTGGCATATTGTAGAAGACAAAGTTTAAGGTAATCCATTTTCAACCCATGCTAAGAATTTAAAACTAAGTATAGAGCTTAGTAGATTATGTACATCCATGTTTGATACAGTAATGGTTAGACTAAAATACCATACTTTCATCAATGTCTCACTGATTCACAACTACATACTTTCTACAATGTGTTGTTGCTTCACTACTACATAATTACTACTTACATTGAATTAACATTTCTTTGGCTTCAACGTCATTATAAAAATAACTACATAATGTTTGATCCTGCTTGTGGGTATGTAAAGAAGAATTTGGATAGCCTCATTAAAGGTTTTCGAAGGAAGTGTAGTTCATCCAATGATGACATAGCCTAGTGGTTTTAAATCCTCATCAATAGCTAAGGATTTTTTTCCTCTAGACGGTGGTTCAATAAATATAAGAGTATCCTAGCAACCACTAAACTTTAATCATAAGACAAATAATAATTTATATTTTACTTACCATATTACCATAGAAATCCCTATGCTTTTTCAATTAAGTTTTCATTTTCCATATCATGAAATCGATTACGAATTGATTAATGTTTTATTTCAATCAATGATTATTTCAAAAACATTATAATTTCATTTTCCATAGCAAGAACTATATTATGAATAGATGAATGTTTATTTAAAATATATCTTACATAAATGGATCCAGTAGAAGGTAAAGGAGGTGTAATAAGAGACGTAATCTCAATAGATAACTGGTAGCCATAAGTTAAAATGTTGTTTATTTCAATTTGTTATAATTGATATGCAATCAATGAAAATAAATTTTTTTACTTCCCCGCTAGTAATGAAATAAATTATTTATTTATTTCATATATGGAGGGATTGCAATATGAGAAAAAAACATACAATAGGAAGATGGCATTCAGGATTGTCTTGGATGATATCAACCTGCAAGGTCGCTTATCAATATTTATAAAATTATTATCACCATATTATGAAGTGGATTTCTAGTCTAAAAATATCACATTTCTTTATGTTAAATAGATATTAAAGGGATTCAGTAAAAAATTATTGATTTTACTTAATTCGATACTCACTTGGGGAAAGGAACATTGCAATATAGTGGATTGAATCATAATACGAGATATAGAAAAGGTTTAGAGTAAAAAAGATTCTTCCTACATTTTGAAAATCACTTTGTGTATTACATTAGGTGCAAAGGGAAACAATCTTTAAAATTTTATGGTCAGGATGAAAATCAGGTGATAAGATTGTACAAAATATTAGTGGTTGATGGTTGATTTGTACAAAAAATATAAATAATAGTATCTCAGGGATTGAATGTGGTAGAGGGAATCAAATATTCAGATAAATAAAATGATAAATAACTATTTCAAAATTTCAAAATTTCATTCCAATGTTACTGCTTAACATTATAAACAATATATACATTCATCTGTTATTATAATGATACTTGTTTCACCATTTTCTTTACGTTTTTGTAAATATGATGAAACCGACAAGGTTATGGGTTGAGAAGGAATACCCATGGTGTTGTTTTTAGAGGTTGATGCGTGCATTATGACTTCTTGATCTGATGCTAATTTTGAGAGATTCCTTTTGGCTGGGAGGAACTACCTTAAATAAAAAACAAGACTACTAAAGAAGAGTTAAATATTATATAAAAGTGGACTACTGTATGATAGAAAAGTAGGTGAGCATGAGAATTATCAAGTAGCCTTTCTCCATACCTGACCTCTTGAGGTCATGCCGAGATAGCCGGTGGAAATTAAATATATGCAGATGTGGACAAATTAGTCGAGAAACCCTATGTCCTCGATACACAATAACGAGATCTATGAATCCAAAGCAAGGAAGGATCTGCTAACCTGAACTAGTGTTATGGATCATTTTAACACTATAATCATTCAGAGGATCTAATAAATGTCAAGCTCTACCGAGATCCTTTTTGTTGGTTATTTGGATTTGTGGAAAGTGACCTGTAGGTGCTTTGTATATATTTCTAGATAGGGTCATGAAAGTGGTAGTGAGAGGTGTAGTGGATTTACAGGAAACTATGGATGGTTTTCTAGTCTGACCCAAAATATATTGGCTTGATCAGTTTCTACATTTAACACAGAAATTTGTGTGATGATATCCGACGAGAGTGGTGAGGATCTAAATACCAATGTATGTAAACTGGTGTCAATGCTTAATTGATTAATAGTCCCATTGGGTTGTGGGACCTATCGATCACAACCATGAGTTCATGGTTGCTGAGGACCTTTTATGGTCATGTGAAGAATCAATCTCTTATTTTGACTATCCAGTAGTCACAAGCCTTTTCAGTTTCTATGTTTAATATCAGGAGTTGTACGATCTTCTCAAAATACCTCACATATTTCCTGGCATCTTGTATGCATAAGCTTGCTTGTATATATATCAATGAGAAGGTCTCATGCATCTAGCTGCATAACTAATGGATCACAACCAAATGTTTGTTCTCTTTCAGGTTATTATATGGTCATATGGACAACCTATCAAGGAAATCTATAGTTGGGTTGATTAGACCAGAATTCGTATGCTTTATCATCTTCGATGTTTAACTTTCTCAATTTTTCACTAATTACTTGTGGGTTTGTTGTTGTTTGGAAGACATGGATCCTAAGACCTTGATCTATATCCACTAATGTCATGCAGAGATTTAGCTGTGGTATAACTGGTTTGAATATGTAATCCTTGGGATCTCTTGGTCCCATAATAGTCATGCAAGAAATAAACAAACTTAATTGAATGAAGTAAACTAACTATGAAAATGAATCTACGCTATGCTTGTTTTTTTTATATTTTTAGAGATATAAAATTGAATGATTTTAAAGTGGAACTAATCTAATAAATTCATTTAAAAATTAACTAATCTAAGAATAAATCTAAAACAAGTAGGGTAGCTAGATGTAGCTATTTTCCTGTGCACTTCTGAGTCGATATAAATATAAATATCTAACTAATTTGATTGTAAGACCTCTAATCTTACCTCAGAACTGAGAAACAAATCATTGCTTCTCAGAAGCTATCATTCCCCATAGATTCCCTAGCAATATTAAAAGAAATATTTAACCGAAATGAAATGAGTCACTACTCTATTTGATATATTGTAACTAAAATTTTGACAATTAAAACCTAGAGTCTGCAGAACAGAGGCAAATCTAGTTATATCATAGCTTGTCCCCTCAGTTTGATTTCTTCATTCCTTCATGTTCTTGTGAATCCAAAAAGGTGAGAATGCGACAGCAGCAATAGAAGAAGATATTTGAACAATGGAATCTTGGAGACCTAAACCAAATGGAATGCAAGTAAGAGAGAGATAGTGCAAGAGAACGGAGCTTGGCTATGTGATTCCTAGCAGGATTGTTGCAGGGTTATGACAAGGCACACCTAAAATTGTAGGACCTATTCTTCTTGTGATGAAGCAAAACCTATAACTCTAAGTAGAACCAAGTTTCAAATGAACGTAATCTAGAAATGATGTCGTATTTATGCTAATCCTGTTGTTTGGAGAATAACAATGGAACAAAGTTAAACTAGAGAGATCAAGTGATCTCTAAACGAAGAAAATGAAGAGCCTTGAAATAAGAGGCGGAGAACGTATGATAAGTCTAAACCTGTTGAGAGTTATTGAGGAACTTTCAAATACACTGAATAATAAAACATAGAGAGAGAGGGGCCATTTAATTGTAAACAAGCTTAATATTTATATCATTCTTACTCACTAGAAGGCAAGTCCAAATTGCCATGCTTTATCATTAAAAATGGAGCACTACTATTATAAAGTGGCTGGAAACTCTAAACAAAGAAGAAGCAACTAAGAGTTGTAAGTGCAACTTGATTTTTCACATTGCTGAGTGCATCGGAAGGTTCTGGAAAATGCAGGCAAGATCTCCGCCCTGTGCAGGGTGGTGGTTACAGGACTGCTGCCCTATCCTTGGCAGAGGTTCTGTAACTTAAAGACCAAAATGTAAGGGAAAATGGGGGTAGAGGTTAGAATGAAGCATGTAAAGGTTGGATAAGACATTTTAAGATGCAAATGTATACTCGGCATGAGCTTTTTGGATTCCGAACACCTTGCGAAGAGATCTGAATCATCATTGGGGTTTTCCGTAACCTCTTTCTAGTAGTATAGTACATAAAATTTTGCATACGTACATATTTACCCCTTGGAGAAGCATTCTAGCAATGAAGAGGCGTAAAATGGTGGGTCTGAGTATGGCGGTCCCAAAATGGGGAGTTAGAAGCTATACCTGACACACCCGTGTGTCGCAATGTCGCCATCCAAATTCCCGCTATCTATAAAACAAAAAGGGCACTCAAGTGTAGATAGATAAAATAAATCAAAAAATAAATATTAAATTAAAATGAAATGAGGACTCACCATTTGCACGGGGTTAAGAAATTACCTCCATCAGCACTCCAACTCTGTGTAAGAACACTCAAAACAAGATTAGAATACTATATATTATATATAATTATATATATATATATATATAATATATATATATATATATAACAAGCTCATTTTACTATTCATTTACGTGTATTGATTTGGTAATTTTTGAGCTTTGGGACCCAGGATAATCATTTTCGACAAGAGTAGAGTCAAAATGTTTGTTGTGGGATCGTGATCATGTCTCTGAGAGTAGGAGATCGACCCATGAAGTCTTAGGTTATTTTTTCTCAATTTATTGTTTTTGAACCTAAAATATAGAAACGTTGAAATCTTTGTCTTGGGGGATCATTTTCGAAAATGTTAGTGTTAAATGAGTCTCTAGGGGGGTCCGCCCATAGGGTAGGTTTTTATTTTATCAAAAATGGTGTATTTTTGTTGTTTTTAAGCTTTCTTAGGGCTTTAGGGGTGCTCGTCAATTTGGGACAGGACACCCGCCCTACATAGAGTGGCGGTCATGGGACCACCACCCTATGATGGGCAGCGGTCATGGGACCATCACCCTATGATGGCAGTGGTTATAGGACTACCACCTCATAAGGTTGTGGTCACAGGACCACCTCCTCCGAAGGCAGTGGTTACGGAACCGCCACTCTGTATAGGGTGTCGATTCTGAATAGAAAGTAAAAAAAGATTTATAATTTGATTGTTTTCACATTTTTGACATTTTTCTATGTTTTTGATGAGCTTTCCTGTTGGATTATATTACTAACTTGATATTTTTCTCTATTTTGGGTGGATTCAGAAGGAGGAGTATATACAATGGAGTAGAGAGAGGGAGTGTGATTGACTCTCAGAAGTGTTAGATGTACTAACCAAGATAAAGCGAGAGACTCTGCAGAGGGTTGATATTTTGAGGATTTCACAGGTTCCTCATGTTGCTCCTACCATTCACATATTGTGTGACTTATTTTCATATTTGGATGCAGACCATAATACCTTCTAGTTACCAGGTGTTAGGGGTGAGTGGACTATCACCCTGGAGGATGTTTATCACATTCTTGGGGTTCCGATTCTTGGGAGGCAGCTGTCTCTTAAGACAGTAGGATCTAGGTCTCAGCTGGTTAAGTGGGCTACATATATGGGAGATATTGTTGTCTCCTTTGGTTCGAAGAAGGGGGTGAAGGTCCGTTCTATTGTTGTTTGCTCCTATCCCCACCATCCCTAAGGCCATTATGGGTATCCTGGCCTCACGGTTGATTAGGGATAAGGGAGGGGATACTCTATTATACTACTGGTCTCTTGTGATTGCATAGATTGAGGCTCATGATAGTATTTATGCTTGGGGAGTAGAAATTATTGGGACCACGTACCTTGACTTATACAGGTGGTCAGGTTACAGTGGCAGTCATTGAGTCACCCTACTTTAGTTATGAATCAGGTGTATGAGCATATCATTCCCTATGGGAGGGGTGTACTAGTAGAGGATCTAGGGGCTATCAGGGTAGTAAGGTGGATAGGGATGATAGTGCTCAGGATGCCACACTAGCTAGTGGTTTCACTAACTACTGCAGACATGGAGGTCACTCCATATCAAGCCATGGTAGGACTGTGAGGAGAAGAGATACATACATTGATTGCCTTCTCTACTATAGGTCATATGGTAGATAGGATAGGGAGGTTGGATACCCACCCATTTGATAGAGTACCTCAGTAGTTTGGCCTCCCCTATGTTGATATGATTCCTCTAGTGAGGCCAGTGTACAGGTCTATTCGTGAGGCTCGGTAAGGTCCTAGAGGAGGCCGAGGTTGGACCACGGTTACTCTTAGAGTTCCCTTTGTGGTTCAATGGGTGGTTCATGCTCGAGGGGTACTCAGTGCTCCTTGAACACCCTTACTTCAGATTGGGATTGCTCCTACTCATAGCGGAGAGAGAGATGAACCCATTGATGTGGACTCAGAATATGAGGAGTTCACCAGAGAGGAGATTGAGGAGGAGATGATGGGAAAGGGGATTGGAGGTGAGACTGGTGGGATGGATGAGGAGGATGATAGTGATTCTGAGTGGCATGACACTCAGGATATCTTAATGGTGGAGAGGGTGGAGGTGAGTGTAGAGTAGGATACCTTGGTCTTCGAGAGATTTCCTCACCATGGCACTAAGGGAGATGATGAATTCATGGCGGGACGTCACTTCGTTCCACATTTTGGGGAGGCTCTGTAATTAGAAGTAGTGTCAGTGGTAGGCACAGATCCTAGAGATCCCACCTGGAGGCTAGGAGATGTAAGTGAGTTACTACTCTTCTCTCGACTCAGTTAGCTAGAGATGTTAGTTGATATTTCTTTTGCTTTTTTTTTAATTTCATTTTTGGTAATTTTCTAACTTGTTATTTCTCTTTTTATTTGCAGTGACTGGTGAGGGATGGTGGGATTTGATTTTCCAAGTGTGTGTAGACACCCTGTTACTCCCCTTGGACAATACTCAAGCTGAGCTTACTGCAGATGTTAGGGAGCCTTCAGTGGCTAGAAGACATACTGATATGTTTTCCCCTCTCTAGAAGGTGGAAACGTTAGTGTCCTCCCTTCATACTGAGCTGGTTGGATATAGGACTGTTGAGTGCATGATGAGGTGAAGCTATTCTCGAAGTGAGACCACAGCGAGTGGCCATGATCCTAAGCACTCAATTCATTCAGAGTGTCATCATAGCAGGAGCCCTAGATGTGATTGTGTACCCTCTGAGGGATCCCATGGGGATTTAGAGGCCATTTGATCTTTTTGTAGTGATTTTTTTGGATGTTTATATGAGTGTTTTTGTACTTTTTAGGCTCATTGAGCATTTTGACCATGCCTAGTGCATGATGGCATTGTATATAATACATGTTTTCTATCTATATATATATATATATATATATATATATATATATCCTTTTGATTTAGATCTTCTTTGTATCTAGAGATTTCTTTGGTTTGTTTCTCATTTGTATACTAGATGCTTTGGAATCTCTTTTTTTTTGTTGTTGTAATATTGATATGAGATGATGCAAACATATTGTAGTACTGAAATTTTGGCTTCTTTGGGAAATATTCATTGCTTCTTCTTGTTTTGGAAAAATGTGATGAATGTGTAGTGATAATGAGATGAAATTTCCCCATTCCTAACTCCATGCAACTAGTAATATGTGAGGGCTCAACACTAAGAGCTGGGAAGGGCATAAATTGTATGAGTTTAGCTGAACGGAAATGATGAGAGAAAAACAAAGTATTGATAGAAACCAAATTTAGACCAACATACTTACCTTACTCAAACCTGCTACATAGCCTAAAATTCAACTCACTTTCCAGTTTATCTAGACTTAGATCCATAAATGACAACTTGGTTGACAAAATATGGTTTTGAGGATTTGATCTCTTTGGAACTTGGATGCTTAATTAAACTTTTCACAATACTATGTTTTGGATTTTTTAAAACACTACGATTCATTAATTTGCATGAACGGACCCCCTATGCCTTGCCCCATGCTACTAGTAAGAAGTATGGGCTTATCACAGAAGGTAGGACATAGGTGATTAAGGGAAATTCTTTCCTTTTCCAACCTCACACCACTAGTAAGAGATACAGGCTCATCACTGAAGATTGGTAGGGTAATGAAGTGTGTAAAATAAAATATTCTGTATGTTCAGTATTTCTTTTAATTCAATTTGACTTTGACATTTGTGATCTATTATTTTGAAGTATCCTTATTTCAAAGAAACATAAGAGGGATAGATGTGACACCAAGAAGCTTCTAGAATAGACCATGGGTAAGAACATCTTAACCTAGTAGAAGAAAATGAGTATGACCAAGTATGCAGGCCTTGGTATGGTTTTTGTCAAGATTTTGTCTATCAAACTTACGAGATGATTTTGAAATCATTTGATGATATCATGAAAATTAAAGAGATATGATTTGAGTACTTTTGCCAATATTTTCAGCTTGTAATAAATGAATCAACTAATTAAGTAATGCAATGCAGGTTAACATAGTATACAAATGGTGATGTTGATCATTTATATATAAAACCATTTAAGATGTAAGGAATTGATAGTTTCATTAAATTCCTCACCTTTTAGTGTGCACAAGAGATACACACTATTTCCCTAGTCCTTCATGAATCGATATGGGCCTATAAACTTAGGTCGTAATTTCCTTCCTTTGCTGGTTTTCTTATCAATATGGCTATCTAGTCTTAGAACTAGATCACCCTCATATATTTCTCATTCGTAGAATTTCTTGTTATATTATTGGCACATTCGGTCAGCATAGGCTCTGTGACTTTGTTTGACATTTAATCTATCCTCATCAAGGCTTTCTAATTGAGAAAGTTGTGCCTCTCTATAGGCTTCTTCTCCTAAGATCCCTTGTAATGAGATGCAGAGGCTAGGTATTTCAACTTCTATTAACATAACCGCTTCGACTTTGAATACCAATGAGAAAGGGGTTTCCCCTATTGGTGTTATTATTGATGTTCGATAGGCCCACAAGGCTAGCTATAGCTTTAAATTTCAATCATGTTTGTTCTCCTTAATTTTTTTTGAGGAGAATGGTTTTTAGCCTTTTATTTGTGGCCTTAGCCTATCCATTAGGTTGAGGGTAATAAAGAGAAGTCGTGTGATAGTTTATTTTTAATTTACTACATAGTTCATGAACTTTGTCATTCTTAAAGGATGTTCCATTATCTGAGATAATGACTTGTGGGACACTCCACCTACAAATGATTTGATTTAGAATAAACTTAGCAATTATAGAACCTGGTACGATGGTGAGAAGCATGGCCTCTACCCATTTTGTAAAGTATTTTGTGGCCGTGATTATGAATTTATGGCCATCTTTTGATGAGGGATAGAATTTCCCTATCAAGTCTAGGCCCCACATGGAAAAGGGCTAAGTGGTTACGATTGGTTGTAGAGCCTGTGCCGGCATGTGAATCTCATGGGAGAATTCTTAACATTTGTGACATTTACGCACAAACTCTATTGTGTCATGGTCTATGGTGGGCCAGAAATATCCCATTTGATGTATCTTACTAGCAGTGGCATGACTGCCAAAGTTTCATCCACATACCCGGCTATGGGATTCTTAAATAATCCTTATAGACTCTTCCGTGTCAACACATCTTAACAACATCTCATCGAAGTCTCTGTGATAGAGCACCTATTCTAAGATGACATATTTGGAAATGATGATTTGAAATCACCTTCTTTTGTTGGGATGTGGCCCCTTTTGGGTATATGTGGTCCATAATGAAATTGATTATGTTAGTGTACCAAGGACATGCAGAGATAGGGAGGCCTAGTCTTGACAAAATATACACACTCATCAGGGAAGTATAGATCTACTAGATCACCTCCATTCAATGGATTTACAGCTAACCAGTCTACAATGATCTTCCCCTTAGCAGATTTTTGGGTTTACAAATGTTATCTCAAATTCACCCATTAAGGTTATGAAAACATCCAACCTTTTTAGATAAAGACCCTTGCGTGAGAAATGGTTGCAAGTGATCCGTCTTGGCGATCACCATTATTTCTTGATTTAGCATGTAAAGTCTGAAGTGTTTTTTCACAAATACTATGGTGAGGCATTTCCCTTTCTTTCTATGTGTAATGTGTCTCATAGTCAAGGAACGTCAAACTAATGAAGTAAAACTACATGTTCTCATTTTATCATCATCTTCTTGAGCCAGCATGCAGGCTAGCAAGACATCAATATCACCATGAATACAAGATCAAAGGATGATCTAGTCTAGGGGGGTATTAGCATGGGAGGAGACAACAAGAAGCATTTAACTTCCTCGAAGGCCTCGTTTCATTCATTGGTCTAATCAATTCTATAATATTTTTTTAATAGATTGTTGATTAGATGAACAACAAAACTTAAGTCTGGGATGAACCTTTGAATTGCACCGAGTTTCCCAAGAAATGATCTAATACCAGACATGTCTGATGGTGGAATCATTTCAAGAACAACCTATATTTTGGCTAGGTTGACATCAATCCCTTGTGACGATATGATGTGACCTAGAAGTTTACCTCCTGTTACACTGAATACACATTTCTCTGGATTTAATGTGACACCATATTTGATCAATCATGAGGGAATGATACGGAGCACTTCAGGGTGATCAAAACACTTTTTTGCCTTGAGCCAACAAGTCATCCTCATAGGATTCCATAATCTTATGAATAAGATATTGGAATATATATTGTCATTTCCCATTGGTATGTAGTGCTAGCATTCTTAAGACCAAATGACATAACAATGTAACAGTAGGTTCCCCAGGTATTTATAAACATGGTCTTTAATTGATCTTCCTCGGGATATTTTAATCTAATTATACCTTGAGAACCTATCCATGAGGGATAACAGCTCAAATCCATTTGTTGCATCAACAATAATGTCGATGGATGGTAAAGGGAAGTCATCTTTGGGACATGCTTTGTTAATGTCCTGAAAGTCTATGCAAATGTGTATCATCCCATTTTTTTTAGATCAGGTACAATATTGGATACCCATTGTGAATATTCAACTAGATTTGATGAACCCCACTTGGAGGAGTTTTCATCACTTCCTCTTTCACAATGAGAGCCACTTTTGGCTTTATTGGTCTTGACTTTTGCTTGATTGGCTTTGCATATGGTTTGGTGATAAGATTGTGTACCGTGATGTGGTATAATTCCTGTCATTTATTTGTAACTAAATGTAAAATCCTTTTGATGTTATTTGAGGATCTGAGTGTGTATTTCTATTTCCTCTAGAGTTAAAGAGGATCCCAACTTCAAAATCTTTGGTTCTTCCCCTATTCTGATATTTATGTCTATGGATCCTTCGATTAAGGAGGAGTTTTCTTCCTCAAATTCGGTAGGGATGGGGGTAATTCCAAACTCCCTTCATTCTTCACCTCGTAGATTTAGAGATTCTCTTGCGGGGGAGATTATATCATGGGATTTCCAAAATAGGAAGAGGAGCATGGGATTATAGAGAAATCAACTATGAAATGAGTGAGATGTAGCTCTGGAAAGGCATTTATATATTCAAGGATTTCCCTATCACTGTCAGAGTGATCTAGAGTGGTAGACTTATCCTCAACTTCCACATGTGTCAATATCAGAATTATTTGTACTTTATGAACCAAAGGTTCAGTACGTATTGATACCACAAAATCAGTATTTTCCAATTCATTGTTTGGAGTGAATTGGGAAGCTGAGGTTGCTATAGAATGAGAAAGAAGGTTTTCTTCTTGTGGGATTTCTTTAATTGATATGAAGTCAAATCCCCTCATTAGTTTTAGTAATTCCATTTTATAAAGTTGCAGGTATTCATCCCTAGTCTCATATACCACAAATACTTTGTTTGCAACTGATTATGAGTATCTGAGTACTCTAATATTACTAATTTCCATCCTTTTGGTAATGATAAGGCAAAGACAGGAGGGCTTTGTATTCAGCCCCGTTGTTTGTGCATTCAAAATTTAATTTGAAAGTCAAAGGTAGAACCTTTCCCTCGGGTGAAGTAAGGATCACACCTGCCCCAGCACCGAAATAACATTTTGCTCCATCAAAGTGGGAGATTCCAAATAATAATTTGGAAAAATGGAAGTTAGGACACCCTTAGTCTCTACTTCCCTTGTCTCAGTTACTTCCACCATGCAAACTTTGTCCGCAAGTATGGAACCAATTCCTAGGGTATGTCCTACACCCATAGAATCAAATGGCAGGAGAATAGGTAGATCTTTCTCCAATAATTTGATAATTTTTGTAGTGGTTCCTAGTGAAACTTTTTCTATAGTGATGGACTCATATTTGATTTCTATGATGCCTTTGATTAAGTTTGTGACATCTAGTTCTGTCGTATGGTACCATCTTTGCTTCTAGGTTTGTATTGACTGGTTTGTTGAGCTGATTTGCCAGGAGCTCAAATTCAGAATGGATGCCTAGTCTTTTCTTCAAATCTGTTAGGTGTATGTTGAAAGGTTTTGGGTCACCATTGTGCTACAAAAACCTTTCCTAGGTGTAGAAATCTTACTTCTAGGAATAATGTGGAAGGAATTACTTTTATGTGATGTATCCAAGGGTGACCGAGAATTATATTATAGTTCATTTCCTTATCTATAATATAAAATTCACTGAGGATTGTTTTGAGTCCTAGAGTTACTAGTAGTACTATAGTCCTGATTGAAGTTGCCTTGAGACTATCATAGCCACTTAGCGTGTTTCATGTCGAAGAACAGTTCATTTCTCCATATCCTAACTTTTGAAGAGAAGTGAAGGGGACTATGTTATTAACTACTGCCCCATCATCGATCATTGTATGCTTAATGTATTTGTAATAAACCCAGACTTGTAAATGCAAGGGTGGATCACCTCTATGTGAAATTTCAGCTTTTGTTATCATTTTACTTATGTCAAATATAAAATCGGTATCCCTATCTAGTTACCTCAGAGGGTAGACATCAAATTCTATATGGTTTACTTGTGTTTCAAGGGGAGGGTGATGTTGATGAGATGACCGAGACCTAATGCTTCTAAGAGAGCAACTTGGTGAGTGGGAGAGTTCTTCAACAAATCCAAAAAGGAACTGTAAGAAAAGGTCGTTTTTAAGTCATTAATTAAATCATAGGTGCCTAGTAGTTTTATTGGTGTCTACTGAGTGTTGTCTGGTATTAGTGAATAGGTTGGTACTCGTTGAGAGGAGTAGTCCTGTTTTCTTGTTAAAGTTTCTATTCACAACTCAATGTCTAATTCTACCAGTCCAACTATCTCGGCTTGTGGTTGACTTCCTAATTGGGGTGTGACCATTGGATTTGATGAAGTTGAAGCTTCATGGTTGTTGTTCCCCATTATGACACCTTTGTTTGTTCCACTTGGATCTAACCCATTTTTGTTATAACGATTTGGAAGAGGATCATTGAAAGTATTGAGAGGTGAATTCTGAGGAGAAACTGATCCCTGGTAGGCATTTAATGTGGTTGGTATGGAATTTTCTAGAAACATATCTACTAAGATTTATCTTTGATCTTTTGCTAAATGTTCCAAGAATTTCTTGTAATCACAGCAAGTTTTATTATCATGACGTTGGATTTTATGGAACCTACAGTATAAATTGGGATTATAATTCCATGGTCATTGGTTTAAGTCTTGTTGTGGCCCAAAGTTTTGATTGGGCTTCTGATTGTTATAATTGTAATTTTAAGGCTACTACCTTTGGTTTTGGTTTTGGTTTTGGTATCCATCTGGACCCCGGGAAGGGCCTTATGACTGGACTTTTTGTTGTTGTTGTGGTTGTGGCAGAAGATTAAAATCCACTGCATTGATCGCTGGAATAAATTTTTTATTACGTTGATTGTTAGCAGGTGCTGGGGTGTTCACAACATTTGGTCTTTTGGCTTGATCAGTGACTCCATCTGTTGTAACCCCATGGTTTTTGTTAAGGATCTTGAGTCCTTAATTGGTATTTCCCATGTTGGGATAAGTCGTAGTATTTTGATTAGGAGTGATTAATCTCAAGTTTGTTCCATAACTTTTACGACCACTGTCTATCACCGTTTGATCAATTCAGAGAGCAATCTCAAGTACTTCATCATAAGTCCTTAGTGGGAACTGTTGTATATATCTTCCCCCTGGGTAGATATAGACAAGCGGAAGAATATGGAAACCAAAGAAATTCAAACCTCAGCCCATGGCGCACAAAAGGGGCGCACGACAATGAATATCGACAATGTAAAGGATGCGCCCTTGGCGCACGGAAATGGTAAAGGATGCGCCCTTGGCACACGGAAATGGCGCATAACAATGAGTGTCAACAGGGAAAAAGTTGTGCCTTGGCACACATAAGAGGATGTCGACACAAATGTAAATGCACCCTTGGCGCACAGAAGAAGATGTCAACATAGAAATAGATGCACCCTTGGCACACAGAAAGGAATGTTGACACGGAAAAAGATGCGCCCTTGGCGCAGGTAAAGTGGCGCACGTAAACATGTGTCGACATAAACATATTTGCGCCTTTGGCGCACAGAAAAGAGTGTTGACATGCAAATGAATGCGCCTTTGGCGCACAAAAGGGTTGTCGACACAAACATATTTGCACCTTTGGTGCACGAAAAGGATTGTCAACATGCATATGGATGCGCCAAGGCGCACCTTCAGGAGGCGCAACATTCTGAGTGCTGACAGGAAGCAAACCCTGACCCAGATATTCAGATGGCCATAACTTTTGACTAGGAGCTCCGATTCACACAAGGTTGGACTTTTCGGAAAGCCTACGGCGTCCTATACCTAACTACGACTAGATATCTTTAATTGGGTGGGAACAAGTTCTTAAAAATGAAAAATACAGTTTGCCACTTTTGAGGTTTGATATGGTCCTCACCTACCACCATAATGAGATGAATTAGATACAACCTGAGGTGGTTGGGGTAGATTTGGACTTTCTCTCTCTTCTCTCTCGCATTATTCCTATAAATTGTAAGGAGGGGCTTCTTTCTAAAGGTTGGACATTCTTGTTTTGCCCCTCCCTTCTTCTCTTTGGCAGGTGAATCTGTGGAGTTAAAACCTCCCATTTAAAACTGTAATGCAGCTTTGCCTCTTGGCATTTTGCAGTGTGTTGTATCAATCTTTGGAGCAAATTAATGCATGTCTGTGGATGATTATCAACCCTCTCAGTGTTTATTTGCATCTTCTTGATCTTTCACTGTAAATCTAGTTATTTTTACATGATCTTGCATTACATTTTTTTGGTCTTTGTTTATTGGCAAGACAGGTGTTCTTCATTCCTCGGTGCATCACCTCTGTTAGTTTAGGTTTTTATTTTCTGCATTTTCTTCCCCCTATCTCCTTGGAAAATTAGATTAGGTTTTGAGTAGACCTCTGCATTTTTACGTGTGCATCTGAACAGAGGAATAGGAACCAGCCTTCATCCAGAGAGATTTTCTGATTTCGCAAGGTCCCACACTTGGGAAAAGCTCCATGTTGTGCAATCGCACTGAGATTCTCAACCCATCGAGTTGCAGAGTCCCAGGGGTGTTGTGATTTGAAACCAATAGTTTTGGCACGCCCAGTGGGACCAAGAGGTCATTCCATAGATTTGAAGGAGTTTTCATGAAATTCGGACCAAAAAATTGCAGGTTTTACAATTCCAGATTTTTCACCTTCCAGGCTGAACTTTGAAATTGATTTTCAAGGACTTAACTTGCTCGAAACAAGTCAAAATTTCATCAGTTGATAGATCGAAGGGTAATCTTCAAAAGGGTATTCCTAGAATTTTGAGATTTTGACTTTCAAAATTTCATGGTTTTTTGAATTTCGGATTTCAGGTTTTCAGAAATCTGGCGTTTTTTGGGTTTTCGGGACTGTCATTCCAAATCAAATTCCAAACCCTAAAATCTCAAATGTGCAGGTCTTTTAAAAAATTTTGTGTTTAAATATTGTCAGGTTTTGGTGTGTAACTTGTCAAAATCTAGTCTTTTGAGGCTTGTTCTCTAACACATCTGGCGACTCCGAAGGGATAGAATTCAGTGGTGTAGCAGCACAAGTTGCCTAGGCACATGAGAAGAATTCGAACCAGGTCCAATACTCAAGAAGAAGGGCTATTTTTCCACTTGCAACTATCACCAGGCAGAGGAAGGAGAGGAAGAAGACCACAAAGATCACCATCTCCGCCTAATAGGACTTTGTCTACACCTCCACCTGGTAGGCCTTTTCTCGCATCAACCAGGGTTCTTAGGCCAATCATAATGGCGCATCTACCACCGAATCCCTTTGTCAATTTCACGGGCAGTAGTCCACTTGCCCTAAATGCTCAGAATCAAATTCCAGTTGCAGCGCTAAAGAATATCCCCTACTTTACAGGTGAAAATCATACTACTCCTATTGATCACATCCAGGATATTGCTAATGCATGTGCAATCCACAAAATAAATGAAATGGATGTTGCAGTCAAGCTGTTGGCTTCATCTTTCAAAGGCAAGGCCTTACAATGGTTTAGGAGCCTTACAGCAGGCTCTATTACGAATTGGAACCAACTTTTTTCTGCTCTTTGCAGCCAATTCGGGGAGAGGGCGGACAATTTATCTTTATTGGAACAGCTGACAAAAATCAAAACGGCTCCTAACGAACAAATGGCAGATTTCAACTTTAGATTCCAACGGACATGGGACAGGATCCCAATAGCTGTTAGACCAACTGCCGAAGGAGCATTCCTTTATTTCTTAAAGGCTATAAATTCAGACATAGCCATGATGATCCAATCAATGGGAGGGACAACGCTGCCATGGTCCTATGACACAGCGATCAGAGCAGAGAACTGTTTGATCCAAGCCAGAAAGCTTGCACCAAGGCCACCAATGCCTCTCTATCCAGACATGGGAAATCCTACAACCAGTCAAGCACCAGAGTTGAATCCCATTCCAACTCCTATAAATCAAAGCAATAATGAGGCGTCGACTTCTTCAAATACTTCAAAGGAATTGCAAGAGGTCATGAAACAATTGCAGAACCTTGGAAATGAGCTTGTGACTATCAAAAGACAGCAAGCTCAAAGTGCTAGACCATATCAGCCTCAAGCACAGTACCAAGCTAGGCCACCATACCAACAAAATAGACCACCACCTCACGCTGCAAATCAAAACCAGAACCAAGGACAGCCTCAAGCTGCCAGGCCATTTCGACCGTATGATCCAAATGCAACGACGTCCTCAAGAGCCTTGGTTCCAACACAAAATAACATGGCACAGGAGTACGACTGGTGTTACCCTTGCAATCTACCTCACAATCAGTCAGCATGTTTCAATGGTGCACTGAATCAGGCCTTGATGGTGCAAACCATTGGTGTTGCTCAAGAATCAAGCCAGGAGGAGAATCAACAGCAACAAACACAACAAGAAGGACCTCCAACAGAAACCACATTGGAAAATTGGCAAACGGAAGACTTCTGTGGAGTTAACCAACAGCCTTTTCAAGGCGTGGCTGCCAACACACGGTCAAAGAAGATAAATATAGGAGAGGGACAACCATGTAATCCAGTTGTTTCTCAACCCACTCTTACACAACAAGGGGTCAGTAGACCAAACGCAGCTCCAAATGTGTAGAATCAACCTAAGGTACCTGTTGTAGCAACACATGCACCTGTTCAAGCTCCAGAAAAGGTTACACCAAGCAAGGGACAGCAAAAGGACAATTCATCCCCCTTCAACATCATCGATCAAATGAAGAAGACACATGTGAACATTTCCATGTGGGAATCACTGGCGATCCCAGGGCAACGAGATTTATTGCAAGCTGCAATGGCTAATTGGTCTGCCACAAATGTATCAAACCAGGGACATGAGAAAGTTCTCACTAATGCAGTGTAACATGATGGGGGCCAGACAAGGAAAAATTTGAAGCCTCCACCATTCTATGTTTCGTTGATTGTTGGAAACCACTTGGTACACAACTGCATGATTGATTCTGGGGCAAGTAGTTCAGTGATGCCGAAGCAAATAGCGGATCAGCTGGGTTTGAAATATGAGCCAGTGCTGAAAGGAGTAGTACAGCTAGATGGAACGGCAGTAGGAACAGTTGGGGTCATCAAAGGGTTAAGCCTAACACTACATTCCTGTCCTAATGTTACAGTTCTACAAGATGTGTCTATGATTGACCTTCCGCCACTCTTTGCGTTGTGTCTATCAAGAGACTTCAATGCAAAAATCGGTGGATATTTATCTGCAGATTGGTCGCACATGATTTTTAGGACAAGGTATGGAGCCAAAGCAACAATCAGGCCAGAACCAATTGCCCATTTCCATATTGAGCCTCATGTACCAAATCCTATCAATGCAAATTGCTCGGTTTTTGATCAGGAGGAGTGTTCAAGTGATCTAGAAACAAGTACTAAGGTCGAGGGAATTCCTGATTTAACTTTGGATGAATGGGAAAACAAGAGTCATGAATTTGACCCATACAAGGAAATTGAAGAATCTGAATTGGGTGTGTATTGTATACACGAAGAAAATTCACCCATTCCCGGCATCATTCAGCCTGAACAAAAGGATGAAAACAAAGTTTGGAAATTATTTTTCGATGGTTCAAGAAGCAGACAAGGTGCTGGAGGTGGTGCAATGGTGATTTCACCACAAGACATCAAATATTTTTTAGCTTTTCGTTTCCAGTTTTCCTGTTCAAACAACACGGATGAATACGAAGCATTGATTCATGGAATTCATTGGGCCAAGAAAAGGGGCATAAAGAACTTACAGGTGTTTGGAGATAGCGAGCTAATCATCAACCAAGTTAGGTGACAACATGCTACAAAGAACGACTTGCTAAGGAGCTACAAGAATAGGGTATGGGACCTCATTGAGGATTTCAAAGCTTTCAACATTGTATCCATACCCAGGAAGAAAAATGAAGCCGCAGATAGGCTCGCAGCAGTTGGAGTGACATTTGATGTGGTTGACAGCATCAGGAGAGAAAAAACGCAGCCACACATCCATGTGGTTGTGACGCCAGCAGTTCCAGATAACAACACAATCTGGCAAATGTTTGAGAACGATCAACAGATCGTCAATTTCTTACAAGAAGAGGCTGAATTTTCAGCTAAGAATCAGGACAGATTAGAGCAGCAGTATGGGGATCAAGTAGTACAGCTGCGGACAAACAAGCTTCCTAAGGGTTGGGTAACATTGGAGTCTATCTTCAACCCTAACGACCAGTTTCGTAAGGAAAAGGCAAACATATAGGTCAAGAGAGAAGATTCAGAGCCAATTCCGGTTGGGGAAGACAAAACACTTCAAATTGGTAAAGTGGCCACTGAACAGGAGAAATCATATTTCATACAACTTTGCCAAGAATTTCCAAATGTCTTCGCTTGGAGCTACGAAGACTTGAGAGGATTCGATCCAAATTTGGCACAACATACCATAGAATTGGATCCAGATGCTAATCCCGTCAGGCAGAAACAGAGACTGGTCAACCCTCACATTGAGCCTCTAATGAAGAAAGAGCTAAATAAGCTGATAGAGGCAAGCATTATATTCCCGATCAAGCACTCAAGCTGGGTTGCAAACTTGGTTCCGGTTAGGAAGAAGAGTGGAGAAATCAGGTTGTGTGTAGATTTCCGAGACCTCAAGAGGGCATCTCTCAAAGATCATTACCCACTTCCTTCAATGGAACAAATATTGCAAGTAGTATCCGGTTTAGAGAGATTCTCTCTCCTAGATGGCTACTCAGGGTATAATCAGGTGATGGTAAAAGAAGATGACCAGTTCAAGACAGCTTTCACCACCAAATGGGGGACCTATGCCTACAAGAAGATGCCATTTGGGCTATCAAATGCTGGGGCCACTTTCCAAAGGGCAATGGATATGGCATTCAAGGGGTTGATCAATAAAATAGTTTTGATATATCTTGACGACATCACTGTATTCTCAAAAAATGCAGCGGATCACCTCTATCATTTGAGGCAAGTATTTCAGAGGTGTAGAAGATTTGGGGTATCATTGAATCCCAAAAAATGCATATTCTTGGCTCACGAGGGAAAACTTCTAGGCCATATTGTTTCAAAGGAGGGGTTGGCGATTGACCCAAAAAGAGTTGAAGCAATTCAAGCATTGCCATTGCCAAGTCACAAGAAAGCTCTTCAAAGCTTCTTAGGAAGGATCAATTTTGTCCGCAGTTTTGTTCCAAACTTTGCAGCTCTTGCGAAGCCAATAACACTGATGTTAAAGAAGAGCATGGCATTTAAGTGGACATCTGAAGGCAAGGCAAGTTTTGAGGCAATAAAAGAGGCTATATCTCAAGCCCCAACTCTCGTCAATCCAGACTTCTCTAAGGAATTCATGCTATATGCCTTTGGTGGTGGAGACACAATTTCTGCAATCCTGGTACAACAAAACAAAGAAGGGTTAGAACAACCAGTTGCTTTCTTCAGTCAAAGCTTGGAGGAATACGAAACTAGGTACTCTTTCATTGAAAAGCATGTCCTTATGGTAATCAGAAGCTTAAAGAAATTCAAGCACCTAGTCTCAAACAACAAGATCCAATTATTAGTCTCTCATGCGGGAGTCAAGGACTTCCTTCTAAACAAGGATCTGAATGAGAAACGTGCAGGATGGATAACTCATGTCATGGAATATGACATCGAGATCAAGGTCACCAAACTAGTACGTGGGAAGGGACTATGTGAGCAGCTAGCCTTGAGTCAGAAAGTTGAAGCTAGTGATGAAAAGGAGACTACCTTGGTACTACAGGATGATCAAGAACAAGAAAATGATGATGTGCCTACTCCT
Source organism: Taxus chinensis (assembly GCA_019776745.2). Lineage (NCBI taxonomy): Eukaryota > Viridiplantae > Streptophyta > Pinopsida > Cupressales > Taxaceae > Taxus > Taxus chinensis. Next base: position 654,137,578 of record CM034148.1, read on the forward strand.
TGTTGGACTCAAAATATGATACACTTCCTACAGACAGGCCTATGCCCTCTAGAAATGAGCAAAGCAAAGAGGAGATACTTCAGATTACAAGCCATTCCATATGTGCTTGTTGATGGTGTTTTGTTTAAGAAAGACATCAATGGAGTTCTATTGAGGTGCATTGGGATAAGTCAAATTGAGAGGGTGTTACGAGATTTTCATGATGGAGATTCTGGAGGACATTTTGCCCCACGAGTAATAGCTCTCAAGATAATGAAGGCAGGGTATTATTGGCCGACAGTCTTCAGTGACTGCTATACATGGATAAGAAAGTGCAAGAAATGTGCACTCTTCACAGGAAAAGAAAGACAAGCAGCACTTCCATTGCACCCAATTCTGGTTGACCAACCATTTATGCAATGGGGATTAGACTTCGTCGGGGTCATCAATCCAAACTCAAGCCAAGGCCACAAGTGGATTCTCATGGCAACGGACTATTTCACCAAGTGGACTGAAGCAGTAGCGCTCAAGGAAGCAAATGAGTCTAACATACTAGACTTTTATGAAGGAATAGTGACCAGGTTCGGTGTGCCGTCCACTATCATATCAGACAATGCATTGGCATTTATAGGTTCCAAAATTACAGAATGGGCTGTTAAGAATGGAATCTACTTGAGCACCTCTTCAAATTATTACCCGCAGGGTAATGGACAGGCAGAGTCCACAAACAAAAATTTGCTAAGAATCATCAGGAGGACTCTGGATGAAAATCAAAGAACATGGCATACCAAGCTAAAATCAGCATTATGGGCTGACAGAATAACACCAAAGAGGTCTATAGGTAATTCCCCTTATAAGTTGGTCTATGGAAAAGAGGCAGTATTGCCTATATCATTGGAATTGCCAGCGTTAGAGATCATGAAGCAATTGGAGTTGGCTAAGTTCGAACCAATGGAGGCTAGGTATGCAGAGTTGATGGAATTGGAAGAAATTAGAGAACATGCAGCTCAAAAAATTGAAAAGGATCAAGCATTAGTAAAAAGATGGTTTGATAAGAAAGCAAGAGCAAGGACCTTCTAGGAAGGAGACCTAGTTCTGAAATGGGATGCAGATCGGGCAAAGCCCGGAAGGCATTCCAAGTTTGATGCCATTTGGAGTGGCCCCTACATGGTCACAGGATGTAAGAGTAGCAATGCCTTCCAATTATCTACATTGGACGGAGAAGAACTTTCGATTCCGGTCAACGGAATCTATCTTAAACATTGCTACTGAAAAGAGAAAATTTCTACCCTTGTAAATATTAGCTTAGATTTCAATTCCTCTAAGTGCATTTGCACATTGTCTTGTTGTAGTTAGGTTTCAATTTCCCTAAGTGCTTTGGCACAGGTTTCATTTCTCTCAGGTTGTTTCTACAGTTCAAAGTGCTGTCGGAGAAGGAGTTGCGGTTTCAGGCTCGGGATCAGAGATCAAGTTGGTTTCAAGTATTGCTTATGACTCCATGCCCAATGGATTTCTAAAAAGGGCCACTGATCTTCTACCTAGCAGGCAGGTGATCCCGTTGAGTCACAAAATTGTTGTATATATCTTCCCCCCGGGTAGATATAGACAAGCAGAAGAATATGGAAACCAAAGAAATTCAAACCTCAGCCCATGGCACACAAAAGGGGCGCACGACAATGAATATCGACAATGTAAAGGATGTGCCCTTGGCGCACGGAAATGGCGCATAACAATGAGTGTCAACATGAGAATGTATGTGCTAAGGCGCAGGAAAGTGGCGCACAGGAATGGATGTCGACAATGTAAAGGATGTGCCCTTGGTGCACGGAAATGGCGCATAACAATGAGTGTCAACAGGGAAAAAGTTGCGCCTTGGCGCACATAAGAGGATGTCGACACAAATGTAAATGCACCCTTGGCGCACAGAAGAAGATGTCAACATAGAAATAGATGCACCCTTGGTGCACAGAAAGGAATGTTGACACGGAAAAAGTTGCGCCCTTGGCGCAGGTAAAGTGGCGCACGTAAACATGTGTCGACATAAACATATTTGCGCCTTTAGTGCACAGAAAAGAGTGTTGACATGCAAATGAATGCACCTTTGGCGCACAAAAAGGGTTGTCGACACAAAAATATTTGTGCCTTTGGTGCATGAAAAGGATTTTCAACATGCATATGGATGCGCCAAGGCGCACCTTCAGGAGGCGCAACATTCTGAGTGCTGACAGGAAGCAAACCCTGACCCAGATATTCAGATGGCCATAACTTTTGACTGGGAGCTCCGATTCACACAAGGTTGGACTTTTCGGAAAGCCTACGGCGTCCTATACCTAACTACGACTAGATATCTTTAATTGGGTGGGAACAAGTTCTTAAAAATGAAAAATACAGTTTGCCACTTTTGAGGTTTGATATGGTCCTCACCTACCACCATAATGAGATGAATTAGATACAACCTGAGGTGGTTGGGGTAGATTTGGACTTTCTCTCTTTTCTCTCTCTCATTCTTCCTATAAATTGTAAGGAGGGTATTCTTTCTAAAGGTTGGACATTCTTGTTTTGCCCCTCCCTTCTTCTCTTTGGCAGGTGAATCTGTGGAGTTAAAACCTCCCATTTAAAACTGTAATGCAGCTTTGCCTCTTGGCATTTTGCAGTGTGTTGTATCAATCTTTGGAGAAAATTAATGCATGTCTGTGGATGATTATCAACCCTCTCAGTGTTTATTTGCATCTTCTTGATCTTTCACTGTAAATCTTGTTATCTGTGCATGATCTTGCATTACATTTTTTTTGGTCTGTGTTTATTGGCAAGACAGGTGTTCTTCATTCCTCGGTGCATCACCTCTGTTAGTTTAGGTTTTTATTTTCTGCATTTTCTTCCCCCTGTCTCCTTGGAAAATTAGATTATGTTTTGAGTAGACCTCTGCATTTTTACGTGTGCATCTGAACAGAGGAATAGGAACCGGCCTTCATCCGGAGAGCTTTTCCAATTTCGCAAGGTCCCACACTTGGGAAAAGCTCCATGTTGTGCAATCGCACTGAGATTCTCAACCCATCGAGTTGCAGAGTCCCAGGGGTGCTGTGATTCGACACCAATAGGAACTTCTAGTCTTCTTACTTATCTCTTTGTTGAGAGAATGAAGGAATAAATCACATAGTTCTATCTGATCCATGTTTGGAGTACTTGTTGAAGAGTAGAGAACTATGCACAATTTTTGAATGAAATGGGAAGAAGATTCATTGTGATCTTTTTTAATGTGTAATAATTCCCTAATCCCCATTCTTAACAGTTTATTCATGTCAAAATCTTTAATGAATTTTGACACAAGTTGTTTGAATGAATGTATCAAGGCTTAAGGTATTCTATAATACCAATCAAGGGTAATGCCTTATAAGGTTTTAAGGAATATTTTAGAAAGAACTACATCTGAAGGGAGTAGTTCTCTAATGGTCATGGCATAGGCTTTGATATGAGCATTTGGATTTCCCTCCCCCTTGAATTTATGAAAATCGGGAAGAGGTCTTGTAAGCATGATGCTTCATACAGTGAAATCTAAAGGCTCTTTTAAATATTCTAAGTAAGTTTCTACCACATAGGTTTCAACCATAGATGGTGCTTGTTGAGGGAGTGGAGGTGGAATGGGTTGTTGATACGACATAACATATGTATATGTAGGGGCAAAAGGAAACCCCTATGGCTGAGTGAACATCTCGGGAGAAGAGAACATATCTCCCTATGGTAATTTTGAATAAATGTTTAAGTAGGGAGGAGCATTGCTCTGATATGGATTCTTTGGTATTAAACCAGGAGGTATCATATTTTCAACTAGAGCAACATTTGAAAACATGGTTCTAGTTGGTGTTTGTTTTGGATAGCTATATGATTATTGAGGAGGCATACCTAAAGTGCTTTTTCCCATAAGGAGGTCAATCTAGCTAGTATGATGCAGAGGGTTGGGAGTTCATGCTTGCCTCAAGTGTGAAGCTTGGTTTTTTTTAGCAAGTTCTAGTCCTCTAACCCTTTCAACTAGAGCTGAGATGACTTCAATTGGTGACGATACAGTGTTCTGACGTGGTGGCTATTGTAGCATCCCTTGAGGTTTATGAGGGGTATGGTACCCTGCTGTGAATTGATCGTTACTCTGTCAAGCTTCACTAATAGTATTTTCCATAGGTGGAGGAATCAGGGTGTTTTCTTGGAGCAGGGTGTCGTGTTGTGTTTGAAAATTTCCTATAGGTGGGTACATGTTTTAGAATCATTTTTTGCTTCTAACGTAGCATGCTAAGTACTCCTCATCCAATAATGGGAGTGGATCTGACTATATATTGATTTGTGGTCTAGATAAAAACTGAGGAGATGAAATGGATTCTCCAGTAAACATCATATTGTTAGAGCCTAAGGGCTTCAGTTGTTGTGTTTGTGTAATTCGGTTCAGCTCCTCAATTCAGGATGAAGAACTAGAACTAGTTCTTTGTGGAGGAGTTTGTGATGACAAGTAGTTTCTTGAGTAGTTGTCAGTCCATGCAAAAAGTGAGGGTGACTGTTGTCTACACGTTTGACCATAATATGCTTCGATACCTGAGAGAGGTCTGCCATATGCATCATATCCTGACATATTCAAGGGGTATATAAATACCCATAGAATAATGGGAAGGAGCAAAGGTGGATGAAAGAAATGGAAATGAAAAAGGAGCAGTTATTAGCTTCACGTCAGGTTCACCAATTTTATATGATATAAAAGTGATAGTTGAGCATGAGAATCATCAAGTAGCCTTTCTCCATACCCGACCTCCCGAGGTCATGCTAAGACAACCGGTGGAAATGAAATATATGCAGATGTGGAAAAATTAGTCGGGAAACCCTATATCCTTGATACACAATAACGAGATCTGTGAATCCAAAGCAAGGAAGGATCTTTTAACCTAAACTGGTGTTATAGATCGGTTTAACACTATAATCATTTGGAGGCTTCAATCAATGTTGAGCTCTACCGAGATCAATTCTATTGGTTGTTGGATTTGTGGAAAGTGACCTGTAGGTGCTTTTTATATATTTCTAGATAAGGTCATAAAAGTGGTAACAAGAGGTGTAGTGGATTTACAGGAAACTATGGATGGTTTTCTGATCTGACCCAAAAAATATTGGATTGATCGGTTTTTACGTTTAACACAGAAAGTTGTGTGATGATATCTGGTGGGAGCAGTGAGGATCTAAATACCAATATATGTAAACTGGTGTCAATGCTTAACTGATTAGCAGTCCCATTGGGTTGTGGGACCTGGGGATCACAACCATGAGTTTTTGGTTGCTGAGGAATTATTATGGTCATGTGAAGAATCAATCTCTTCTTCTAACTATCCAATAGTCATAAGCCTTTTCTAATTTTATGTTTAATATCAGGATTTGTGCAATCTTCTCCGAATACCTCACGGATGTCCTAACAACTTGTATGCACAAGCTTGTATCTATGTCAATGAGAAGGTCTCCTACATCTGGCTATAGAACTAATGGATCACAACCAAATGTTTGTTCTCTTTTGGGTTCTTGTATTGTCATATGGACAACCTATCAAGGAAATCTATAGTTGGGTTGATTAGACCAGAATTCGTATTATTTGTCTTCTTTGATGTTTAACTTTCTCAATTGTTCACTAATTGCTTGTGGGTTTGTTATTTTTTGAAAGACGTGGATCCTAAGACCTTGATCTATATCCACTAATGTCGTGCAGAGATTCGGTAGGGTTATCACTAGTTTGAATATGTAATCCTTGGGCTCTCTTCATCCCATAATAGTCATGCAAGAAATAAACAAACTTAACTGAATGAAGTAAAATAACTATGAAAATGAATCTACGCTATGCTTGTTTTTTTTTGTATTTTCAAAGATATAAACTTGAATAATTTTAAAGGGGAACTAATCTAATAAATTTAGATAACAAGTAACTAATCTAAGAATAAAGCTAAAACAAGCAAGGTAGCCAGATTTAGCTATTTTCCTTTGCACTTGTGAGTCTATATAAATATAAATATCTAACTAATGTAATTGAAAGACCTCCAATCTTACCACGGAAGTGAGAAACAAATCATAGCTTCTCAATATCTATCATTCCCCATAGCTTCCCTGACAATGTTCAAAGCAAGATTTAACCGAAATGAAATGATTCACTACTCTATTTGATATATTGTAACTACAATTTTGACAATTCAAATCTAGAGTCTGCATAATAGAGGAAAATCCAGTTGTATCGTAGCTTATCCCCTCAATGTGATTTATTCATTCCTTCATGTTCTCATGAATCTAGGATGGTGAGAATGTAACAACGGTAGTAGGAGAATATATTTGAATAGTGGTAGCGTGGAGGTAAACCGAATAGAATGCAAGTAGGAGAGAGATAGCACAAGAGAACAGATCTTGGCTATACAATTCCAAGAAGGATTGTTACAGGGATACAACAAGACACACCTAAAACTCTAGGACCTATTCTTCCTATGATGAAGCAAAACCTATAACTCTAAGCAGAACCAAGTTTCAAATGAACTTAATCTAGAACTGATGTCGTATTTATGCTAAGCCTGTTATTTGGAGAACAACAATGGAACAAAGTTAAACTAGAGAGATCAAGTGATCTCTAAACCAAGAAAATGAATAGCCTTGAAATGAGAGACTGAGAACATATGCTAAGTCTAAACCTATTAAGACTTATTGAGGAACTTCTAAATTGCCATGATTTATCATTAAAAATCGAGTACTACTATTACAAAGTGGCTGGAAACTCTAAACAAAGCAGAACCGGTTGAGATTTGCAAGTGTAACTTGATTTTTCATGTTTTTGAGTGCACCGGAAGGTTCTAGAATATGCGGGCAGGAGTTCTGCCCTATGTAGGATGGTGGTTATAGGACTGTCACCCTATCCTGGGTGGCAGTTACAGGACCACCACCCACGCAAGGCGGCAGTCCTATAACTTAAAGACCAAAATGCAAGGGAAAAGGGGGTAAGGGTTAGAATGAAGCATGCAAAGGTTGGATAAGGAATTTTAGGATGTAAATGTATACTCGGTGAGATTTCTAGATTCTAAACACCTTGCAAAGAGATCTGAATCATCATTGGGGGTTTCCGTAATGCCTTTCCGATAGTACATTACATATAATTTTGGGTACGTATAACTACCTAGTGTATGCTAGATCCGAGAAGTGTGATACTTCTTTGAAGGATGTCAACCCATTGTTTTATAAAACAAAATATGAAGTGACTTAAATGTGTACATAAATGAATGTAGTGCTAGTATTATGATTTTGGTACCTCAGATCACTATCAGCATCGATCAAATTAAATACTAAAAACTATGTAGGTCAAGGGCTTCAAGTCAGGCTCCAGGTTATTCAAGTGGTCTGTAGGTCATAGATAGGGTCTTAGAAGGGTAAGGCAAGGTGTTTGGGTTGTTTTGGTAGGTACGTGGTTGCTAGTTTACATAATGTTGGTAGACATACAGACAGACATCGGTCGAGGTATAACCGATCATGGTTTGGCAAAATCGATGACGGTTATTGGTAACCAACATTGGTAGATGCAAGCTAATAAGATTCAATAAGATTTTTTAGTGGGGTTTGAGTTGAGGTCAAGAAAATATTCTAGAGGGAATAACTAGGTATATGGGGATCTTAGGAACACTCAAAAATATGTAGAGGTTGGGTATAGGTGCTTTTATGGTGTAGAAATAGATGATGTAGGTAAAAAGTGTACTTACTATGGTGCGGGTTTAAATGGATGGATGGTGATGGAAATTGATCAGAGGAATGAAATTTTTTGGTACCGTGGTAGTACTTCCCAAAATGTTACCATGAGTACAATACCTCTAGATTTGTCCTGGTGTTGGCTATAGATGTCTGCTAGGTACGAAAGGGATCTAGTTTTTCTTGCATGCAGATCTCTTCTCCTCTCTTCGATCTGAGAAGTGCCAACCCAAAAATAAGGTAAGCAAGGTGAATAAATGGTAACCAACGATGGTTCTTGGTTGACCGACATTGGTTTTGGGATGACCAGCATCAGTTAAGGTGGGATTCCCTAGGTTTACTAAAAATGACAGATCTCATAATCATTTGGGCTAGGTTTATCCATTTATTTGCAAATAAGAATGGACGTTCTATTTTTATGAGCGGGAAGGTGGTTAGATGTTGGGGTATGGAGCCTGTTTTTGGTCTTTGTGAATCAAGGTTGAAGTGTTGGAGTGCAAATGGTTAAGTTTGGAGACTTCAGAAGCATTTTGTAGTCATTTATTATGATGTTGTTGTGTATTCGTTGTGTCGTTGCTGTGACATTACTGTTAACATGGTATTAATTGGTTGTTAACGTTGGGACTGTTTTCCCATCCATGGGAAGTGTAAAGATCGCGACTTTCAATCTTCTAGGGTTGGCTTTATGGCTTCTTAGAAGGATTATAATCCTATAAATAGAGGTTTTAGGGTATCTTGAAGATATCTTCAGTGTTCAAGAGGTGATCAAGAGTGATCAAGGTTATGCAGTTAGGTGTCAATTGTGGTTTAGATGTGGTTTAGCATCTTTGGAATTCTATTGTGCATTCATAACTAAGAGAAGACTGTGAGAATTGTTTTACTCTTGTTGATAATAAAATCTAAGCAAGTTCTTCGTGGACGTAGCCCACATTGGGTGAACCACATTAAATCTTGTCTTGTCTTCTTTTGTGCATTATTGATTTATGTTGTTATATTTCTGCAAGTATAATTCTACTATATAGTTTCCTACTACTATGGTTTGAGAAATTATTTCCAAATATTTGTTCTCTAATTCCTAATAATTGGTATCAGAGCTTTGGTGGTTTTTGCTGAAGTTGTAAATCATAGGGAAAGTTTAGCATGAGTGGGAGCTATGGCAGATGAGGGCAGATCGAGGGTTGAGAAGTTCAATGGGAAAAACTTTGGTTTGTTAAAGATGCAAATGGAGGATTACTTATATCAGAAGGACCTCCATGTTTCTTTGGCTAGAAAAGTAAAGAAACCTACAGCCATATCAGATGACAATTGGGAGTTGCTGGATAGAAAGGTGCTCGGGGAAATTCGTTTATCCCTTGCATCTTCAGTTACTTTCAACATATCGCAGGAGAAGACCACGGAAGGTCTCATGAGTGCGTTGGGGAAGTTATATGAAAAACCCTTTGCTTCTAATAAAATATTTTTGATGAAAAAGTTATTTAATATGAAGATGTCTAGGAATGGTTCTATTGCTGATCATTTGAATGAATTTAATACAGTTGTGAGTATGTTAAACTCAGTAAAAATTGAATTTTATGATGAGGTCAGGAATTTTTTGATTTTTTGTTCCTTGCCAAATAGTTGGGATAGCTTGGTTATGGCTGTAAGTAATTCAGTCTCTAATAACTCAAAGCTGAAGTTTGAGGATGTCATAAGTGTGATCCTAAGTGAGGAAATGTGAAGAAAGAGCACCGGAGATTCTTCAACTTCTAGAAATGCTTTGACAGTGGAGAGTAGAGGGAGACAAAAGAATAGAGGGAAAGGTAACCATGGGAAGTCGAATGATCATGGAAGGTCAAAGTCCAAGAGTAAGTTAGAACTGTGCGAAGGTTGGTCATGCTAAGAAAGATTGTTGGGCTTTGTGGGATAAGAAGAACAAGAAGGAGGAAACTAAAGAGATAAATTTGGGAGTAGGTGATGTTTTTCAAGATGCCTTAATTCTTTCTTTAGATAATATTGCTGAATCTTGGGTGTTAGATTTAGGGGCTTCTTCCCATGCCACCCCACATAGAGATTACTTTACTTATTTTGTTCAAGGTGATTTTGGACATGTATATCTTGGTGATGATGAACCATGCAGCATAGTAGGGAAAGGTTGTGTTCAGGTGAAAATGTAGAATGAGAACACATGGCTACTTAAAGATGTTAGGAATGTTCCTAAGTTGAGGTGGAACTTGATATCAGCATGAAAGATGGGTGATGATGGCTATACGGTTAGTTTTATAGTTGATTCTTGGCAGGTTACCAAGGGCGCTTTTGTGGTTGTAAGAGGTAAGAAAAATGGTACTTTATATTTAACCAGTGGTGTTGATTATTGCAATTTAGTTGTTGTAGATGGAGATGAAACTTTGTGGCACCAGAGACTCGATCATATGAGTCATAAGGGCATGCATATTATAAAGGATAGGCTTCCTAGATTAAAGGAGTTACATTTGGACTTTTGTGAGAACTATGTTTATGGGAAACAAAATTGGGTGAGATTCCTCAAGGTTGGACCTACCAGGAAGGAGGGTAAGTTGGAGTTAGCACATACAGATGTATGGGGGCCAGCTAAGGTAAACTCTATTGGTGGTTCATGTTATTACGTCACTTTCATTAATGATGCCACTAGAAAAATTTTGTTATATTACATTAGAAAGAAATCTGATGTGTTTGAAAATTTCAACAGATGGAAAGCCTTGGTTGAGAATGAAACAGGTCTCAAGTTGAAATGTCTTAGGTTGGATAATGGAGGGGAATATTGCAGCAATGAATTTCTTGATTACTGTTTTGTAAATGGGATCCACAAGCAAAGAACAGTTTCAAATACTCCACAGGAAAATGAAGTGTCAGAGAGAATGAATAGTAAAATCATGGAGCGTGCTAGGTGCATGAGGTTACATTCGGGGCTGCCACTCATGTTTTTGGTAGAAGTGGTAAGCACAACTATTTTTCTGATTAACAGAGGACCCTCTATGGCTTTAGATGAAGGTATACCTAAGGAGGATTGGTCTGGTAAGAAAATTGATTACTCATTTCTTAGAGTACTTGGATGTGAGTTATTTTTTCACATTGATAAAGATGATATGACCAAGTTAGAGGCTAAGTCTAAGAAATGCACCTTTGTTGGATATAATGAAGATGATTTTGGTTTCCGTGTTGGAGTCTTAAAGACAATAAAATATTTTGGTCTAGATATATTGTCTTTAATGAAAAAATCATGTATAAAGATCAGTTGGAGGAACAGAAAAAGGAATCAAAGAAAGAATACATAGTGTTAGAGGACATTGTGGATAACAAGGTGTCCAAGAGGCCAATTCAGGTACCTAGTCATCAGGAAACCCAAACTCCTGAGGTGATAAGGTCTTCTAGGGTAAGAAGGGAACCTGAATGATTTAATCCATATTTTAATTATTTATTGCTCACTGACAGTGGAGAGCCAGAGTGCTTTGAGGAAGTAGTGTAGGTGGATGCTAGGAAGAAGTGGGAGTAGGCCATGGATGAAGAGCATAGATCTCTTATGGAAAACTAGACTTGGGATCTGGTGGATCTACCCGAGGGTAAGAGAGCATTGTAGAAACAATTGGGTGTATATAATCAAAGAGGAATATGGAGGTAGGAAATGATACAAGGCCTGGTTGGTGGTTAAAGGATTTTTATAGAAGAAAGGTATAGACTTTGATGAAAATTTTTCTCCGGTTGTTAAAATGACTTCTATTAGGACTGTTCTTAGTTTAGTTACAGTAGAAGACCTGTACTTAGAATAGTTCGATGTGAAGACTGCATTCCTTCATGGTGAGTTGGAGGAGGAATTGTACATGCAGCAGCCACAGGGTTATGAGGTCAAAGGGAAGGAGAGGTTAGTGTGTAAATTGAAGAAGATCTTTTATGGCCTGAAACAAGCTCCATCGCAGTGGTACATGAAGTTTGACAGTTTTATGCAGGAGAAAGGTTACTCTAGGTGTCACTCAAAACCATTACATGTACATCAAGAAGTTTCTTGATGGTAGTTATATTATTTTTTGCATGTATGTAAATGATATGCTTGTTGCAGGGAAGAACATATAGGAAATAAAGGTACTCAAGAAGCAGCTAGGTGACTCCTTTTCTATGAAGTATTTTTGGGAAGAAAAACAAATCCTTGGTATGAGAATAACTCAGAATAGGAAGGAGAGGAAGTTGGTATTATCTCAAGAAGAGTACATAAAGAAGGTCTTGGAGAGGTTGAGTATGCAAGATGCTAAACCGGTTGGTACTCCCTTGGCAGGTCACTTTAAATTATCAAAGGAGCAGAGTCCCAAGACTAAGGAGGATATAATCCAGATGTCCAGGGTACCGTACTCATCAGTAGTTGGTAGCTTGATGTATGCTATGGTATGTACTATGCCTGAAATTTCCCATGCAGTGGGAGAAGTGAGTAGGTTTATGAGTGATCCAGGAAGAGAGCACTGGAAGGTAGTAAAGTGGATACTTTGGTATTTGAGAGGGACCATGGAGGAGTATTTTGTTTTGGTGGATCAGACACTACATTATGTGGATATGTAGATTCAGACATGGCAGGATATTTGGATAGTAGGAGGAGCATGATAGGTTATGTATTTATGGTTTTTGATACAACGGTGAGTTGGATTTCATGGTTACAAAAGGTTATGGCTTTGTCAACCACAGAGGCTGAGTATGTTACTACCACAGAGGAAAGTAAGGAGATGATTTGGCTACAGTAGTTTCTTGATGAGTTGGATCATAAGCATGAAGTTGGGAGACTACACAGTGATAGTCATAGCATTATTCATTTGGCGAAGAAATCCACTTTCCACTCTAGGATGAAGCACATTCAATTGAGATATCATTTCATTAGGACAACTTTGGAAGAAGATAATTTGAAGCTGGAAAAGATTCATACCTGTCAGAATCTTGCAGATATGATAACCAAGATGGTCACAAGGGAGAAGTTAAAGTTGTGTTCAACTTTGATTGGCCTTCATGGTTGATAAGTAAGGGTTAAGAAATTTGCTCAATGGAAACAGTCTCCAAGTGGGAGATTGTTGGAGTGTGGAGCCTATTTTTTGTCTTCTTAAATCAGTGTTGAAGTGTTAGAGCTCGAATGGTTAATTTTGGAGACTTTAGGAGCATTCTACAGTCAGTTTGCTCTGACGTTGTTGTTCATTCACTGTTTCATTGCTGCGACATTGCTGTTAACATGTTGTTAATTTGTTGTTAATGTCGGGACTATTTTCATATCCATGGGAAGTTGAAATATCGTGAGTTTCAATCTTCTAGGGTTAGCTTTACGGCTTCTTAGAAGGTTTGTAATCTTATAAATAGAGGTGTTAGGGTATCTTGAAGATATCTTGAGTGTTCAAGAGGCCTTCAATCTTAATGATCAAGAGGTGATCAAGAGTGATCAAGGTTATGCAATTGGGTGTCAATTGTGGTTTAGATGTGGTTTAGCATCTTTGGAATTTTGTTGTGAGTTCTTAACTAAGAGAAGACTATGAGAGTTTTTTTACTCTTCTTGATAATAAAATATGAGCAAGTTCTTGGTGGACGTAGCCCACATTGGGTGAACCACATTAAATCTTTTCTTGTCTTCTTTTGTGCATTATTCATTTATGTTGTTATATTTTTTGCAAGTATAATTCTGCTATATAGTTTCCTACCGCTTTGGTTTGAGGAATTGTTTCCACATATTTGTTCTCCAATTCCTAACATTAGAGGAATAATAGGCCTTGATTATTTAGGTTTTAACTAAGTCTTTTTGTAACACCCTCGACAACTGATAAATTCCCTTTTTGCATTCGAGTGTTGACATGTGATTTTCTTGATAAAGATGTCTTCTTTTGACTATTGAAGATCATGCTTGATAAGGATAAATATTTTCTGTTCTTAACAATCATTACACTAAAATTATATGGTTATCAAGAATTCATTATCACTTTGGAAAGATGAGATGCAATCTAGCTTTAAGATTTGTAGACTTATTTCTTCTTCTGACTCATCCTTGGATCAATTTTATTGATCCAAGGAATGTTTCAAATCCTCTTCATAGACTGAATGATAAATTAACATTTAGTAGTTTAAGGGACATAGAAGACAGAAATTTTTATGATACTAATTATTGGTCTTATTTGAACGTGTTTTTGTTCAGCTGTATGTTTGTGCTCAGGTCTTTGGTGATTGATCTTGGCAGGACTATAAGGACTTAAGAAAAATTCAATTCATAAAGGATGAATACAGAGTCCTAAAACCTAAGAATTATCCTATCAGTATCCTGAGCTAGGTAAGAACACCTATGTTCTAGCTACGTTTACTTATTTGAATTATGTTCTAACCTAAGCCTCTTATTCTATTTTTTGGGTTGGCGACCTAACCTAAGCATTGTGCTAAATGAATAAGGGAAGGGGTTACTAAAGTAATACTAGGCTACTTTAACTAATACCTAATACTAAAGGGTTATAAATTGAACCCAACCTAAGGTGGGAATTCTAATGGAAAATGTTTTAAGACCTATGTTGGTCATTGCTATACTAACCTAAGCTCTATTTTAATCCATTCTAAACTATTAACGGGAACCTAAGGGGTCACATGACACAAGGGTGACAGTTCCAATGGAATTTAAATGAGTTGAAAGGGTTTAAATGATGGAATTATTGCCAGATTTGGCAGAGGCTAGTAGACTTGGTCAAGGCATATGTGGAAGCCCAACTAAAAGATGGAATTGTATTTTTATGTGGAATTGGCATTCGCTAGATTTAGGAGGCGGGTGGCAAGGAAAGATAAGTGAGAATTTTGGATTGAATGACATTTATGGCACTAATCAGCCTTGGTCTTTGTGTGTAAACTATCTTGGAAACTTAGGAGGTAGGTTTGTAGGAAGTTATTTGGTGTTGAATGCATGGCAGATTTTGCTCTGCATGGAGCTAAGTGGTTCTTCGAACGAGCAGTTTGACCTTCACTTCAAAGCTATTTTTGGTTTCTTATGCCTATTTTTGATCGAAGGAAAGTATATGAGGTGTAGGAGGAAAATATGTTTGGTTGTTGATCTTTCGTGGAGGAAAAAATGAGTTGGAAGCTCGGCTGGAAGTCTCCTTCGATTTGTTGGAAGCACTATCAGGCATGATAGGCTCTAACTATTAAAATTCTTTGTGTTCTTCTAAATGATTCATTAGAACAACTCTGCTCTCATGAGATTCATGTTTTCATGTCTGTCTAGTTATTTTCTTGATGGGTTTACGAATCCTTGTGGTGTTTGATATGAAACCATGGCTAAAATAGTGTTGTTTTGAAAACTTTCTTTCTGTACAAGTTTTATGACCAGCATACAAGTGAAAATGGTATGCGAAACTTATTTTGTATCTCTACTTTTGCACTCTAGATCTTGTTATCAAAGTTGTGCTTTGAACTGATCTTTTTGGCAGTATAGAAATCCAAGCTTAGGGGAAACTTGAGTTCTGTTTGATTTTGCTTATGGGTTACAAATTTGGAAGTAGACTTGTGTTGGTACTTTGTGTTTTGATTAAATTTGTGTTCAAGCTTCATTTTGATCAGAACCAATGTTTGGAAAACTTATGCATTGTTGAACTGTTGTTTGGAGTTCGTATTTAGGAACTGTACTTGCATTATTTTTCTAGAGAAGTTTTGAATGTTTGTGTGTGAATCTCAGGTTCGTCATTGTACTCTTATTTAACACTTGAGTGTTATGAGCTTGTATTTGGGTCGATTCATTCGATTCTATTCTAGTATTTTTTATTTGGTTATTCTTTTATTAAATGACTAAGATTATAACTCTTTATTTGAGCGACTACTCACCAAGGAACTCTGGGTGAAAGCTTGTTTGAGTCGTTTAAAATATTGTCGTGATGTGGAACTATAAATGTCTTGCTTAAAGGAACGTGGAACTTCTTTTTATGACTGTAACGACTCCTTTGAAATGGTATTGGCATAGGAATAGAAGGAAGTGTTCTTTCCCCTCTATCTTGAGGAATCCAACATTCTAGGTTGACTATTTTGTTGAAGCTAAGCCACCTTTGTCATCGATTTTGTGAATGTGAGATTTTTGTTTTGAATTATGTTCCTATTAGTTGGGAATTAAGATTGAGACATCTTCTGAAATAAACTTTTTTGGTTCTAACTCTCTCTTCTAATTCATTAAATCAATTTTGGGCCACGGTGGATGGTTGGTTATTACGGTGGACACTAGATCTATACAGGAATGATACCTTCTCCATTCTACTGTTTTGGTGCTTAGTTCTTTGAAACATGAACTATTTACACTTCGTATTAAATGGTGAAGCCTTGTGAGTCTGCAGTCTTGGGTTTGTAGGTAATTCTAAACTTTATCATTTACTGTTTTAGAATGTTATTCTCGACTGATACAGTGAATAAGACCTGGGTTTCTCTTTGAGAAATTTTATATATATATATATATATATATATATATATATATGTATATATATGTATGTATGTATGTATGTATGTATGTATGTATGTATGTATGTATTATTTTGCGATTAGTATATTATTTTGGGTCTGTAATATGCTTTCATCCTAAATTGATTTGAAACTGGAACTTCTTTTGTTCATTAGAAGGAAATGATTTTTTGTTGGTCTTTTCTTTATTAGAGTTACCTTTTCTCTGTCTTGGATAAGCTCATTGTTTGAACTTCTCTGTACTCGATTCCATTTTTAGATGGTGATTTCTTGTGACCTGTTGGTCTACCTTGTTTGAATTATTATTACAATAATGTTGAAATTTAGTAGTTAAGAGAGTTCTTCTAATAAGTGCATGCATACATATGGCTTTGACTATTGTTGACTAGCCTTGCCTAGTTTAAATGGTTAGAAATGGGTTTGTCTCTTATACTCTATATCTTTTGGGATGAACCTGAGTAGAGATTAACTCCTGTTATGGAACTACTTGATTTTGAACATTGATTTTAGATCTTTGATTGATAACATCTAACATGCAAAATTGGAATTAGAATTATAGTTTAATTGTTCTGGTTTTCTATAACTTCTTATATTGTTAAGAAATTTTGTTTAGGATGTATATCTTAATGTTGAATTTACAAGATTTTTATCCAAGAAATGAAAAGGTAATTCATGATTGAATCTGGTCTATTTTTTAGATGTTATAGGTTTGGACATTGTACGTAATGGTTCTTCTTATTCTTTCTTAGGATATAGAAGAATAATACTATAATGAACCATATTGTTTACACTTATTTTGTCTCATAAAGAAGATAAATGTGGTATTCTATTAGGATAGAATTATGAAATAATGGGATGGCAGGATTTATTGTTTGTTTACAAGCCATTTATAGGATTAATAGAACTTTAAGTTCTTAGGCAAATATTGTTTATTATATTCTGCTCTTCTCTTAAAATTTGATCTAGATTTATTAATGTACTTCCTTTCTGTTTGTTATCACTTATGCTGATTGTATGATGTTTTTAATTATCTCATTAAAGCAGTGTTGCTTTAATGACACAATTAGTTGAATGCACTTCGTTTTAATGCTTAGTGCTTATCATGTTGAGTTCATTGAAATGACCTATGTTAGTTATTTTTGCAGATGGACGACATAAGTGGTAAAAGAAGGAAAAAACTTATATGATGCATTGGCTGATATATGTCTAATTCTTAGTAAAGAATTCTGATTCACTCTTTGTTGTATTGTAAAAGAAAATTTGTATACTTTATAGAATGAGGGTTGTTGTTATGAAGTATGCATAAAGTGAATAGTCTTGTAAATTTATAAATTGTAATGATGAGTTGTGAGTTGTGATTTATTTGCATTGGTTGTGTAATTTATCTCGTACCTTTTTAAAGAAGATGAAAGTTCTATCTTGTTGATAGTATTTATCTTATATCATGCTTCTCTTATTATCTTTGATAAGATGGATAAAGGGAATTAGTTGAACATCCCTTATAATGGTGAAACTTGTTGAGTTGTATAATATTATGTGTTTTACCTAAACAATTTAACATAATAATGTGATGCATAATGAACATGCATTAAGAAATATGGGTATTGTGAATGTTTAACTCTAACACTTAATCATGTAGAGGAAGATTCATTCTCTCTCAAATGAATGTAAACCAAAAGGTTTGGAGAGATGATTAATAATCATTAGACTTCATTTTGTATGAAGTTTACTTTAGTTGGATTTATGCGGTTGTTAAACCTTCCTGAAAGCTAAAGTATGTTTTAATGAAACTTATGATATCACTATCATGTTTTGGTTAACTGTTGGATACACCATGAAAATGAACATTAAAAGAAACGATGAATTCAATGAAGTTCTTTAATACTCGATTGATACAAGTATACAATAAGAACTTAAGGAGAGTTGGATTAGGGTTTAGCAGGGTTACTAAAACTAGTGTATTAATCCAAATTAACAATGTATTATCAATCTCTTTGGGGTATGTACATCTCGATGAGGTAGTTTCTATTGGATGTTGGCACATGCCAACTGCAGGGTTGTACTTTTGAGAAGAATTGGGTCTTCTCAAGAATACAACATTGTAGTTGACATGTGGCATCACCCTTTCACATTGATCATCCAGATCTACACACAATAAGAACTTGAACTTAGTTTCATTCTAGGTTAAGTTAGTGGCATATTTAGGATAGGAAGTAGCTTCCAATGGCTCAGGGTACCTTGGCACACTTCCGGTGACTTAAGGTCACCTGAGTATGCCCATTTACCCTAAGTCATTATGAGCATCTTCCTATAATAATTTATGTTTCTAACTAGGGCTAGGGTTAAACCTGGGACAAGTGGACTGGCGGTAGTCAGTTAAGACCAATCATGATAATAGAGGAGTCAGTGGAAGGACATATTCCAAAATGATGAGTATGTCGTCTAGGAATAGAGACATAAACAGTATGTTGTAAAACTTTGGCCAAAGTATCACAAGCTGCTGGTTGCATTGTCCTATTTCACCAAGTTTAAAACAACGTGATATCAGATGAATATTGGTAACAAATATTCATATATGTTCTTTAAACAAATCACTCGGTACCTAGTGTAGGGTAGGAGAACTAGGTATGCAAAGTATATAATATGTATTCAATACTTAAGATAACATAAATAGATTGGTAGATTACCAAGTTATGAAATGAATAGATCGGTGGATCACCAAGTCATTACAATTGCATATGGTTATCTATTTGAATTTGATTAGCATGGAATGTTTGTTCTAAATAATGCTTTATTTAGAACAGAGAACATTATATTTAAACAAAATATTCCCTTGTTTCTAAAGTCATAAATGGGAATGTTACATCTTGGTATTAGAGCTAAAGGTTGCAACTCTTAGACCTATTATGTCCATAATCTGATGAAACTTAAATTTTTTTTGTAACAGAAAATGGTTAGAACAAGAGGAAATGTTACAAATAACCCTCCACCTGAGGAAGGAGCAGCAACTACCCAGAAACTCCATGAGATCCTTGCTGCCCTATTGGACACAAGAGATCATTTGGCTATACTTGAACAACAAGTAATGGGTAATGAGGAGGAAGAAGAAGATGATAAAAATAATCAGCCACCTTCGGGGGACAACGCCAATGCGAGAGTTGATAATAATAATGTTAACATACTTGTTCTGCTTGAGAACAAAAAGGCTAGGCTAGCAACTAAACTCACTAATGATATAAAAAGGATAATTCCACCTAAGTTTGATGTCACCACATTAGGAGATGGAGATGAGAACTGGCTCAGTGAACTAGAGAAATACTTTGCAATAAGTAATTTCTTAGAAGAAACAAAGGTAATATGGGGAGCATATCAGCTTTCTCTCAAAGCATCTTCATGGTGGGACAACCGTAAGGCTGAGTTGAATATTGATGAAGCTAATATCACATGGGATCAATTTAAAGGTTACTTTAGGCAACGATGTCTGCCAAAACTTTACTATGATCAAAAAATGACTGAATTCCAGAACTTAGCTCAAGGAAAGCTAACTGTAATTGAGTACTAGGAACGATTTACAAAACTCCTTAAGTATGTACCTCAGTACCAAACGGATGAGAAGTTCAGGATATAGAAATTCATCAAGGGATTGAATCACATTATAGGGGGAGAGGTGGATGTTCATAGCCCAACCACGATGGAAGGGGTTGTTGAACAATCCATAAGGCAGGAACATAAATTAAAGGTAATTTATGCTCACAAGGAGGAAGTAAGGAAGAAAAATCCTAATTCCTCTTCATCATATCTTGCACCTAAGAAAGGACTATGGAAGAAATTCAGAATGAAAAGTAAGTTTTGATCTGATACTAATAAGAAAAAATCAACAAACAAGTCTGTTGGTAATGCACGAAACAACTTTGCTAAGAACAATAATAATGGACAGAAGCCCTA
The DNA here is from genome assembly GCA_019776745.2 of Taxus chinensis. NCBI lineage: Eukaryota > Viridiplantae > Streptophyta > Pinopsida > Cupressales > Taxaceae > Taxus > Taxus chinensis. Next base: position 654,157,678 of record CM034148.1, read on the forward strand.
TGGGGGTTAGAATGATAACTTTAAGGATGGAAATAAACTTGAGCCTAGCAAGGGACCTATAGGAGGCTGTTATAACTATGGAAAATATCATTATGTGAATCAATGTCCTTTGAAGAAGGATGATCAAAATCAACAACACAAGATACACATTGCAGTAGCTGACAAGCAGGCTGAGAAACAGGCCATGCCCATAGAAGTTTCGAGGTAAGTTATTTGGCTTACCTATAACTATTATTTTTGATATCGGAGCTACTGAATGTTTTATTTCTAGTAAATTAGCATCAAAAATAAAAAGAAAAGATAGAAACATGGACTGTATAGTATGGGAACAATGTTGTTCATATGGTTAGTATGTGTCTTTTTGGAGCAGTCCTTGATTTACCTAACTTTTCCACTGAGGTTGATCTTTATGTTTCACCTTTGGGGTCTTATGATGTAATCATAGGTGTTAATTGGTTAGCAGAACATAAGGATAAAGTGGACTATTTTGAAAAACACATTAGTTGTTTAGATGACCTGCAGAAAACAACAAAGATTCAGGGTGTGAAATGTGAGATTTCTGTTAGAAAAATATCAGCTATGTAACTTAAAAAGGCCAAAAATAAAGGTTGTACCTTATATGCAGTAAAAATTACTGAATCAATAGAAGAGACCAATGATATTATGAAACAATATCCACTGTTATGAGACTTCAGTGATGTATTTCTAGAAGAATTTCCAAGTCTTCCACCCAAAAGGGAGTTTGATTTCACGATTGAGATCAAGCCTGGAACTGAACCTATTTCTAAAGCACTATATCGAATGACTACTACAGAGTTAGTAGAGCTTAAGGCTCAGTTGCATGAAATTTTTTCTAAAGGTTTGATTAGACCAAGTGTTTGACCTTGGGGAGAACCTGTAATTTTTGTGAAGAAGAAGGATGGAACCCTTAGATTATGTATTGATTACAAAATGTTAAACAAAGAAACAATCAAGAATATATACCCACTCCCTAGGATTGATGATTTATTTGATCAGATGCATGGAGCATCAATATATTCTAAAATAGATCTTCGATCTAGATATTATCAATTGTGAATTAAGGATGAGGATATTCATAAAACAACTTTTAGAACAAGGTATGGACATTATGAGTTCACGGTTTTACCTTTTGGATAAATTAATGCACCTGCAACATTTATGAATTTAATGAATAATATATTTCAATAATACTTAGACAAATTTGTGCTAGTATTCTTGGATGACATTCTCATATATTCAAAAAGTATTGAGGAACATCATGAGCATTTGAAGATAGTTTGGGAATATTAAGAAAGAGACGCTTATTTGGTAAGCTATCTAAATGTTCTTTCTATGACATAGAAGTACACTATTTGGGACATGTAATAAGTAAGAATGGAATTGTTGTAGATCCTTTGAAAATTGTAGCTATAACAGAGTGGCCCACACCTAAGAATGTACATGAAATTAGAAGCTTCATGGGACTTGCTGGCTACTATAGGAAATTTGTAAAAGATTTTTCTAAGATAGTTGCACCAATAACTTCCTTACAGAAGAAAGATAAAAAGTTTTTTTGGAGTGAGAAATGTGAAATTGTATTCAAAACCTTGAAGGAACAATTAACTTCAGCACCTATTCTTGCAGTACGAGACCCTAATGGAGATTTTATGGTGGTAACTGATGCATCAAGTGAAGGTCTAGGAGGTATTTTGTTACAAAATAGACATGTCATAGCTTATGAAAGTAGAAAACTTAAGTTACATGAGTTGAATTATGCTCCACATGATTTAGAGCTCGTTTCCATTGTTCATGCACTTCAATTTTGGAGACATTACCTATTTGGTAAACCTTTTGAATTAAAAACTAATCACCTTGGACTGAAGTATATCTTCACCCCACCAAATCTTAATGCAAGACAATGAAGGTGGTTAGAGTTTTTGTCTCAATATGATTTTGACATCATTTATATAAAGGGTAAAGAAAATACAGTGGTTGATGCTCTAAGTCATAGGAAGCACCTTTCTTCTCTTATAATGTTAAGAACTTAATTTAAAGATGAAGTAAAAAGTGTTATGGAATCTGACTCTTACTTTCAGCAAGTAAAAATAGCACTTGTTGTAGATTCAAATGATTTGAGGTATAAAGGTTTTCTCTTTGATAACGAAGGAATCTTACGATTTGAAAACAGAGTCTATGTACCTTCGCTAAATGATTTGAGAAAGAAATTGTTAGTAGAATTTCACAATTCACCTTTTCCTGGACACCCTGGCATTACAAAAATGCTTGCTGATATAAAATAGTAATATTTTTAGAAAGGGAAGAAAAAGGATGTTATAGAATTTGTGACAAATTATCTTGAGTGTCAACATGTTAAAGCGGAACATATGCACCCAGCCAGTTTTTTGTATCCTCAAAGCATACCACAGTACAAGTGGCAAGTAATAAGCATGGATTTTGTACAAGGGTTACCTATGTTAGGAAATAAACATGATGTTATTTTAGTAGTTTTGGATAAACTAACAAAGGTAGCACATTTAATTGTTGGGAATCTGAAGGATGATTCTCCTATTTTGTCTAAAATATTTGTACATGAAAATTTCAGATTACATGGAGTACCTGAATTAATCATTTCAGATAGAGATCCTAGAATGACGTCAATATTTTGGCAAATGCTTAATGTAGCTTTAGGAACAAAGCTGAATTTTAGTTTTGTGTATCATCTAGAAACAGATGGACAGACTGAAAGAGTAAATCAAGTTTTAGAAGATATGTTACAGATGTATTGCATGGATCAACAATATAAGTGGAAAGAGTATCTTCCATTAGTTGAATTCGCATACAATAATACATATCATGCTTCTCTTAAGAGGGCACCTTTTGAAGAATTATACGGAAGAAAATGTAGAACCCCTGTTAGTTGGGACAACATAGAGGATAGAGAGGTAATTGGACCTAAAATTCTTACTAAAATGGAACAACAAGTTAAATTGATTCGTGAAAGCTTGAAAGAAGCAGTAGATAGGCAAAAGAGTTATGTTGACTTAAAGAGGGTTGATATAAAATTTAACTTGGTGAGAAATTCTTTCTTTGGGTCAAACTAAAAAAGAGTTCTATCACTTTTGGTAAGGCTTCCAATTTATCACCTTGTTATGTGGGACCTTTTGAAATAGTTGAAGTAATCAACCCTGTAGCTTATTGTTTAGCATTACCTCCTGCTTTGTCATGAATGCATGATGTTTTCCATATTTCTTTGCTTAAGAAATATGTTTCATATTTATCACATGTGTTAAATTGGAATTACTTGGAGGTCCATGACTTAGGAATAATCATTGTTAAACCCATATGAGTGCTTGAAACTCACTAGTTACATTTGAGAAATCGTGAGATAAGTCAATGCAAGGTCCAATGGGACCAGTTTAATCAAGAGAGTGAAACTTGGGAAAACCTTGAGGATATGAAATCTTCTTTTCCATATCTATTTGAACAGGATTGATTTTATTGACTGATAAAAAAAATTGAGATTTTATCTTTATAATAAAATAAGTAAGTCAGCTTGGGTAGATATTTATTTATTTTGAATAAACAACTATGTAATGTTGATTTCTAGAACTTAATAATGTTGATATGCTTTTTGACATATGGTAAGAAAAGTGAATAAGTTGATTTTCCTTGATGCAAACTGTTAAAAAAGAGAGGAGATAATCATCAGGATGATGATTCTTCTTAGGAGGGAAGCATGTAAGACCCTCAACAACTGATAAATTCCCTTTTTGCATTCGAGTGTTGAGATGTGATTTTCTCGATAAAGATGTGTTCTTTTGACTGTTGAAGATCATGCTTGATAAGGATAAATATTTTCTGTTCTTTAAAATCATTAGACTAAAATTACATGGTTATCAAGAATTCATTTTCACTTTGGAAAGATGAGCTGTAATCTGGATTTAAGAGTTACAGACTTATTTCTTCTTCTGACTCATCCTTGGATCAATTTCAATGATCCAAGGAATGTTTCAAATCCTCTTCATAGACTAAATGATAAATTGACATTCAATATTTTAAGGGACATAGAAGACTGAACTTTGTATGATACTAATTCTTGGTCTTATTTGAACGTGTTTTCGTTTAGTTGTATGTTTGTGCTCGGATTTTGGTGATTGATCTTGGTAGGAATATAAGGACTTAAGAAAAATTCAATTCATAAAGGATGAATATGGAGTCCTAAAACCTAAGAATTATCCTAACAATATCCTAAGCTAGGTAAGAGTACCTATGTTCTAGCTACGTTTACTTATTTGAATTTTGTTCTAACCTAAGCCTCTTATTCTATTTGTTGGGTTGGAAACCTAACCTAAGCATTGTGCTAAATGAATAAGGGAAGGGGTTACTAAAGTAATACTAGGCTACTTTAACTAATACCTAATACTAAAGGGTTATGAATTGAACCCAACCTAAGGTGGGAATTCTAATGGCAAATGTTTTAAGACCTATGTTGGTCATTGCTAAACTAACCTAAGTTATATTTGAATCCATCCTAAACTATTAAAGGGAACCTAAGGGGTCACATGACACAAGGGTGGTTCCAAATGCTAGTAGACTTAGTCGAGGCATATGTAGAAGCCCTAGTAAAAGATGGAATTGTATTTTTTTGTGGAATTGGCATTTTCTAGATTTAGGAGGTGGTGGCAAGGAAAGATAAGCAGGAATTGTGGATTGAATGGCATTTATAGCATTAATGAGCCTCAGTATTTGTGTGAAAATTGTCTTGGAAACTTAGGAGGTGGGTTTGTAAGAAGTTATTTGGTTTTGCATGCATGGCAGATTTTTCTCTACATGGAGCTAAGTGGTTCTTCGAATGAGCAGTTTGACCTTCACTTCAAAGCTATTTTTGGTTTCTTATCCCTATTTTTGATCGAAGGAAAGTATATGAGGTGTAGGAGGAAAATATGTTTGGTTGTTGATCTTTCGTGGAGGAAAAAACGAGTTGGAAGCTCGGCTGGAAGTCTCCTTTGATTTGTTGGAAGCACTATCAGGCATGATAGGCTCTAACTATTAAAATTCTTTGTGTTCTTTTAAATGATTCATTAGAACAACTCTGCTCTCATGAGATTCATGTTTTCATGTCTATCTGGTTATTTTTATTGAAGGGTTTACAAATCCTTGTGGTGTTTGATATGAAACCATGGCTAAAATAGTGTTGTTTTGAAAACTTTCTTTCTGTACAAGTTTTATGACCAGCATGCAAGTGAAAATGGTATGTGAAACTTGTTCTGTATCTCTACTTTTTCACTCTAGATCTTTTTATCGAAGTTTTTGTGCTTTAAACTGATCTTTGTGGTAGTATAGAAATATGAGCTTAGGGGAAACTTGAGTTCTATTTGATTTTTCTTCTAGGTTGGGAATTTGGATGTAGACTTGTGTTGGTACTTTGAGTTTTGATTAAATTTGTGTTGGAGCTTCATTTTGATTGGAACTAGTGTTTGGAAAACTTATGCATTGCTAAACTATTGGTTGGAGTTCGTATTTTGGAACTGTACTTGCATTATTTTGCTATAGAAGTTATGAACATTTGTTTTTGAAGCTCGGTTTTGTCACTGTACTCCTATTCAACACTTGAGTGTTATGAGCTTGTATTTGGGTCGATTCATTCGATTCTGTTATGGTATTTTTTATTTGGTTATTCTTTTATTAAATGACTAAGATTATAACTCTTTATTTGAGTGACTACTCACGAGGGAACTGGGTGAAAGCTTGTTTGAGTCATTTAAAATCTCATCAAGATTTAGAACTATAAATGTCTTGCATAAAGGAACGTGGAACTTCTATTTATGACTGTAATGACTCCTTTGAAATGGTATTGGCATAAAAATAGAAGGAAGTGTTCTTTCCCCTCTGTCTTGAGGAATCCTACATTCTGGGTTGACTGTTTTGTTGAAGCTAAGCCACCTCTGTCATGATTTTGTGGATGTGAGAGTTTTGTTTTGAATTCTATTCCTATTGCTTGGGAATTAAGATTGAGACATCTTATGACTTAAACGTTTTTCATTCTTACTCTCTCTTCTAATTCTTTAAATAAATTTTGGGCCATGGTGGATGGTTGAGTTATTACAGTGGACACTAGATCTATACAGGAATGATACTTTCTCCGTTATGCTATTTTGGTGCTTAGTTCTTTGAAACATGAACTATGTATGCTTCGTATTAAATGGTGATGCCTTGTGAGTCTACAGTCTTGAGTTCGTAGGTAATTCTAAACTTTATCATTCACTATTTTGGAATATTATTCTTGATTAATACAGTGAATAAGACCTTGGTTTCTATTTGAGAAAGAAAATATATATATGTATTACTCTTTTGTGATTAGTATATTGTTTTGGGTTTGCAATACGTTTTCTTCCTAAATTGGTTTGAAACTATAACTTCTTTTGTTCATTAGAAGGAAATGATTTATTGTTGGTCTTTTCCTTATTAGAGTTACCTTTTCTCCATCTTGGATAAGCTCATTGTTTGAACTTCTCTGTACTCGATTCCATTTTGATATGGTGATTTCTTGTGACCTATTGGTCTACCTTGTTCAAATTATTGTTGCAATAATGTAAAAAGTTAGTAGTTAAGAGGGTTATGCTAATAAGTGAATGCATACATATGGGTTTGAATGTTGTTGACTAGCCTTGCCTAGTTTAAATGGTTAGGAGTAGGTTTGTCTCTTGTACTCTATATCTTTTGGGATGAACCTGAGTAGAGATTAACTCTTTATGGAACTACTTGATTTTGAACATTGATTTCAGATATTTGATTGATAACTTATTAGATGTAGAATTGGAATTGGAATTACAATTTGATTGTTTTGGTTTTCTATACCTTTTTGTATTGTTAAGAAATTATGTTTAGGATGTATATCTTAATGTTGAATTTACAATATTGTTATCCAGGAAAGGAACAGGTAATTCATGATTGAATTTGGTTTGTTTTTCAGATGTTATAGGTTTGGACATGGTACATAATGGTTTTTCTTCTTCTTGCTTAGGATATAGAAGAGTAATCCTAGAATGAACCATGTTGTTTACACTTCTTTTGTCTCATAAAGAAGATAAATGTGGTTTTCTATTAGGATAGAATTATGAAATAATGGGATGGCATGATTTATTGTTTGTTTACAAGCCATTAATAGGATTAATAGAACTTTAAGGTTTTAAGCAGATATTGTTTATTATATTCTACTCTTCTCTTTAAAGTTGATCTAGATTTATTATTGTACTTCCTTTCTGTTTGTTATCACTTATACTGATTGCATGATGTTTTAATTATCTCAGTAAAGAAGTGTTGCTTTAATGAATCAATTAGTGGAATGCACTTCATTTTAATGCTTAGTGTTTATCATGCTTAGTTCATTGAACTGACCCGTGCTATCTATTTTTGCACATGGATGATGTAAGTGGTAAAAGAAGGAAAAAAATTATATGATGCTTTGGCTGATATATGTCTAATTCTTAGTAAAGAATTCTAATTCATTCCTTGTTGTATTATGAAAGAAAATTTGTATATGTTATAGAATGAGAGTTGTTGTTATGCAGTATGCCTATAGTGCATAGTCCTTTAAATTTATAAATTGTAATGATGAGTTGCAATTTGTGATTTATTTGCATTGGTTGTGTAATTTATCTCGTACCTTTTTAAATAAGATGAAAGTTCTATCTTTTTGATAGTCTTTATCTTATATCATGCCTATCTTGTTATCTTTGAGAAGATGGATAAAGGGAATTAGTTCAATTTCCCTTATAATGGTGCAACTTGTTGAGTTGTATAATATGATGTGTTTTACCTAAACAATTTAACATAATAATGTGATGCATAATGAACATGCATTAAGAAATATGGATATTGTGAATGTTTAACTCTAACACTTAATCATGTAGAGGAAGATTCATTCTCTCTCAAATGAATGTAAACCAAAAGGTTTGAAGAGATGATTAATAATAATTAGACTTCATTTTGTATGAAGTATACTTTAGTTGGATTTATGCGGTTGTTAAACCTTCCTAAAAGTTAAAGTACATTTTAATGAAACTTATGATATCACTGTCTTGTTTTGGTTAACTACTGGATACACCATGAAAACAAACATTAAAAAAACCATGAGTTCAACGAAGTTCTTTAATACTCGATTGATACAAGTATACAATAAGAACTTAAGGAGAGTTGGATTAGGTTTTAGTAGGGTTACTAAAACTAGTGTATTAATCCAAATTAACAATGTATTAACAATTTGCTTGGGGTATGTACATTTCGATGAGGTTGTTTCTGTAGAATGTTGGCACATGCTAACTGTAGGGCTATACTTTTGAGAACACTTGGGTCTTCTCGAGAATATAGGGTTGTAGTTAGCATGTGTCATCACCCTTCCGCATTGATCATCCAGATCTACACACAATAAGAACCTCAACTTAGTTTCTCTCTAGGTCAAGTTAGTGGCATATTTAGAATAGGAAGTAGCTTCCAATGGCTCAAAATACCTTGGCAAACCCAGTTGACTTAAGGTCAACTGAGTACGCCCATTTACCCTAAGTCATTGTGAGTGTCTTTCTATAATAATTTATGTTTCTAACTAGGGCTAGGGTTAAAACTTGGGACAAGTGGACTGATGGTAGTCAGTAAGACCAATCATGATAATAGAGGAGTGAGGTGAAGGACGTATTCCAAAATGACGAGTATGTCATCTAGGAATAGAGACATAAATAGTATGTTGTAAAACTTTGGCCAAAGTATCACAAGTTGCTAGTTGCATTGTTTTATTTCACCAAGTTTAAAACAACGTGATATCAGATGAATATTGGTAACAAATATTCAGATATGTTCTTTAAACATATCACTCAGTAACTAGTGTAGGGTAGGAAAACCAGGTATACAAAGTATACAATATGTATTCAATACTTAAGATAACATAAATAGATCGGTAGATTACCGAGTTATGAAATGGATAGATCGGTGGATCACCGAGTCATTACAGTTGCATATGGTTATCTATTTGAATTCAATTGGCATGGAATTTTTGTTCTAAATAATGCTTTATTTAGAACAGAGAACATTATATTTACAAAAAAAAATCCCCTTGTTTCTAAAGTCTTAAATGGGAATGTTACACTTTTTTTATTTATGGAAACATGCTATGAATAAGTTTATGGTGAGGTGTCTAGGTGAGGTGTCCATCAATTTAATTAAAGTAATTAAATTAATAATGGGGTGAGGATGGGTATTAATTTAATTGTAAATAATAAAATTAATATTAATGTGGGGTATAAGGGTCATGGTTAGGTGAATGTGTTTATGTTAGTTATTTGATAGGGGACCAAGGGGAGTTTGACCCAATTTTGGTGTCTACATTTTCCCCCTTTTTTCACGTAGCTTATGTTGGTAAGTGACATTGAAAAATATAATAAATGGTTGTTTCGAGTGTAAGTGAAGGTGGTGTTGCCCCAAGCATCAGTGAAGGTAACTCCCTGTAGAAACCAAATTTGTGTCTTACAACCCCTTGTGACCCGCATCTCATCTCGCAATCTAACCTCATCACCTAAACCTTACACAATTATTTATTAATTACCTTATAATTGATAAATCCACACCACCTTACCCGCCACCTCACTTTGCCACCTCATCATGACCTAGCCCTAACCCTAAACTAACCTAATTAAGACCCATGGCTTGGTCTAGACTCACATCCATAACTAATGCCTCCTTACTCACACCAAAAACCGACCTTCTAGTCACTTGACCAAGCCCGCAACTGATCTCTCGGGAGAAAAGCAGGGAAGGTGGGCTATTTTACTAAAAAATAGCCTACTTTTTCCTTACCGATGCCGGTTCCTACTCGACCGCCGTCGGTTACGTAACCGCCATCGGTTCCCTGTAAATAGGCTCCCCAAACCAAAACAACAGATCGGAATTTCATTTTTGGAGATCAGTCAAAGGATTTCTGGATCAACAGAGAGCATTGCGAGCGAGGAATAGAGTCCAGATCTTCACTTGACAGAGTAGAGATGGGTGGAAATACCAAAAGTGTTTACAACCAAGGAGATCAACTTGCATCTTTGTCAAAACCAGTAAGTCACATCTTGCATGTCCTCTGTTATAACATTTCTTATGCTCTATGAATTTCAGTCCTCCTAAATCCGTCTCTGAATCTACTACCCAATGTGTCATTGCATCTAACCGTTATTCTTTGGCTTCTAATCATCCCGTTTCCTAATATCATCCATAAACCAGCCTTACAAAACACCATAGCTACTAAGAAGATCCTAGAACCCACCGGTATCGGTTATCAGTAACTGGCATCGTTTACCAGCAACTGGTATTGGTTACCCTGACTATAACCAGAAACCAGCCTTCTCCTACTAGTTTCAACCAAGTAATCTAATTGATATTTTGTAGTCTTTTGTGTTAATTCATATTAGCAGGGGAACTGACCACCTTCGAAAGGAAGTTTTATATTTCCTGGGCCCAAGGCAGTTTCCTCATTTATTGTTTAATCAAATCTTGTGGTCTTGTGTTCTTATTTGCAGGTAGTCCTTCCAAGACAAAAAGGAGTTTCTCGCAATCAGCCTGATCTTTCTCTACGGTACGCGCACACCATCTCGACATTCTACAGGTATTCCTCCTAACCCTAACCTTATCTGTTTCTAAAAGGAACGAGTCATTCTGAGTGAAACATTTTGGCACGCCCGGTGGGAGCCATTTTGGGTTTCTTTCTCTTGCTTATTTTCATTTTAGGAAGCATACTTGTTGTTGCTGCTTTTGTTATATACTTCGTAAAGAATTTGTCTTGCTTTCCTAGTTTCGCATTAGTGAAAGTCATCTCTCTTGCTTCATCGAACATAATTTTCGATTTGGGTTTTAAAACACATGCATTGCATTCCTGCTTGTTGTTCTTCAATTCTAGTGAACATAGATTAAGTAACAGGTCGTACACGTGGGGGTGATATCCACGGTATTGATAGGAAATTAACCCTAGTTTCACTGCACAACACATACCGAATCACTTCACAATTAACACAACAGCTCAAACATCCCCCCTTTTCCGCGGTATTCCTCCACCCGATTGATGGTAACCTTATAAGCCAAAACAAACTTGACATTTCCCCTAGGTCTTGTTGTTTAGGATTCTAACATCATCTTACGTCTAAAGGCATAAGCCCACGATAATTAAAATTAACCCTAGGATTAGTCTCTGGATTTGCGTGTGCATCTTGCTTGTTTTCAAATTTTGTTTTCTCTGTCATACTTTGTCTTCTGTGACCAATAAGTTGATAAATATACTCAACATTGCTAAAAATCAAATTAGCAGCCTTTTATATGTTCTTATCCTAGACTTTTGACACCGGCATCGGTTAGCCGACCGATGTCATCTGCTCTCTGACCGACAGTGGTTATTAAATCGATATCGGTTACTGTCTTCATCAGTCCCTGACAAACCAGTAACCTGCCAAACTCATCATTCTGAGGTTGTTTTTGTTCTTGATAGATTGAAACTTTCCTATGTGTTCTTGTCCATGGTTGTCATCACTCGGAAGCAAGCCGCCGCCATGGTTTCACATGCCTACTCTGTGTCTTTGCCTGAATCACCCCCTTCACATTCTATAGGGAACCCTACGGAAACCAGTGAGATCCCCCAAATTCCTGTAGGAGACAAGGACTTTGCCAAATTTCTGGATGCTAATCCCAACGTTGTACAATACTATTTGTCTCATGCCCCTGACCGTACGCCTGATGGTCAGCTCCTTGTTGGCATGCCTATTAGTATAGCTACTCATTTAGCTCCCACTCCTCCTAATAACATTGCCTTACTTCCTGCATCTCTAGCCCCGTCTCCCAATCCGACGGCTTCAGAGGTTCATACGACCCCGATTAGCTTTCCTTTGGTTAATCTTAGACCCCACGTATCGTTACCACCAACTGCCCCTACCTCATCTCTCTTTCAGACCACTCCATTCATGACTTACTCTCTGCCACCTATTCACACGAGCTTTCCTTCTCAAGCTCCACCTACCTTTTCATTCCCATACACGTATCCAGTAACCTCAACACCTTATATGGGACATCCCTATTCTGTTGCTCCAACATACTCATCCTCCATACCTTATCAACACTTAGCCCCACCATTGTCCAGCGGAAGCCCTTGGTCCAACTTGCCTCCGTTTACCACAACCACACCATCATCTCATCCAACCACAGATTTCATCAAACAAATGATGGACAAAATGCAAAATCTGGAGGCTTCGGTTTCGGGAAGTCATAGCACCTTGACATACGAACAAGTTTGTCGGGAGCCCATTCACCCTTCTGTCCCCCTTCATTCATATCCTCCTCAATGGGAGTTGCCGAAATTTACTCGTTTTAATAGTAAAGAGGATCCTCAACAACACTTGCGATCATTTAGACATGCTTGTTATTTGATTGCCCATGATGACGCCTTGTTACTCCGCACCTTCCCCATGTCCTTATCAGAACCTGCCTTGGAGTGGTACAGTGCTTTAACCCAGCACTCGATCTTCTCTTTTAACCAACTAGCCCAATCTTTCTTGGATCATTTCTCCATTAACATTGCCAAGAAAGTATCTATCACCGACCTTTATGTCATCCGACAATTCGAAGATGAATCTATCGCAGATTTTGTTGGACGATGGCGGGGCCTTATCAACCAACTTACGTATGCCTTGCCTCAAACCGAACTTATCGAACTGTTTACGCGGGCCTGCGCTAAGCACATCTCCCCCACCCTCCAAATTCAAACTTTCCATACATTCGACGAGGCCTTTACTATGGCCCGAAAATTAGAAATTCGAGCCTTAGAAGAGGAGAAATTGTGGTTGCGTAACAAAAACCCCAATTTCCGAACTCCAGATTCTACCAACAAGCCAAACACCACCACTCCTCACGCGTCCACTTCTTCTAAATCAAAGGGAGCTGTCCACGCGGTGATGGTCAAATCCCAACCACCGTCCAATACTCCGCCGAAAACCACCTATAAGTATAAATCAGAACCGATCAACTACACTCCCTTGGGAGAAACATATGGTGTGATATTGGAAAAATTGCTCAAAGCAGGAGCCATTACCTTACCTCCTATTAAACCTCATTCCGGGTTTGATTCCACTCGCGCCATACCTTCTTGGTACAAAGAAAATGACTTCTGTAACTTCCATCGCGTGAAGGGACACAGTCATGAGAACTGCAAGATGTTGAAAAACATAGTGCAGGAAATGGTTGATGCGGGGGATATAACCCTTGATAATCCTAACGCCCCTACTAACCGAAATCTGAAAATTTTCAACAAGCCATTCCCGAATCACTCGTCCAACAGTAACGTAAACCAAGATATCTTAGCCGAGGAGAGTGTTCATGAGATCCATGCAGTCTTCGATTCTCAGCCAAAAGCCTCTATTGAAAAAATTTTGAATGAAGCCTCTCCACCAACACAGGAGTCTGAACCTCCTTCACCACCATCATGCCAAAGTGAAATCATTCCTTTACCCATAAAAGCGTTAACTGCCCGGACTTCTCTTCTCATCGACGAGTCTTCTTACACCACATCCCTACAAGACTATGAGCGGATGTTATCTAATTTATCTATTTCCCAAACGTCCCCTTCTACCGCTCTTGCTGCACAAGAGGAAGGCTCGCCACTCCTTTTGACATCCTTAGACGAGAAATCTCTTACACTGACATCACCACATTCTTTAAACATGACAGATCTCCTCAAACATGCCCTCCTACCTATTAGTCCCTCATCACCTAAATCTTTTCAACGATCGGTTGACCTCTTAACATCTATTGATACAGTGCCTCATCTACCTCCTGTGTCACACCCACAGTGGACTGGAATCACAACCCATCGTTCTTCTGTACAAAAATTACAAATCACACCTGGAGACTGGCATTCCACAGAAGATAGACAGGCCCTATGGGAACGTTTGAGTACCCCTTTTTCTACTCAAATGCAAATGACTGATCCTGATGTCTCCACCATATACCCGAAGTGTTTACAGAAGCTTAAAATGCCCCTGTTCTCACCTTCAACCCCCTCACCTCTACCAAATGCCCCGTCCACTTCTATCAACTTAACCAGATCTTCCCCTACGCTTGGGACCTCACCAATGCCCAATCTAACGCACCTACCTAAGCGACTCGATCTATCCAAAAATAAATCTGTCCCGCCACCTAGGAGACAAACTCAATCCATGCCCCTATCACAATCAAAACCATCATCGTCATACCTACCTTCCATATTGGGACCCCATCCCTCTACCTTACATCAATATATCATACCTCCTGCGTTTTCTTCAAAACAACCTACGCCTTCCGCACCCATACAGAAATTCCAAGGTATAGCAACACCGTCACTCCACGTATCTTGTCCACCTATCAACCCTAAATAAATTCCATCATCAAAAGATTTGTTTTCGGTCACTCCTATTTCCCCGTGGTTGTTTTCTGATACCACATCATCTGTGGCCTCATCATCCAACATAGCTTCTGTGCCAAAGAAATCACGTTTAGTGAAAACCACGTATCAACACCCCTCGGCTAAACCACCACCCGTGCGAACCAACCATGCCCAAACATTACCAAAACCCACACCACCAATACCCTCATCCTCTTCCGATTTTGACCCACTCAAAGGATCTTACGCCAAAATCCTTGCTATGTTGGTGGAGAATGCGACCATTTCCCTACCTCCACTTAGACCTTATGACCCGTCTAAACCTCGACCTGCAGGTTATGATGAGTCTAAAATCTGCGCCTATCACCGCACACCAGGACATGATGTGGAGGGATGTAAAGCTCTAAAAACCATCCTTTGTCAGTCACCTCTCCCGGATAGAAAGATTAAGAAAGACAACTTACGAATGGAGAGACCTTTAGTTTCCATTCCCTCTCCTATACCATCTGTCCCCGCCTCACCAAGATCTATCATTATTACAACCCCACCTCTTGAAGACCATGAGTTATCCCAACCATCTTCCTCATCTCAGGTCTATGAGATTAATATGATTAGTGTCGCTACTCGAGGGCAGAAAAACAATGGGAAAGCAAAAGAAAACACACCTGCGGCATCTCTTTCTCCGTCAAACATCCCGATTGCACCACCACCTAAAGTAGTCATTCGCGGACCCGCCTATCCCGTCTCTAATGGCATTGCCCACCGAAATATGATTAAACAGCTTCACCAATCGCCCGTAAAAATGACACTGTATGATCTCATTCAGACTTCTGAATCTCATCGACAAGCTCTCGTTGAGATCCTTCAAGGGATAGAGGTTTTACCTAATGAAACCCTGCCTATCGCCTCCATTCTAACACCCAATCACGTTGCTTCTCTCACTAAACAATCCATCTCCCCCACCACTTCTGTCTCTGTACAACAAGCCACTGCAGTTAGTTTCTCGGAAGATGAAATTGTTGACTTTGGTGCAGAAGACCCTGACCCTGCCCTTTTCATCTCTGCTTACATCTGGGATATCCGGGTACGTCGCGTTATGATTGACGGGGGTGCCAGCCTAAACATCATCTCTTCAAAAGCCTTCTAACATATGAATATCCCTTCTAGTTGCATGTGTGCCAACCCCATCATGTTGTGGTCATTCAATGATGCTATTACCTCTACCTTAGGCACCGTGATCCTCAACATTCGGGTAGGACCACGTACTTTACCCGAACTCTTCTATGTCTTGGAGGGAGAGTTCCAATATAATATATTGTTGGGTCGTCCTTGGATCCGAGCCATGGGATGCGTTCCCTCAACATTACATAGATGCATAAAATTTGAGTACGAGGGGAAGTCCTACACTGTAAAAGCTGATCCTCCTCCCTTTAAAACCTGTAATATGTTATATCTTCCTAACGATGTGCTTATACCAATCAAAACACCCATACACTCAACCCAACCATCCTCTTCAAATGTACCTCAACCATCCGCCTCAACTACACCTATGCCTTCAACTGATGAAACCACCATCGCAAAAACCACTTCCCTTCCCGCAGCTAACATCCCAACCTCCGACCCCTTAGTAGATGTTTTTCAGTGCCTTACGCTGGGGGAGTACCGCCTATATAACGTTAGTTCTTTCCCTACCCCGCAGGAGTACAGACAATTACATGCACATCCCACTTACGACCATCGCGTGGGGGAGGTAATCTCTTACGGACCACCCCATTGCCGCACTAACCTAACGTGTGGGGGTGTTGACGCATCCTCCATTACCCCTGAACCTCCTCTTGGTGTGGTTCCCTTCCAATCTGATTTTCAATACTTGACAAATCGTCATTTCGCCCTCACCTTTTTGACTCGCTGTGCATGGAAAGGCTTTGGTTTTGGCCTTTACGAACAAGGCCGACATACACTCATTCCCGTGACTACCCATAAACATAATGATCGCAGTGGTCTCAGTTTTCCTGAAACACCTACACAGGAGACACCCCCTGTCAGCTGTATCCTGGAAGAAGAAGACGTCACCCCTACCAAACCATCATCACCCACTTTGCCATCATCACCCACAGAATCTATAGACCCTGAATCCATCCCTCCTAATTTTTTTTTTCATAAATGCCATCTTCATAGGTCCTCTCACTTATCAACGCGATAATGAGGACCCATCTTCTCTTCCCCTTCTGTATCCAGACATGATCGAAGAGGATTCACCTTCGATTAATGTTGTTGAGTGCCAGGATGATGACTCCATCCTCACTTACCTTGGGGCGAATGACTCCTATCTTCAACGCGCCTTACCATCTGAAACTCAAACCATGTTGAATGAGTCTACTATTGAAATCAACATCCACACGGAGGAGGATCCTCACATTGTGAAGATCAGACAATCCCTTAACACATCAGAACAAGCTGCCTTTACTACCTTTCTCCGTACCCACAACCAAGCTTTCGCTTGGTCCTACGCGGACATGCCAGGAATTGATCCTACCATTTCCGTCCATAACATCACCCTAAACCCCGATTCTAAACCAGTCAAACAGAAATTGAGAAAAATGCATCCACGCATTACTCTCTTGGTCAAAGAGGAGCTCCAACGACTCCTTTCTATTTCCTTCATCTTGCTTATTGACTATCCTCAATGGATTTCTAACATCGTACCTGTCACTAAAGCGACAGGGGGACTTCGGATATGCACAGATTTCCAGGATCTTAACCTCGTTTTCCCTAAGGATGACTTCCCCTTACCTAGCATTGACCAAATTGTTGATCTAACTGCAGGTCATGAGATGCTCTCTCTCATGGATGGCTTTTTAGGATACAACCAAATTTTGGTTGCCCCTGCCGATCAACACAAAACTACCTTCATAACTCCTTGGGGAACCTTCTGTTATCGTGTCATGCCATTTGGCCTTAAGAATGCTGGTGCTACCTATCAGCGGGCTATGACCTACATTTTTCATGACATTATGCACACTATCCTTGAAGATTATGTCGACGATCTTCTCGGCAAGTCTAAACATCGTAGTGAACATCTTGATGTTTTAACCATTATTTTTGATCGCCTGTTACAATATTTTGTCCGCCTTCAACCAAAGAAATGTGTCTTTGGTGTTCTTTCGGGAAAACTTCTTGGCTTTATCGTCTCTTTGCGTGGCATTGAGGTCGATCCATCTAAAGTCAAATCTATCCTAGAAATGCCCCCACCCAAAAATCTCAAACAATTGTGTAGTTTACAAGGTAAGCTCCAATCTATCCGACGTTTCATCTCCCAACTCTTGGATCGGTGTCAACCTTTTCATCACCTTCTTAAAAAGGACATTTCCTTTCAATGGAGTGAGGAGTGTCACCAAGCCTTCGAAGCTCTCAAATCCTATCTCTTGTAGCCACCCGTGCTTATCCCACCCCAAGACGACCACCCTTTCTACCTTTACCTTTCCGCCACCGACCACGCTGTGGGAGCCATGCTTGCACATCGTGACTCTGAGAATCGCGAACAGGCCGTTTATTATATAAGTCATACCCTTGTGGATTATGAGACTAGGTATAAACATGTAGAAAAATTGTGCCTTGCCCTATCATTTGTAGCCACCAAACTCCGACATTACCTCCTGAATCACAAAACTTTTGTCATCACCAACATAGACCCCATTCATTATATGTACGCCAAACCGCATCTGAACCAACGCATTTCCAGATGGCTCATGCTTCTCGCTGACCTCGACCTTGAGTTTTTCTACCAGAAGTCAATCAAAGGACAAACTCTTGCAGACCAACTTGCGGAGGCCCCTTTACCTGGGGAACAATTTACCAATTTTACCTTACCCGATGAACTCATCGCTACTCTTTCCCTCACAGAGGAGTCGTATCCAATGACCCTCTTCTTCGATGGATCTAAATGCCAGTGCGGCGGAGGAGCCGACGTTTTTCTCATTCCTCTCGACACTCAACCTATGCCTCTTTCATTCCGGCTTGATTTCCCTTGCACTAATAATACAGCAGAATACGAGGCCCTTGTTCTGGGTCTCTAAGTTGCGTTACACTTAGGCATCAAATCTATCAACATTTTTGGTGACTCTCAATTGGTAGTCAATCAAGTTATGGGCGTCTACCAATGAAAAAATGAGGAACTTCAAAAATACAAACACTACGTGGATTCACTTCTAGCCTTATTTACTCACTATTCTATACAAACCATTCCACGCTCCACTAGCAAATTTGCGGACACTATGGCTTGCTTAGCCTCGCAAATTCCCGCTGCACCAACTGACTCTGAATTATTCGTCGTGGTCCAACAACTTTTTGTCCCATCCTATTCAACCCTGGTAGTTTGTATGATAAATATTATGTCTACTAGTTCGCAGGATACCTGGTACCACCAATTTCACGACTACCTTACAATCTCTGTCCTCCCACTTGACCTTACTAGTAACGGCAAACGTGCTTTTCTTAAAAGTGCTTCACGTTATGTTGTCATGGGGGGACTCCTCTATAAACGTGGCTTTTATGGCATCCTCCTTCGCTGTCTAACTGGCGCGGAGGCCACTCATACCATCCAACAGGTCCATGATGGTATTTGTGGTGGACATTTTAGCGGCCTTGCCATGGCCAAACGAATCCTTCGCCTTGGTTATTATTGGCCTACTCTCAATAACGACTGCTACGAATATGTTAAGCATTGTGTTATGTGTCAGCAACATGCCAACCTTCCACATACTCCTAGCCACCCGCTCCAGGTCGCTCGAGATCTTTGGCCCTTCTCACAATGGGGTTTAGACCTTATTGGTGAGATTCACCCGACCTCTTCACAACGTCACCGTTGGATAATCACAGCAACCGAATATTACAAAAAATGGGTGGAGGTTATTCCACTCATTTCAATCAAAAAAGAAAAAATTGTCGAATTCATTAACCATCACATTATCTGTCGTTTTGGTATTCCTCATCGCCTAATAACAGATAATGGTAAATCTTTTAAAAACAAGTTGTTACAAGACCTTTGCGACAACTTTGGTATCAAACTTAGCTTCTCATCACCCTACTATCCACAAGCCAATGGACAAGCCGAGTCCTCTAATAAAACACTAACCAAAATCCTCATGAAAGTTGTTAATGAATCTGGAAGAAATTGGCACGATCACATCCCCTTTGCCCTTTGGGCTTATCGCACTAGTATTCGTACCTCCACTAATGCCACACCTTTTTCTTTGGTATACGGTACCGAGGCTGTTTTGCCTCTCGAAATACAAATACCCTCCCTTAGAATATCTCTTCAGGGTATTCTCACCAACGATGATTTCCGCCAAGAGCGGTTAGCCCAATTGGAGCTTCTTGATGAACGCCGTCTTACAGCTCTTGATCACCTTCAAATCTATCAAAAACGCATTAAACGTGCTTATGATAAGTGACTTCATGAGTGTACCTTTAAGGTTGGTGATCTTGTCCTCAAAGAGAATCAACATGTCACTAAACTAGAAAAGAACAAATGTGGAAAATTTGCTCCCAATTGGATTGGGCCTTATATAATCACTCACACCTATGGATCAGGCACTTATCGTTTAGCTTCCCTTAATGGTAAACCTGAGCCTGAACCCCTTAATGCCTTGCATCTTCGACCATTCTACTGTTGAAATTAGTGTTATATCACCTCTTATCCGCCTACTGCTCATCCCTTGAGCTCCCATACCACCACATGCACTTGTTTCCTACATCTCGAAATAAAATCAAGCTCACCTCTCACCTCCCCTTAACGATGCCTTCCCCTTTTTAGTCTAGTCCATGATTTCAACGTATTAAAATAAGCCGTATTCTTATGGGATTTTCTTGAGTCAAACTTCCTACAAACCTAGATGCTTCATGTCACAAGGACATCTAGTTATCTATAGACTGCTCCCTCGAAGGACAGCTATATGTCAAAAACTATTGATGCTATTATATATATAGACTGCTCCCTCGAAGGACAGCTATGCATTTAAATCATATCTGCTACTATAAATAGACTGCTCCCTCGAAGGACAGCTATGCATAGTCAGCCTTTATCAAAAGCTTCTCACATCGATCAGCTTCGTGAAGACCTCAAGAATAATACAATCAATATCCCTTGTAGACTTCCCGCATCGATCAGTCTACATTCAATAAAATAAAAGCCTCATTCAAAAGAACTTTTGAGTCATGGACTTGTCTATTTAGGGTAGGTTCTCTTCCGTCAGAACACTCACTTTGTAATAAGTTCTCCGTACCTCAGCTATATCACCCACCTCACCTCACCATTTGTTTCAACTCAAGGGACGTAATGTACGCTTGATATATTGTGATCACACAACTCTTTTCACCGATTGACTTCTCATCTATGCACGGTACCTAGGGCTCCAAGCTCGTTCTACATTGTGTGGTTTGTTTAGCTCTTTTCACCTACGGAGCACTCTTTCTGCTTTACCTCGCATCTAGGATTGTGTGTTGACCTTAATCAGGACATGGTTCCCTTCTACTTAGGTAGGCTAACTTTCGCTTCCCTTATACCTTTTACAACATCACCAATTCATTACCAACATCATCAACCTTACCTTTACCAATCTTAATATTTTTACCAACCAACCAATTACCTAAACCGTACCACATTGCCTAAATTCACTTCTCCTTGGTCCTAAGGGAGAACTACATCGGTCTGAGGCCCCTCCTTGCTTTGTGCAATGGGCTATGTAGGTAGCACTTCGGAGACATGGGGTCTCCCAATGTTAGCTCGACCATCCCCTACCATAACCTATCATGTGTGGTAAATATAAATATTTTTGTGTATTTCTATTTCATCACATTCCTCTTTATCCTTTTTCAAAAACACCGAAAATCAAAACACAAACATTCTTATTTTTATCGTAACTCAAATCAACATACATATTCAGCTTTATTTAGATGTTAAACAAATACATCTTCTCTATCATCGACACACAGGTCGGCATCCTTATTTATTCTTATACCTTACTAACATTTACTCAGACCCTCATGCCTCATCCTGAACTAGGTGATGATCGTGATCGTCGACCCCTCTCGCCGGGCCTCTCTGTCCTCAAAGGTACCACGGCTATTGGTACCGCCCACTGATCTGCCAATCTCTCCTGTAACATATGAATACGCCCTCTCGCATGGAGGACTCCAGCCTCTAGTCTCCCCGCCCGTGACTCCGCCACCGTTAACAATCCTCTTGTCTCATTCACCTGCGTTTAGAGCTGCTGAACTAAACGTTGCAGATGATCCCTCTCTGCTGTAATCACAGCTATGTCAGGACAATCACGTATACCTCGCAGCTCCGCTATCCACCATAATCTATAGGCCTCTGTCGTTCCTGCGTCCATTACCCTGCGATCGGCTGCTACCTCTTCAGGACCTTCTGGAGGTGTTGGCTGGGGAGGTGAGAGTACTGCCTCTGCGTCGATCCTCATATATGGTCTATAAGCCAGGGGTATATCCTGCATAAATCCAAATTGTCGCCGCACGCGATCTATAGGAATCCTCTCATATTCACCTGGCCTGTGCCCCGCGATCCACCTCATCCGCTCTACACCCCTTAACTCCTCAGCTATGCTCTCTGTTACCATATAGTTACCGTAAGGCCTCCAACAGATGTCCGCAACCGTCACCCTCTCCCATACCTGCCTGTAATACTCAATGTCACCCGCCACGACCTGAGATCTTGCCTCTTGTTCTGTCTGGACCCATCGTCTGAATCCCAACCTCTGTACTCCGGTCTCTCCTGCCTGGAGGGATTGGCCTATTGGTCGTACACAAACAATGTGCTCATAGGCCCAATAGTGTAATAAGTATGAACAATCCAACGTCGTCCTGTGATTTTGCCTACAAGCCCATAAACCCCTGTATAGCTCCGCCAAATATCCAGGTGCCCATGCAAACGTAACGTTCCTTTCTACCATCTCCCAGATAACACACATCAATGCCTTTGGAAATCTTCCTCCTTCTGCCCTCGGTAATGCATAATACCCTACCGCTATCATTAATATCACTGCTAACCTTGTCTCCTCAGGGTGTGCTGCATACATTACCCCATACGTAAAGGATAAACCTCGCTGTGTCAAATCTCGTGCGTATGGACCAAATATTGCTGTTATCACTCCCCGTGCCACGCTAGGTAGTACCTGCTATACTGGTTCTCCTGTAATAGGGAGTCTCAAAATACGAAAGACATCTTCCAATGTTATTGTCATTTCACCTGTTGGCAGATAGAAGGTATTTGTCTCGGGATTCCATCTCTCAATCAACACCTGTAACATACCATGGTTATGTGCGATTCGTGAATAATAACGGATTCCACTTAACCCCAAACGATTTATCAATGTCCATTCCACTGGTGTTACATCCGCTCGGATTCGTGACAACAGCGCGGGCACACTATCATTCATCCTCAACCCTGCCTCTGCCTGCATACACCAAAACAATAAACAACCATTCAATCCGTCAGGGTTTTTCAAACATTCTGGAAATTCCTCCAGTAACCGGTATCGGTTATACATAACCGGTATCGGTTCCGTAACCGATACCGGTTACCTCTAACCACTACCGGTCACTGTCAATTACATACATCTTGCCTAAAACAACCACCTACGACAATAAATTGATCGTTTATTCCGTTCTATATACACAGACATACCCAAAACCCCGAATTACCTACCCCATAACACTCACCTCATCTATACCCCTAGCTATCATGTTGTCTTTCTCATATCTACTTACCTATTTTCCTCTAGCTCATTCCCAAAACATGCAGTAGTTAAATCACAAACAAGCTAATACCTCTTGGGTTGCAGCAGCTTAAGGTGGCCCTTGTCTTCCCTCTTGTCCCTGCCTGCTGGATGCTTCTCCTCGTTCTGCCATGATCACCACCCTTTTTCAACTTTGTCTTTCTGCCTTCTGAATCTCAGATCACATTCACTTTCCTTGTCTCTTTTCTCCTTATCACTCAAATTTCTCATGCAAATACCTGTCTTAGTCATCAAAAAGCATCACGTTCACGTATTTAACCTCTTGCATGGCTCTAAAATTAAAACTTAAGCTGCCACCCTAGCTTTTCTATTTTTAGAAAAGCTCATACCTAAATAACCGGTATCGGTTACTTAACCGATATCGGTCTATTAGCTACCGATATCGGTTCCTTAACCGATATCGGTTACACACCTATCTTTTCTCGAACAACGTTCTTTTCTTCATTTCTCACCTAAATTTCTGTCGCGCCCGCCCCTTTTCCTGCATAAACAACACAATTTACCACATTTGTTCATCCACCACACATAGCATTACAATTTCATTAACATCATTTATTTTATACAAATACACAAACCATCAACTACGGATATCAAGAAACTATCAATCTATACATCATTTGGATCCAACTCATCAGTTACATATATCACAATGTCACAAAACCACCAATTCATCACATAACCTGACATTCATATATACATACAAAAAAAACAAAAACATCAGCATCATCCATCTATCAACATGTCAATTAAACTCATCACACATTCTATATATTACCAGCCATTAACCAAATATTTAAACACATTTTGAACACTGCATGTGGATCAAAACATCGTCTCTATATATATATATATATATATATATATATATATATATATATATATATATATATATATATATATATACAAGTTTTCAAAAAATACAATGTGCCCTACATCGGGGCCTCTGTGATCTCATCATACAACAAAGCTGGCACGCAGGCCACAATAACTATCAAAAAATCTCGACTCAGCTCGCAGGCCGGTCCCTCGTATCAAAAATAGCTATATACTCGGCTCGCAGACCGGTATCCACTATACAACCCCTACTCGGCTCACAGGCCGGTATACAATAAATGAATGAATGAATACATGAATAATACATAGGCACGCAGGCCTCTATCAATACACCCGGTTCGCAGACCAGTGCCCATCTCTAAAATACAACAACCATGTTTGGGATCTCTCAGCTCTCCCCACCGCCCTCGGCACCTCTCCCCGCTGGTCCCTGTGGTGCCTCTCGCCTCCTGCCCATCACGGACACGCCAGCTATGGCTGCACCACCCTGAGATCTCTGGCTGTGAGAGGTCTCTGCCCTATGCGCTGCATAAGCCTGATACTCGACTCCGGTACCATCAAGAATATCCTGATAATATCGGGCCTCTGCTCTAACCTCCATATAGCGCTCTCGAGCCACTGACAGAGCTGGGGCTGGTCCCCTAGCACCTACAACCAATGCCCCCTGAGCCTGTGCTGGTGCTGCTAGTGGTACCTGTGGCTGCGGTGGTGCCGGTACCTGTGCTGCTGCCTGTACCTACACCTGTGGCTGTGGTGCTGGTGGTGGTGCTACCTGTGCCTGTGCCTGATCCTGGGCTAGCTGCCCCTGTAAGACACCTATCTGTGCCTGTGCCGCAGCTAGCTGCCCCTGTAAGAGCTGCACCTGACCCCTGAGCTGATCTCTCTCTCCTATAACTGCAGCCAAGTCTGGCTGTGCAGGCGGTACTATCCTGGCTGCTCTCTGCCCAGCCCACCACACCCTGTATGCTCCCGTGCACCTAGCATCATCTACACCCTCACCTGCTGACCTCTCCGCTACCCAATCTAGATCCAAAGGCTGTGGTGCAGGCAGTGGGGCCTCTACATCATCCCTCCTGTACTGAGGGAAGGGCGGTGGCTCATCCTGTCGCAGCCCCATTTGCCTGCGTACCCTCTCCAGGGGTATCCGCTCGTACTCTCCTGGCCTCCGTCCTGCTATCCAGAATGTGTACTGGATTAGGCGCAACTGTAAGCGGGCTCCTCTGCGAGGGTGGTGACCTCTGTAGGGTCTCCATATAATGTCTACTGCTGTAAGGCCCTCTAGCAAATGTCTATAGTATGCCACATCCCGACCTGCAACAACTGCTCGTGGCTGGCCCACGACCCCCAACCACCTCTGAAAGCCATATCGGTATATGACCTGTGACCCTGGCTGCTGGGGTAACCCTACTGGCCTAATACATACGATGTGCTCGTATGCCCAACAATGCAACAAAAATGTAGAGCAAATACCGAATCGCCTCCTCCGGCGATAGCCCCATAGCTCCCTGTACAATTACACCAGATATACTGGTGCCCAGGCGTAACAGGTGCGCTCCTCCACCATCTTAAGCAGTACCCCCATTAATGCTCGTGGGAAGCGGCCTCCCTCTGAGTCCGGGAGGGTGAAGCAGGTGATCCCAACCATCATCAACATAGCCAGTCGTGTCTCGTGTCGATGCGCATGGTACATGTCACCGTACCCGATACTCGTGCTATGGTAGGTCAATAGCGTGGCTGCATCCCCAAAAACCTGCAGTATGATGTCCATGGCAGTCTCTGAATCTACCTGGAAGACTGCCTCTCCCTCGATAGGTAACCGAAGGATGCGATACACATCCTCCAATGTGACGGTCATCTCCCCAGTCGGGAGATGGAACACATTGGTCGCCGGATCCCATCTCTCGATGAGGGCGACCATCAAGCTGTGATCTCTCTCTATCGCTCTATACCTCTGGACTCCACCGAATCCCACCTCGCGCATGATGGCCCAATGAGCCACAGATACGTGTGGTCTCATCTACACCAATAGCGGGGGCATCCTATCCTGCATCGTCAACTGCTGACGTGCCTGAAAAAACCAACCCACATCCTTAGACCTACTCTTTATTACAACATCTACTTTATCATCTACACACCCTTATTTATCCCCCCGACCATACCCCGACTCTCTACCACCCCCCCTCTAGCAACCTACCACCCTAAAAACCCAAAACCATCCCACCCAAAACCAACAAAAACAAAACCCAAACAAAACACATAAAACCCAACCCTACATCAAACCCTTCTCCCACCTCCACCTCAAACCCAACCCAAAAACCCAAAACCCAACCCTACACCAAACCCTTCTCCACCCCTAACCCAACACCCACACCGACCCACAACCTAACCCAAACACCCACAACCCAACCCTACATCAAACCCTTCTCCACCCGTAACCCAACCCAAACCCTACATCAAACCCACCCCAACCCCCACACGAACCCACCCCAACCCACACCCACCCACCCACCACCCAACCCAAAAACCCAAAACAACCAACCCACCCACACAACCCACAAACCAAAAGCCACCGACACCGGCCGATACATGACCGACGCCGGTCACCAACAACACTCCCTTTCCCTAGAATTTTGCGACCGATGCCAGTCGCTTAGTGACCGACATCGGTCACTGTCTTCTCCCAAAGCCGAACCCCCGCGCGGCCCCCAAAACACATTTTTCACTTTTTTCTACCCATTTACCCACCCAAACACCCTCAAATTCTACCCTCCTAGCCGCCTTAGCATATTTTACCTATCTACCCTCTCCCTTTTTCAAATTACGTCCATCTACTCCTAATTTCCTACCAAATACAAATCCCTTCCCAAACCCCGAATGTAGCCTAATAACCATTTAAATGCACAAATTCAAGAGTTTTGAACCTACCCGAACGATGACACGTCGTGGTGGTGGGATGGGTGGTAGCGGTCCAGCTGGTCCAGCCCCTCCAGATCCTCCTGCCTGTGCCATGGCTCCAATCCTGATCTGCTGGGTCCCCGGCCAATCAATTGTTGCCTCCTCCTTAATCGGGCCCACTATCAACTCTCTCCGCCAATACAATAGCTCCACCTCACTCAATCAAGCCTCTAATCTCAACTCTCCATGTCAGACAAGTCGATTTGGTTTGCAAATAACAAAAGTGACAATGACAAGCCATATTTTTCTTTTTATAGGTTTTTCGCCTTTCACCGATATCGGTTTCTTTTTTGCCCTAAGGAACCGGTATTGGTCCGCTTAACCGATATCGGTCATTCAGAATCGACATTGGTTCTCTACCCAACTTTCACCCCATTCTTTGCCCTTATTTACTCCTTGCCTCTTTTTCACCAATATCGCCTCTATCCACCTTTGTTGCACACCATTTGTTCACTTGTCCGGCCTGACCTAAGGCCTCAACCTACCTATTCGGCCTAACCCAAGGCCTCGCCCTACCCATTTTTTCCTGACCCAAAGCCTCGCCCTACCCATTTGGCCCAACCCAAGGCCTCGCCCTACCAATTTGGTCTGACCTACGGCCTCAACCTACCTATTTCGGCCCGCCCTAAGGCCTCAACCTACCTATTCGGCCCGGCCTACCTATTCGGCCCGACCCAAGGCCTTAACCTACCTATTCGGCCCGACCTAAGGCCTCAACCTACCTATTCGACCCGACCCAAGGCCTCGCCCTACCCATTTGGCCCAACCCAAGGCCTCGCCCTACCATTTGGCCCGACTCAAGGCCTCGCCCTACCAATTTGGCCTGACCCAAGGCCTCAACCTACCAATTGGCCCGACCCAAGGCCTCGCCCTCACTATTTGGCCTGACCCAAGGCCTCCCTTTACCCTTCTGGCCCGACCCAAGGCCTCAACCTACCTATTCGGCCCAACCCAAGGCCTCAACCTACCTATTCGGCCCCGACCGAAGGCCTCAACCTACCTATTCGACCCGACCCAAGGCCTCGCCCTACCCGTTATCGCCTGACCCAAGGCCTCGCCCTACCCATTTGGCCCGACCCAAGGCCTCGCCCTACCAATTTGGCCCAACCCAAGGCCTCAACCTACCAATTGGCCCGACCCAAGGCCTCCCTTTACCCTTCTGGCCCGACCCAAGGCCGCAACCCAATCAACTTGGCCCGACCCACGGCCGCACCACTTCCATCCCTTACCCAAAATCAACACCATACACTTTTATCCACCCATCCAGTAGTTTCTTTGTTCAATCGAGCTCACCTGTTCGTGTTTTAGCATGATTAGGGTCCTTGACTTGATCTGTCGACCAACTTTTCCCAGACCTAGACCGTGACGTTTATCTCAACCAAACCAACCTTTTGGTACTAGCCGAACATGCCTAAACGTTCCTGTACCTTACCTGTTATATACCCTGGGGCTACTTCCTATGCCTTGGATACCAGGATTATATCACCCTTGTTTGGATAAACTATCGACCTTTGCCTCTGCACTACTGGTTTTTCTCGTCAACTCACGTACCCTAGTCGTACTATGGCATTTCAATATGCGTCTGCTTCCTTGAACCTACCCCACCATCTTACCATCCCCTCTACCCCATTTACCCGTTATCAACCCTATCCCTGATTTCTCGTTCACTCAATCTGTGATAGATTTGAAGGGGATTACCTATACCCTTAACAGGAGTAACCACTTCATATTATTGTCCGTGCAGCTTTACAAAACAAGCTACATGACAATAAGGGGCTAATGTAGACACCAAATTTGTGTCTTACAACCCCTTGTGACCCGCATCTCATCTCGCAATCTAACCTCATCACCTAAACCTTACACAATTATTTATTAATTACCTTATAATTGATAAATCCACACCACCTTACCCGCCACCTCACTTTGCCACCTCGTCATGACCTAGCCCTAACCCTAAACTAACCTAATTAAGACCCATGACTTGGTCTAGACTCACATCCATAACTAATGCCTCCTTACTCGCACCCAAAACCGACCTTCTAGTCACTTGACCAAGTCCGCAACTGATCTCTCGGGAGAAAAGCAGGGAAGGTGGGCTATTTTACTAAAAATAGCCTACTTTTTCCTTACCGATGCCAGTTCCTACTCGACCGCCGTCGGTTACGTAACCGCCATCGGTTCCCTGTAAATGGGCTCCCCAAACCAAAACAACGGATCAGAATTTCATTTTTGGAGATCAGTCAAAGGATTTCTGGATCAACAGAGAGCATTGCGAGCGAGGTATAGAGTCCAGATCTTCACTTGACAGAGCAGAGACGGGTGGAAATACCAGAAGTGTTTACAACCAAGGAGATCAACTTGCATCTTTGTCAAAACCAGTAAGTCACATCTTGCATGTCCTCTGTTATAACATTTCTTATGCTCTGTGAATTTCAGTCCTCCTAAATCCGTCTCTGAATCTACTACCCAACGTGTCATTGCATCTAACCGTTATTCTTTGGCTTCTAATCATCCCGTTTCCTAATATCATCCATAAACCAGCCTTACAAAACACCATAGCTACTAAGAAGATCCTAGAACCCACCGGTATCGGTTATCAGTAACCGGCATCGGTTACCAGCAACTGGTATCGGTTACCCTGACTATAACCAGAAACCAGCCTTCTCCT
This sequence comes from Taxus chinensis, assembly GCA_019776745.2. NCBI lineage: Eukaryota > Viridiplantae > Streptophyta > Pinopsida > Cupressales > Taxaceae > Taxus > Taxus chinensis. The sequence goes on from CM034148.1 coordinate 654,187,382, forward strand.
ACTAGTTTCAACCAAGTAATCTAATTGATATTTTGCAGTCTTTTGTGTTAATTCATATTAGCAGGGGAACTAACCACCTTCGAAAGGAAGTTTTATATTTCCTGGGCCCAAGGTAGTTTCCTCATTTATTGTTTAATCAAATCTTGTGGTCTTGTGTTCTTATTTGTAGGTAGTCCTTCCAAGACAAAAAGGAGTTCCTCGCAATCAGCCTGATCTTTCTCTACGGTACGCGCACACCATCTCGACATTCTTCAAGTATTTCTCCTAACCCTAACCTTATCTATTTCTAAAAGGAACGAGTCATTCCGAGTGAAACACTCCCCTCAAAGTAGGAATTGGTGAGGTGAGAGACAAAATCAGTGAATTGTTTAATAAAATGAGGAGGTGGGAAAATGAAGATCATTGAGTGCATTGGGTAAAGGTAAAAGGTCAAATTGGGTAAATAGGTAAATGGGCTAGGGTAGAAGGTAGTGGCAGTTAAACGTATGCACATGTTGGAAATTACGGCATGGTACCAGGTTGAAAATATTTCAAACTCTACATCATCTAAGGTCAATAGGTCTATCCAAAGAGGGTTAAATTGATTATTGTATCCGAGGTACCGAATATGGTAAGCAAACATAATAGAGGTCAGGTGCAAGAATGGTTAGGTATGTTTCGGTACAACAAAGGTCAGCTAAGGATAAATAACACAACAATATGAAATATAAGGATGGTAGGCCGAACAACACAGGTAACCACGTCACAAGGTATAATGAGCACAGAAGGTCAAAAGTCACAAAAAGTGGTGAAATACAAGGTATATAGGTAACGACATGGGTAAGGCCAAGGTATTGGTAAAATAACAACTCCTAAGATGTAACAAAGACAATGTAGGGGTAGGTTATGTTTGTGGGTATAGTTCAAGGAGTGTCCGAGATGATAAAAAAAGGGACATGGGCATGAATGGTTACAAGGAAAAGGAATTTTAGCAATACCAAACAGTGATAAGGGTGGACCAATGTTAGTTATAGGGTGACCGATGTTAGTTGGCTAGGGCACAAATAGGACCAACATTGGTCAGGCCGAGGTGTGTTTATAAAACCAAAAATTTTATATTTTTCGGAATCATTGTTGTATTGTACTATGGGAGAAAATTATAGAGTTTCTTGACTTTTGGCACATTTCAAGAGGAATGTGCATGAGGGACTATACTTGGATGAGGTGGAGAGATCCAGTTGGTGAGAGGAACTAGGTAGACAGGGCCATGAGATTGGGTGGACTGAGTTGATTGGTGGAGAGATTTGAGGTAGATCTCAGCATGGAAGAGGTGGGAGAAGGTTCGGGTGGGCCACCAGCACATTGGCCAGTTGTGCCACCATGCAGATGATGCCAATATGAGGTAAGATTCGATCTCATTGTTTATTGGTTAGGTGATTTTGTTGGAAAAATGTGGGTGTGGGTAGAACTAGGTTTTGGGGAGAGAATTAAATTTAAATTTGGAATAAAATGTGTAAAAGAGGAAGGGTACGAAGAGATATATAGGTTAAAAAGGGGTGGGGATGAATTTAGGTGATTTTGGGGTAGGAATGGGTGGGGTAGTTAGGTAGAAATGGTAATTTTTTAAGGAAATAAGGTAGGGTTTCATGGATTATCACCACAAAAGTGACCGATGTTGGTCAAGGGTTAGCCGACATCGGTGAGTAGAAGTTGGCATCAGTAACTGATAGGGTGACCAATACCAATTTTTGGAGACTGGTGCTGGCTAAGAAGAACTGATGCCAATTGGCTTTGAGAGAAGAATGGTCTAGGAGATGGGTAAGGGTGGGTCGGTGACATAGGAAGGTATTGTTTGAATGAAAATAAGTAGGGTAATAGTTATAGGTTGGGGGGTCAATGGTGAATGTGGGTATGGTAAAGGTTTAATAATGTTATGGTTTATTGGATGTAGGCAAGGGACCTAGTTACAAATGTGGTATAGGGTACCTCCATTATTACTACAAGTGTGGGGAGACATGACTGATGAGGAGTGAAGACACATGACCGACATGGGTTGTATTGGTATTCGATGTTATAAGTGTATAGTGCATGATTTGAGTTTTATGGTTACTCTCATTGATAGATGGGATTATGTGACCAACACGTTCCATCTTTTGATAGGTGAGTCATAGTCACCTTATAAGATGTGTACTAGATCCTAAGATTAGTGATAGTGGGAGCGTAGGTGTACTCCATTTCATCAAAGCCCTCCGAGCAACTGATGTTGAATGTTTTTGGACAAGGGTATGGACGAGTTTATATTCCATAATGCTAACATGAGTTATGGAGATATGTACTAGGCCCATCCTAAGGAGATGATGCTACTAGTTCTGATGATGGACGTAATGTGTTATTTTACACTGCCAGATGTAAAGGGTGGGAGATTCCCATGGGAATTGATGGGAGTTATTCATGATATGATGGAGGATAAGACTTTGTTTGCATGGGCACTAGCCTACTTGGTGCATTTATGCAGGGAGCTATGGGCCTACAGGATACTACGAAGGTTCAGTATGTGTTGCACTTTCCTACCTCACTATTGGTCCTATAATAACATTGTATGTGTGCAACCAATTGGTGTTCCCCAAATGGATGCATTTGAGACAGGTATGGTCTGGGTCAGTTATAGGCATTAGGTGCCAGTTGGTGGTGTGCGCCATGGGGCTAGGGCTACACATGATGTGCCTCACTAAAGGTGGATGTTGGAGGGGTTGTATGGAGTAGACATTATCTAGAGGTTGTATGTGGTATATCCATCATACAGTTGCATGGCCACATATTTAGATGAGCTACAGCTGCTCAGGTGGATAGAGGGGTGTTGTGTTAGGGAGCACGAGAGGATACTAGTAGATAGAGTCTAGCGGCAGTTTAGGCTTCCTTGAGATGTACCACCACCATTCCCTCAGTATAGGAGAGACAATGTGGAGAGGCATATGCCTCTACCATAGCCGACAGTGATGACAGGGCATGAGGAGTAGCTGGTGGACCGACAACTAGATGATGTTGGTTGCACAGATGCATATAAATGGTGGTAGGTAGCCCAACTACGAGCAGCACCACCCAGACTAGGGTAGTCAGACATGGCTACCCTCATAGTCAAAAGAGACACATTACAGGGATAGGTGGCTGCATTATAGGCCTAGATTATTGGTTTATAGGGGAAGCTGACGGGGTCATAGGAAGAGGTGGCTACGTTACATGCACAAGTTACATGGCTGCAGGGCCAGTTGGCCATTACACAGGCACAAATTGTCACCCTACAGGCCAAGGTATAGACACATGCACCTACACAGGCTCAGGGATAGGGTCCCTATGTATAGGTATAGGCATAGGGACATTGTCCCTTATTACAGGTAGCAGCAGGACGGGGGTCCTAGGAGACTGGTATAGGGATTGAGACCTCTCTGCATACCATACTGATGGCTAGGTTTAGGGATTCCCTAGGTGAGGCAACATATTATTAGAACCACTTGATGGCCGAAGGGATAAACATACCATCTTATGCTAAGTATAGAGAATAATAGGCTTTGAGTGAGAGGACCCAGTCCTGCACTCATAGTGTAGAGAGTACAGCGGGCCAATGAGCCCTGAGATAGGGTCAGGGTGAGGCTACCAGTGTAAAGAGGCCAACTGTAGGTGAGGGGCCATCAGAGGTTAGACCAAGGCCTATGATGGGTGGGGAGATGCTAGTAGGATGCCACACAGGAGTAGCGGAGGAGGAGGAGACAAGTGAGATAGGCATGGAGGATATCTGACGGGGAGATTCTTGATAGTTGTGTGTACCTCCATATGTTTTTTGTATTATGAGATATACCATCCTGCGTACCGAAGAGATCGAGGATGTACATGATATTTTTTGATATTTTTGATCATATACCGACTTATGTTCCGAAGATGGGGAGGACGTACATGAGATTTTTTGAGTTACATTCATTTGTATCTTTGTACATATGTACGGATACAAAGACTTTAAGATTTATAAATGATGATATTTATAGTATGAATGGTGTATTTGTGTTGTAAAATTTTCACTTTTTATATGTATGTAGGTGGGAACTAAGTTGATTAGGAATGATGGAGCCAGGTCAGTCTAGGCATGATGGAGTTAGGTCGGTTTAGGCATGATGGAGTCCGGTCAGTTTAGGCATGATAGAGTCAAGTCGGTTTAGGTATAATGGATTCGGTTTGTTATAGGCATCATGGAGTCAGGTTGGTTTAGGCATGATGGAGTCAAGTCAGTTAAGGCATGATGGAGTTAGGTCAGCTTAGGCATGATGGATTTAGGTCATTTTAGGCATGATGGATTCAGGTTGGTTTAGGCATGATGGAGTCAGGTCAGTTTAGGCATGTTGGATTCAAGTCAATTTAGGCATAGTAGAGTTAGATTTATTTAAGTTTGATCTACCATCCAAGTTGTTGGTAATGTGAGAGACAAATGGTGATGTATATGTAGGTTATGGTGTAAATTTCCAAATATGTGCTATAATGGAAATGTGAAAATGATAAATGAATGATTTGATGATGTGGTAAAAATTTGTATTAAGTGTTGCATTTTTGGTTTGATTTTTAGTTATTGATATAGAATGGAAACTAACTAAGGTAGAATGTGAATAGGAAAGTGAAAGGGGGAATTAGTTAGGGTAAAGAGTGGCCAAGCTAACCTCCAAGGGTCCCATGCCCTTGAAGTGCTACCTACATAACCTCGACAAAAAAGGGACCTCAAGCCGATGTAGTTGTCCCATAAGCTAGGGAATATTATGATGAAGTAGAGGAATGGGTTGGTAGGTGTTAGGAATGGTTGAATGTAGGTCATAGGCATAGTTGAGTTGTTTTAAATATAGGTGTCAATGATCTGCTCTTGTATAGGATAATCAATAAGTAATGAAGAATACGAATGGTAAGAAGTGGTAATAGAGCTTCTTAATTGATAAGAACCCCTAATGAGTTGACCATATACAAGATGGGCTTATGAATGTAAGACCCTAAAGGCATTTCATAATGGACCATTATAAGGGAGAAGAAAGACACATAATCACAAAATGTCGCAGTTGTTGAAAGTACCTTGAGTAAAGAGGAAATTAGGATGAAAAGGAAATGAGGTGAGAATGGGTGGTTAAGCATAACTTAGTGTGCAACAACATATTTTTCTTAGCAAGAAACCTAGGATCAAAAATAGGCAAGTCCATGATGAAAATTTTATCTTTTTCATTATTTTTCATTTTTTGTGTACTTTTTAATAGACTTATCAATGCGGGAAGTCTATATGGGATGGGTATAGTATCTCCTTGAGGTCTTCGCGAAGGTGATTGATTTGGGAAGATTCTACTAATTTTTATGGTATTTTTGAAATGACTTTATATAGCTGTCCTTCAAGGGAGAAGTCTATTTATAGCCATGGAAATAGAGTGAAGATATGTCCCTTTTGAGGGAGTCATATTTTGCTAGAATTTTGACTCAAGGAGTTACATCCATTTTTGTTTTTGGATGTTTAAGTCATGGAAAAGACTATAGAGGAAGAGTAGGCTCTTGTTTGGAAGACAAAACCATAGCACATAGAGGTTATTTATGAAAGATGTGGTTTTGAGTGATAAACGACCATAGGATTCCACCTTGAAGAAGATGGAAAGTATCGATGAGAATCATGCTATGAGTAGAGCCGTGGTACTCACATTGAAGATATGTCTAAAAGGTGATGGGTAATCACATGATTTTTTTTTAGTCGTTGATCCTCAGAATGGGTAATATGGAAGGTGAACAATGCTCAAGGGACAAGAGATCAATTGACATAAAGTGATATAGGACTAAATGTCAACAACAAAATGGATAAAGATGTAAGGCGTTGAGAGGCTCAGGTTTGGGCTTACCTTCAATTTAAGACAAATGATAAGCACATGATCCATAGGTATGGGTAATGATATAGGGTCCAAGCCAATTAGGAGAAAATTTTCCCCGCTTACTTTTCTCTTATTTGGTTATATGTTGATTTTCTTTTAGGCTAAGATCGCTAACTTGAAAGTTTCATTCGTGAACATGTTTGTCATAGGCACATTTGATACATTTTTGGTATCTTTGGAGATGGTCAAAAGCATTGAGATGACGTTCATCTAATAACTCAAGCTTCTCTAAACGATCTTCACGAAATTTATCGTCGTTGAGAATGTCTTGTAGTGAGATGTAGAGAGATAGAATCTAGACATCGAGAGGTAAAACAACCTCGGTACCATAGACTAGAGATAAAGGTGTGGTAGCAGTTGAAGTGTGAATACTAGTGTGATAATCCCATAAGGTGAAAGGAATGTTCCTATGCCAATCCTTCCCAGTATTGTTGACTACTTTCATAAGAATTTTGTTCAAGGTTTTATTGGTCAATTTAGCTTAGCCATTGGTTTGTGGGTAATAAGGTGATGAGAAACTAAGTTGGATGCCAAAAGCATCACATAGCTTACGTAGGGTTTTATTTTTTAATTTCTTTCCGTTATCAATGATGAGGCAATGAGGAACACCAAAGCAACAAATGATGTGATGGTTGATGAATTCACATATTTTCTAGGTTTTTGTAGAAATGAGGAGAATGGCCTCTACCCATTTAGTGTAATATTCAATAGCAATTATGATCCATTGGTGGCATTGTGAAGATTGAGGATTTATCTCGCCAATAAGATCCAAACCCCATTGAGAGAAAGGCCAAAGGTCTTGTGCGACTTGCAAGGCATGACTAGCTGCATGATGGAGATTAGCATGTTGTTGGTATTTCACACAATGCTTGACATAGTCACAAAAATCATAGGTTAGGGTTGGCCAATAATATCCAAGTTGAAGAATGTGATTTGTGATAGCTAAACCACTAAAGTGACCTCTGTAAATTCCATCATGAACTTCCTTAATGGTGTAGGGAATTTTAGAACTTGTAAGGCATCATAAGAGAATACCGTCGAAGCCAAACTTATAAAGAAGACCACCCATGATGACATAATGAGAGACACTTTTTAGAAAGGCTCGTTGTCCATTACAAGATAGATCAGTGGGTAGAATGGAAAGGGAAATATAGTCTACACATTTCTTATACAAAAGGTCATGTCAGCCAGGTGCAATGGTTCCAATGGAGTAGACCTCATGAGGTAAATAAGGGGGTGATTATAACCTTTGTATTGTGACAAATATTTTAGAGTTAATGGTAAAATTAGGTATCTGAGAAGCTAAGAAAGCCATTGTATCCACAAATTTATTGGTAAAGCATGGGGTGGTTTTAAGTTTGTAACAGTCAAAGGTGGTAAAAATTATATCTATGTTGTGCTTATACTTTTGAAGTATCTCATTACGACACTAGTATATACCATTTCCTTGGTTTACGACCAGTTGATAATCACCAAAGATATGGATGGAATTAACATCTAAGGCATAAGCATCCTGGAGGCCCAATATGAGTGCTTCGTATTTGGAAATATTGTTTGTATAATCAAAATCAAGTTTGAAAGAAAAAGGCATAGATTCACCATCAAGAGGAATGAGGATGACACCAAACCCACCTCCATGCTGACATTTGGAGCCATCGACAAAGAGTGTCATTTGGTAAGCAGGTTCTTCTAAAGAGAGAGTAGTTATGGATTCATTTGGGAAATCAAAGTTAGAGAGTTGATTCTCAGAAAGAGGCACGTCATCTAGTTGGTCGGTGATAGCTTGGCCCTTGATGAAATTTTGATGTATTAATTCAAGGTCGAGGTCGAAAAGAAGCATAAGCCAATGTGTGGCACATTGATCTTGATAGGGTTTTGCATACATATAGTGTAAGGTGTTAGTATTAGTAATAATAAAGGTTTTGTGGTTGAGTAGGTAATGGCAGAGTTTGGTGGTGATGAAAACTAAAGATAAGTAGAGTTTTTCGGCATTGGTAAATCTAGTTTTGTATTCTAGAAGGGTATGGCTTATGTAATAAACTAATTTCTCTCAGTTTTGGTCATCGCTATAAGTGACCATGGCACCTAAAGAATGGGAAGTGGTAGAAATATATAGGTAAAAGGGGTGGTCATCTTTAGGAGGAATGAGCATTGGTGGTTGAAGGAGGTATTTTTTAAGGCTTCAAAGGTTTTATGGCATTCATCATCCCATTTGAATGAAACTTATTTCTTGAGAATATGATGAAATGGTTAACAACGGTTGGAAAGCTGCGAGTTAAAATGAAAAATGGATTGCAACTTTCCTTGTAGGCTTTAAATTTGATGGAGATTAGTAGGTAGAGGCATTTCCAGAATAACCTTGACTTTAGCAAAATTGAATTCTATACCATGTAAAGAAAAGATGAAACCCAAAAGTTTTCTTGAAAGTATCACAAAAATGCACTTCTTTGGTTGAAGATGAACATAATACTTAATGAGGCGGTCAAAGATGACCTTAAGGATGGTCAGGTGTTCAGTTCGATGTTTGGATTTGGAAAGAAGATAATCCACATAATCTTCCAATATCCAATGCATGATGTCATGGAAGATGTAAGTCATGGCTCATTTGTATGTAGCGCCGGTGTTTTTGAGGCCAAAAGGCATGAATCGATAGCAGAAGGTCCCCCAAGGGGTGATGAAGGTGGTCTTGTGTTGATCTTCTAGATCCAATAATACTTTATTATAACATGAGAAACCATCCATGAGTAATAGCATTTTCATGTCTAGTGGTGAGCTCAACTATTTGGTCAATGTCTGGTAGGGGAAAATCATCTTTGGGGCAAGATAGGTTGAGGTAATAGAAGTCCATGAAAATGTGGAGTCCCCCTGTCGCCTTTGTGACAAGAACAATGTTAGAAATACATTGGCAATATTCAATGGGTATGATGAAGGAAACTAGGAGAAGGATCTGAAGCTATTCTTTGATCAGAAGAGCAATTCGTGGATGCATTTTTCATAGTTTTTGATTGATGGGCTTGGCATTAGGAATGGTAACGATATTGTGGACCACAATGTTTTGGTCAATACTAGGCATATCAGCATAGGACTAGAAAAAAGCATTGTTATGGTCCCGAAGGAAAGAGGTAAAAGTTTCATGTTCAGTAGCATCTAAAGATTGACCTATCTTTAGAATTTACGGGTCATCCTAAGTGTTAATGTTTATTTCAATGGTCGATTCATTCAACATTGTTTGCTTCACAAAAGGTAATGACTGGTGAGTATAAGAATCTTCCACACCTAGGTAGGTGAGGATGGACTCATCATCCTGACATTTAACGACATTAACAGAAGGTATATTGTCATCGATCATGTCAGGGTAGAGGAATGTGAGAGAAAATGGAGCCTCATCATTGCTTTGATAGGTCATAGGTCACACGAAAATTGTGTTTATGAAAAAAAAAGTTAGGAGGAATAGAGTCAGGATCTATAAACTCTGTGGGTGAAGATGGTGATATGGGTGAATGAGGTGGAGAGGTTTTGTCTTCCTTAATGAGGTTGATGCCAGCTTTCTTGGTAGGTTGTGCATCAAAGCCAATGCCACTACACTCATTGTGTTTACGAGTGGTACATTAGATGACAGTATTGCAACCCTACTCATAAAAACCAAAGACAAAGCCTTTCCATGCACAACATTGAAGGAAAGATTGAGAAAAGTGGTTGTTAGTAAGGGATTGTAAGTCAAATTAAAATGGTTGTGTTTGTGATGGAGGTTTTGTTTTATAAGTGGCAATATGAAGTCCCCAATATGTTAGATTCATGTGAAGGTGGGAGGACCACAAGGAAAAGCCCCACCTATGCAGTAGTCATAACCAGGGTGCTGACGCAGGTTTCCATACTCTTGAAGAGTGAGGAACATGTTGATATTATATAGGTGTTACTCCCCTAGAGTGAGGCATTGAAAAACACCCTCTAAGGGGTTAGTAGTCGATATGTGGGTAGCGAGGATAAAATACTCGCTAGATGATAGGGAAGTAGGTGAGTCATCAGTAGAGGTTTCGGTGGTAGTAGGGATAGTAGGGTTAGATGTGGGAGAGGTGGTCGAAGTCTTGGTGGATGGGCTTGTGGTTGAAGGTGAAGTGGGGTTATAAATAGATTCCTTGAATGGGATAAGTACATTATTGGGCTGGTACATCATGTTACAAGTTTTAAAAGGTGATGGGTTGGTTGAAATGGTGTAATTATGTCCTTTATGTTCAAATTTGAGGTGATAGTGTAATGTCGAAGGGACACAAACCATGAAGTAGATCGAAGGTCAGGCAAGCAAAAAATTATACTAGAACTCCCTTTCTAAGATATAGAAAAGTTCCGGGATAGTGCAGGGACCCACACGGACATGGAGAATAATAGTACCCAGTGTAGAGGTCATGGCGTCATTAAAGGAGCACATCATAAATGGGTTACCATGCATGCAATTGGTAGGTATGCACATTTGGTTATACGCATGGGAGTAGATGATGTAAATACTATCACATCCATCGATCATAATTCATCATATGTGTATCTTATCGATAAATGTGTAGATGAAAGGAGTGGTATCGGGGTCATCAGACTGAAAGGGGGCAATCTCTTCATCTGAAAAGCTAAGGGAGGCTACTTGGTGAGTAGGTGGAGGTGTAGAGGAAGGAAATGACTTAGTGATAGAGGCTACATGATGAGGGGTAATGATGAAGGCTACAGGCATGGGGTCATTTGGTAAAAACTTAATAGATTGAAGGACCTCCATGAGGGCTTGACGATGTGACTGAGAGGTTTGGATGAGTTCATATAAAGATATGTTGAGGGAGGATTCGTGTAATTGTTTTAGCATTGTGTGATGTTTTAACCCATAAGAAATTGGATGTGTGGGACCTTGAATGGTGACTTTGGGTGTGGGTGTAGATGGTATGTTGGGTACAAGGTTGGTTGATGGGATAACTACCTTTTCTTTTCCCTTGTCTTTCGGAGCATGGGTGGTAATATGGACCATGTTAATTTCAAATTTTGGGGGAGGATAAAATAGTTACGGGGGTGGAGATACTTGTCGTTGAGTAGGTAATGGAAGAAGATTTGGGGAGATCGGCAAAGGTGGAATGGGGTCCTCATCTAGAAGATCGTCATTATCGAAATTGTCCTCAAGAGGAAAAATTTGGATAAGAATGACTTTCAAGGCCTTACAATTTTCAACATCACATCCGGACACATGATGATAGACAAAAATCTTGGTTTCATCAAACCCTTTTGGTTTGGGTTTGAAAGGATCATAGGGTCATAGCGGTGGTAATGTGATGATGGATGTCTCTAAGAGATTGGATAAAATATTAGTGTAGAACCCTGCTAATGGATATCAATGGGAGGTGAGTGTGGGTTTGGGTACAGGTGTGGTTGATTGTGGAGGAAGAGGATTTACAGAAGGGGGAGTGGGTTGGTCCACTAGTTTGGTATGGGAGTGGTCTTAGGTCTTACAGGAATCTCTTTAGGTAAAGGTGGGATAGAAGAGTTGGTGATAGAAGGTTTGGCTGGTTTGACTACCTTATCAAAGGGTAGTGGATTCTTAGATTTGTGTTGTAAATTCCCTAGAAAAGGTGACATGGGAGTATGAGATGTAGAGGGAAAATAAGATGGTAGAAGAGGATGGGTTACCCACAGGGGTAACCGAGTTACAGTGGAGGTGGTTTGTAGAGGTTGGGTAGAAGGTGTGAGTGGAAGGGAAGAGAGTGTCATGGGTAATGAATAAGTTATGGAAGGTAGTGGTGGTATGGGTGGTAAGAAGGCCACTAGTGATGGAGGGGGTTGTGTGACTCACTTGGGTCTATCAAAGGGCCATGATGAGAAGGTGAGCTATTGCATTCTCAATTTACTAGTGGAAGATGGTTGGTTGGCTAGGGTTGTGGGTTGAGGTCCTAGGATGGATAGAAGAGGTGAAGGTGACAATGGTGTTATAGGTGAGGTTGGTGTATGAGGCCTAGGAGGTTGGGTCTTCCTTTTAGGGGCTGAAATAAGTTTAGTGTTTTTCTAGGAAGATGTGGCTAAATCTAATTTGATGGGTGGGTAAGGTTCTATGTTGGCATGACACCTAAGGCACTAATGGTTTTAGGTAAGGGAGATGATATAGGCATGGGTAGGTGTTTGGGTATAGGTGTGTGTTAGGTTGTTGGTAGAGGTGTGTGTTGGGTTATGGGAAATGACATGGAATGTGTTCTAATAGCTATGGTTGTGTTGATTTTGGTTGATTGAAACATTTTCAGATAGATCGTGGAGGTGTTGATGAGTGACAACTGCATTTGGGTTGAAGTAGGAAGTAGAAGACATCCCCAAATTAAGGGTCTATCAACAAATTCCAGGTGATTGGCCAAATGTGAAAATGGTACTACTGTAGGTGGGGCTGATGTGGATCGAGTGGAAATTCCTGTAAAATGTGTTTGGGAAATAGGGAAATGGCTAGCTTTAGACTCTGTGGGTAAGAGAGCCAAAATTATATCAACCGGATCTCGGTGGTCCGATGGGGAATGGTATTTCTATAGGATCCTTTATGGGTAGAGGAGATGACATGATAGATGAGGTGGAATCTCCTTGTGATGGTGTAGGGAGTGGACATGTGTCTCCTATGAGTAGGAGAGGTGCTACTAATGACTTCTCAGCAATTTGAAGGGCCAGAGGTGGAGTGCTAATTATGAGTTGTTCAACAGATGAAGGAGAAAATGAAAGGGGTTCCTCTATGGGTGGAGGAGTAGATGAAATAGGTTCCTGTGTAGGTAGGGGATCTCAGGCTAAGATTTCATCTATGGAAGGAATAGGGGGAAATTGGGAAGAAATTGACATGTCATCGAAAATAGCATGGACCTCACGGACATTACTATCATTAGTTGAAGTGTCACCAGTCTGGTTGGAAGATGGGGTGTGATTAGGGAATGGTTTTTTGAAGATATGTAAGTTTTGGTTAGAGGGTGCATTTGGGTTATCCAAAATTAGATCTCCATTGTCCAATATTTCTTTGATGATATTATTAAAGGTGATGCAGTTACCGTTGTTATGACCTTTGACATGATGATAGTTATAAAATTCATGTTCTTTATACCACACGGGTGTGGGGTGATCAAGGTCAAAACAAGTGTGTGGTTTAATAGGTGGAAGGATAATGGCACTAGCCTTAATAACCTTTTCCAAAATAGATGAATAAGGTTCCCCTATTGGGGTATAATTTCGTTGTTCTCGTATAAACTAGAAATATTGGACGGGAGAATGATTAGAAGAAGGCTTGGCTTGGTTTGAGTGGTGAGAGGGTACAACCATGAGAACCATAGCATTGGAAGATCCTTTGGATTTTGAATAGTTTTTATAGGGTTTTGAAGATGAATAAGCATCATTTGATTTGAAGGTGGTGTTCTTGTTATGTAGCTGAATTTTCTTCTCTTTAATAGCATGAATCTCCAATTTTTGTGCCATGGTGAATGCCTCGTCAAAGGTGCGGAAGGTCTGCACCTATAAGGTTGTAAAGATGGGTCTAGCGCAAGCTCAAGTAAAAACCTCTATGAGATCAGTTAGAGGAAATTGAAATCTGAGTTGGTTAATTAGGCTATGCCAACAAGTGATAAAGTCAGTGATTGTCATCATACTGTTGAGTGGAGTAAAGATCAGTCATGGTGACTTTCTTGACAATGTTGATTGAGAAGTGGTCTAAGAAGGCTTGGGCTACTTGATTAAATGAGTAGATGGAATGTCTAGGTAGCCTACTTTACCAGTCTAATGTAGGTCCTATCAGGGACATGGGGAAGGTTTGTAGAAGTAAATCTTCATCATGGTCGATCAGGTAACACCCATGTTTGAAAGACAACAAATGTTTTTGTAGGCCTTCTTTACTATTAAAGCGGTTGAATTTTGGCATTTCCCAATGTACAGGGTATGGGAAAATAGGAATGGATGGATGAATGGGCTCATTACATATTTCATCGTAGGTGAGATAATTCTATGAGCCGAAAACCGATGATTCTAGTTTCTGCATCCTTTCCATCATTAATTTGATGAGGTCATTGTTAGGTTGTAATAGAAGGGTACCTCCCATGGAATAATAGGGTTGGTTCTGAACATGTGATGTGGGTGGTATTCCTATGTACGGTGATGTCGAATAGGAAGGTTGAGAATAGGGGACTAACATAGAGTGCATATATCTAGATTGAATGACAGATGAGATAGGGGGTTGTTGATAATATGTATATGTAGGTGGAGCAGTTGTAGTGACTCTAGTAGTGATTGTGGGTAGAGACTGTGGGATGGAGAGGACAAGATTCTAGAATGGGGAAAGGGTCACCGACACCATGGGTGGTTGTGCTGCAACTGGGTATATGTGAGATAATGGGTGTGAATGGGGTTATGCTATGGGTGGTCAATGAGGGGATCCAACAGATACTACATGGTGTGTAATATGTCAGATGCAACAGTCATAGTAGGTGTGGGGCCTAGCTATGAAAATATTGGGGGTAAAGTAGGTGAAGGTAACACTGAACTAGTAGGGGCTGATGTAGAAGTGGGTATAGGGGTAGGAGAGATGGATATAGGCATTCCATATATCAATTAACCTAAGGAATCTCAAGTGGAAGAGTGGGAAACATAGAATTGTAAGGTTTAGGATTATGATCGAGGAGTCATGCAAACTCCTCATTTCATGTAATAATGGTGGTAGGCAGGGTTGGATCCATGTGTGACAATACAAAAGGTGGTGAAGGACTAGGTGGGAGTGGCTGATGACATGCGTGAAATATAACAGTGTTATTTTAACTGCGACTCAACACCATGTGAGTAAGTGTTGACCTGGAAAGACTATATTCTGTAAATGACATAGAAATTAATAGGAATAGAGGGAAAATGAGACTAAGAGGGTGAATTTGGTCAAGGTTTGGATTTTGAACACCAAACTAAAGACACTGAGGTCGGTAATTTGCTGACCGCTGATGGTTACAAAATTGATGCTGGTCACTGTAGAAAAACACTAGTTTCAGTAAGTGAAACATGACTGATGAATGTCTAATGGGAAAACTATGTATGACAGAAATATCAACAGGGGGGAATAACATGATGCCCTAAGGGCCAAAAATTATAATAGAATGAGTGATGAAGGCTATTCTAGGAAAAATAACTAGAAAGATAGAAGTTGACACTAGTTAGGTGTAACTGATAATGGTCAGATGTAAACTAATGATAGTCGTTAGGGTGACACTGGTTACTGTGAAATGAGAGAGTGATGAAGAACTTCGATTTTGTGAATTTAAATCTAGTGAACAGTCAAACTCAAGAATCTGATAATGAAATATGGGGTCCTTGCACACTCAGAAAAATTCAGGATACTCCAACTACGATGGTGGAGTGTGCAAAGAAGAAGAATAATGTAGATTCGTAGTCTCACACCTCAAAACACAAGTCAAGAATAAAAACTAAGAAAAACATGATCCTAAGAGTGATTTTCTTATGTTTTTTTATATTATGCTATTTAGAACTGACCATGTGAATTCATAACAAATTTTTTTTGGTTGGGAAGGAATCCTACAAAGAAGGATATCTAAAAGGTGAGGTTTTGGGTTATGTTATGCCGGGGGGCTGCTCTTTGATAGGTTACTATGGAAAAAGATAACCAAATAGGGAGTACCTACAAATCCTCTGATCATGTGATCATTGATAGGAATTCCCAGGTAAGATTTCATTTAAGAAAATTTGTATATTCAGATTTTGTGCAAGTTTGGTAGAAGAAGAAAGAGAGTGTTTTCTATGGTTCTTTGTGTGAACCATCAGCTAGGCATGACTTCCATCATATAGGTTTCCCTCATTTTAATGTGACCTAAATGCAACATACAAGGATGAAATGCAACTGATTTTAATCCCAAATCAAAAAATTACATTCGATGAAGCGAATGGTGAATAGGTAGGAACGTGATCTTTCACTAACGTAATGCAAAAAAGAAAGAAGAATGTGATCCTTGTAAACAACCAAAACCATGATTGTTTTTCGACAATAAAGAGAGGAAGAATGATTCCAGATAATAAAAATTAATGTGTAAGCTTTTTAAAGGGAAAAAACACACAATATTAACTAAGAATGAAGAAAATGCAAGGAACCCCGGATGGGTCCCACCGGGTGTGCCAAAAATGTTTCACCATTTTCTTTACGTTTTTAGAAATGAGACAAAACAGATAAGGTTATGGGTTGAGGAGGAATACCTGTTGTGTTGGTTTTGGAGGTTGATGCACGCATTCTGAATTCTCAATCTGATGCTGACTGTGAGAGCTTCCTGTTTGGTTGGGAGGAACTACCTAAAATATAAAACAAGACCACCAAAGAAGAGTTAAATAATAAATGACAGTGGACTACCTAGCATATACTAGATCCAGGAAGTGTGATACTTCCTAGAAGTATTTCAACCCACTATTTTATAAAGAAAATTATGAAGTAACTTAAATAACATAAATGAATCCTACTATAGTTGATTATGATTTAGGTACCTCAGATCACTATCAAGTATCAATCTAAGAAAATCTAATCACTATGCAGGCTAGGTCTATAGGTTGGATCTACAAGTTGTTTAGGTGGTCTTCAGGTCACAGATAGGGTCTTAGTAGGGTTGGGTAAGATTTTTAGGTTGTTTTGGTAGGTACATGGTTTCTGGTTTACACATTGTTGGTAGATATAGAGACCAACATCGATCGAGGTATGACCAATCACAGTTGGGTATAACTGATGACGATTATGGGTTACAGGAATTGGTAGATGCGAGCTATTAAGATTCAATAAGAATTATTAGTGGGGTTTGAGATGAGGTCAGGAATTAGTATGACATAGGGCATGACGAGGTAATTATGGTGATCTTAGTAACACTCAAAAATATGTAGAGGATAGGTATAGGTTGGTTTCATGGGGGCTAAAGTGTAATGCCAACTTCAACTACCACTTGAGACCAAGGAACAAATCTAGGAATAATTATGGAATAAATTTTTTTTATATAGGAAGAGTCTACAACCAAGTTGCAAGACGCTAGTTTGAAACTAAATAGGTTTCAAAAATAAATTCTGATTAACCAAACATAAGATTTCTATTTTTATCTTATAACAATTTTACAAGGTTCCAATTTGGAGGTTACAAGTTTTACTAAGGTTCAGGGAGAAATTTATCGTCTAGGCCTACTCTCCTATCAAGCCCTGAACTTCAACTAGATTTTTCACACACTTAGATTTATTAAAACTTTCCTAAACTAGGTTCATTGGATAGGAAATTTCCTCACCTTTCCAACCATATAAATAAGTCCTCCTAAATCCTTGTAAAACTCAAGTTATGGCCGGGCGGAGTTTTAGGGGAAAATTTTCCCTTGGAGGTCCGCGGGGTTAAGGAGAAAATTGAGAAATTTTTCCCAAATGCCACATGTCATCACATGATTGGTGCGGGCAAGCGGGTCGCGGGGAAAATTTTGAAATTTTTCCCAAAACCAAAGTTCTCAATTTTCCAAAGGAAAAATATTCCTCCGTGCCTCCGCACTTGCTCAAATGGCCACATGGCACTTTTTGATTGGCTGCACGGGCTGGCGGAGGAAATTTGGATTTTTCACCCATGGGGTTAAAAGGTTAAAAGAATTACATGGACCCACACACCCATGGGGACATGTGTCATCATCCTCATTGGCTGCGGGGGTGCGGGGTCAGTGGAGAAAAAAGTAAAATTTTTCTAAAAGTGTAAAATGTTAAGTTTTCAATTCTAAATCCTGCAGGCCCTCCCCTGCCACGTGTCAGCACGTGATTGGTGCAGGGCCATGCGAGGGTTGCGGGGATAAAAGTGAAAATTTTCCAAAGGAAATAATGGTTAAGTTTTCTGTTTTGATCCATGCACCCCCCCCCCCCCCCCCACCTCTTACCACGTGTCATGCACATGACTTGGTTGAGGGCCGCGGAGTTACGGGGAAAATATGGGAAAAATTTTCCCAAGGCAAATTTTTTTAAAATGTTAAGTTTTTATCAAGGGTCCGCCCCTCCAAAGGTGCCATGTGGTGAATTCTGATAGGATGAGAGGGTGGCGGGGCCGCGGATAACTTTTTAGAGAAATTTTTCCAAAGTTCAAAATTTAAAATTTTCTAAGGTCAAATTATTTCATTTTTGGTTTGGGATGGCCATTTTGAAGTAAAACTTCAAATGGCCATAACTTTTGATAGGAAGTTCCATTTTAGGAAAACGAGGACTTTGTGGAAATCTCTCGGAGTCCTATTTTCGAAAAAAATAATCAATTTTAAGAATTTGGTATGAAGTTTCAAGGGTCAATTTAAAAAAATCTATCTGCAGAGGTTTATAATTTTAAAACTGGCAGTTTTTCCAACTTGGGACATTTGATTCAATGTTGATATTCTTTTCTTCTCAACATGTAAATTGAACATTGGAGAACTGGTCTAGGGTAAGTTTAAGGATATGTTTGCAAGGTTCAAATTGTTTTTTGCTTTGTCATTTGTTAATTTTTACATCTTTTGACAGGAAAATTGGATATGTGAAGCTGTAAATTTTGATTGAATGATAGCATCTTAATGAGCCATATTTTCATTAAATATGAAGTTTTCAATGTGGGTTCCTTAAGTCTTATTACACCTAAATTTCATTGTTTCCATTTCCTAAATTTAAGTCATAAAACTAAACTGTACATTAGTTACATTATTTTTAAAATCCAGAGTTATAAATTAAAAGAGATTTCTTTCTTCCACGAGTCTACAGTTTAATGTGCAACATTCAAGTGTGGAAACAACATATCAGTTTCGTTCCTCATACATCTAATTGATTCAACACACCCTTACATCTTCCAAATATGAAAAGTGAATTTCAATTCTAAAAATCATTTCTAAGACAGTCCAAATGATTCTATCATTTCCTTTATACGAGATTCTCTTTTCCAACACAGAATTCATAAGGTATAACAATCTATTAAATTTCTAATACAACACATGCAATACATTTAATGACAATCACTATTTTTTATTTATTCTCTTTCAGAATAGAGTCTCATTCATTTCACGTGATTTTTAAAACAAAATATGAGTAATATTTATTTTCATTGCCCAAATGAGAATTCAGTGCAAAGTATATTTTCATTATAACCATGTAAGTCAGAATAGCTACAATCCTTTTATTTGAATTCTTACAAAGACATATTTACAACTAGTTTAACTCGTTTCCAATTTGTATAAGATTTCCAACTTTTAAAATGCACAGTACATAAAACTTCCTTTCACATTTTCTTTCTCAAGGTAACACAGTATGAGAGATAGGATTCTTCTCTACATTCCTCAATGCAAATACAATCACTTCACATTACAATACACACACACACACACACACACACACACACACACACACACACACACACACACACACACACACACACACACACTCATCCACTTCAAAGTGGGAGGGGTTACATTAAAATTGCTCAAAGGAAATGACTGTCAAACTGTGATTTTTTTTTCAAGCTCCAAACAGCAACATGCTGATTTCTTCATTCTTGTAACTTTGAATCACAACAAGTAAGGGAGAAAGGAAACACTCTCCACCCAACCAAGATACCCAATGGGAAAATAGAAGCCATCTTTCCCCATAGGCCCCCGAGCCCCAACCATATTGAAATGGAGCATGATAATTCAACTCATGGCAACATGGAATTCTTTCACATGCAAGCAACACTCATGAATCACAAAAATCAAATGAAGTCACAAATCAAAACAAGGCAGCAGTTCTCAACTGCATTAGAAAACAGTCATACAATCAAAAATTCTTGAGCAAGCAAGCCAAACAAGAGCAAGAACTATGGAGGTCTCCTTATGCCTCCCATGTTGAAATTGGACATCCACCTACAACAACCACCAAGAATATAACCATCCCATAAACCTTATCCCTCCTCAACCCCTCCTTATCCCTCCTCCAAATTTATCCCTTATACCTCCCTCAAAGTAAAAAAATGCATGCATATTCTTTTTCTAGGTGGATTCCAACCAACACTCCCCTCCTCAAGACAAGTGCCAATGGAAAATCCCTTATCCCTCCTTTGATTAACCTCATATTCTTCTCTCCACAGCATGCCCTAAGCATTCTACCCATCCCTCTAATAATTGCAAACACAAACACATTCAAAAATTCATGCTAAAAGAGGGAAAAACAACAATTTTAAAAGAGTGAGAGCCTACCTCTCCATAATGGAGACTTGTTTCCAAAACAACAGTTCTTTTGATGCTCAAAACTCAGTCCCAAAATAGTAATGTACAAGCATGTGAATTAATCCAAGCTCTTCCACAAAGAAAGCTCCAAAGGAAAGAGAAACATTTGACCCAAGAGTGTAATAACAAAGTTTCAACAACCTCAAAATGAGGAGGAATTCAAATTTTAAAGGAGAGGGTGGAAGAGGATGATGTGGATTCCAAGTGGGATGCCACATCATTTTTCTTCATTCCCCAAGAGTGCAATCCACATCAACAACAAATCACCATTAAATGAAAAATGACAAAATCACTTACACACACAATGTAGCCCATACCCCAAAAGGAATGCATTTAAAATTGTAAGACAAGTGCAATCAATACTTGCCCAAATTTATGTCAAAATACAATAAAATAGATTGATTTTGACTCCAAAACAATAATCATGGTTGGTGGAGGTTTTTGAGAGGTGTGGGACAAGTTTAACTTGTCCCACAAGCCTCCAATTTAGGCTCCCAAGACCAAATCCGAGTTTCAAAGAGGATGGAGTGTTCTACACTCCAAAATCTGCCTTACACAATCTATCATTTTACTTACACAACTCTTACATCCTCTTACAATTTCTTACACATGCATTTATATTTATGACATTTATTTATTACAATCTTTTATAAATATTTATTTATTTACCACATGGTTATAATATATATAAGTCAATTTTCATTTTCAACCAAGACAATAACATTTAATTTATATTCCACATCCCAATTAATATAATTGAAATTTAACTATAAGACTCTCACATTATACTATCACATTAAAATAATTAAAATAAAGAGCACATTACAAATAAAATACATACAACAATAATTTTAAAAAGGGACACAACAAATAAAGCACACATATACCCCATGGTCACAATAATGGAAATCCCCCCCATGGGAAATCCTAACAAAACACAACATACAACTCAAACACAGTTGCCATGGTGACCTTGTTGATTTCACACTGAATTCCAATATGGTTAGTCTCCAGTCCCCCAACATTGTTGTGATTTTTAACCTGCAAAATGAAATATACCCCTTCGGCCTCGTGGCCATATCAGAACATCCAAATGATATAAGCAACATACAATTATTAAATCCAAATCACAACATTATCAAGAATTTAACATTTATCATTTAAATTCAATTTGCAACTATATCATCATCCAATAGATTTCTATACTAGAGATATTCATAATATCAATGTCACATGTCTAAAATCAACATCAATAACCTGTCCATGTCAACTAGTATATCATCATCCACATAATAATAATAATGTCTCAATGATCCTCAAGCATAATAATTGAATCCAGATCAATATTAATCCATAGTCTAACATCTAACCATCATACTAAGCAAAACATAATAATGTCCATAGGAATCCATGATCTAGCATATACACATCATACTACATCAAAACATAATTATGTCCAAAATATGATCAATAGTGTCAGGATCAGTATCTAAACAGTGTCCAAGGAAAGTGGGCACTACATCCCCCTCCCCTTAGACTCGACTTCCTCCTGGAAGTCACTGGAAAAAATGTGGAAACTACACTCATAAAATAGTAGCATCCTCCCAAGTGGCTGCAGTCTCATCATATCTGTCCCACTGCACCCGCACCTGATCAATCTCTCTACCTCGAAGGCCCAGGGTCCTGTGATCTATGATACGGATGGGCTCCACCATCACCTGCCCCTGATCCTGCACCTACAATGATGTCCAATCTAGCACATGAGAAGGATCTGTGATGTATCTCCTAAGAACAAAAACATGAAACACATCATGTACGTGAGACAAGCTGGGTGGCAATGCTAGACGGTAAGCCAATGGGCTGATACGCTCCAGGATCTCAAAAGGTCCAACGAACTGAGGAGCTAACTTAGAACCTTTTCCATAACAGATCGAGGCTCTTATGTGGCCTAACATGAAGGAATACCTTCATGCCCACATCAAAATTACGCTCGGTCCTATGTTGATCATCATACTTCTTCTACCTATCTTGTGCCTCCTGCAATCTCTACCTGATCAACACTACCTACTGCTCCATGTCCTGCAAAAGAGCTGGTAACTAGGGATACTCTATCCTCCAATCTATCCCAACTAAGGGGTGTCCTACACTCCCTACCATACAAGTCTTGAAAAGGATCCATGCCTATAGAACTCTGGAAACTATTATTGTAGGCAAACTCCACAAGATACAGATACTCCTCCCATCTTAGACTGGTGATCCATCACATACATCCTGAGCATATCCTCCAAAATATGATTCACCCTCTCAGTCTTTCCATCTATCTCAGGGTGATAAGTTGTGCTGAAGTTAATCTTCGTCCCGAGGACATACTGCATGGTAGTCAGAAATGTGAAGTGTACAAAGGAATCACGGTCACAAATGATCTTCTGTGGGATCCGTGTAACTTGAAAATCTCATCCAAGTAGACACATGCCACTGCACTAGCTTTATAGTGGTCTTATACTAGGTGAAAAGTGAGCTACTTTTGTCAATTTATCAACCGTGACCATGATGGCGTCATGGTGATATCTCGACATCGGTAACCCAACAATGAAATCCATGGAAATGGTGTCCCATTTCCACTCTAGTATAGCATGAGAATAGAGAAGGCCAGCTGGATGCTGATGCTCGGCCTTCACTTTCTGGCACTCTAAACAGTGTGACACAAAATGAGCCACATCCCTGTGAAGTCCTCTCCAGTGATATAACTATCTCAAGGTGGCGTGCATCTTCTTCACCCCAAGGATGGGCTGAATAGGGTGCATGATGTGCCTCTGTCAAGATGTCCTGCCTCAAGCCTCCATCTCTAGGAACATATATATGACCTCTATGCCTGAGAAGACCATCTACCTCTAGAGAGAAACCATCAAATTTCCCCTCAAGGGGGCTCTGGGACTCAATCTCTGCTCGATGAACTGCAATGTAGAAACTGTCAAGAGGAAGCTGCTGAAGAATCCTACTCCATAAATCTATGCTCACTGAAGTAGCCATGCTCAAATGCCTCCGTCTACTGAGGGTGTCTGCAACCACATTCTCCTTCCCTTTCACATGCTCTATCTCCATGTCATACTCACAAAGTAACTCCATCCAACACCTCTAACGAGCGTTTAGATTGGGCTGCGTGAAGAGGTGGTGAAGACTCAAATGGTCTGTCTTAAAGTGTGAATCTCCATCCAAGAAGAAAATGTCTCCATCTAACCAAAGCATGCACAACTACCGCAAGCTCAAGATCATGGGTAGGATAATTAAGCTCGTGATCCTTGAGTTTGCGAGACTCAAAAGCTACAACCCTACCATCCTGCATCAACACACCTCCAAGCCCTGCTAAAGAAGCATCTGTGCAAACAAAGAACTCACCCTATGGATCCGGCACTACAAGAATTAGTGTTGTAGTGAGGATACTCCTTCAGTGTCTTGAAGGCCTACTCACACTTGTCCATCCAAACAAACTTCTTCCCTTTCTGCTGAAGGGAGGTGATGGGGTGTGCTATCTGAGAGAAATCCTGATACAAATCTCCTATAGTAACCTGCTAACCCCATGAAGCTACGTACCTCTGTCACTGTAGTGGGTGCTGGCCAATCCATAATGGCTCTAATATTGGAAGGATCAACTATGATACCTTCACCTGAGATGATATGACCCAAGTACTGAATCTCTGATTGAAAGAAAGCATACTTCTCCAAGTTCCTGTAAAGCTGCTGCTCACGAAGACACTGAAGAACCTGATGAAGGTGCCTCTCATGCTCCTCACGTGTATGTGAGTAAATCATAATTTCATCAAGAAAGATGAGCATGAAGCAATCTAAAAAGGTCCTGAATACCCCATTCATCAAACTCATAAACACTGTGGGGGCATTCATCAAACCAAAAGGCACCACTGTGAACTCATAGTGCCCATACCTCGTACGAAAAGTAGTCTTATGAATGTCTGCCTCCGTAATCCTCAACTAATGGTACCCTAGACTTGAGATCAATCTTAGAGAACACCGTGGCTCCCTTCATTTGATCAAACAAGTCATCAATGTGAGGAAGGGGATAACGATTCTTGATCATTACCTTATTCAGCTGGCGGTAGTCTATGCACAACTGTAAGGATCCATCCTTCTTCTTAACAAATATAACCGGTGCACCCCAAGGGGATACACTAGGATGGATAAGGCCTTTCTCTAGAAGGCCCTCTAGCTACAACTTGAGCTCACAGAGCTCTAGGGTGGTCATCTGATAAGGAGCTCGTGAGATAGGCTCTACTCCTGGAACCAGATCAATATGGAAATCAATCTCACATGGGGGTGGCATCCCTGGTAGCTCCCCTAGGAAAACATCTACATACTCTCTCAAAATGGGATGGTCATCTAGCGATGGCCCACTAGACCCATCCTCTATCTGGTCACTGACTGTGACTTCATACATCTGACAACCCCATCACACACACCACTTGAGCTGCATAGTGGAGATAGTGCGAATAGAAATAGGTCTCCTGACCACATAAATCACCGACTCAACTCCAAGATCATCTGCAAAAGATATAGTCTTATGATAGCAATCCATCCTGGCCCTATGTGTAGATAAATAATCCATTCCTAAAATGACTCCATACAATCCCAAAGGAAGTACGTGGAGAACTGAAGTGGTGGTGAAAGGTCCCAAGTTAACAACACACTCCTTTACTAAGGATCCTATAGAGACCTTGGCTCTCGAAGCCATCTCGACATCCCAACTATGACCCTATCTAACAGCCACCAGCCTACATCGCTCTACTAAGGATGGTGCAATAAATGAATCAGAAGAACCAGAGTCAAACAATATGGAGGTAGGAACACCTCCAATACTACCTGGGGTCTCAATGACCATGCTCTGGTGCTCATCTTGGCAGTTCTCAACCACTGCGTAGATCATGTGACTCCATCCCATGTCTCCGAATGTAGGCTCTGAGATGGGTGCCTTACCCTTATTAGGGTTCTGGGGGAAATCTCTCCAAAAGTGTCCCACTGCTCCACACCCAAAATAACCACCTGAAGTCCTCCAAATTACAGCACCACCAGAAGGTGCCCTAGAGGTGAGTGTTGTGGACCCAGATGATCTAGCCATAATCTATTGTGGCCTCTGTGGTCGAGCTTCTATTGACTAAGCTCCAGCTCCACCCTGTGTCCTAGTGGGACCCCTAGGAGGCCCCATGCTCCAACCTCTCTGTGCATCAACTCTCTGAGGAGGCCTAAATGGTGGGCGGGGACTACTGCTACTGCTGTTGTGGCCTAAAAGATGACTATGAAAAATACTGACCACCATGAGGAGCAGGAACTAACCCCCTTGATCTACTATCCTGCAACTGCTGAATATGGCTCCTGACCCGGTCTCTAGCCTACTAGGTTTTACCCCGAGTCTCTTCTACAATGTAGGCCTTCTCAATGACCTTTGCTAATGTCTATGGGAAGTGGATCCATACTACACCTCCAATGTCCAAATTAAGGCCCCATATGAACCTTTAGATCTACACCAGCTCATCCTGCATGTAATCAACATACTGAAGCACGTCCAGGAACCTACTCTCATACTCGGCCACTATAAGGGAATCCTATCGAAGATCGTGGAACTCATCGATCCTCTATTGTATGAATATCCATGTGTCAAGTATCTACTCCTAAATCTCTCCTCAAAAAGCTCCCAAGTGACTGTCTCTAAATCTATATGGAGCTTATGCTCCTTTTTCCTCCACCAAACTCCAGCTCCATCCTTTCAATAGATGGATAGCAACACTAGCTTTTGTGTTGCTAGAACAAGGGCAAAGCTTGAAACATCCGCTCAAGCTAACCAGCCAAGCCTCTGCCTCGAATCCCCCTGTGTCACTTGAATAATGTGAGGGCCTAAGCTTCAGGATCTCCTTGATGTGATCTGCAGCTGTGGTTTGATGGCCTCTGGGCCTCTCCACCTACCTATCCCCAAGCCTAGGGCTCTGAGACCTCTCTCTCTATCCTAAAATATGGTCACCATGTCCCCTCAAGGGAGAATCTGATCTAGACAATGATCTCCATGAAAATTCTCTCCCCAATCCTCCTCACTGGGTGGAGGAGGTGCATGTCCCTCTATGGAAGTAATCTCTATCCTTCCTTCCTGAGTGCCCTCCTACTGATCCTCCACGTAGGGCAGTATTAACATCCTGGAGGAGTCTGCAAAATCTGTGGTAGGATAGCTGCTAAACCCTAGTCTAGTGGTGGTGGTGGAAAGGGTGGAGGTGGTGGTGACTTTGAGTCTTTGTGAATGTTCCTCCTACTCCATCTAAGCTCTCTGCATAGACCATAGTGGGAGTTAGTTCATTACCTTGAGTTTCCTTCAGTTTTCTAAGTTTACTAACATGAACAATTTTCAAACAGTTTTGTTTTCTAGATTATCAATTAGCTAGTTTTAGGTTTCAAGTCTCAATGTTTCTAGTGTGCCCAATGGTCCAAGCTTTTGAACCACTGCTCTGATACCAAGTGTAATTCCCGATTCAACTACCACTTGAGACCAAGAAACAAACTAGAAAAATTATGGAATAATTTTTTTTTGATAAGAAGGGTCTACAAACAAGTAGCAAGATACTAGTTTGAAACTAAATAGGTTTCGGAAAAAATTCTAATTAACCAAACACAATATTTCCATTTTTATCTTATAACAAGTTTACAAGGTTCCAATTTGGAGGTTACAAGTTTTACTAAGGTTTAGGGAGAAATTTATCCCAAGGCCTGCTCTCTAACAAGGCCTAAACTTTAAACTAGATTTTTCACACACTTAGATTTATCAAAACTTTCCTAAACTAGGCTCATTGGATAGGAAATTTCCTCACCTTTCAAACCATATAAATAATTCCTCCTAACTCCTTGTAAAACTCAAGTTATGGCCAGGCGGAGTTTTAGGGGAAAATTTTCCCTTAGAACTACGCGGGGTTAGGGAGAAAATGCCTTCGCGCCCCCCACCGACGCCCCAAATGCCACGTGTCATCACATGATTGGTCTGGGATGGCAGGTCATGGGGGAAAAAATAAAATTTATCCCAAAACTAAGTTTTCAATTTTCCAAAGGAAAATTTTCCTCTATGCCTCCGCGCTTGCCCAAATGGCCACGTGGCGCTTTGTGATTGGCCGCGGTCCGACGGAGAAAATTTTGATTTTTCACCCAAGGGGTTTGAAAGGTTAAAAGAATTTTGTGGACCCACACACCTATGGGGACACGTTTCAACACCCCTATTGGCTGCAGGGATGCGGGGTCGGCAGAGGAAAAAGTGAAATTTTTCCAAAAGTGCAAAAAGTTAGGTTTTCATTTCTAAATCTGTGGGCCCTCCCTGCCACATGTCAGCACGTGATTGGTGTGGGGCCATGGGGTTTCAGGGAGAAAAGTGAAAATTTTCCAAAGGAAAAAATGGTTAAGTTTTCCATTTTGATCCATGCACCCCCCCTGCTCCTGCCACGTGTCAGCACGTGATTGGTTGGGGGCCGCGGGGTTGCGGGGAAAATTGGGAAAATTTTCCCAAGGCAAAATTTTCAAAATGTTAAGTTTTATTAAGGTTCTGCCCCTCCAAGGTGCCATGTGGTGGCTTTCTAATAGGATGAGAGGGTGGCGGGGCTGCGGAAATTTTTGAGAAATTTTTCTAAAGTTCAAAATTTAAATTTTTCTAAGGTCGAATTATTTCATTTTTGGTTTGGGATGGCCATTTTGAAGTAAAACTTCAAATGGCCATAAATTTTGATAGGAAGCTCCATTTTAGGTAAATGAGGACTTTTTGGAAATCTCTCAAAGTCCTCTTTGTAAAAAAATTATCAATTGTGGAATTTGGTGAATTTTAAAAGGTCAATTTTAAGAAATTAATCTGCAGTGTTTATAATTTTAAAACTGGCAATTTTCAACTTATAAGGTTTGATTCAATTTTGATATTTCTTCTTCTGAGCATGTAAATTGAGCATTGGGAAATGATCTTGGGTAAGTTTAAGTATATTTTCAAGGTCCAATTTGGATATTGGGTTGCATTTGGTAAATTTTACATTTTTTTTGACAGTAAGTTGGATTGTGAAGTTAAAATTGGATTTGATAGAGTTTTTGAGATATTTTATTAAATATGAAGTTCAATGTGGGTTCAATACGACCTAATACATCTAAAATAATTTTTTTCCTTTCTCAATTTTGACTAAAAATATGAACTGTACATTTTTATGAAATTCATTGCTAGAATTAAAGAAAGAAACAGAGATCATTCACTAAAAAGGTTATTAACCAATTTGCATCTTCCAAATATGGGGAGGCATTTCAAATCTTATCTAAGACATTCAATTGATTCGAAAAATTAATTAATAGTTCATATGCAAAGTTTAAACTCTAGTTTTGATTTCAAACACAAGTACATTTATTGGCAGTGCTATTTCTTAATCTCTTTCAAAAAAGAGTTTTCATTTCACAACAGCAACTTGGATCTAATACAACAATGAAATTTTGAGAAAGGAATGTAATTATTTATTTGATTTCCAACAATAATTCAATAGTTTATCTCTTTCTTTGAATTTCAAGTTACAATGCACAATACATATTTCTTTATTTCACATTCTTCTCAATAACACAATATGGAATAATAATTCTTTACAATTCATCTTATCACTTTCAACATTTTAATTTCAATACAAGATGTCTTCTCATTAAAATTAACAATACAAATCCTCCACTTCAAGTGGGAAGGATTACAATGAACTTGCTCAAAAGGAAGTGACTGTCAAACTGATTTCTCCAAACTCCAAATAGCAACAAGCTGATTTCTTCATCTTTTATCTTTTAATCACAACAAGGAAGGGGGAAAGGTAATGACTCTCCACCCAACCAAGATACCCAATGGGAAAAGAGAAGCCATCTTTCCCCATTGGCCCCCGAGCCCCAACCATATTGAAATGGAGCATGATAATTCAACTCATGGCAACATGGAATTCTTTCACATGAAAGCAACACTCATATATCACAAGAATCAATGAAGGCACAAATCAAAAAAAGCAGTAGTTCTCAACTACATTTGAAAATAGTCATACAATCACAAAGGCTTTAGCAAGCAAGCCAAACAAGAGCAAGAACTATGGAGGTCTCCTTATGCCTCCCATGTTGAAATTGGACATCCACCTACAACAACCACCAAGAACATAACCATCCCATAAACCTTATCCCTCCTCAACCCCTCCTTATCCCTCCTCCAAATTTATCCCTTATACCTCCCCCAAAGTAAGAAATGCATGCATATTCTTTTCCTAGGTGGATTCCAAACCAACACTCCCTCCTCAAGACAAGTGCCAATGGAAAATCCCTTATCCCTCCTCTGATTAACCTCATAGTCTTCTCTCCACACCATGCCCTAAGAATTCTACCCATCCCTCTAAGAATTACAAACACAAACACATTCAAAATTCATGCCAAAAGAGGGAAAAACAACAATTTTAAAAGAGTGAGAGCCTACCTCTCCATAATGGAGACTTGTTTCCAAAACAACAGTTCTTTTGATGCTCAAAACATAGTCCCAAAACAGCAATGTACAAGCATGTGAATCAATCCAAGCTCTTCCACAATTCAAGCTCCAAAGGAAAGAGAAAAATTTGACCCAAGAGTGAAATAACAAAGTTTCAACAACCCCAAAATGAGGAGGAATTTGAATTTTTAAAGGAGAAGGTGGAAGAGGATGATGTGGATTCCAAGTGGGATGCCACATCATTTTTCTTCATTCCCCAAGAGTGCAATCCACATCAAAAACAAATCACCATTAAATGAAATATGACAAAATTACTTATATACACAATGTAGCCCATACCCCAAAAGGAATGCATTTAAAATTTGTAAGACAAGTGCAATCAATACTTACCCAAATTTATGTCAAAATACAATAAAATAGATTGATTTTGACTCCAAAATCAATAATCATGGTTGGTGGAGGTTTTTGAGAGGTGTGGGACAAGTTTAACTTGTCCCACAAGCCTCCAATTTAGGCTCCCAAGACCAAATCCGAGTTTCAAAGAGGATGGAGTGTTCTACACTCCAAAATCTACCTTACACAATCTATCATTTCACTTACACAACTCTTACATCCTCTTACAATTTCTTACACATGCATTTATATTTATGACATTTATTTATTACAATATTTTATAAAGATTTATTTATTTACCACATGGTTATAATATATATAAGTCAATTTTCATTTTCAACCAAGACAATAACATTTAATTTATATTCCACATCCTAATTAATTTAATTAAATTTTAACTATAAGACTCTCACATTAAAAATTTATTAAAAGAAGGAACACCATTACAAATAAAAATAAAATAAAGAGCACACACAACAATAACTGAAAAGGGAACATACAAATAAAACACACATATGCCCCCATGGTCACAATAATGGAAATCCCCCCATGGGAAATCCTAACAAAACACAACATACAACTCAAACATAGTTGCCATGGTGACCTTGTTGATTTCACACTGAATTCCAATATGGTTAGTCTCCAGTCCCCCGACATTGTTGTGATTTTTAACCTGCAAAATGCAATATACCCCTTTGGCCTCGTGGCCATATCAGAACATCCAAATGATATAAGCAACATACAATTATTAAATCCAAATCACAACATTATCAAGAATTTAACATTTATCATTTAAATTCAATTTGCAACTATATCATCATCCAATAGATTTCTATACTAGAGCTATTCATAATATCAATGTCACATGTCTAAAATCAACATCAATAACCTGTCCATGTCAACTAGTATATCATCATCCACATAATAATAATAATGTCTCAATGATCCTCAAGCATAATAACTAAATCCAGATCAATATTAATCCATAGTCTAACATCTAACCATCATACTAAGACAAAACATAATAATGTCCATAGGAATCCATGATCTAGCATATACACATCATACTACATCAAAACATAATTATGTCCAAAAATATGATCAATAGTGTCAGGATCATTATCTAAATAGTGTCCAAGGAAAGTGGTATCTTCGATCTCAGAATGTTCCAACCCAAAAACAAGGTTGCTAAGGTGAATAAATGGTAGCGGATGACGGTTCCTCGTTGACTGGATTCAGTTTCTCGATGACTGGCATAGGTTAAGGTGGGATTCCCTCGGTTCAATAAAAATGATAGATCTCATAATCATTTGGGCCAGGTTTGTCCATTTATTCATGGATAAGAATGGATGTTATGTTTTTATGAGTGTGAAGTTTGTTAGAGGGATAATTGGCCTTGATTTTTAGGGTTTAACCAAGTCTTATTCATTTATGGAAACATGCTATGAATAGGTCTATGGTGAGGTGTCTAGGTGGGGTGTCCATCTATTTAATTAAAGTAATTAAATTAATAATGGGGTGAGGATGGGTATTTATTTGATTATAAATAATTAAATTAATATTAATTTGGAGTATAAGGGTCATGGTTAGGTGACTTTGTTTAAGTTGGTTCTTCAACAGGGGACCAAGGGGATTGTGACCCAATTTTGGTGTCTAGAATTTCTCCCTTTTTGTCACGTGGCTTGTGTTGGTAAGTAGTGTTGACAAAAATAGGATATGATTTTTTCGAGTGTAAGTGAAGGTGGTGTTGCCCCAAGCATTTGTGAGGGTAAAATGGGAACCCTGTCCTTGATCCTTTGTAGGTGTTTTTCCCTGTAGTTGGGCCTATAGGGTCACAATATGTGGTTGTGCAATGGCCAACTAGCACTGCAGCCCTATAACCTATTCCTGTAACATGGCCACCTCTTCCTATGACTCCATCATCTGCCCCTATAAACCAGTAATTTGGGCCTGTAATGTGGCCACCTCTCCCTGTAATGTGTCTCTTTAGACTGTGAAGGTAACCACGTCTGGCTGCCATAGTCTTGGTTGTTCTTCTCATAGTTGGGCTATCCACCACCATCTATATGCATCTATGCAGACAACATCATCAAGTTGCCATTCCACCGGCTGCTCCTCGTGCCCTATCGGCACTGTTATTTGTGGTAGAGGCATAGGCCTCTCCACATCATCTCTCTTATATTGAGGGAATGGTGGTGGCACATCCTTGGGAAGCCCAAAATTCCACTAGACTCTATCTACTAGTATCATATTGTTCTCCCTGGCATGATGCCCCTCTATCCACCTGAGCATCTATAAGTCATCCAACTCCGTGGCCATATGACTGTATGATGGATATACAACATACGACCTTCAGATAATGTCTACTCCTAAAAACCCTTCCAGCATCTGCTTGTAATTAGCCACATCATGTGTAGTCCTAGCCCCCTTGGAGTACACCACCAACTGACACCCAACTCCTACAACTGACCCAGACCATACCTGTCTCAAATGCATCTAGCTAGGGCAAACCAATCAGCCACACACATAGAATGTTCTCATAGGCCCAACAGTGAAGAAGTAAACTGCAGCACATGCTGAACCTCCGTAGTCTCTCATAGGCCCGTAGCTCCCTGTATAATAGCACCAGGTAGGTTGGTTCCCATGTAAACTAGGTCCTTTCCTCCATCATATCAAAAAGAACTCCCATCAATTCTGGTGGATATCTCCCACCCTCCGCATATGGAACTGCAAAACAACTCACTGCCTCCAACATCAAAACTACTAGGCTCATCTCCTCATGATGGGTGTAGTTAATATCTCCATAACTCATGTTGGCATTATGAAATCTCAACTTGGCCATCACCTCTCCAAACATAGTCAACATCATCTCCTCAAAGGACTCATAAGAAATGGAGTACACCTGTGCTCCCACTATCGGTAATCTCAGGATCTGGTACACGTCCTCTAAGGTGACTGTGATCTCACCTATTGAAAGATGAAATGTGTTGGTCATGGAATCCCATTTATCAATGAGAGTGACCATCAAAATCGAATCATGCACTATAGGTCTATAGTGTCTGATCTCTCCACCTCAGCCATGTATAGTCCCTCATACTTTCCTCTTCAAAAGTGCCTAAAGTCAATCAACTCTATTGTTTTCTCCCATGGTACAATACAACAATGATTCTGATAAATACAAAATTTTTTGTTTTATAAAGCCACCCCAACCTGACCGATGTCTCTCCTATTTATGCCCTAGCCAACCGACGTCAGTCACCCTATAACTGACATCAGTCCACCCTTATCACTGTTTGGTCTTGCTAATCTTCCTTTTACTTATAACCTTTCGTGCTGCATATTAGGATTTATTTTTTTACCTTTACCTTGGCCTTATCCATGTCGTTACCTATATAACTTGACCTACACCACTTTTGGTGACTTTTGACCCTCTGTGCTCACTGTACCTTATGACATAATTACCCGTATTATTCGGCCTACTAACCTTATATTGCATATTTTCACGTTGTTTATCCTAACCTGACCTTTGGTGTACTAGAACATACCAAACCATTCCTCCACCTGAACTCTATTGAATTTCTGCACCATATATTATACCTTGGATACTAGAATCACTTCAACCTTTTTTGGATAGACCTATCGACCTTAGATGACATAGAGTTTGAAAGCTTTTCAAACTGGTACCCGTGCCTTAATTTCCCATGTGTGCATTGCGTTTAACTACCACTACCTTTGAACCTGGCCCATTTACCTATTTACCTGATTTGACCTTTTACCTTTACCCAATGCACCCAATGGTTTTCATTTTCCCACCTCCTCATTTTATCAAACCACTCACCGCTTCCGTATCTCACCTCATCGATTCCTAGTTTGAGGGGGGTTACCTTCACCCACACTTGGGGCAACACAACTTTAACTTACACTCGACACAACCATTTCCTATTTTTGTCAACTTCGCTTACTAACACAAGCAACATGACAAAAGGTGGAAAAATGTAGACACCAAAATTGGGTCACACTCCCCTTGGTCCCCTATCGAAGAACCAACTTAAACACATTCACCTTACCATGAACCTTATACCCCACATTAATTTTAATTTAATTATTTACAATTAAATTAATACTTATCCTCACCCCATTATTAATTTAATTAAATGGATGAACACCTCACCTATACACCTCACCTAGACACCTCACCATATACCTATTCATTGCATGTTTCCATAAATGAATAAGACTTGGTTAAAACCTGAAAAATCAAGGCCTATTATTCCTCTAACCACCTTCCCACTCATAAAAACATAACGTCCATTCTTATCAGAAAATAAATGGACATACCTAGCCCAAATGATTGCGAGATATGTCATTTTTTAGTAAACTTAGGGAATCCTTCCTTAACCGACATTGGGTCAACCAGGAACTGTCATCGATTACCATTTATTCACCTTGGCAACCCTATTTTTGGGTTGGCAACATTTTTAGATCGAAGAGAGGAGAAGAGAGTTGCATGCACGTAGAACTAGAGTCTTTTCATACCTAACAAACCTCCATAGTCAGCACTAGGACAAATCAAGAGGTATGACACTCATGGTAACATTTCAAGAAGCACTTCTGCGATACGAAACATTTTCATTCCTCTAATAAATCACCATCACCATCCAGCCATTTGAACCTGCACCATATTCAGTACACTTTTTACCTACATCATCTATTGGGTTCTTCTATTGTTGTTATCATTTTCCTACTTGCATTCCTTTTTCCCCTACTATTAACCATTTAACCTACCCAGAAGAAGGCTATATTTCAAACTAATGATTATTAAAGAAATCCTCACACAGTGAATTTTTCTAAGGCCGAGAATCTAAATTTTTTTAAATTTTAGACTTCTAAGTTTTTTTCTCTTTTGGAGTTTTTAAGCTCACTTTCAGAATTTCTTTTGAAATTTTCTGAAGTCTGAAACTCCGAAAGTCTGAAGTCTAAATTTTCAGAATTTAAGGTTTTGGGATTTTTTGGCTCATTTTTTTAAAATCCTTCTCGGACTTCTAAAGTTTGAATTTATGAAAGTCTGAATTCTCCGACTTTTGGGTTTCGCGTTTGTGGAGTTCTCCGAGTCATTTTTAGGATTTCTTCTAAACTTTTTTTGAAGTCAGAATTTCTGAAAGTCTGAATTTTCAGACTTTCAGGTTTCAGGTTTTTGGAGTTCTCTGAGTCATTTTTAGGATTTTCCACTTCAATTTTTCTGAAGTTAGAATTTTTGAAGGTCGGAATTTTTAGGTTTTTGGGTTTTCAGGTTTCAGAATTTTCAATCACCAATTCTTATTTTTGCTTCCCATTTTCTAAATTCTAAAATCCTAAATTTTTGGAATTTTAGGATTTAAGTTTTTGGAACTTTGGAGATTATGTGTGTAATTAATTTTCACCTACCTGCATATGGATCATATTTTTACCATTAATATCAGGATTTCTATTTAAACTAGTATTTTTACTTGTCATTTTTACCATACACATTCGCTCTGACATTTCATTCTTGTACTTTGCGACATCTTTTTTCAAGGTATGTTTTTTGTTTAATTTTCTTTTGGTTTTAGGTATTTTTCCTCCATTTCCTCCTCATTTGGGTTTTTCTTTTGGTTTCCCTCTACATTTTTTGTGATGTCATTCTTTTTGTTCACCATGTTTTCATTTTTTTAGTTTCCTCTAGGTTTTCAAGGTTGTTCAAAGGATCTTTTTAGGTCTCTACTACTTCCTTTTGTTTCTTGATTTCTAGCTTGGTGATTTAACATTTGTTTTGCAGTTTCATTCAGAAAATTCATTTTGGGGAATTCCTTTAGGAGATTACAAGGTGGGAAAATCATTCGGAGAACTCATCTTCAGATATTTTCTATTTCGGAACTTTCTCATTTCAGAGACTTCTTTTTTTGGGGGACTTTGGAGAATTGTTGCTTTTAAGTTTTCAAGATCTCTAGCTTTGGGAAACTCTTTCGGAAAAGTTATTTTCAAACAAATTCATTTCAGAGATTTCTTTACGATTTTTTGATTTCGTAAATTTCAGTTCAGGAAACTCTTTTAGGGATTTCAAATCAGTGATTCCTTTCAAAATTTTCCAATTTAGAATTTTTGAGTTTTCTTATTTTTGGGTTTTCAAAATTTCTATGATATTCAACTCCCAAAACATAGGTTTTGATGTCTGCCTCCACTTCAAAGGGAAAAGAGAAGATGAAATACACATTTCTTGGGGTTTACTCACCAATCTTGCTTGACCTTTGACTTAGGAAATATTGGAGACACTAATCTAAGAAAAAATGATCTTCCCAAGTTCTGGGAAAGATTAAAGGCCTCGAACAAGAAGCAATGGATGCAGGACATCTACGATAGTGGCCTTGCCTTCATCGTCAATTTTCCCGCATTTGTGTAATGTCCAAAGTTAGTCTTACCTGCAACAGCCCACTATAACAAGGACTCCATGTCAATAAGGGATAGTGATGATAAGGTGGTGATTTGTTTGGACCCAAATTTCTTCGAGGAATTATTTAACCTTCCAAATGTTCAAGATTACGCCATAATTTCACCTGAAATAGTAGTGGAACACTGGGATAAAAAAAGAATAAGTATGATCAAAGGTTATGATGAAATCCTTTCTGACTAATAATTTTTCCACGCTACCCAGAACTATACATTGATCAGATTTTATTCAATAAGTCAATGATCTCATTATGCTTTTAAGAAGAATTTCAGGTCTTGCTTCTGCAAAGGAATTCCAAGAATGGATGTTTTTTTACATAACAACTATCAAGAATGATGAGATTATTCAATGGGTGGAGAATATTTTTTAGCAGCATTCGCTATCAGTTGTGAAAAGTGTCATAAATGAAGACTTTCTACATGACATCTTTCCTGGTATACGCATTTGCTGCTATCGGAGATTTTACGAGTTTGAATAATAGGGGTGTTCGCAGCACCTCCCAAATATACGAGTTATATCCAAAACTCACTCTGGACGAGGGGTGTAAGCATTTCTGAAGATTCAATGAAGCTTTCTTCAATATTGTTCTCTATCGTTTTGACAAAGAACTATACAATTAGAGGGTTTTTGATGAGGCTTACCAAGAAGTGCGAGAATGAGGAGCAATCTACTTTTAGTTTCCTCCATTCACCTACATTCAAATTCTAGGTTTCATAGGTGCCCGCAACCAAGCTACGGAGGTGCCCCACTGATAAATGGATTCTATTGAAATTGGGTCGAGAGTTGGATTACTATCGACTCCAGAATAAGCATCACAAGGTGGGAATGCATTTCCATTTTTTGATTGGTAGGTATTCTTGCTCAAATATCCACAAGGCAAAAAAATTTTATGTAGAAATGGTGGAGGTAACCCAACAAACCTTTCATCCATGAACTAATTTTTACTATTGGGGTAAGTTTGGGGAGACAAGTCGGTTTAGTGCTCATGTGCCCCAATTAGAAGATATATGGATTCATTTTCAGGATAAATACATATTGCAGAAAAGGGATTATGAAAGGTTAACCCTTGATGAAGTTTGATAATTTGGATTAGATGATGTGCCAAAGGATATGCAGGAAATTGATGAGGTCCTAGATTCATCATATAAGAGTGATAATATTACCAATCAACCACTGACATGGGTTGATTGGTATGTGAAATAATGTAGCAATACTAAGGAAAAGGTGAGACCCATTCTAAAGAGGACTTTTAGTTGGCTAGCCACCTTAGGAATCTCACCCAAAGGGGAAAATCAACCTACAAATACAGGTTCTACACTAGCAATAAACCAACCAACACCCACAAAAGGAAAGATTTTGACTCAAAGGGTTCCTACAGTTCTGAAGAAAATCTCAGTTGTGGTTGGTGGATCATCTCTTTCTAGGTCTGTTGCTCCCAAGATGAAATCATCTGCAGTGCTAGTAATAGAAGTATTTGAATTGAGTGACTCTCCTAGTGTCATTCAAGAGTCATCACATTCTCCCCCTTCCTCCTTTATCAATTCTATTATCGATTATTTTCACTACCACCATGATTTCTTCTTTCCCATCCCCCTTTTATGGCCTAGGTATTCTCATCACTTCTAGTTCTATCAGCTGGGAAAATATTAGGTCACCCATTTTCTCTTCACTTCCTTTGACACTCCAATTTTCTTCAATTACAACCCCTAGCATTGCTTTGTCAATTCTACAGATGTCCTTTACATCCACACCTTCCATAATTACTACCTTTTCTCAACTATCAATTGGTATTTTTAGTGATTTTT
This sequence comes from Taxus chinensis, assembly GCA_019776745.2. Classification (NCBI taxonomy): domain Eukaryota; kingdom Viridiplantae; phylum Streptophyta; class Pinopsida; order Cupressales; family Taxaceae; genus Taxus; species Taxus chinensis. Next base: position 654,225,700 of record CM034148.1, read on the forward strand.
CTCTAACTGATACTTTAGGTATCAGATCTGCCACTCCATCTTCATCATCTCTAGCCATACCAGAGTGGATATTTAGACAAAATCCTAAGAAAAATAAAATGGTTCCTCTTGTAGATGTTATAGATCTCAGTATATTGGAGTCTATGCCCAAAAAGACATGCCAAGAGACCGAGAATAGTATCAAGTCTGACGATTAATCCATCTGGAGAGCTTGTGATAGAAGTGGCTACCCCTATTGAGAGGAAAACTAAAGAAAAAATCACAACAACAAATTACTGGATATCAAAGTTCTCATTTGGGAATGCTACACATGAAGGATCGAAGCAAGATGTACACACTGCCCTTGGGGCCCTTTTGGAGAAGTATGACAAAGACAAGGCCACCAAGGATGAGCTCAAGGCCAATGTCAAGCAGCTCATTGCACTACTTTGTAGAGTAACCTAGCCCACTCCATCCATTGACATCTCAACTAGTATGGCTATGAAAATTTCATCTACAATTGATGATATTTATTATCATGAGCTCGAGAAGCTAGGCCATAAAGGGAGATCATTGAGTGGATGGATGGAAAGAATCCTGCAGGAAGTTAATCCTTTGATCAAGGAAGACATTGAGATTTATAATGATTTATAGGTTGTAAAAATCACCATTGCTAAGATGGATGAATTCTTCTCTGAGGATAACAATAATTTAAATTTAACTTTAAAAAACATTGAGTGACATTAGAGAGGAATATTCTAATTTTCTTCTTCAAAAAGAGGTGATTGATGATGCCTTTAAATTGTTCAAATATCAGAAGGATATGGAGATTTGGTGTCTGGTATTACAAGATTTGATTAATAAATTGGAGGAGAAATGAGTTGAGATTACAGATTCCCTGAATGACATCTCAGAGGAGTTTGACAATGCCAACAATAATTCCTTCAATGAAAATATCGATGCTCTTCTAGAGGATCAGATTAAGTAAAATTTCAAAGATTTGGTGAAGTGGGATGATGAAGTCATGAGGATAATAGTGATTCCATTGAGTGACTGGTCTTATATTATAATTTCATAGGGAGACTCAAGAAAGTCACAAATAAATTTCAAAGGTTGCCAGTTAGGATCACGAAAGAGATCTAGACAACAAACATAGTGAATCATTATGCATGTGGGACTAGAGATAAAGAAACTCAGGGTGTTATCGAGCACTTCCTCGATTACAGACACTGAATGGCTATATGGGAGGAAGGACAATGGAAAATTGTAGAGAAAGGAGATGCATGTGAATTAGGCCAAAGCTGAGTGGCCATATAAGGATAAGTTCAAGCTCTGGAATCAGTCAAAGTTGCAGGGTTGACTTGGTCAACCTTTTGCAACAAATTTTATATTTTCATGAGATCTTATTCCCTTATATTAATGACATTAATATTTTTAGTTAAATGTTAGTTAAATTCCCAGCTATAATGGCTCAACCTAGGAACTTATAAGTAGTGGATTGCTTCCATTATTTGGGATATATATTTTTTAGAATTTTTTGTTGAAGTTGCTCTTCAATCTTGGAAGAGTTCTTTTAGAGATTTGTTGAAACCTTTTAATTATATGCAGAATTTCCTTGCACTTGAAGATATATTTTATTGTGTTGAATTATTAGTCATTATATGCTTTGTGAATGCGATTCCTTGGCCTTATTGATTAATTTACCTTTATTTCAGATTATCTATTTCATATTGTGAAAAGAATAGTGTGGTTACCTTTCGTCAGTTGTGAGAAACTATTTTCCTTCTGTTGATTAAGATTTGCATTATTATTATCACAAAAGTGGATACTTGACATGTTCTTGAGATTATCCTCTAAGTAAATTATCTGTGTCTTAAATTAAAGCTAATCTTTCTGTTGTGTATGTTTAAAGTTTAACGAAGCAATGTGTGCTTCTTGTTTGTGGTATCTTGTACCCTTTCCAAGTTGCAATAGGTGAAGCTCACCAATGATGTGAGAATCCTACCCACATCAACCCTTTTGGAAGTTGAACATCCATTTTCTTGCGGAATCACCACTTCTAGCATAGATTTTTAATTCCTTGCATTCTCTCTCCCTAATCCCATGAAATATTAGCATAGGTCTAGTTAGCCATCTTTCTTACATCATAAGTAGTGTTGTGTTTAGTTTAGGAAGACAAATCCGACATTCTCTGGAGGTTCACCTAAAGCATAAGGCCGACAGCTTAAGAGGTGATCCCATGTGTCTCAATCACACTGAATGTTTTGATTAATTCCTAGGCCATTTGGGGGGTGCAGTGAGTTAGACCCGATATGGTAGTAAGGTAACTATAAGGGTAGAACCAATCTATCACAGTCATGTGGAACCATACACATCCAAACTCATAAATGGAAAGTACGCCATTTGTGATCATGAAGATGAGGATACAGATCATAAGCCAACTACTCTTCTCGAAGTGGTTCCAGATATGATTCTCGATGAAGTGAGCATAAACCATCAATATGATTCCTATGCCAATTTATTGGCAAATGAAGAATCTAGTATGTTGTTCTTGGAGGAGACTGGATTGGGTACGTATTGCATTCATGAAGAAGATACCATCGTACCTCAACTAGTTAAGGCATTAAGTGATACAAATACACTGTGGTAGATGTTCATTGATGGATAATGAAGTAAAAATGGATCTGGTGCAGGAGTTATGTTAGTATCTCTAGAACGAAACAAATATTCTCTTCCTTTCGGTTGCAGTTCAGTTGTACTAATAATGTTTGTGAATCTGAAACTCTTATACAAGGAATTCAGCTGGCCCAACGAAGAGGAATCCACACCTTGAGTGTCCTTAGTGATAGGGAATTATTTTTGCACCAATTTATAGCCTGTAGTGCATCAAAAAATGAATTACTATGGTCATAAAATGATCAGGTCTGGGATTTGATAAAAGATTTCAATCTCTTAATCCAAGTGATCTTGAGTCTTTTAACACATTTTTCTCTCCTCATAGCCATTATTTTGTATACTCATATTCAAACATGCCCAGTCTTGACCCTTTCATCATCATCCATAATATCACCACTTACCCTAATGTTCACCTAGTAAAGCAGAAGCTTCACCGCATGCATCCTCAAGTTTCCCTCCTTGTTAAAGAAGAGTTGCAAAATTTTTTTCTCCCAACTTCATCCTCCCCATTGAATATCCCAAATGGGTTTGCAACATCATTCCCATATCTAAATCATCAAGAAAAAATCGTATATGTACTGATTTTTGAGATGTTAATCTCACTTTCCCTACAGATGGCTTCTCTCTTCCCAATTTTGATCAACTTGTAGATATCACTGCAGGTCATGAGATTATTTCCCTTATGAATGTGTTTTCTAGTTATAATCAAATCCTCATCACACCCGAATACCAACATAGGAATTCCTTCATCACCCCTTAGGGGACCTTTTGCTACCATGTCATGCCTTTTGCTCTTAAAAATGTCAGATCCACCTATCAGTTGGCCATGACTTAATATTTCATGATCTCATCCATAAAACAATAGAAGACTATGTTGATGATATTTTAGGTAAATCTAAATGTCGACACGACCATATTTTTTTCCTTGAAGTCCTTTTTGAGTGCCTTATTCAATTTTTCCTACACCTTAATGTAGCCAAGTGTGTAATTTGGAATACTAACTGGAAAAATCCTTGGCTTTATCGTTTCCATCAGGGGAAATGAAGTTGACCCTACAAAAATTAAGGAAATCATTGAAATTACTCCCCCTTAAAATATTGAGAAAATTCATAGTCTTCAAGGCTAACTTCAATGTTACCACTGTTTCATCTCATAACTTTCAGATCATTGTAAGCCATTTCATCATCTTATTTGTAAAGAAATAGAATTTAACTAGGATCTTGATTGCCAAAAGGCCTTCAAAAAACTTAAAAAATATCTTTTATCTCCACTAGTGCTTATGCCTACCTAGGAGGGGGAGGCATTCTATCTATACATCTCTTTTATTAGTCATGTTTTAGGGGCTATCTTAGCACATCATGATGAAAAAGGTCGGGAGTAGGTTTTTTATTATATCAATAACACCCTTTAAAACTTGGAGAATCGCTACAATGAAGATGAAAAGTTGTGTTGTGCTCTCTTCTTTGCCACCTCTAATCTTTGACACTATCATCTCAATCATAAGACTTATGTTGTTACTAGCTTTCATATTCTTAATTCATTGCATTCTAAACCCTATCACAATGATTGCATTACTCAATGGCTCATGCTCATGAATGAGTTTGAGATCAAGCTTATTCCATAAAAATTCATTAAGGGCCAATCTATCGCATATCAATTAGCTAAATCCCCTCTTCCTATTTCGTATCTCCTTCATGAACAATTCCTTTTTGACTCAATTAATCAATTTCATCACAAGTATGACATCCTTAAGATGAATCTCTTATTTAATGGTTGGAAGTGTTAGGAAGGGGGATGTGTTGGATTTTTTCTCATTCCTCCTTGGGATACTTCTATTCCTCTCGCCAACAAACTCAATTTTGAGTGTATGAATAATATGGAAGAGTAAGAAACCCTTATGTTAGGTCTTGAAACCACCACCTTCCTAGGTGTTCAATTCCTTTACATATATGGATATTTTAAACTTTTCATCAAGCAAGTCATGGGTGAGTATCAGTGTAAAAAATCTCTACTCTTTAAGAGTATCGAAACATTGTTCATCTTCTCCTTGAATCCTTTGATTCTTACACTATCAAAGTTATTCCTCAATCATCCAATCATTTTGATGATATGATGGCATCTCTTGCATTTCTCATTCCTTGGACAATGGAGGAATCCAAGCTTTCTATTTTTTTTCATCATACCGATAGACCATTTCATGAGTTACCCCAAGTTAATCTATTTGAATCTAGTTCGTCAGATCTTTGGTACTCCCAAATCTTTGATTATTTATCCACATCCATCATCACACCTGATTTAGCGAAGACCGCTAAGAGGTATTTACCTCGGTGCACTAATTGCTATGTAATCCTTGGCGGCATCCTTAATAAACATATATTTAGTAGTATTCTTCTTCGATAGCTTAAATCAAATGAATCTCCTCATGTTATCCAAGAAGTCCATGATTGTATTTGCGGTGGAAACTTTAGTGGCTTAGCCATTGCTAAGCACATTCTTCATCTTGGCTATTATTGGCCTTCTCTCTGCCATAATTTCTGTTAATATGTTAATAGATATGAAAAATGTCAGAAGCATTCCAATCTTATTTGCATTCCTATTCAAGCTTTGTGGACAACTTAGGACCTTTGGCCCTTTTCACAATGAGGTCTTGATCTCATCAGTATTATTAATCCTTGATCTTCACAACAACATCATTGCATCATCATTATGTCTAAATATTTTAGTAATTAGGTGGAAGTGATTCCCCTCACCCCAACCAAATCTGGTCCAATTATTAACTTTATCTACAAGCATATCATTTTCCGTTTTAGTTTTCCTCACAAGCTCATCATGGATAATGGAAAGTCCTTTAAGAAAAACATCTTAAGAAGCTTTTCAATTAATTTAACATCTAACTCAACTTGTTTTCTACATATTATCCTCAATCTAATGTCCAATCCAAATCCAGGAATTAAAATCTTTGAAACATTCTTGCAAAAATTGTTGATTAATCAGGTCTTGATTGGCATCTCCATCTTCCTTTTGCTCTTTGGGCTTATTGGACTAGCATCCATAATTCCATGGGGGCTACATTATTTTCACTTGTTTATAGTTATGAATGTGTCCTTCCTCTCAATGTTTAAATTCCTTGTTTACACATGTCCCTTTGCGACTTCATCTTGAATGAAGACCATCACCAAACATGTCTAGTACAACTTGAGTTGTTAGATGAGCGTCACCTTCTCAATCTTAAATAGAATCATGTCTATCAAGAGAACATTAAACATGGATACAAAAAACACATAAAATAATGCAACTTTAATGTCAATGACCTCATTCTCAAAGAAAATCAAAACTTCACTACTCTAGAAAGGAGGCAACATGGAAATGTTTCCCCTATCTAGATTGGACCATACATTATCACACATAAGTATGGGTTGGGAGCCTATCTATTGGAATTCCTTGATGGTAAACCAGAAGTGGAACGTGAAAATTCTATTGTTAGTGTGTCATTTAGTGATCTCTTTATCATATCCTTGGATCAACCCTCCATCATCAGCCTTGTGTATTTTTCATCGTATTGATTTGTAATTATGTGGTCATCTGTCACTTTCCTAGATGTGACCTTAAATATGAGTACCATGTCTCTTCTTTTAACATATTCCTTATGGATAGATTCTCCCTTTTTGTGAGAAATCCATGATCATTACATCCATCACCCTCTCATTCACTTATTAAAACCATGCAAAGGGTCAAGGGGTGTCTATTATAGATTCATTGTCCCCTCCTAAGTGGTCTCCTTAGCTATTCCCAGCTCTTCCCCATGTCAAAATAAAAATCAAATGATGCACCAATAAAAATTCAAAGGACTCAAAAACATACTACTAACCTTGAAGGACAACTGTTCAGCTAAAAAAAATACAAAGAAAATAATTCAAATAAAAAAGAAAGAAATAGAACAATCCCTCGAGGAACGACTATCATATATATTATCTTTTTTCATCCATATTACATGTGTATAAAGTACACCATACCCTTGAAGGATGGATACCATTTTTTATAATGACATTAAAGGCTTCACACATTAATCAACCTTCCATTTTATTCGCATCCTAAAAAAGCTTTCCTGCATTGATCATCTTTCTTATAACATCACTCTTTACCCCTTTCCTAGAGTTGGGGCATAGATTTAGGGAACACCACTAACAGATAAGTCTCTTCCCATGTACAAGTTACATCCTACGTCCCCTTTTCATGTCGACATTAGCTCTATGAGTTCATTCCATCCATTGTCTCTTTATGATCTTTGATATAACTAATTGACATTGGTTACATTCTAAAACATTTTTTGGTCACATGTGCCTTGCATTATCAAGACCCCCTCTTTTTTACCTCTAATGAAATTAAAGGAATACTTTCTTTGCATGTTCCTTGATATGATGTAATGTCATTTGTACCTATATTTTTTCATCATTTGTCTATATTTTATCCCCAATCATTTTTGCATATGTCTCGATTCATGATTAAATGCATCTTTTGTTATCTCAGTCACCTATCAATCTATTTATCTATCCTAAATACATCAATATTTACTTACATTAATCGATAATCACATTTGAATTCATTTTCCATCCACATTACATTCTATGAAATTATCTCATTAGCATGATAAAATTCAAAATGAATATGTGATCCTAATCCTCATTAACCATAAAACAAATTCACATCATCAATCATCCATACATATGCAAATCCTAAGTAGCAAAATATCACATTCAACATCATAATATAACAATCCAAGTAAAGGTAAATCATTTCATCTTATAATTTTACCATAATCATCAAATATAATTAAAACATGCAACCAATCCTCATCATCATCACATAGACTATCAATCTCAACATTATCATAAATAAAATAATAAACATTACACAATACACATATATCAAATCATGACAAAATGATATCATATATATATATATATATATATATATATATATATATATATATATATATATCAAAGTCAAATGTATCAATACATCATTTTCCTCTAATGGGGATCTCTCAAAGCAGCGATATCAGTAAAACTCGAAAATTGAATGTCATAGATCCTAATATCAAGCCCTACACGGTAGGTCCCTCTATCTCTCTATCAGCCTCGTTACCTCCTCCTTTGCCCTCTCCTTGACGTGACTGATCCGTACTCTTTGTGCTCCTTAACGGCCTAGCTCCACCTGTCACTCCCAGTATCAGAGTGTCTTATGTAGCTTCTTAATCAAAATCCCCTCATAATACTTAACCTCTGTGGCTAAGGCTCTGTATCTATCAATCAAGATCATACCAGGAGGTTCCATCTGTCCTCCTCCTTGTGGTGTTTTATGTCATCCACCTACAGCCTTGATAGCCAGTATGGTAGAAAGATCTCAAATAATGGATGCTATAGGTCTCCCTCTACGGGGAGTATAAATCTTTCTCCTAGATTGCGGTGTCCCTCTCCACCCTCATCTAATATAACTTGACATGGATTCATGCTAACTCTACAGTATCTATACCTCCTACTCCTCCATCTCTACCTCCTGAACATACCTCTTCCTCTACCTCCATCTACATCTCCTCTACCTCCTCCTTTCCTCCATCCATACCCACCCTAGATGCCTAGATATTGGTCATCCATTCATCAAATTTGGCTCTAAATCCTACCTCTTCATCTTCATCCCATGGGGAAGCCTCCTCCTCCAATAGATATGCCATAATAGGGCTTAAAAACTCTCATTCAACCTCCTCTCACCTATACAAATCAAGAGCATGAAGTATAGTCTAGATGACCCAAAAATGTTGTCACACTCAATCAAACTGAACGGCCTCGATCATCTCTGACCATCTCCTTTAAACCCACCTCATCTCTGAAAACTATGGATCTACCCTTGACCATGATGGTAAATCCTTATATGGATATTATCTAATCTAAATTAGTATCTAACTCTGCAATATAATCAACATACCGATACAATCCTCTTTCCCTATGTCTCTGAAGGCCTGGTTGACCCTCCATTTCAAAAAACCAACCACAAACTCTATGTGATCCCTAGTGACCCATGTAATCCCTTGTGGCTGAATGAAAATAATTTGCTCGTAGGCCCAATAGTGAAGCAAGAAACCTACATCCAACCTTGACCTCATGCCTTCCCTTTATATTGATAGCTCATGGTATACCTGAGCTAGCAAGGAAGTCCCAAAAGAAAACATTGTCTGGTGATAGAATATATTCAACACTACACCATCCAACACCCATGGAAACTGAGATCCACATGAGTCCATAAAATCATAGCAAGACATTTCCATCATAACTAAGAGAATCAATTGGCTACGACATACATCTACCTTATACCTCAACTCATAAGAAAACCCCTTGAAGAAAGCCTGATATGGGGCACATTAACTCCAAATAGTTATGTCAAAATAGTAAGTCTATTGTTATTTATGATGGGAACTATCTTCTCCCCCTGTATAGGAAATATTTAGATCCTATACACATCCTCTAGGGTGATGGTCATCTCCCCTGTCTTGAACACGAAGGTACCAATTTATCAGTACCATGTCTCTAACAATATGATTTTCATCCCACATCTCATGGGATCCTATCATATTTTCTGAACCCACCTAACCCCACTGCAACCAAGTGATCCCACTTGGCATCTGTGGCATCTCCTCTGATCTTCTCGTATAGAGTAGGAACTTTTTCTCTCAAATGTAGTGTCTCTCTGGCCTACAATCACAAAAAAATATGGCAACATCAGTTCAAAATCTTAAATCCAATTCAAATCCATTATATTTCATCCAAAATCCATTGAATCTTAAACATAAGCCAACCGAAACCTATTCGATACCAATCGAGATTAGGTCGATGTGTTTTGGGGCCAATTGATGCGCTTTATGGCCCAATCAATGTTGAACTATCTGGGTTATCACCAACCCCCCTGGCATCATCCACTTTTTCTTAAAATATATAAATAAATAATAAATAAAATCCAAAATAAAACTAAAAACAAATCTAATTGTTGTTACTCACCATCCTACGCACCCTCTAGTGTTTACTTGTAGCTCTTGGGACCTCCTTTTCTGAGTTTTCTCTTTAATCACTATGATCTCTCTCATCAATTTTACGTGTGAAAGATAACATTGTCGGTTGACCCCCAGGTTTAAATATTCACCAACACCTAGTAGTTATCAACCCCCCCTTGGGTCCCTATCAATTGGCCATGTTTGCCATTGACTATCCTGAGTATCCTTCGCTTTGGCTTCCCCGATATTTTCTTATGACCTCTTTTTGGGCATTCTTCAAATTCCACCTCTGTGGCCATATTTATTATTCCTTTAGGGAATTCTATTTTAATATTCTAATAATATCCTTTTGCAATCTCAAATTCCACTTTTGTAGCCATACTTACTCCTTCTTCATGCATTTTTTTTCCAAATTTATCCAATTTTCGTGCAAAGTCCACCTTCGTGGCCATACATATCTTCCCCTTGGGGCATATTATTTCACTACTTTCCTTTTCATAATTTTCTCATGTCCTGTGTTGGAGCACCATTTTTTTCATCCTCATCCTTTGCAGACACATAAATTTTCACTCGATTCCTCATGTACAAAGGATTTCACATAATTTTCACATTTACTTGTGCATATTTTGATTCTCACCTATGACCTCATGATCATTTCAGCTTACATTCATTTGAGATATTTCTCGTTGGATTCTCTCCATTTTACAATGATCTTCACCCATTCACTGACCTATGGAGAATTTTCCCATTTATCCATTGATATTGTAATTGTCCCTCTACTGATGTGATATTGGAGCCACCCCCATGGTTTTCATTTTCTATTGTGATCATTTATTCTTGAGGCATCTTACCTTACGCTAGCTTTTTACCCATCTTTCTTCACCCACCCACCCTTCACCATCTACCTTTTTCAAACACATCATTAGTTTCCCCTGTAATCATCGATCCACCACTTTTGGGGGAGATCATCATCAACGTTGCATCAATCTACATCATACTCTTCCTCTCACTATTTTTTTCTCATCGCTTGTTAGCGTAAATCACTCAATGAAAAGGGGAATATGTAGATAACTAAATTTGGTATATCTACCCTTATCTTCCCGTGTGCACATATTTCTCTAGAGTTCTATCTAGATCCCACTTTAATTAAATCTACCCCTTCTAGATTTATTAAATTTCCCACTTATTATCATATCACCATATAATTCACACTAATTAATTAAGTAATTAATCTTAGCTTTCCCTAATCAATTTTTTATTTAGGATGCTTTTATCCTGAATAAAAATCCTCATGATTTTTCCACCCATTCCCATCTTCTAAATTCCCAATATTCATCCCTAAACAACCTAATTCCACACATAATCTTTGAAGCACTTTTCCCCTCCTTAAAAACACAAAATCCCAACTCAGAGCACAAAAATTGACCCTCTTGGGGAAAATTTCTCTATAGTCAATGGTGACCCAACCCACTCACTATCGAACCTATAAAACTGAGGTATTTATTTCCAAAAACAACATAGAAAACACACGTGCATCACTCATCTTTGGTTTTCTTACACTCTATGAATCAACCATCGAACTAGAGCATCCCAACAATCCTCTCATGGCCCTTGGATTATCATTTGATCATATGCATAACTATGAGAGGTTTTTCCTTAATTTTTGTGCTATCTATATCATTTCTATTATTATCTTGTTTAATCTAACATTTTATAGGTCCAAATCCACTTCTGTAATATTCAGATTTCTATCATCAACCATCTTTTCCAGCATCTTTACATGCAAGTCTCCCATTTCATCCTTTTGACCTTGGCCTTATCTAACTCAGCTACAATCGTCATCGACCAACCCCAATTGCTATCAAACGGGGTCGTTTTTGTCAAATATCTCATCCAAATCACTATTTTATATCATTTTCTCTACCTTTATGTTCCAAAGATCATTCTGTAAGTCATCTCCTAGCACTGATAGGCGTCTTCTATCTTCAAGTTTACAGTTATACCTTTACAAGAATGCAGATTTCTTTTATTGTTCAAATATTTACTCCTAGGTGGTTGTTGACCTGCTTCTTCACAATCTATGTCGCCATCAACCCAGACCAAGTAACATTTAATATACTTTTATTTCAGTCAAATCTGCTTCAGATCAATTTTGATCTTTTCTCATATTTATTAGTATTTATGTTTCTGCATGCAATCTGGTTATCTATCATTTACTTTATTGTTTCTTTAAAAATGGGGGTTGACATCCACTAAAGGAAGATAACACTTCTTGGAGCCAAAATTGTTTGGGAAACCCCCACATATCCCATCTAATCAATTTCATTTTAAGTTTCTCTTATTTGCAAGTTGTCAACTACAACAAGGTCTAGCTACTCATTGACTATTTATCCACGTCACTCTTTTGAGGTATTATGAACCCTCCATGTTTCAATATGTGTACTTTCTTTAGTATCTAACTCAGTAACTTGAATTAAATGAGAAATTACATGAACAAAAGTAGCTAGGGTAAAAATTAAGGTTTTGGATGCATGGGGAAGGGATGCATTTTTTTGTAGCCACTATCCCAGGGACAAGAGGTTCAAAAAAATGCACCTAATTCTAGGCTTTCCATGTGTCACTATAAGGTTGAATGAGAGGGAGTTGGAGGAGAGTTAATTTCAAGCACCATAGAGCTATTTTAAGGTAATATGAAGAACTGTGAAAGTGGGTGAAGGGTGGGCTTCATTTTATTTTTGCCTCTGTCCCCACTAACTCAGAGATAGTTGGAATAATTAGGACATCAAAGCCCACCACATATCTAACTGAAAAAATGGTTAAGTTGAGACACATTTGTCGGAGCTCCAAGATGTCTTTTCATGGAAAATTGAATATCATTTTGACTACTAATATCATTACTAGATAAATGGGATGATTTTTAAGACGTGATTTTACCTCCTCCATAAAATACCATTTTTCTTTTGAGACAGTCGGGTATATCTATGAAAATCAAGCTTCCTTAAAAATTCAATCAGGAGTGGCACATTTTCTTTTCCCTATTATCCCCCTTGTCCTAAGGATAGTCGAGATAGTTTGGATAGCTGGGATAGTGAGTATAGTTAGGATAGCTGGAATAGTAAATTCCACCACCTATCTAACTAAAAATGAATAAGTCCTTGAAACTTGAGAGAACTTTTCTTAGGACTCTAGGAGGTCTTTTCATGCAAACGTTTGTATCATTTTGACTCCCAAGACCATTCTAATATCAATGGTATGATATTCAGGACATGATTATGCGTACATCTCTAATAATTCACATTTTTTGTTGGGAATAACAAGATGATTCTGCAGAAACTAATCTACCTTGAGAATAAATCATGTATTCTAAAGAATTTTATGATTCCATTTTGAAGAGGGATCTCCAATATTTCCAATGGTTACTGTTATCACCAAATAACAACACCCTCTAATTTTATTACATGTGAATAGAATGGAAAATTAGTAACTTTGGGAAACATGGAATTATCTCTAGATGTGGGACCATGACATTGAGATAATTCTCCAGAGAAGGTTGGTTCCTCTTCCTAATCTAATGTTAAAGCTACTCCTAATACTGCAAATACAACTATATACTCCTATTCTATGATTCCAAGGGACTAGGGAGAGAGGAAAATGCATGAAAATGAAGAAATCCTACACTAAGGAGGTGATATCACCAAGAGAAGGGTGGTTGAGACACTCTCTAATGAATGAAAATGGGAAAAATAGAGATAACAAGGTATGTAGAACGTCAAAGTCTATAAACACACATTCACAACACCATTTCCATTAAACACAACCATTTAGATCTTGTAAAACACCATAAAATGCACAAAGTTACCTTGAAATGCAATGTAGAAGTAAGATAATGTAATGAAACACAAGCAAAGGTTGAATAATAACCACAAAACTTGATTTTATTACTTCATATGATCACATAGTCCATTACAATGAGAGATAGAGGCATGAATCTCGAGTAAAGTGCCCAAAATGGAGGCTTGAAGCTCCAAAAACTTGTAAAATAATGTGGAAGAAAATAGAGAATGTCCAAACCCCAAAAATGAGCTCCTTTTTATAATATATGGAAAAAAATGATAAAGAGGAGAGGAAACTTGAAATTTACACTCAACCACCAAAAATGTCATTAAATGACTACCAGAAATGATGCAGAACCTTGAAAATACCATCCCTTCAAGTCGTTTAGCTTGTGGAAGAATAAAATTTCCCCATGCCTCCATTATGACTCTTTTACCCACCTAAAAGTGTTCATTTAGAAATGGGGAAGTTTTCTTTATTTTTCTCCCAACTACTCTCACCAAACCTCTTATTTCTTGATTATGTGATGAATTAATCTAAAACATGAATCCAATGAGTACAACTTTGTCCAATTTGGTGGAGTGTGGAGGAAGATACAAGGGTGTAGATATAAAGGCATCATTTTACAATTTTTTATAACTTTCATCCTTGTTCCTCATTTCTCTCGCATTCAGACTATACTAGGTTTTCTCTACCTTTCTTTTCCAACTTTAAAGAGGGTTTGAGAACATGGAGACTCATGGAACTGGGGTAAAATGTTCCTAGCACACCCAAAGCCACCACTTTCTCCGTATATCACTCTTGCCCCACCCTTTTCTTTGTTTTTTGGATTCCATTGGACTGCGAGATGCTTAACTCCGCAGGGAACTAGTTCCCCACACCTCTTTTCTTTATGAACACCATATGCTCACATTTTATATTACAACATATACCCTTTATTAATCAACCTTATGACCATTTCAAAGAACCTGATGCCACATGAAACAAGTTACCTATAGTCCCTTGTACTCCACACCCCATCCTCACCTCACCTTAGTAAATTGCCTCAAAGTTGCTAGTAGGGAACTAAGTGTTCCCTGGAATTATTCCTCACCCATTTGGTTATTTCAATGGGCCCCTCACCCAAAATAAACTACATCCTTCCCATCCCTTGACTTGTGGTTCCTCTGGGGTTTTAGGGAACCCTGGGCCCAATGAAACTAGCTCCTCCAATTCTGTCGAGACCAGAAATATCCACACTTAACCATCTTTGTTCCCCTTATTCATATTGTGGGCTTGTTTGGGGTGTTAGGAATCGAATTTGCACCCAACCAAGTTCCATCTGACCTCTGTAGACTTGTAATACACTATAGAGACCTTATTTTCTCATTTCTCCCAAGTTTTCTTACTCTTTTTGATTTTGTAGGATCTTAGGAATTAGAAAAAAAGAAAAAAAACACCAAAAACCATTTTTCTCAATTTTGTCCATTTTTTTAGTTTATCCTTGTCTAAGCAAAGATAAAATGCAAATTATCAAAATTACCTCTCAAGATAATTTTGGATAACAATTTGGTGACTCAATAGGACTATCTACTTGCCATACAAAGTGATCAGTTTCCTTGCAACATCCATTGGGCATATAGTCATCTTGGTAACCATAAAACTGATCTAAAACTTGAAACTCAAACCGTGAGCCACTTGAAGCACTACTTGGAGTTGTAACTGATCACTCACATCACAAAAAATCTTCTAAGTAAGGTTTTTTGTGAGTGGGAAAACAAATTTATCTTGTAAATTCATCTTCCTTTCTTTTGCAATCTGAACAAGAACTGGACCTTTCACCCCTGAACCTACTAGGAACACTTCCTAGAGCTAAAGCTAAGCTGAAACTACTTGAGATATTCACAATTTCATAAGATTTAATATTTAAAAAAATTCAATGAGTGTGGGAAAATGATTTCAGGCTTTAAGGATACCTTGAAGAAACTCAAGAGGGATGACAAAAAAACTTGATTTTAATCAAAGAAGAGGCACTATAAATCCAAAATAAAAATAATATGAAGAGATAAGAGGATGAGAAAATAGAAACTATCTCTAAATCTGATTTTTAGTTGCTCTACATTTGAAATTTCCCTAAGATGGCAACTGCTCCATGAAAATTTGAACTTCTTCCAACAAAACCTTCTCAACCTTCATGAACATGTGCAAAGAGACCATCTAGAAGCAATAAAACCGTTATAAGGAACTTAGGTAAGAGAAACCTAATCTACCAACAAAAAAGTGTGTTGAAAGCACTCTGAGGAATTAGAAACCTAAGCTAATATATACAAAGATGATATCTTACTTCATTAACAATGCTTTAGATGGAATCCATTGACAGGAATCTACAGTGCTTCTCTATCCAACTTTAATAGTTGGAAAATATTTTTTTTCTTGCATCCTGAGATCATGTAGGGACCACTCCATATATTATCAAACTTATAATGTTTACCTATTTTATCCCTATCAGCATGCCAGTTTAGAACAAAATATTCCTCCTGGAAACTTCTGGCTTTGGCCTTCTTGTCAAAACTTCTCTTAATTAGAACTTGGTATTTCTCCATGATTTACATTAATTGGTCTATCATTTCCTCCAACTCCATGAGCTATGCATATATGAGTTTCATGGATCCAAATTCAAATAATTCCAACTACTTGAGAAGTTCCAATACATGAAATTCAAGAGATATGGGTATCTTTTCTTCTTTTCCTTATACTATCTTATAGGGAGAGTTTCCAATTGATATCTTGGGTGTCATTCTATAATCCCACAAGGATGATTTCATTTTAATGTGCCACATTATTTGATTCTCATCCAAATTCCTAATGATCCTCAATATATTTTTGTTCATGGACTCAACTTGATCATTACCTTTGGGGTAATAGGTAGAGAAAGTTCTCAAATATATATCATTCTTCAAATACAAATCATAATTTTTTTGCCAAGGAATGCTAGAGCATTGTCAGATATGATAGGAGATGGAATTCCAAACCTATTTATTGATGGACCCATTTTCCTCCTTGAGTGTTGTTGCTTCAATCCACTTGGTGAAATATTTGGTTCCTGTGAGAATCCACTTGTGGCCTTAGATTGAGTTTGTAGTGATGACCCCAATGAAATCCCATCCCTAATGCATGAATGCCTCATCAAATACTATTGGGTGTAGTGGAGGATTTGCTAGCTTTTCTTTTCCCATGAAAAACACACATTTCATGCACTTTTTGATCCATACATAACAATCACTAAATATAGTGGGACAATAGTAACCATCTTTCATGATTCTGAGAGCTATGACTCATGGAACAAAATGACCTCTAAACTCCCCATCATGGAACTCATGTGAAACCCTTTCCATTTTATTTTTTGTAATGCACCTCAAAATAACTCCATTCACATTCTTCTTGAACAAAATGCCATCAATAAGAACATATGGAATAGATTGGAGCCTAAAATACCTTCTTTTAGATTTTCTTAATCCCTGAGGGAATTGACCTATTAGAAGAAATTGGATCAAATTTTGAGTCCAACAAGGGGTGGGTATAACATCAATTGTTTGTTATTGATTTTCCTCGAGCACTATAATAGCCCCTTCTTCATCCTTTGACTATATGTGCTCATTTGAAATCAACTACTAACACAAGAATTTGAACCAGAATAGCTTAGTTACCTTGATCTCAATATAGTACTCCATCATCTGGTAATCCACCTAGATTTTTTTCATTTAAATATTTGATCAGAAGGTAGGGTTCATTTTAAGAAGCCTTTAGAAAATTGGAGCTCGAAAATATCTAACGAATATACCTGGAACCACTTTCTTTGAAAAAGTGAAATTTTCACGATTTCTAAGTCAAATTTTCATCTATCAAATTTTTAAGGGGGATCATTTTTTGGTGTCATGCGACAACAAACCTTGATGTCACATGACATAAAAATAATGCTCCCCCTTTTCGATCATCTACAACCCCTTATCATGCATCAACACCCTCCCTCATCAAATGTCAACACCATCTCTTTTCATGCATCTGCAACCTCCTTTTCGAGTGTCAATACCCTCTCTTGTTTCTAACCCATGATGTGTGCTTGATAGGGAAAATGATGTTTTATTCAATCATCTTGTACAATTCCTTCTTGATAAGAGGCTCTATGTGGGATTCACTAGAATTTGTTTGTTACTAATAGTTTAGCTTTTGAATCTAGTTAAATATTATGTTGTGCTAAACTAGGATCAAATCCCCTTAGATATTCATAAATCCATGCAAATATATCAGGAAATTCTTGACAAATTTTATGAAATCATGTTTTTCTTATTGAGTAATTACTTTGCTAATTTGGAGCACTATGTCTTCCTCAACAGAAATAAACTCTGAATCTTCACCTGTGACCATGGTGTTTTCTTTTCCTTTCCTAAACCGGTCATTTAAATTGAATATTCATTCTAGATTTATTAGACCTTTTGGAAGCTTGTTTGTTTTGATATGGACTACATGATCACCATATTTATTCTACAATTAATCTTGGTTTCTCGAAGATAACTTAGCCTCTTCTTGAAGGAAATTGATGATTTGTTGGTCACTTTAAAACACCTATCAACTTTGATTATTATCTAGAATATTTTGTCTCACTACCACCTTGATATGAGGTTGTTCTTTGTCCTTTTTGATATCTTCAGAAATATCAAATATTTCTGCAATCGTTACAAGACTGTCTACAGCCTCATTCTTCTTTCTTGTTATGGAATTGATGTATAATTATTCAAAGTATTGTATGAGATCCCATACCCTATGTTTATATATCTTGAGTAGGTCATTCTTAGTTGCATTTATCCCTCTAACCTTATTCACAACTAACTCAATGTCCCCAAATGTTTGTAACTTCTTGACATTTTTCTTCCTTTCCCAATGTAATTCATGGATAAGTGACTCATACTCAGATATGTTATTTGAGAAACTAAACTAAAATATGAAAGTAGAGTAGTATTTGATATATTTGGGAGACACAAGAACTACTCCTCCTCCTTATCCTTGTCTTCTCCTTGAACCATAAAATACCATTTGCCAAACTCCATTTTCATATTCATCATCTTGTTTGGTGGCACTAGGAAGAGGTGCATTTTTTTCATGTAGAAAATACATACCCAATTCAACCTCCTTCATTTCCTTATATGGATCACAATGATGTCATTCATTTTTCCATTCTTCAATTGTCAAATATGGAATACCTCTAATTTTAGTCTATGTATCATGATTGTTTGTGTAATATTCTTAATCAAATAATTTTTAGTTGGCATTGATAGGGTTTGGAAAATAAGACATGATATGGTATGTGACAATTATCTTTGACCTAATAGTGGTTTCGGCTCCATATCTGGTCCTGAAGAGCATGTGGGAGAAATCAGCTTACAATTATGCCCCAATCTTAGTAGTGACATCATGAGATAAACATAAAGCAAAGAGTGGAGGTAGTTCAATCACAGATATATCTTGAGGTACTGTGACATTGGGACATACATATAGTGTAAGGTTTAGACCTTTAATGACTACAAAAGTTCCCACTATTGTCCCATCCAATTGCACCACTCCTTTTGATATAGTCTCATACTTGAAGCCCAACTGATCTACAATTTTATTTTGCATCACCAAGCTACTTCCCACTAATTCAATTATGTAGCTGTGTACTAGGTTATCCCCTATGATTAAAGAAATGTAGAATGGTGGAGGATTCATGGTTGTACTTTGTTTAACTCCTTCTTGTTGCACTGCATTATTGAGAATTTTTTTCTGGTCTCTTGGATGATTTGTTTGAGATGGAAAAGTTGGCCATGGTTACCTGTGAATAATTTCTATACCCTAGAATTGTTAATGACTCCCACATAGATATACTTATGTTTTATTTCTTCATTTGATCAATGATATCGAATGGATTTGAACTTCCTTTTTATTGTCCTTTGTTCAACACCAGTTTCTCTTGTACATGAGATGATATAATAGGTCCCTTAGGATGATTTTCTTATTTTGGGATTGTGTTTGGGCTGCCAAATCCTTAAAGTGTGAGATAAGGTTGAGAAGGACTTGCATTTGATTGTTTTCCCTCTTATATAGATATTTTCTTGGATCATGTGTTTGCTGCTACACCCTAACAAAGAGATTTATTTATACCAAAAAAATCCTCTACTTACTAATTCAAAAGCAAAGTTTCACCTTGAGGTGTCTCTTGTGAAATTGTTTTTTGATGATTTTCATCATCAATTATTTCTTTAGAAGTATAAGAGATTTGTACCATTAAATTTGGATTCATGGCACCATTGAACCATACTGCTTGGTTATGTGGTTGACCACAAGGAAAGCACCATTCGTAATCTTGTACCAATTTTTTTTTGAATGGGAACCATAGATTTAGATGAAGAGGATGCATTAGGATTATAAGGTTGGAATTACCTAGAACTGGGAAACTAAATTTGGTTCTGATTTGCAACTTGAGCATGCAGTCTATTTGACCGATATGGGAGTTTCTTGGTTGGTATTAAGGTTGATAAGGTCTTAAAAATTGATCTTGTTTCCTCTTGATTGTCACCAACACATTCCCTATATTTTTTAATTATTTTATGATCTCTTGGATATCATCTGAGGTGTTTGAAGAGGTAGAATCCTCATTAGAATTTTGATTTCTAGGAGTAGGGATAAGATTTAATTTAGGTGTTTGGCTAGAACTGGGATTTCCTATCTCTAGATAAACAAATGTAGGTGGCCTAGGAGAAAGTTTACCTACTTGAATTAGACAATTCTTAGCTCTAATAACTACTGCATAGACTCCTGGAAATTTAATACTTCCCATGGATTACACCATACCAACAATATCATAAATAAGAGATTTTAAGAAGTAGATAAATACACCTTTAGTAGTTGGTCTTATAAGAATCAGAACTTTATCCCATGTCCTCTGGAGCCTAAAGTTAAAATCTACCATGGCTTCACTCAGAGCTCTCTTTATGGTGGTAAATTTCTCTAGCAAAGACATGTTATCCCCCCTCTCCAAACTAATTGTAAAGGGCTATGCACGGGTCATTCCAATTTTGAATTGATATTTTTTTTAGACTCCTGAACCTTTGTAAATCCTTCCCTTTAAATGGGGAAGCTAGAAGTTTCACAACTACATTGATGTCAAAAATTTCATAGATTGCACACACAGTTTCAATGTCTTAGATATGATCATCCGGGGTAGTGTGATTCTCCCAGGTAGAAAATGGAATGCATTTCAGTGATACCACTAGAATAGGATTTTTTGCATTGAGGTGAAAGTGGACTATTTTTTGTGAAGTTAACAAATTGATTTTTCTCTTGTGAAGCCATTATGATGTGTCTAAGAACTCTAGTGGATTGTAATAAGGGCCTACCAGTTGGTGGTGTTGAAAGATTTGTGTTTGGTACAGCTGGTGATCTCTGATCTTTCCTTCCCATTCTTTCTCTACCTGCTGATAGTTTTAGATATTCAAATACTCCTTCTCTTTTCCTAAACCTTGTTTGGATCCTTCTCATGAATCTGAGACACTTGGATTTCTAAAGCAAGTGGATTTTAATACTATGGAGTCACCAGATGTGTTTTTACAGAGCCTCCAAAGGCTATAATTTTACCATGATACACATACAAACTTGATAAAACTTGAAATATTGACTTTGTAGGTATAACCGGGTGTGCAAAAACTATTATAAAAAAAATAACACCCTCTAATTTTCTTGCATGTGAATGGAATGGGAAATGAGTGTTTTTTTGGGAAACATGGAATTATCCCTAGGTGTGGAACCATGAAGATGAGATAATTCTCTATAGAAGGTTTGTTCCTCTTCCTAATTTAATGCTAAAGCCACTCCTAATGATGTAAATATAACTATCTACTCCTATTCTATGATTCCAAGGGAAAAGGGGAAAAAGGAAAATGTATCAAAATGAAGAAATCCTACACTAAGGAGAAGATAACACTAAGAGAAGGTGGGTTAGAAATTCTCTATTTGCTCCTACATTCCTCTATAGGTTATTGGATCTTCAAGCCTCAGAGTGTGTGACCATATGAATAAATAAAATCAAGTTTTGTGGTTTTTCTTTAACCCTTGCTTGTGTTTCATTCCATTATCTTACCTCTATATTACATTTAAAGGTATTTTGTGTATTTTAAAACTTCTTGTAAGCTCTAAATGGTTGTGTTTAATGGAAATGGTTTTATGAATGTGTGTTTATAGAAAGTGGTGTTCTACATACCATCTCTATCTCCTTTTTTATTTTCATTCATTAGTCTGTCCCAACCACCCTTCTCTGGGTGTTATCACCTCCTTAGTGTACGATTTCTTAATTTTCATGCATTTTACTCACTCTTTGGTCCCTTGGAATCATAGAATAGTAGTAGATAGTTGTATTTAAAGCATTAGGAGTAGATTCAAATTATATTAGAAAGAGGAATCAACCTTCTCTTGGGAATTATATCAATTCCATGGTCCCATACATAGAGATAATTACATGTTTCCTAAAAGTATTGATTTCCCATTCTATTCACATGAAAGAAAATCAGAGGGAATTTTTTATTGGTGATAACAGTTACTTTTTTGTCTCTTAACACTAGATGGAGCTCTAAGAATCCTTTGTTTAAGTTCAAGTAACCATTTTGACTATACATTTCTTATACGTAAGAAACCCACTTTTATTGCAACTGCTCCTAAACCTTCAAAATTTCCCTAAATCTCCAAAAAGTATTTACAATATGTTCTTATATCTTCACTACCACTTTAAGATAATTGTGGACCTTTAATTAATTCCTTGAGGATGAACACCTACCTTAAGAAGGCCAGAAATAACCTTTCTAGGATCACTGAGAAACTAGCCGTTGGAAACACTTTTTTGAATGAAATGAAATGATATTGAAACAAAATTTAAAACACTAGGAAATCTTATTCAAAAAAATAGCATAAAATACAAGTCCAAGATCAACATGACACTAGAGTAGATTGACCAAGAGAGGGTTTTGGGAAGACTCAAGAGAAAATTTTAATATTTTTGTATTTTTACATGCTTAATTTAATGAATATTTGTGCAACAAATTTTTAATGAAAATAGATGTTTCTAGCGTGCGGAATTATTCTATATTTATTGCAATGAGGTTAGGATAAGAAAGAAACCAAGAATCTCAAGATAGTGCATGGACCAGGTCCTTATCAATTTGTATATAGAGTCACAACAAATATACACAAAAAACATTCCTTTATTGAACACACAGAGACACAAGAAATGAACACACAACAATGAAAGGGAAACACACAAAAATAAAAGGGAAACAACCTACATCATCTTTGTACATGCCAAGGAAATCCTACTTTTATTAAAGTAATGATTTTGATTGAGTTCTTACCCATGAGTGGGTAACACCGAATGCCTTTTTTCTACAGATCCATTGATAGGTACACTGAAGTATGAAACTTTCCTCACCATCTTGGGAAATATATCATCATTTATATCAAAATTGATGACCTACTTATTCAATAAATTTCCTTTTTCAACTTCAAACCCTCTTTCCATATTCTCATTGATTATCAATTTCATTCCACATATATATTTTTCATTTCTTCCATGAAGATGAACCTCATTCATACTTGACTTTTTTCCAAACCAAGGTTTATTTTCTTCCATGTATATTTGATTCATGGCCACTTCTTCCACTGGTTAATTATCAACATATGATTTGGAAAATTCAAAATTGTTACCAATCCCTTAATATTCCATGTTTCTCAATTTGACCCAAGAAGCCATCCTTTTTCACATACTTTATCTCTTTCTCCAAATGATTCCTTATATAGTGTGGCATGTTTATTGCACCATTCTCTGAAAAAGATGAAGGACTCAAAGTTGGGTATGCAACATGAAAACTATCATCTTCTTCATCTTGTTTACCTTAAGATTCGAAAACCATTTTCATGCTGAGAGAATCCTTTTATTGAGAAGAGTGATCACTAAAAGGTTGATTTCTATTGAGAACAAAATCATGCTTAGTATCAAGCGATATTCCATTTCTCAAATTTTATTTGAGAATGTTTCCATCCTTATGAAAAGGGAATGAGAGAAATATTAGATCTAATGCATTCATTCTATAATATTGATCACCAAGAAAAAATAAGTCCACTTCTGTGATGAAAGTATTACTCGCCTTTGATATATTCCCATTTAAGAGTAAGAAACAAGTTGTCTTTCTTGTATCTATTTTCATCTTCTTGGAATGAGAAAGAGAATTTTTCATAGTCACAAGCATACTCACCCCATGTAACCTCATACTAAGAATCAAGAACATGATTTGAAATATTTAACTTACTTGATAAGATAATGCAGAGTAACAATCCTTCTTCTTTATCCACATTTATCATCACTTTAAGATTTCCTTGTTACAAGTTGAGACTCTCACCATCATCATAAACATTCAGTGTAGAAACTTCATTTATGCTCTCATCCCAAGGGAAATACATACTTTCAAACTCTGATTTCATCGAATCATGACTATTATCTTGGATTGGATTCGTGATGCTTAGAAATTATTCCACCAATATGGGAAGCTCAAAATCATCATCGAAAGTCATGAAAATATTGCAAGATTTGGAATTTTGACATGGGATGTTTGTTGTTGGGTCATTGGGTCTTTGGATAGTATACTTCATTATTCTTATGGGAAAGAATTTATTGTTTTACCATTAACCGGGATGGTGGCATGTAACCAATCTATTTGCATATCTCCTCTAACATCTCAAAAAAACATCAGCCCAATAACATACCATATGAGGTAGGCTTGTCTGCTACAAGTATTCTCATCTGATCTTCTTATCAGGGAAGTGCACCAATACTACCTCAACATCCTTGATTTATCCCATAAGGGTAATTTATTTCCTTTCCATAGAGATACAATGTACAGAGGTAGGAGAGAGGGAGAGGATAAGGGATTTAGAAAAACTTTTAGGTATGACATTTTCCAAACCACTCGATTCAATGATGTAATTGTTCAATTTTTACCCATTCACCAGCAAGGCAATATAGAAAGGTTATAACTTCCTAGAGGTAGAGATTATGGAAGAAATATAATTAATAGATAGAGAGGATTGATTGACATAAGGTAGTTATTTGGTGATGGAATGTGTAGGACATGAAACATAACTACTTCCATTGATATGTTGAATGAGTTTCTCAAGTTGTTTGGGATGATTACTCAAGTACAGTAGTTCCCACCATCCTCCTGAGTTATTTTATTATTAAAAAATCTTATGGAATAAATTATTGATATTGATATAATACTATTTAATCATTATATGGTTTTTTCATAAATTACTCCTGTGACATAGGTGGCATTTGAGGCACTTTGTGCCAATATACTGTTGTGATACAGATTGCTAGTTTCTTGTACCCACACTATTATGTATACTAACAGGATACAACTTAGATGGATTTTTATAGATATATGATGAATGAATGATGAATCTATTTCATATTGTGACAATTAATTACGATTATTACAATTTTTATGTTATCATGGAATAACTTAGATGGATCCTATGTTTTTATCTACTATAGAAACATGAGTTACATTTTAGATATTTATCTTGTTTGGATGTTGGTTTATTTTTGTTTTTGGTTTGTTGTTCATAAGTGAAATAATTATCGATTACTGTATAGTTCAAATGAATATCGATGATTGATTTGGTTTTCATTATATTGGATTATTTCTTTGACTTATTATTTATCGAGAAAGTGTTTTTAATGTGCTAATTGAGTGTGTAAATTACAGTTCACATAGGAGAATGTACATTTCAAAGTTACTCCTCAAGTTACAAAAGAGGCTGACTTGGCCGAGTCCTTTAGCCATGCATGATCTTCTTTATTCTTGTTTGTTTGTGGTGTATTCATGTTTGGACACCATTGGTGATTCCTAACGTATCATTGTTAATTTTAATTTGTTTAAGCCTTGTGATAAGATAATTTAGGTACTTAACGGTCCCCACATGCATTAGAGATGTTTTATGTTAATTAATCTTGTTTTTAGTGGTTTGAGACCATCTAATTAATATTTGGGTGGGCCCACCACCTCTTCTTTTGAGAAAATTTACCCAATCTCGAATTCAGGATATATGTTGTATGTGTAAGGGTATCTTTTCATGTTGGGGGTCTTCCTTACACTAAAATGAGCCCCTTGTACCCTACCTATGGGTATGAGGGTCTCTTTTCAAGGCCAAATGGGATTTTCCCTCCCATTTGGAACGTCTCATATCACCATCTTGTAAGATTGGTTGATATTTGTGTTTTTCTTAAAAGTTGAAGTGTGTTGGCTTATTAGCATTTTAGGAAATTTGGGAGATAACTTCCTAAATGTGTTTTGTTTTATTCTCATTGGGATTTTGGAATATTTTTTTGGAGAATGAGATGGGTGACACATGTCACCCTCTCATTTTTGAGGATTTTTGGTTGTTTCTTCTTTTTATACCTCCTCATGGAGAGGGGCATGGACTGTTTTGGGCTTGCCATTTTACTATGATAGTTGGAGAAACCTTAGAGCTACGATCTTGGAGCTTGAAGTGTTTGGATTGTTTTAGAGAGGGATAAATTGTTTTGAGGTAGGCCTTCATGCCTCTCATTTTTAATTTCTTAGTATGTTACGTAAAAGAAAGATGGTTGTCTTGGATTTCTTGAATGTTTGCATGTTTTTATGGGTGTCTTCGTAAATCTTGTTTTTTCTTATTTTCTCCATCAATCCTATGTTGTGGCAGATTTTAGAAATTTAGGGGAAGAGGAAGGAAATACCCTTCTTACACCACATTGATTGATGTGAAAACCATGATGGTATTTCTATTATTTTCCCCCCTCATATGGTTTGATGTGGAAGAAGGACTACTCATATGGTTTGAACCTCATTTTCCATCCGTGGCTAAGAAACCATGCTTGGTTTGGAAATCCTCCCAAGGAGGAGGCTTGGTGTTTCGGATGGAGTGATAAGGAGGGTATTTTAGAATGGGAACATAAAGAGCGTATTTTCCATATTCTTATAGTGTTCCTATGGTTGGTTCACATTATGGCTTATGATGGTCTCCTTGCCACTCTTACCCTTTAAGGAAAACATGGAGTTTTCCTCTTGTGATATAGGTGTTCTTTTGGTGTTTGTGTGTTTATATTTTTTATCTGTGATTGTCACCCTTTGTCTCACTTTACTTGTGTAAACTTGAGGCATCTATTTTCTCTCCCATGGGCTTGGAGGGAGGCTAGTATGTCCTCCATTTGGTGGAGATGGTGTGTGATGATTCCATTTGGTTGGGAGGAAACCGAGAGCCTTTCTCTTGTTCTTTGAAAACTCTCTTATGGTGTGGAAGTTTTTAAAAATACACTTGGAGCATGGAAGAAAAAAATTGGAAAATTTTTCATGTTGTTCCCCATTTAGGGGACGCTTGCCCTCTTGCATTTTAGTATGCATTTGTATTTATGTTGTAATAATTGTTAAGTCTTATCCTATCTTGGGATGAGGCTTGAATCATTGCACTTGAAATGTTGTGTCATTTTATCTTATCTTGCTAAAGGACCTGCATATTGTATACTTGTTTCTACATGTTGTAATGGACTCCTATCCTTGATTTTGTTGAATGTTTTGTAAACCTTGTTTAATGGAATTTTTTTGGTACACTTTCATCTATTGAAAATAATATTGTAATGCTTGGATTATGGGATTGGGAGTTTTATTTTTCATTTGTATTGTATTGAATATTTGAAGGAATGGATGTAGGTTGAGTAACTTAAATTGTTTACACTTGATCTATTGGTTTTTCTTATTGTATTGAGAGAAAGGATTTTTCACTTATTAGTTCATTGTGTTATCAAATGATGTCCTACTTGTATGAGTTGTGGAAATAAAGAAAGCATATTTTTTTATATTTCTAAGCATATCTTAGTACTGAAATGTGAAGTGTTAATGGTTTTTTTTTCAACTTTGTAATATCAAAGATAAAAAAGAAGATTTGTTACAATTCTTACTCTCATTTTCATAGACTTTGAGAATAGGAATATAATAATTATGTTATAGATTTATCTAAATATCCTCCCTATATTTTCAAGAAATTTAGTCACATGAAAGACACAATAAAGATTATGGTTGAAAATTCCTTTTAGTTTAAATTTCTTCCATTTTGTGCCCAAAAGTGTTAATTATTTTAATCTATCCTTTACTCTTGAAATTATTGCACCATTCTTCTATTCTTAAGAGTTATTTTCTTAAAAGAAACTAAGAAAGGACTTTTAATAAGATTATTTTTCATGATGTTTTCCATCCTTATTATCCCGGTTAATTATTTTAAACCAGATTTAAGGAATGTCATTTTATACATATATATACCTTTTATACATTTTACACACACACACACACACACACACACACACACACACACACACACACACACACACACACACACCTATATATTTCATCTCATATATTTAGATATATACATAATGGTGAGAAAATGTTAGAAACCTGAAATCATAATCACTACCCCCCTTAACGCCCAAACATTTAAACGTATTATATGTGTGTGTGTGTGTGTGTGTGTGTGTGTGTGTGTGTGTGGGTGTGTGTGTGTGTTGTGTGATGTGTGTGTTGTGATTTATAGTTTTATATTGTAAAGAGGAATCGGTTGTGTCATATAGTTATTAACAAAGGGTAAATAGTAAATAAAACACATCTGGGGGAAAATGGCCACGCTGCCCCCCCACTTTCCATACTTTGAAACCATAGTGTGGTGTGGCCATGGCCACACCATAGTCACCCATGGGTAGCCATTGACCACACCACTCGCCTCTCTCCCTCACCAAACCAACCACTCTGCTGCAAGTCATGCCATCCATGTCCAAAACTTCGCACTAGTAGCCATACTTTGACCGACAAATTTTTGACCCTACTTTGTTTATATATATTTATATATAATATTATATAATCACTATTATAGATATATATCTATTATTTAGTGTGTGTGGTGTGTGTGTGTGGTGGTGGTGTGTGTGTGTGATTTAATAGTTTTATCTTGTACAGAGGAATAGGTGGTGTCATTATCGTATTAAAAAAGGGTAAATAGTAAATAAACACATCTTGGGGGAAAATGGCCACGGCTTGCCCCCCCACTTTCCATACTTTGGAAACCATAGTGTGTGTGGCCATGCGCCACCCATAGTAACCCATGGTGTAGCTTGACACACCACCTCTCCCCTCACCAAACAAACCACTGCAGCCAAGTCCCTGCCATCCTGGCCAAACTTCGCACTTATTAGCCTACTTTGACCACAAAATTTTGACCTACTTTGTTTGAAATTATATATATATATATATATATATATATATATATATATATATATATTATATATATATATGTATGGATGTGTATGTATGTATGTAGTATGTATGTATGTATGTATGTGTATATGTATGTGTGTGTGTGTGTGTGTGTGTGTGTGTGTGTGTGTGTGTGTGTGTGTGCATGTACATGTATATATGTATATGTGTATATGTATATGTATATATGCATAAAGGAAATAAAAAACTGAAACCCTGGTTAGTGGAAATAAAGGGAAAAAAATATCGTACAAACCACTTATCTAAAATATAAATTCAATAATAATGATAAGGGGTATTGCTCATCCATTAAAATTTGATCATTATGAAAATGAAGCTCCCAAATGGCCTCCATGGCCCTCTTCTTCCTCCCTAGTTCAACCTACACAATTGAGGAGAAAATAAGTAAACCAAAAGTAAAAAGGAGAAAACATAAAGGTGAGGATTAGGGTTGTGGGATATCCCTAAAATCTAGGGTTGAGAATAAAAGAATCCAAGGGAATAGATTAAATCTTACAACTGTAAATTGGTGGGATAGATATATATTTTGGCTATTGGGTAAAATTTAATTTAAAATGGGACTTAGGGGATTTAACTAGGAAGCATGGGGAGTTGCGGGTGTAAATTAAATATGTTGGGAAATAAGCTAACAAGTGCAAAACAACATGACCTAAAGGAATTTCCTAATTGACCATGGTGGGCTCAATCTTAAAATGTGGCATTTATTAAATGAATTAAATATGTAAATTTTGAGAAAATGGTACTTTGTTTTAATCAAGGGATAAGGTAGATTTATATTGTTAAAGTGTAAATTTTGGAATAAAATTATTATAAAAACATACGGCAGGGGTGAGGCCTGGGTGGCTTAATGAATGAATTTTTCATAAATTAATTTAAGTTTAGTTACATTGTACAAGGGGTATGTCACCTCAATAAACATAATGGAAAATATAATATTATTAGTACATTACGGGTTATATATGAGCATAGTTTGGGAAAGAATAAATTATAATAAATATATAAATAAAATCACTACCCATATTTTTAGGTGTTTGAGTTTTGAACCGAGTGCCAAAATATGGGGAACTAAAAGTACTCATATTCAGAAATATGGAATTTTGATTTTCTAAAATTGTCAATGATATATAGGGTGAGGAAGTGGTAGGAACATCAGAGATTGCGGAAGCCTTGTTATGAATGTTATTAGGATTTACAAAAAAAATATTTTTCAAGGGAAATTAAATGAAACTTAACTCTTGGAGCTGGAAAGACTCTTTGTTGAAGTAGACTCATGACTCTTCTTAGCTGAACCTATGGAAGTGGACTTCGATGTTCCTCATTTTCTTGTTGTTTTTTACAGATTCACCATTTGAGGATACAATTTCTTATCTTGGGAAGGAAAGGAAGAGCCATCTTTCTCCTTTTGTGATCAAGTGAATATTGTATAGGAATAACTATATGTGGATTCTTCATCATCAAGTATGTATTCACAAATCCGATCTAAGAACATTCTTCTTCTCCTTCATTTTTAACTTCTGATTCAAAATTTTCTTCTTCATCATCATCATTGATCTTGTATATTGCATTGACCGGCATATCCTCCATGGCAAGCCTTCGGGGTGCTCTTGTAATCTGGTTCCTATTAAAAAAAAATTGAGCTACTCATTGAGAAACTTATTTACTCATCATTGTCAAGTCATTTTCCAACTCTTGTAACAATTGATCAGCTCTCTCATCTTTGGAAATTTGGGTCTTATCTTTCGTTAAAGGATTTTTGACCTTTCTTTAAAAGATGAGGTCATCTTCCACCTCAACAACAATTTCTTGAGCATGGTCCAAATATCCTAGTTGAACTCTTCATAAGAGGAAACTCACTTCAAGAAATTGAGAATTCACAAAAAACATCTTCAGTAGGAATTCTGATGGTGGGAATATTGTTGGTTAGCTTGTTTAAGTTTTTTATGAAATCTCTAATGGAGTCTTGTGTTTATTTATTCATTTAAATAATTTGTGAAAGGATGGAATCAAAATCTTTGACAGTCTTGAATATTTCTTCAAACTTAATTTTCATACCACCCCAACCATAGATTTAGTGTGGAGGAAAATAATAGAACCATTTTTACGTGACATCTTGCAATGTTTTGATGAACAACCACACTACAAAATCTTCATGTTGCACTATAAGGATGGCATAGGTTGTGATGAAGGATATGATATGATCATCAAGAATTTGATTTACATCTCCATAGAATATCATAAATTTATTTCTTGATCCTTGTGGAAGTTCATGGAATGGTGGAGCTAGAGCCAATAAACCAGTGTTTTGTGCCCATGGTATTGGTGCTTGTGCTTCCATTTTAGGTTATTTTCTTTCTTGTTCTTGTGGAATTAAGACTAGTGGTTTTGTAACTAGTTCTTTAGTATGAATTTTAGGATCATTTCAAGTAACTTAACTTCTTACTGGTAAAATAAAAATTCTAAAATCATCCCTTTGTTGTTCCTCAAATGTGGGGTCAACAATGCCACATATGTGATCAGCTTAGGTGTACCTTCTTTATGCAAGTTTTCCTCTTGTGTTCATAAAAGGATGAAACTTGAAAAATTACATATTTCTCAATACACTTTGCAAAAAGGATTTTGATCATATATAGTTTTTTTGGTATTTAGAATTTAAAAAATAAAATAAAAGATCTATATGGGTGTACAAGGGCATATCTCTCCCCAGTGGAGTCACACAAAAATATTGGTTAAATAATTTATCATATGGATAATTATGTGTTTCTACCCGTACTCATAGGGCTATGCCTATCCTTCTTCTATATGGGAAGGCTCTAATTATTTAATGTAACTATGTTAATTCTATCTAAATGTTATTGGGTAGAAAAATAGGTGGAAGATCACATACAAAAACTTCAACGAACCTATGGAAAAGTGCTTGTATGGGGTAAAATGGAATAAAATTCAGTGATCAGGGATATGTGAGAGGAATTAGGAGAGAGGGTTATTGTTGTGAGTAGGAAAAATTGGAGTTCACGTATAATAAAAAAATTAGTTGAACATTCAATTGGAAGAAAGAAACATTGTAGGCTACTATAAGGAACAAAAAACCACTGACACACAGTTCTCTAGGATCATCAATCAAGGACATACATTCATTCTTTGTTTTTCAAGATCACTATGCTTTCAAAGTTGTAAAAAAGAGAGAATAGAGGAAACATGATCAAAGGAAATGTAAAAAAGTATATATTTTTTCTTTTGTTGGTGATAGAAAGTTCAACATCCAAAACACAAATCACAATTGCTACATAGTAGAAATTATAAAAATCTAGGATCATTTGGAGTGAAGAATCCATTCCAATTTATAAAATTGTGAATTTTTTTCTCATCTACCCCCACATCACTCTTTATGTCCCCATTTGATTTGTGAATTTCCATCTTCCTAGGAAATTAGAAAAAAAATCCCTTTTACAAATCAAAGGGAATATTTTACAGTTCAATATTATAAATTCACTTAAGTGAATGAGACAAATTACCATGATTGCAAACAATGAAGAATTAGAAAGGGGGAGACGAAAGAGGGAGAAAGAGAGAATAAGGACGGAGTGGGATTTGACTAATCTAATGAAGAAACTCCTTCTGATGAAGAAATTTTTGTTGATGATCATAATCTCCTCCTTTTATATGATGCAGAGATACCTTGGGCCCCCGAATGAGTTGTTTAGAAATACTTTGGTGAGACCTCCAATTGGGACCCTAAGATTGTTGAGGAAATTTCTCATGATGATATTTTATTGGCTTCATTGTGATAGTAAGGATCACTCTCCTACTCTTTAGATTTTAATAATCATCCCTTGATAACTCATAGTTCTCAAGTTACTTGATATTCTTCTTGATATTTGATTCACTCGATCAACTTAGTTAGCTCACTGATCTCATTGAGATCACTAATATTACTCTAACCACATCCTCTAGCTCAAAAAATCTCATTTGGTTCACCAACTCAACTCAACATAACCTAATGTAACTAGCTCACTGATCTTAACTATCTCAATGAGCTCACCTCAACATAACTCACCGACGAAATATTATGGTGGATCCAACTTAACTGATGATTTATTATGATCAGTGTATCTATTAACTCTTTTTAAATTTATTAAGACTACAAAATGTCTCTAAATTTTACTTGTTGTGCCTTCTAATGTTTTTTCGTGCTCCTGGACACTAATTTGAGGAGGATGATACTTCAAGATCCTTGTAAAGAGATGAATTTCATTTTTTGATATATGTAACCACCTCACAACCTTGTGAGGAAATAAAAAATAAGTGAGGTGAGTCAAAATGCACCCAACTATAACTTTCTATATCCAAAACCAAGTCTTTCTATTTTTAGTAAGTAGGACTAGGACCTTCTATTTTGGGACATATCTCCTATTTTCATAAAATTTGACCTTTGGAACCTTATGTAAAATATAATTATCCTCCATTGATGATTCCTTGATATTTTTAGCAAGTTTCAACTTCTAAGAGGTTGTTTTTTCTGAACCTGCTATTATGGGTAAATTGACAATTTTACCTTGATTACCATTTAGCATTGTTTATGAGTGTTCAAGATGACGAGAGATTACAAATTGAGGCACTTAATATTTTTGACATGTGAAGTGGCATGGAATATGCTAATTTATTAAGTTATCATTTGGATTCAGTTTTCGATGGAAACATTATTTTTAGATTTGGTTCTTCATCATTATCTTGTGATCGAATTTTCTTCATGTTTCACTCATAAAAAATTATTTTTAAAAAACAGTAGATTTTTTAGGGTAAGGATTTCAAGTCTAGAGCTATTAGGGAATCGATTAATTTATTCTCTAATATCTTATTAGAGTGGCATGAATTATTCTATGAAAAACACTTGATAGTTATGCACTCTTAGGATTTGATGATCATCCGACAGTCAAATTCAAAACAACAGTAGGTAGGGAAAAAAGTGGGGTTTTGGATGCTTGGAGGAGGAGTGAATTTTTGTGTCCCCTCTATCCCATGGATAGGAGGTGCAAAAAATATTTCCTCAATCTATGCCTACCATGTGTCATTGCAAGGTTGAATAATAAGGAGATGGAGGAGTGAAAATTTCAAACACTACGAAGCTATTTTCAGGTCATATGAAGAACCATGAAAGAGGAAGAAGTATGGGGTATATTTTGTTTTCCCCACTATCGCAGCTTTCCTAGGGATAGTAAAACCCGCCACCTCTCTAACTAAAACAATGGCTAAGTTGAGAACACATTTCTTGGAGCTCCAAGATATCTTTCTATGCAAAATTTTATATCATTTTGACTCCCAATATCATTCCAAGATCAATGGGATGGTTTCCAAGACATAATTATGAATCCTTCTCCAAAAATAGAATGTTTAATTTTGGGAAAGCATGTTATATCTATGAAAATCAAGCTACCATGAAAATTCATTTGACCTTATGATGGTGACTTTAAAAGTAAGCTAAGGAAGGTAAGGGGTTAATTTAATTTTTCCCAACTATCCCCAATTTACCCGGTATCCTAGGTATAATAGAGATAGTAGGGAAAATTTGGATATTCAAAATATTTTGGAAAGTCGTGATAGCTGGGACATTTGTAATAGTAAACCACACCACCTATCTAATTGATAAAATGATATAGTACTTGAAACTTGAAATAACCTTTCCCAGGGCTCCAGGATGACTTCTCATACAAAAATTTATATAATTTTTACCCCCAATATCAATGGTATGGTTTTAAATACATGATTATTCCTCCTCCGAAATATGCCCCTTATTCATTCGGTAGAACAAGACAAGTTTGCACAACCTAATCTTCCATGAGAAAAAACCATGTCTTGTAAAGAGGTTTTTGATTCCATAATGAAGAGGGATATTTAATATTTCTGATGGTTACTTTTTTCTCTTATATCATCACGAAGCTCTCATAATTCTTTGTTAACGTTGAGGTACTTATTTTTATTATACACTCCTTACACCTTAGAAACCCACTTTTATTGCAACTACTCCTAAAGATTGAAAACTTCACTAGATATTCCAAAATAAGTTCCAACGTGTTCATATCTCCTCAATCCCACTTGTGGATGATTATGGGCATTTGATTCATTTATGTAGGATTTACACCTACCTTGATAAGTTCATAAATAGTATTTCTAGGCTCATTGAGAAAATAGTCATTCGAAGAACTTTTTGAATGATATAAAATGATGTTGAAACCAAATTTCAAACATTAGGGGAAAGAAAAAGGTTTGGATGAACATGATACGAGAGAAGACTAGCTATGAGAGGGTTTTAAGAATAATTAGGGGAAAAAATTTAAATTTTTGTAAGTTGTCATGCTTTAATTTTTTTATTTTATGCAACACATTTGCATGAAAAAAATTATATATCAAAAAAATTAAAAGTAGATGCAAAAAAGTAAGAAGGAATAACTAAAATGAAATATGCTCACCAATGCATACATGATAGTATCACTTGTCTTGCTGGATGTGTTGGAAAAATCAATGCTGCAAGAACTATAAAGAAGAAAAAAATCAAAAGATGCACTAGAGAATAATAAAAAAATAAGGAAAAACAAAACCTAGTTAGGGGTTTATGGTATAGATGTCATGTCATAGTGTCGCGATATCGTATACTGGTATGGTATCAAAAATAGAAAAAATTTGAAGATCAACAAAAATATACATGTAATAGGTCAAAATGAATAGTATGAGAACATGATCAAGATGGAAAAAATGACACATTTTATGAAGCTTGGGAGTAAAAATGACATTTATTTGAAATATTTATAGTTATCGAGATTGAACTTGAATAGAAAATTTAGTTTGATAAAATGATTTTGGTTTTTATTTTCTTATTGATATTTTTGGAATTAAGAGAACTGGTCTCTATAATTCCAAATTTGGTGGTATTTTGATGACATGGAACAATTACGAGGTGGAAATGGATGATGACAAGGTGGTACATGTGTCTCCACGCAACCATGGGTAAGTTGATTGCATTTAATTTTGTTGAGTAGATTAGGTGTTATTTTTTCTATTTCATTTTTATAGTCCTCAGTGCATCATTCTTTTCCAAACTTGTGTCATTGAGTAGGTTAGCAAAAAATAAAAGTTATTTTTGTAGGGGTTTCAAATTCATTTTATTTTTTTCTCTTTTTTTATCATTCAACTTTTGGAAAGTTACGGTCATGTGTTTACCAAATGCCATCGACCCTTTGCAACAAGAGGTACGGTGGCAATGGGATGGGGATAAAATATTTCCTGGGGGTGATGGTGTTTTCCATAGGGATGACGATGTAGGAAATGTTTTTCTAGGGGTGGATGGTGTTAGCCAAAGGACTTATGGCGTAAGGAAAATTTTAGGTGTAAACTATAATTTTTAATGTGTCATTACAAATTGATTTTGAAGACTTATAATCCTTGTTTTTTTTCATTTTGTGATTGCAAATAGAGAATAGGATCCTGTTATGCTGGATTTTGGATCTATCGTGGCTCATTGGTATGATTTCTAGATTGAGCCAAGTAGAGGTTGCGTTTCTATAAGATTAGGGTTCTTTGGCCATCATGCAGAAGCCCATGATACCATTAGATTTAGATCTATTATGAATTTTTTTAGCTACATGGGAGACTACATCCAACACCTTTCAGTGGTGGATGGGATAGGAGACCATGGAGATGGATTGGAGCTTGGAGGATGTTCATGGGATTATAGGGTCAAACATTAGAGGGACCAATATGTATTACAATTTGAGCTTAGATGTTGCATATTAGAGAGATTTACTTATGTGGGCTTGTAGACACTAAAACTAGGTCACACTCCCCCTTCATCCCTCTATATATAAGCCCCCCTTTATTACATCTACCTAGCCATGACCCCCTTCACCCTACTAATATTAATTTAATTGATTAAATTAAATTAATGCTTTATCCTCACTATATTTATTATTTAAATATCTTATTTAAATAATATCTACACAAACACTTAACTTAGAAACCTCACCAAGCTAACTCAACCTAAGACCTATTCTTAGCAAGTTACCATAATTAACTAAGACTCACCCAAACCCTAAAAATCAATGCCTACACTCCCTCTAACCACATTCCCGCATGCTCACAAGAAGCTCCCAATCTAATCCACGGGATAACGACACAAGATCTGAGGAAATCAGGAGGATCTCCCTAAGTTTAGTAAACCTAGGAAATCCCACCTTGACAGACATCAGTTACCCCTAACCGTCACTGGTTAAGCCAAATGGCTATCAGTTACCCCTTTTAGCCCCAAAATAACCTTATGCTCAAGGTTGGAAGTGGGAAGAAAGTTGGCAAATACTTTGGGAGAAATTTGACGAGTAAGAACAAAATCTCAGAGAGATAACACATCTTCAGAGAGCCAATTGAAGCAAGAGCTGAAATCCAAGGAAGGAGATTGAGGATCTTCTCCTGCACAGCCATCCCAGCCATATTCTGATTTATCCAAGAAAAGAAGAGTGTGCATGCAGCCCATGCAGAAGATTTTCTTCAATTGGTGATCACTTACAGCCTTCAAAACCCATCACCAGCACCTCCATCTTTCACACATATACTTTCAGAAATGAAATCCAAGTAAGTACAATATCATACTTTCCTAGTTATTTCATTTCATCATTATTTTATCATCCATTGTTTATCTTTCTCCCTTATTAACCATCTCCAACATTTTGTACCTCCATAGACCCATCAAAACTTCACGAAAACGTAGTCCAGTCACCCAATACCTCGTCCCAACCAACCAAAGCCTTTGTGTAATCACAAATGAGACCAAAACCCCATTCTATGACATTTCCATATTTCACAGTAACCGGCACCGATTATACCTAACCACAGTTAGTCACCCCTAACCGACGTTAGTCTCTTTGTTTTCCCACACAGCCTTAAACAGAGACCTATCCACCTAATTTTACCTCACCTTCACTCACTTGTAACCTACTCGAGACCTTTATCAGACCTATAGAATCCAGAACCAACCCTTTGACCCATGGATTCTATTCTAGCTTAGCCTATTAGATTATATTTGTTTTCTTATTATGTTTTTAAGTGAGATACCTAAATCATTTCAAAATAACAATAGGATTTACCTTGTTTTTAGTATTAATTTTTTTAAAACAGTGGACTGACAGCCATCTAGGAAGTATCACACTTCTCGGATCTAGCTCACGCTAGGTCACTAGGTAGTTCACTGTCCATATTGTTTAATTCTTTTTGGTGGTCTTGTTTTCATTATGGGTAGTTCCTCCTAGCCAAAAGGAAGAACTCATGGTCAGCTATGGACTCAGAATTCATACGCGTGCAACAACCCATCAAATGAAATTTGAACAGGTATTCCTCCTACACCCGTTACCCTATTTGTTTCATCAATGATTCTAAGAAACAATCTAAGAAATAGGTGAAACATTTTGGCACACCTGGTGGGACCCATCCGAGGTTCGTTACATTTCATTCATTCCTAGGAAAAAATTATGTGTTTTCTTTCCTTTTAAAAGCATACACACTCATTTTATTCCTTGTTAATCCACTCCTTTCTATTTTCTCTAAAGGAAACTTTTCTTTTGGTGTATTTAAAAAGAATCATTTCTTCATGTTTTCTACATTTTAGTGAAAGAGCTTCCCTCTTCCTCTTCATCTTAATATGTCATCCAATTTCATATTTTTTATTTGGGTTTAAAATCATCACATTTCATTCTAATTTTCTACATTAGCTCACATTAAATGAGGGCAACATATACGCTGGAAGTTATTACGAGCTGATGGTTGACAAACAAATCATAGAAAAGTACTCCTATCCTTTTCTCTTTCTCTGAGTCTTACCAAACCACACAAAAATTCAAATAAATACATTCTTAAAAAAATCTTACCTAAAATAAGTTTTAGGTGATCACACAATCACGACATAGTGGGCACCTAGTTTGTTTCTCTGTCATACTTCAGAGCGAAGCCCGCCCCGACCATAACAAACATGAAACCTCACCCTTTAGATCTCCCTCTTTGTAGGAAGCCATCCTCACCAAGAAATTCTATTGTTATGTTCATAACAGTCAGTCCACACAAATAGCATAAGTTGAACAAACGTAATAGAATAGGTACTCTAGGAACATTCTTTCTTAATGTTCTACTTGATTTACATTTTGAGGGTGAGAGCTTTTGATCATTATTTTTTCTCTTTCCTCTCACACTCCCTCATCATAGCTGGTGTATTCTGGCTTCACTTGAGTGTGCTTGGGCCATATCACCATCATTCCAAGAATTTTGGGTCTGATTCGACATCAAATTCTAATTCACAACCACTTGTTCTCATCACTGTTTCAATTTCACAGTAACCGTCATTGGTTACCTCTGACCGCCATCTTATAATCAATTGACATCAGTTCCAGGTCCCTTTTGTTAACCTAATCAAAAGGAAAGTTTCACTTCACTTTTTTCCACTTTCCAGTCTTTTTCACTATCTTTTTTTTTTCCATTGACATTTTACACATCCCCAGATTTGGCATACTTGTCAGATTTTTCCTTCTGTCTCACTGTTTACTCTCTACCTATTTTCTACAGTGACCGGTAGCAGTTACCCCTGACCGATGACAAATTTTCCTAACTGGAATTAGTTATCCTATTTCACATTCCACCCACCATTATTTACTTCATCCATTTTTTCCTTGTTGTTCTCTATACCATTTACAAAGAAGCAGCCCCCACCTGATCAGTTCTGGTTCACATGGTACTAATCAAAAGAGAAGTGAACACCCTCGTGTTCCATGCTAGTTACTAGCTGCTCCCACCTAGTCCTTTACCACCCTCTATTTTATCACCAGCCATGGATCCTATCCAGCCTAGTAATATCTCTACCGGAGATGAGGAGTTAACACGACTCCTTGACTAGAACCCTACCGCATTATAGTTTTACCTCTCCTACTCATCCACCTAAGATTCCTCGAGTCATTTGATATATGGCATACCTGTATTTATACCCCTAACTCTCACACCCACTTTTTCATTGGCTCTATTTTGTTCAGTGTTGCTTGCTTCCACTTTACCCCTAGTCGTTTCACAGTTAGGTCCTATACCGGCTATGACTGCCGCATATGTTACCTCTGTACCACCCATTACATCCACCATACCCTCGGTGACTACCTCAAACATGACCTCATCTGGCCCTAATGTCTCATACATACCCATAGCTACATTACCACCTCTAGTTTTGATGACCTCTACCCCATTTTAGAACATAGTTCTTTCTATTCCATAATCATTAGCCCCTATTGCCACTAGGGTTACCATGACCCTTACACCCCCATATACATACTACCAACAACCACCTGTTTCATCTATTATTCATTCTAGGTACGTACACTCCCCTATTTCATTGCCTTCTTCTCCACCACCTTACATGACAGCCCCATACACTGGAATGCCACACCCATTATACACCCAAAACCAACCTCCTCACGTTATAGGAGGCATCCAATCATCACAACCCACCAATGACCTAATTAAATTGATGATGGATAAGATGCAAACATTGGAGGCATTAGTTTCAGGCTCCCGTAACACTCTCACTTATGATGAGATTTGCAATGAGCCTATTCACCCATCCATTCCCATCCATTCATACCTTGTGCATTGGGAAATGCCCAAATTCAATCATTTCAATAGTAATGAAGACCCACAATAGACATTTGCACTCGTTTAAACACAGGTGTTATCTGATTGCTCATGATGATGCCTTACTTTTGAGAACTTTTCCCATGTCCCCTCACTAGACCAGCATTAGATTGGTATAGTGGGTTACCCAAACACTCCATATGTTCATTCAATTAGGTAGCCTAAGATTTTTTGGATCATTTCTCTATCAATATCACCAAGAAATTTACCATGACTGATCTATATTCCACACATCAGTACGAGGATGAATCTATCATAGATTTTTTCACTCACTAGTCATAGCCTAATCAATCAACTTACCTTTCAATTGCCACAAACTGAAATCATTGAGCTCTTCACTTGATCTTGCGCCAAACATATCTCCCTGACCTTGCAGGTCCAAACTTTCAGAACATTCAATGAGGCATTCACTATGGCAAGAAAGCTAGAGATTCGGGCCATCAAAGAGAAGAAAATGTAATTATAAAATAAGAATTCATAATTCAAGTCAAATGAAACCTCCTCTTATTCCAAACCTCCAACCAATTATTCAAAGGATATAGGTACCCGCTAACACAGTGGTACTCCAAGGCCACCCCAGATCATCCATCTAATCACGCTACACCCTCATCTAATCTATCACCCGTTTAGGCTTTTTGATTCAGAAAATAGCAGTGAAAATATACTCTAATTGGGGAACCTTACTATTATGTCTTAGAAAATTTTATCAAATCTGGCACCATCACTCTTCTACCCATAAAAGCACACACTTTTTTTTGACCCTACTTGCCCCATGCCCACATGGTATAAGGAAAAATATTTCTATAACTATCACCAAGTGAAGGGTCATAGTGATGGCAATTACATCAGTTTTAAGAATATTGTCCAATAAATGCTCAAGAAAGGTGAGTTGAGTGTGGATAATCCCACCGCCACCCCCAACCAAAATCTACAAATCTTTAAAAAACCATTTTCCAATCATGCCCCCTATCCAATCAAACCAGTGAGACATCCAATCATGATACCCATACTCACGAAGTTCATGTGATCTTTAACAAGGTACTTGTTGCCTCTCAATTACCTCACATAACTTCCATAGAGGAAACCCTAGCCCGAAATCCTCCTTCGACATTGGAACCAACCGTCATTGTTCCTTAACCAATAGAAGAACACCCTTCATCTCCTATAATCACCTATGGAGGAGTCTTCTGCTAACATTGAAACCATCTCACCCCAAGCTTCTCCACTTAGAGACCCTTTACCCACCATACCTCCTCCACCCAATCCACCCATAGAGGAGCACCCATTACCCCCTCCACCCATAGAGGAGCACATATTATCTTCTCCCCTCTGCAAAGGGAGCACCCATTACCTCCTCCACCCAAAGGGGAGCACCTATCTATTCCTCCACTTATTGAGGAACTCCCATCATCTCTTCCACTCGTCATAGGACCCAGTGGGGAGATACCTTTACCTCCTGTCGAGCATTCTCCATTAGCTACCCAACATCCAACAGACCTACTTTCAGCTCTCTTACCCACAGAAGTTGAAGCTGGTAGATTCCCCATCTCTAAGATGCATTTTACGGGAATTCCCACTAGGTCCTCAGTAACTCCACCCACAAACATGCCATTCTCACGTTTGGCCAATCACTTGGATTATCTAGATAGGGCTTTATTAGGGGGGCATCTCTTACTCCCTGTCTTAACACAAATGTAGATATCCCTTGATGACACCTCCATTCTCTACGCAAGCACATTTCCACCCATCAAACCACATACAACCACTATTTTTGTAGCACCTTCCATGATACCCATTAGCACTCACACTACACCCTTACCCATAACCTGACCTATACCTAAATCCAAACCCATACCCACAAAATTTACCTCCACTAAACCTATTACCACTTTAGGGGTCACCTCGACCACCAACCTTACTAATCCACCTATTAAACTAGATTTAGCTACATCCTCCAATGTCAATACCAAACCTACTCTGACACCCAAACCCCAAGAAACAAACTCATCAACCTCATACCCCTACCGCACCAATCACACCTGCACTTGTCCCGTCTACCTTAAAACCTTAGCTACCCAACATGGTCAAGTGCCCTTCACCCATTCATAACCCAATAACACAACAACCCATTCCTTCCTCATAGATCTCTAACCTACCCATAGGCATACAACATGACTCATACCCGCACCTGCAGTCTCTTTACCACCAATACCTCTGATACCTTCAGCCATTGCTTCACTACCCATTACAACTTCAGTCATTTTCCCTCACACCCCAAGCATAACCTATGCCATCTACCTTCATAGCACCCCTGTTATCCCCGTGGGTAACTCACCCTCTTCCTCCATCTGCATTTCCTTCTAGACCCCATACACCCACATCGCCTTTACCCAAGA
This sequence comes from Taxus chinensis, assembly GCA_019776745.2. Lineage (NCBI taxonomy): Eukaryota > Viridiplantae > Streptophyta > Pinopsida > Cupressales > Taxaceae > Taxus > Taxus chinensis. Next base: position 654,268,746 of record CM034148.1, read on the forward strand.
AGGTGTAACCCAAAAACAAAACCCCATTACCGCACAACAAGGTAGTCAAAACAACCCCACATCCTCCTACCCATCCATCTACTGTACCCCGACCTAAATGAACTCAACCAATACCTTAAACCACACTAGCACCTAAACCCATAGTTCGACCCCTTCCTACAATTCCAAAAAAAATTCCCCGACACCAACCACACCTACACCCAAACCCACATTCACTTCCCATTGTGATCCACTAGCAGGGTCTTATGCCAAAATTTTAACCAACCTCCTCGAGACTTCTATTATCACATTACCACCACTCCCACCTTACAACCCCCTCAAACCCAAGCCAAAAGGGTTTGTTGAAACTAAAATTTGGCACATACCATCATGTGCTAGGGCACGATGTGGAGAACTGCAAAGCCTTAAAAACCATCCTTATCCAATTGTGTCCATCGGAAACCAACTTTGATGACGACGACCTTCTGGATGAGGACCCTACTTCACCTACACCTATTCCCACACTACCCACTCAAAAACCACAACCTCCACCCTCACAGCTCCCAGAACCACACAAAAAGTTTGAAATAAATATGGTTCGCATCAGAGAACTTGCCACACCACCACCCAAATGTCTTTACACCCAACTGACCTCACAGGGCTTTTCTCCTCCAGTAGGATTTTTCCCTTCATGTCATTATACCACTTACACTACACCTTCTCCATTTGAAAAATTCCCTCAAATCAACATGGTACATGCCACTACGCGTGCGCATAAGGGTAAAGAAAAGGCAGGTTGACCCACCAACCAATCCTATACCTAAAATAACAATCCTAGCCCCACATAACCCATTTCTACTGGCATCACACATCACACCATGCTCAAATAATTACACCAATATCCCCTCAAAATGTCCTTATATGACCTCATCCAAACCTTGAAATCCCATCGCCAAGCCCTCATGGTGGTTCTTCAATATATTGAGGTTTTACCCAATGACCCTACACCCGTAGCCTCCATTATCACACCCCATCATGTAGCCTCTCTCATCAAATTACCACCTTCATCCCCACCTCACCTTGTTCATCAAGTGGCCTCCCTCAGCTTCTCAAAGGTAGAGATCGTGCCATACTAAAATGATGACCCATACCTAGCCCTCTTCATCTCTATACACATTGATGACATATGGGTGCGCCATGTGATGATTGATGGAGGTGCTAGCATTAACATCATTTCATCCCATGCATTTGCTCAAATGTGCATACCTAACAATTACATGCATAAACATCCGGTCATGTTGCATTCATTCCATGACGCTATCACCTCCACACTAGGAACTGTCATCCTTCATGTTTGCATGTGCGCCCACACTGTTCTAGAAATTTTTTATTTTTTGGAGGGGGAATTCCAATATAACTTATTGCTTGGTAGACCTTGGATCCATGTCATCTGTTGTGTTCCTTCCACTTTGCATCATTGTGTAAAGTTTGAACACGAAGGACACACTTATACCGTTCTAGCTGACGCATCACATTTCAAAACATGCAACATTATTTACCGACACAACGATGTACTCATATCGGTCAAGCCATCTACTTCCACAACCAATGTTGCTTCACCTACACCTACACCCACACCTACTAGTATAGTTGCTGCTTTCACCGCACATACTCCACGGCTGACCCATTACCTTCCTAATCCATCAACACTAACTCTGCATCAACCTTCGACACATCATCCATACCAGGTACCAACATACCAACCCCTGATCCCTTGGAAGGTGTTTTTCAACGCCTCACTCTGGGGGAGTACCGCCTATATAGCGTTAACACATTCCTTACTCTGTGCGAGTATGGAAGCCTTCACCAACACCCTCATTATGATCACCGTATAGGAGAACACCTCCTTTATGGTCCTCCTAATCTTCGTACTAGTCTCACTTATGGGGGACCTGATACTACCACCTACACACCTAAACCACCATCACAACCCCACCCATTTTTTGCTAACTTCCAATCACTTACCAATTTTCATTTCACCCACACCTTCCTGAACCATTGTGTATGGAAGGGTTTGGGTTTTGGCTTTTATGAGCAAGGTCTCCATACTGTTATTCCATGTACCAACCGCAAACATAATGATCGGAGTGGTATTGACTTCCCCAACCCTTCTACCAAATAGGCCCATATTCAATTCATTGAGGACCCTAGCCCTTCTCCACTTTCATCACCACCCTCACTGACGGAGTCGATGGATCTTGAATTTATCCCTCCTAACTTTTTTTTTTTCATAAACACCATTTCCTTGGGGCCTTTGACTTATCAACGTGAAGGTGAGGCCCCTTCCACTCTTCCATTCCTGTATCCTGAGATGATCAATGAAAACACACCTATAATTAACGTTGTTCAATGTCATGATGATGAATCCATACTCACCTACCTTGGTGCAGAAGACTCGTATATTTATCAGTCGTTACCATCTGAGACGCAAACCATGTTGAATGAATTGACTATTGAGATCAAAATTCATACTCAAGATGACCCGCATATCCTAAATATCAGACAATCTTTAGATATTTCTAAACAAGAAGCCATCACTTCCTTTCTCTGAGATCAAAACCATGATTTTACTTGGTCTTACACATATATGCCTGGTATTGACCCCACCATAGTGGTCCACAATATCGTTACTATTCCCAATGCCAAACCTATCAAAAAAAAGCTAAGGAAAATGCACCCTCACATTGCTCTTCTCGTCAAAGAAGAACTCCAGTGTCTTCTTTCCATTTCCTTCATCTTATCCATTGATTATCCTCATTATGTTTCTAACATTGTCCCTATTACTAAAGTAACAGGGGGACTCCATATTTGCATGGACTTCTGTGACCTCAACCTCACCTGCCTAAAAGATAACTTTCCCTTGCCCGGTATTGATCAACTAGTCGACCTCACCGTGGGTCACGAGATGCTCTCACTCATGGATGGTTTCTCAGGTTATAACCAAATTTTTCTTGCCCCAAAAGATCAGCACAAGACCACATTCATTACCCCTTGGGGAACCTTTTGCTATCGATTCATGCCTTTTGGCCTTAAAAATGTTGGTGCTACATATTAGCGTGCTATGACTTACATCTTCCATGATATCATGCATCACATATTGGAAGATTACGTGGATGATCTCTTGGCTAAATCTGAATTCCACGCCAAGCACCTCGCTGTCCTTAAAACCATCTTTGATCTCCTCATTAAATATTACATCTGCCTTCAACCTAAAAAGTGCATCTTCATGGTTCTCTCAGGAAAAATCCTTGGATTTATTATTTCCCTCCATGGTATAGAAGTTGACCCTGCTAAATTCAAGGCCATTCTGGAAATGCCTCTACCCCACAAACCTCAAACAACTTCATATCCTGCAAGGTAAATTGTAATCCATTCACCATTTCATTTCACAATTATTAGATCGGTGTCAACCATTTCATCATCTGCTTAGGAAGGATGTCTCCTTTAAATGGGATGATGACTGTCACAAAGATTTTGAGGCCCTAAAACAATACCTTCTCCAACCACTCATATTCATTCCATTGAAATATGATCAACCTTTTTACCTATACATATCAGCTACCGATCTTTCCTTGGGAGCCATGATCGCTCATCGTGATGAAAAACATAGGGAGCAGGTGGTTTATTACATAAGCCATACTCTTTTGGACTATGAAACCTAATACAACCATACAAAAAATATTTTCTTAGCCTTAGTTTTTGTTGCCACCAAACTCCTCCATTACCTACTCAACCACAAAACCTATGTTGTGACCAACACCAACCCTTTACACTTCATGTATGCCAAACCCTATCAAAATTAGCGCACTGTGCAATGGCTTATGCTTTTAGCTGATCTTGACCTCAAATTCATTCACCAAAATTCCTATAAGGGCCAAGCTATTGCTGACCAACTAGCTGATGCACCTATTAACAGGGACCAACCCTCTAATTTTATTTTTCCCAATGAATCCATTGCTACCCTTTCCTTGGATGAACCCTCTTACCAAATGACACTGTTCTTCGATGGTTTTAAGTGTTAGCATGGGGGTGGAGCTGGTGTTATCCTCGTCCCTCTAGATGGATAACCCATGCCTTTGTCTTTCAAACTAGACTTTGAATGCACCAACAATATTACTGAGTACGAAGCACTCATACTAGGTTTCCAGACTGCCTATGCCCTCGATTTCAAGTCAATCCACATCTTTTGTGAATCAAAATTGGTCATAAACCAAGTCAATGGTATATACCAATTTTATAACAAGATACTTCAGAATTATAAAAAACATGTAGACATACTTTTGACCACCTTTGATCATTACACCCTTCAAACCATTCCATGTTCAACCAACAAATTTACAGACACCATAGCCTGCTTAGCTTCCCAAATACCCTCTTCCCCTACCGATTCCAAAATATTTGTCACTATACAACACCTCCATTCACATTCTTATTTACCTCACGATGTTTATTCAATCAAAACTGACACCTCTGACCCAAATGACCTTTGGTATAAAAAATACTCTGACTACATTTCCCTCTCCATCCTACCTCCTGATCTCACTTGCAACGGACAATGTGTCTTCCTTAAGAAGGTCTCCCATTTCATTATCCTAGGGGGACTCCTCTATAAGCACAACTTTGATGGTATTCTCTTACAATGCCTCAAAATTTATGAAATTCCTTATACCATCAAGGAGGTTCATGATGGCATGTGTGGAGGTCACTTTAGACGCCTTGTTGTTGTTAAGAGTATTCTTTGCCTAGGCTATCACTGGCCGACCCTTAATCATGATTATTGTGACTATGTCAAATACTATGTGAAATGTCAACAACATTCCAACCTTCATCATACACCCAGTCATGCATTTTAGGTCACGCCTGACCTTTGGCCCTTATCTCAATGGGGTTTGGATCTTGTCAGAGAAATCAATCCTCATTCTTCCCAACGCCATCAATGGATCATAACTGCTACCGAATACTACACAAAATGGTTAGAAGTCATACCACTCATCTCCACAAAAGTTGAGAAAATATGTGAGTTCATTAACCATTACATCATTTATCGCTTTGGTGTCCCTCATCGCTCCATCATTGACAATGGAAAAAAATTCAAAAACAAAACATTGCAAAACTTTGCGACACCTTCGGCATTCAAGTTAGTTTCTCCTCACCTTATTACCCACAAACCAATGACCAGGTCGAATCCACTAACAAAACCCTCAATAAAATTCTCATGAAAGTGGTTGATGATACTAGGAAGGATTGGCATATGCACATTCTTTTTTCTCTATGGGAATACTGCACTAGTATTTACACTGTCACTGCGGCTACACCCTTTTCAATGGTCTACCATACTGAGGTTGTTCTTCCTCTTGAAGTCTAGATCCTCTCACTTCTCATTTCTCTCCATGACATGCTTACTGATGATGAATTTCATCAAGACCGCTTAGCACAACTAGAGTTATTAGATGAATGTTGTCTTAACACTCTGGATCACCTTCAATTTTATCAACAACATATCAAATGTTCTTATGACAAACATGTTCATGAACGAACCTTCCAAGTTGGTGACCTTGTTTTGAAAGAAAATCAACATGTAACCAAAGTAGAAAAAAGTAAACGGGGGAAAATTCACTCCTAATTGGCTTGGACCATACATCGTAACTCATACCTATGGATTGGGTGCCTATCGTTTGTCCTCACTTGAGGGTAAACCCAAACTTGATCCCCTTAACACGTTACATCTTTGACCATTCTATTATTGACTCGTTGTCCTACCTCACCCTGTGTCTCTTTATAAGCTCATCCCTTGAGCACTATCCATTCCATCCATCTCCCTAACAATTAAACAAGAATCATGTGATTATCCATCACCCTTTTACCTTATCTTAAATATGTGCACCATGGATCTACACATGGCATGATTCTCATGGATACTTTTCATCTTCTTTTAGATGAGATCCCATGGTTGTTCACCCTTGCCTTCTCAACAAGAGCCAAATGCTTTGTTATAGTCTCATCCATGACTTAAAATCCAAAAAAAAAAAGGGATGAATCCCTTAGAAGGACATCTTCCAAAATAAGGGATTAACTCTTTGAGTCAAACTTCCAATATAAAAGATGAATCCCTCCAAAGGAAATCTTCCACCTTCCATTGTCGCTATAAGTAGACTGCTCCCTCGAAGGAAAGCTATAAAAATCTCGCAACTCTCTACATAGTCTTTCCAAAAAGAGGACTATTTTTCTCAAAAATCAAAATTCATAAGCTTCCTGCATCGATCAGCTTCATGAAGAACTCAAGGAGACATATATTCCTCCCATATAGACTTCCCACATTGATCAGTCTATCTACAAATTCAAAAAGAAAAGAAAAAGAAAAATAAGATTTTTCGTCATGGACTTGCCTATTGTGATCTTGGCTCTATCGCCCAAGGCATTCTACTTCCCATTTTGAGGCCCAATTACCTGCACCTCTTTACCCATTGTATTTTCACTTCATACCTCAAGGGACCTGCTGAACCTATGACATTTGGATATCATGTGGCTATTCTTCACTCTTATAATTATCAATCATGTAATGTCTTTAGGGTCTTATGTTCATTAGCGTATCTATATGATGTGTTTCATATGTTTTGATCATTGCCAATCAGGTGGCTTTCTTGCCCTCTCTTATCTTTTCTCTTCTTCATTACCTTTTGATCTTCTTATACAAGACTTGGTCCTTAACACTTACCTTTTGGGGTCATCCTCCCCTTTCTCCATAACCGCCCTCACCTGCAACATTTTTACTATCATCTACCCCCACCTATTAAACCCAAACCCACAACATGACCACAAACCTACCAACTTATTTTCATCTTCTTCCCTAGCTTATGGGAGAACTACATCTCTCTGAGGTCCCTTTTCATCGGGACCATGTAGGCAGCACTTCCAGGGCATAGGGCCCTAGAAGGTTCGCTCAGCCACTCTTTACCCTAACCATTTTCCCCCTATTTTACATGAATTCCTATTCATATCAAAAACCTCGACATCTATACCATATACCACATGACATGTGTCACTTATATTATTTCACATTTTAATACATAACCAACATTTTCCACATTTTATACCATCGCATGCATTTATATTACAATTTTTTACTAAAATATTGAAGTGGACATCCATGCCTAAACCAACCTGACTCAATCCATGCCTATAACCTAACTCATCCATGCCTATAACCTAACTCAACCATGCCTAAACCAACCTGACTCAATCCATGCCTATAACCTGACTCAACCATGCCTAAACAACTTGACTCAATCTGCCTAACAACCTGACTCAATCCATGCCTAACCAATTTGACTCGATCCATTCCTAAACTGACCTGACTCCATCATGCCTAACTCACCTAATTTCCATCCATATCAAACCAACAAACCCATATCTCATCTAATACAAAGTACCAAATCCATATCTCATCTAACACAAGCCATAAACCAATATCTCATAAACACATCAACACATCACCAAATATCGTGTATCTCCTCATATATACATGTGTGTATCATTACAATGTAAAACCGTATCGCATAAATGTGTATCTCTAGATAATCATCATCACCTCGTGGGCCACTATCCAATATAAAAATGTCTTCGGCTCACAGGCCGGTATCATGTGTAAAAAAATAAAAATAATATTTCTTCTACTCGCAAGCCGCTATACATCCAAAATCTAACTATACCCAAATAGGTGATATACTATCTCACATCTTCTACAACATATCTACCTCATCTGTAGTGTCGACAGTCCCCTCTGATCCAAAGCGGCGGCTCACTACTCTTACTCTACCACTAGATGGCCCGGTATCTAATACTGACTCCCGTGCATGGATAGATGTCCTTTGCTCTCTCCTTTGGGTTCACCGGCCACCTATACTCTCAACAGTATACGTGTGAGACTGTGTCTACTCACTCGAGACTATCCATGGTGGTCTCATCACACCATCTACTAATATTTATAGCTCAAGCTCCTCCTCCTATACCTGTGCCCGAGGCTCGTGCCTCTCTAACTGACCCTACCTCTGTACCATTCACCATTTCCTGTATGCCACTATCACCCCTGCATCATCTGTGCAATGGTCCATGGGCTCCTCCTCCCCCCACATTTTTATTACAACACATATTTTAACCTACTTAATCAATCAAATCATTAAGCTATGGTGTGGAGCTTACCTCATCCCTCTGCCGATGCCATGGAGGTATATCTAGCCACTGTACAGGTGGAACACCCAACCCCTCTCCTATCTCTGCCATCCTTAATTCACCTCCAACTCTCTCCACCAATCACCTCACTCAATATGATCTCGTGACCACACCTCTTGCCTAATCAATATCACCTATGTGGTTCGCCAACCAATCTCTCTGCCGTACTCTTTTGACCTCTTCCTCTTTTCTCTCTTTTTATCCTTTTCTTCTTCTTCACAATGCACAAATGAGTTTCCAACCGTAGGTTTTTGCTTTTTATACCCTACCCGACCTGAATGATGCCAGTTAACCCTTGACCACTGTCAGTCTGATGCCCTAGATTACTGCCATAGGTTCATCTCCACCATTATCAGTTCATACTGATCACTATCAGTTAACCTACCTACATATTGCCCTTACTTTTCCATTTTACCCCATCCTCTACCTCTCTCTTTACCCCATACCCTTACCCAACCCATTACCTTACCTTTCCTGACCTCATCATTTACTACCTCCATTTTTCCTCCTTTAATGCCTTATTATTTTACCCCTACCTCGGCATTACCTTTTCCGTGACCTAGATATTTGGACCTGGACCATCACTAGTGACCTCTTACCTCATGTATTCACTATACCTTGTGGCACTGTTACCTATTTTGATTCACCTCATGACCTTACCTAGCCTATTGCTGTGACCGTTTATCCTGACCCTACCTTTGGTGTACCAAAACATACCGAAACGTTCTTGTACCTAACCTACGTTGTGTCTCCTGACCTTATCCTATACCTTGGATACTGGATTCACTTCACCCTTGTTTGGATAAACCTATCGACCTTAGACGATGTAGATTTTTCTTTCTCTTCAACTTGGTAGCATGTTATAGTTTATACATGTGTGTGCATTTGACTGTTGTTACATGTGACCTTGACCCATCACCTAGATCACCTGAGTAGACCTTTCACCCTCTTTCCCTACACCCACCTACCTTTTCTTCACATTTACCTTTTATCAAACCACTCACCACTTTAACCTACTACCTCATCAGTTCCTCGTTTGAGGGGGATCACCTTCACCCTCACATGGGCCAACCACATCTTCTTTTTGTTATCATCACTTACCAATACAAGCTACGTAACAAAAAGGGGAAAAATGTGTAAATAAAATTAGGTCACACTCCCCCTTTGTCCCTCAACATATAAGCCCTCCTTTATTACATCTACCTAGCCATGACCCCCTTCACCCTACTAATATTAATTTAATTAATTAAATTAAATTAATGCTCTATCCTCACTATATTTATTATTTAAATAATATATACACAAACACTTCACTTAGACACCTCACCAAGCTAACTCAACCTAAGACCTATTCTTAGCAAGTTACCATAACTAACTATGACTTACCCAAACCCTAAAAATAAATGCCTACACTCCCTCTAACCACATTCCCGCATGCTCACAAGAAGCTCCTAGTCTAATTCATGGGATAACGACACAACATCTAAGGAAATCAGGAGCATATCCCTAAGTTTAGTAAACCTAGGAAATCCCACCTTGACCGACATTGGTTACCATTAACCATCGCCGGTAAGGCTGGACTACCATCGGCTACCCCTTTTAACCCCAAAACAACCTTATGCTCAAGGTTGGAAGTTGGAAGCAAGTTGGAAAAAACTTTGGGAGAAAGTTGACAAGCAAGAATGAAATCTCAGAGAGAACACATCTTCAGAGAGCCAATTCCAGCAGGAACTGACTTCCAAGGAAGGAGATTGAGGATCTTCTCTTACACAGCCATCCCATCCACATTCTGATCTATCCAAGCAAACAGGAGTGTGCATGAAGCCCATGCAAAAAAAAATTCTTCAGTTAGTGATCACTTGTAGCCTTTAAAACCCATCACCAACACCTCCATATTTCACACATAGACTTTCAGGAATGAAATCCAAGTAAGTACAACATCATACTTTCCTGGTTATTTCATTTTATCATCCATTGTTTATCTTACTCCCTTATTTACCATCTCCAAAATTTTGTACCTCCATAGACCCATCAAAACCTCATAAAAACCTATTCTAGTCACCTAATACCTCATCCCAACCAGCCAAACCCTTTCTGTAATCACAAAGGAGACCAAAACCCCATTCTGTGACATTTCCAAATTTCACAGTAACCGGTGATGGTTATACCTAACTGCGGTCGGCCACCCTTAACCAACGCCAGTCTCTATGTTTGCCCACACAGCCTTAAATAGATACCTATCCACCTAATTTTACCTCACCTTCACTCACTTGTGACCTACCCAAGACCTTTATCAGACCTGTAGAATCCAGAACCAACCCTTTGACCCATGGATTCTATTATAGCTTAGCCTATGAGATAAGATTTGTTTTCTTATTATGTTTTTAAGTGAGATGCCTAAATCATTTCAGAATAACAATAGGATTTACCTTTTTTTTAGCATTAATTTGTTTAAAACTATGGACTAAAAACCATCTACGAAGTATCACACTTCTCGGATCTAGCTCACACTAGGCAGTTCACTGCTCATATTGTTTAATTCTTTCTAGTGGTCTTGTTTTTGTTACAGGTAGTTCCTCCTAGCCAAAAGGAAGCTCTCATGGTCAGTTGTGGATTCGGAAGTCATACACGTGCAACAACCCATCAACCGACATTTGAACAGGTATGCATCCTACGCTCGTTACCCTATTTGTTTCGTCAATGATTCTAAGAAACAATCTGAGAAAAAGGTGAAACTGGGCTACTAGGAGTGAGATATATGACAAGAGTATACTTATTTTTTGGACTCAACACAATGTAAACTATAGGGATTCCAGGATTTTGGAAAGTAGTAATGGGGATTTTTTTGGCATAGGTAATACACCAAAATGTAGATGGATCCATCCCATTTTTTACTACACAATGAAAATATGTTTTTGATCATGGGGTATTATTAATTTGGGGCACAACCATATGGGTACAAGTTTTACATAATATCTAAAGGGTTAGAAGAAGACAACAAAGTGTCTTCGGACACATCATATTCTTGACTTCTTGTATATATGAGAGGTTCCCAATGTCAAGGTTGATAAGGAAACCATTGGTAGTAGTGAAGGATGCCTCAAGATTTCTTTACATGGGATGATATTGAGATCACTCAGATATTTTTACCACTAGAACAGGTGGATCTAGATCAAGTTACATAACATCCCTACATAGATAATGTGGAGCAATGGCCTAGTACTTAGAGGCCATCACCAGGGTGAAAATAAAATAAATATATTAGGTGGATAATTATGCTGTTAGTAGGGTCCCGATGCACTTTGGGTGATAAATTCATATGGTGATACCATCATTTCCACCCTACCAGCATTGTTATGTTAAAGAGGTTGTAAGAGTAAATGTGAGGGTACCCCCATTATGAACCCATAGGATACATGCATCAATAACACATGGTTGGAGGTAGCATATTCATGTTGGGGATGCTTAGGGCCCATAAGATATCATAGTCGTGAGAGGTTCAGAGGAAGGATCTGATGGAAGATATACCGAAACAAGAGGCCGAGGGTGCAGGAAGAGTTGGCGCTAGAATTTGAGGAGTACAATGGTAACTGACATCATGACCAAGGGAGAATAAGTTATAATCATCTGGAGGATGCTACTTTACATAAATTGAGGTCTAGATGAGCGCACACTTGAGCTAGAGGTAAAGACGAGAGTGTAGAGGGTACAAGATATTGATTCCATGAGATGGGTAGGAATAATACATAAGAGGTAGATCACATTGTCATGATGAGGAGGAGGTATTAGGAGGCCGTAGAGATGGTGATACCATTATGGCAAAGCCTAGGAAGCCATGTACATGTGTCATGATGTTATTTAGATGTGTTGAGAATAGTTCTTTTATGTGTATCATAACTAACTTGTTTCTTTGATTTAGTTTTGCAGAGCATACGTTGGAGTAGTGGCATTCCTTGATAAAGAGTGGACATCATGAGATAATGGATCCAATGTTGGAGTTCTAGGATATGATAGTGATGGTGGATCCAGCAACACCATCAACATGGGACTGATTTTGTGTTTTTGCCTAGTTGGAGTGGCATGTAGGACATTGCAATGATATAGGAATGCACATACTTTAGTAGTTACCAACAGCATATATGTGATATTTTAGAGTCTACTTTATGTAGAGGTAGCCCTAGTTCAAGAGAAGGAAGCCCACCTATCTGATACGCATAAAGTAATGGAGAGGGTTACAACAATGTAGACACAACTTTAAATAGCGTACGGTGAGGCATTTTGATCATGTTCTAGGGTGAAGTCCCTAGCCTACACATGTAGAGCTACTAGCACATCCCCATCAACCCAAAGAATCCAGAGACCCCCACAGAGGGTGAGGGTGTTTGATACATTTTGTATATAGGCTAGAGCCATGTATTATTTTGTATGATTTTTTTCATGTATAAAAAACTGATTCAAGATTAATATAGATGATGATTTTTATGATATTTGGATGCTTGATGTATATATGTCACTTTTCTTATCATTTTCCTTCTTTTAACATGTATTTATGTAATGATACACTTGGTAATTAGGAATAATGATAATTGTAGACAATAAATCACGCACTTTGGGTATATTCCTAGGTTTTTATCACATACCACTCTTCATATGATTCCTAAATGAGAAAACTAGTAATTGACATTTGTTTTTAGCCTCTTTGCTTTCTCTGTTGTTTTACACACATAAATGTCAAATAATAATTTCATTACTTCATCTTTCTTTGATCTATACACCAACACCTAGCTAGGAATCCACCACCTAAGTGCCCTCGTCCCCTCTCGGAACCTTCGCCCTTTTTTTATCTTACAAGCCCCTTCTGGGCCTCTTTTCTCATTTAGGCATCTTGTTTTCTTATCAGTTGGTATTTTAGTTGTCAGTTACGAAATTAAATCAAGAGAATCACGTAAATACAAAGCTATTTGGCCTTAATAAAGGGCTAAACACTAAGCATCTATAATATCACCTAATTTTGCATCCAAAGGCATTTCAAGAGCATCAAAGCATCCATCTATATTCATCCGAGGGACAAGGGACTGTATTCTTTTACACTCACTTCATAGGAGGGGAAGTTCATTTTGACATCAACACATTTACTTACATTTCTAGATCTAGCTACTTGCTCGTTATTTGGTGCATCTTGTACAAGAGCTTCCTGGGGAATAATTATACACACATGCACACTGAACTATATGGAGTATGACATGTAGTAAAATCCTCAGTCATAAGTTCACTCTGTTAGGTGACTGACAAGGTTTAGTCTAACTCCCCATTTGCATATTTTTCTATTTTGGATTTGATGTGTTTTTGGGGTTTTGTAGGAGTTCTTTTTTTTGCAAGTTATAGGGGAGCTCAACAATATTCTAGCAACCTACAGGATACCAACAAAAAAATATTAGTGAACATCTTTTGATGCTAGAAAGATTAGTTTTTGAGGTTTTGCGCAGTCATGAGTTCCCAAAAGTAATCTACAGTGCTTAGGAGCCCCTACCCAATGCAAGTGCCCCAATGTCAGTATTTCTGATAAATCTGTTATTTTTTGGGCTCATTTGTGACATTCTGTCCTCCTATTTAATTATTTTTCCATCTCAGTACATCTTTGAGATTATTGTGAAATCAGCTAAGTCTCTTATTCCCTTTCTTGCACCTAGGATTTCATTTTTATCTAGCTTATTTCTTAGGTTAGATATGTACTTTATTACATTATCTGTAAGACACCTTTAGTTTGGCCAATGCACTATTACGACTAATATTACGATAGTTATGCTTCTCCCTATAAACTGATGATGCACCTCTAATTCGAGCTATCTAAATTTCTTCCTACGACATCCCTTTTATCATTTTTCCTCTTGTAAATCATTTAAACAAGCTATAATAGCTTTGTTCTAACTATATTATCTTCTTACTTTCTTCCAGCCCACTTCTATCACCTTTCTGGCCTATCAATCCATTCCATTAGATTGATTTGACCCTTTAAAACAATCTTCAAACCCTAATCACCTCCTAAACATGTTTAATTAAGCTTAAACATGGTTTGTCACTCCCTAAACCTAGTCAAAGTAAGCTTTGACTTGATAAAAGTGTTTTTTGGAATTTAGTGTTTCTCCCACATGCACTCAAGTTTCCCATTTTCCCAAATGGAAAACTATATATAGGGCTAGACCCCCTCTCTCAATTTCAAGAATTCCTCCCTTCTTCCTAAGCATAGATTATAGAATTTTGCATCTAGGTTCTAGATTTCATTTATAGTTTAGATATTGACCTTATTTACTTCATTTTTTATATTGCTAATCCAATTTATAGGGTAAAGGAGAAGAACCATTGGCTTAAAGGCCTATAATGGGGAGATCTCTTTCTCTTAATCACTAAAACTGATTGCTTAGGGCTTACTAGGTTCATTATTTTAACCTTTCAAAGAATATAGGTAGTTTTAATTAGCTTAAATTTGGGTGTTTACTTCATAATGTATGTTAGTTAGAAAATCTTGCTCATTTCTTATCGGATGGTCCACTGATTTGTTGCTTGAAGCCTTTGGGGATTCTCTAGGAATTCTTACCCCAAATCCATGGCTTTCACAACCTTTCTTTGAACACATTTGGCATGCCTGGTGGGACACTTATGTCCATCCTCCATTAATGGAGGTCCTTTGAGTTCTTCAAAGTCATTTTTCAAGTTTTCTTAGTTTAAATCACTTGCTATTTCCTCATTTCTGTTTTAAACCTTAGATTAATGAACTCTATTTACATGCATTTATGGGTTCAACATAGAAATAGGAAGCTTTGACTAATCAATAACATGTTTGCTCTTAAATTTTTGAAAATCCATGTTTTTTGCAAGTTTTTTACAGGGCACACATATGTGTTTTAAGGTGGTGCATACACGTTGATATATGCATGTCTCTGTCGGAAAGGCCATGTACCCATCATGATGTCCTCTATGTTTATGAAATTTTTCTCTGTAGGGACATGTCCATGTCTCCATTGGTCTATCCATGTCTCCATCTCTCTGGACACATCTGTGTAATTAATATGACTGTGTGAAAATTTTACAGACTTCTTTTCACTTGGGCCACATATCCGTCGGTAAGAGCGCGCCCACGTTGAAACCCTAGCGTAACTGTTGGATTAGGGTGTGTAGGTGTTGGTGACTTTTTTGATCTTAAATAGACCTGCGTAGGTGTTGGTATAGGTGCATACCCATCAGTTGGGGCACATACATGTCGGTTTGGGCGCACACGTGTTACTGTCAAAATTTAAAAAATTACAATTTGTTTTAGTTGTTTCTTTGACATTTTTTTAATTAGGTTTCTAAAGGTTGACAAGTTTTAAAATAGGGCTAACTCTTTAAAATTTCAGTTTGCATGATTAATTATTTTTCATTCCTTAGCTTAAATTGGGATTTGTGAAATGTGCGTATGCTCTCTCCTCACGCTTTCCAAAGTGATCTTGGAGATTAAAAGAACTTACACAAAATCTATGTTATATGTTAAAAACACTTTCTTTTTAAAGGATAAAGTAACATTTTTATGTGCTTTTACTAGTATTTCCACTTTTTGTATGCTCTTCCTTCGCGCCTTTGGGCGATCTTAGGAATCAAAAGCAAGTGTGAGTTTTCTTTTACCTCAATCGGCAAATCAGAAAATTACTAAAGCAACTTGTTGTCTACAAGACCTAACGTTGGTCAAAGAAAGGTGTTAAAATGAAGTGAAAACTTCTAATACATGTGTGTTTGCAGATTACCAAATGGTGCGCCTCTTTTGAAGCCAAATTAAGGTTAAAAAAGATTTTAAAAACACACCATATTCAACACGCTGTATTGTAGGTTTCAGAAAAGGGTAAGTCCCTCTCCACTTAACTGGAATGTAACCCCTTTGGCATAACACCTTAAGCTATAACAATGGGGGTCATTCCAGTAATCCCAAAGTAGTCCACCACTGAGTAACCTTGTGGACGAAACGGGAAGCACCTTGCTTACCCACTTGACTAGTACACCTAGTGAGATAGTGTTATAGGTTATCCATGTGGTGACCCTAATGACAGTACATGTAGACACACTAGTTGCCTACTATTCTCAAAGGGGGTAAAGTAAAGCCGAGATACTCCTAAACTAGTTAGTGTGACTTTTTGGGTGAATCGCGCTTGCCTAAGACAACCTTGTAACACCTAGTTGAGAGAAATTATTAAGGAAACCATTTTGTCTGGAGGCCAACTTTACTAGTCCATTCGCATCATTTTCCATCACGAAGTGATAACTTATTTGGAGTCAACACCTTATTTGTCGAACATGGTAATGAACCCATTCTAAGTTTGATCTAATTTTTTTTCATCACGAATTTAGAAAAATGTAGTACTTAGCTTAGCTTCCTTCTCATTTTTTGAATGAGGGGAAGCTTTTCCTAAATAGAAACTAATTTTATTTTCACATGTTCTTGATCTACACCCATGTGTTCATACTTTCCACATTGAAATTCAAACAGAGGCATACTTTACGTGTTGTGTCAAAGATAGTGCTAGCTGCTTTTTTGTACGTTTACACTCATCCATGTTTGTGGCTAGGGTGTTAAATGACTAAAGTAGGTGGGTACATTTTCACATCTTTGGCAGTCCTACGATCTTGACTTCAGGATCTTCATCATTTGTTACAGGTTGGTTGTGTCATTCTGTCTCTCCCTAGTTTATCGACATTTGCTTGCATTTTAGTCATTTAGTATTAGCATTTACATTGCATCTCCCATTCCTTGGGCATGTAGTAAAAATCCCTCTATTACATGGTTACGCTACTCACATTGTCACATAATTCTTGTTATACCTTCTACTTGGTTTTAGTTCTAACATCATCTAGGTTTTTTTACGAGTGTTGATAACACATTATATATATCATCATGATGTTGTCTTGATATCAATGCCTTACTTGCTTGGTTGAGATAGCTTGATAGTGTTGTTACGATATATCTAATTGTGACTTCCAATTTTCAATACACTTGGCTTATTGTCAGTAATTGAGTCAGTTCTAGGTATACCTTGTTAGAGGACTTTGTCAGTATTGTGTTGATATTCAAGTCTTGTTAGATTTATAACTTTGGCCCACATATCTGGTACAACATTTTCATTCATCTTGGTCTTTTAAGTATAGTTTTGACATAATGCAACTTAGGTAAGTGATACATTTTCACCTGTCCATATTGGTATCCTTTGAAAACTAGTAAACGTAGTGTTGCATCTGAGTATCGGCTAGTAATACCTAGACTTTTCAAGATGGCAACAAAATCCAATGATCTTAATGTAGGAACTAATCCTTTTGATGATTTCCCCTTTAGCGGGAACAATTTAGGACCTCTTTTCTCTCAAGTCAAAGATACAGAGACGTTAATCGATCATAGTGGAGAAGATTCAGACTCTTCGAGAGAACGAAAAAGGTTAGACCTAAATAGATTTGATGAGCTCTTATATTATAACAAAGATCAAGTACTCACGAGAGTTTTGGCATTAGGAGCTAAACTTCTGCATGAGCATGAAGAAGAAACAAATGTCGTCGACCCTAACTTAGGAGAGTGAAGATTCATCTTAGACATAGATAATCCTTTTGATGTGGGATATGCATCCACTTTTAGGAAACATAAGGTCGTTGTTGAAGGTGAAACATCACGTAAACCTCGCTTTAAGGATTCACGTAAAGTAAAAACTAAGCAGAAGGCCTCCCCTCCTCTCAAATTTGATGAAGAAGAGGATCCCCTAGTTGAGGAGGAGACCCTCTAAAAACAGATCTTGAAGTTGAGTCAGAAATTAGTGAACCTAGGCGCTTCAAAAAGAAACATAGGTAATGACAAAGACAAAAATAAACTTAACGAGTTTCAATTTGATCCACATATAGACTATACCTTTAATGCAACTTAGGCTCAAAGGTCAATATCACCTACTAAAGAGAAACTCATTCAATATGAATTGAAATCTATGAAAGATATACTCACAACATTACAAAATGGAAATATAGGCAAAAATAGAAAGTATCTCTATGAAGAACTATGTCCTTATCCCTTCGATAAAGACATGCTACTGCAGCCCTTTCCTAAACATTTCACTATCCCAAATCTTAACAAGTACAAAGGAAAAGGTGATCCCCATGATCACATCAAATATTTATACATGGCTTGTCAAGAGGTTTCCAACAATGATAATTTTTTCATACGACTCTTTCCTCGCAGTTTGGGAGCTTTGGCGATTGAATGGTTCTGTAGCATACCTAAAGGATCTATAACAACGTGGCTGGAACTAGTAGAAAAATTTGTGTGGCACTATTCTTTCAATATTGAAAATGATATCACGATGAATGAACTTTACAATGTAAAGTAAAAACCTAATGAGACTTTTGCAGGTTTTTTACAACGATGGAGAGCACTGGCTAGTCACTTCCCTTATACTTTACCTAAAAAAAAATTAGTGAGCATTTTTGTTCCTAATTTAAACTCAGAGATATCCTTCCATCTTTAGATGCATTATGGATCTAACTTTTAGGAAGTTATAGAGAAAGGTAGCCAAATTGAAAAGGCTCTTGTTACCAAAGGAACACTTAAACCCTTTGTCAAAGACAAACATGAGGCCAAATCTTTAGACAAACCTATATTCTTTAATAAGAACAAGCACGTTGTCAATGAAGGAATTACTGACTCCAAAAGAGTCCAAGCTATGCAGACAGGTCCACTTTTGAAGCTTTCACAAGGACCTCATCCTAAGGGACCCACAAAATGAACGTTCACAATGTTGAGTGAACCCCTGACTGCTATATTAAAACAATTAGATGATGCTAAAATGGTAGAGTATCCAAGTACCACAGTACCATTCCAAGAAAATGCTCCAAAACCTGGTTGGTATATAGACCATGAATACTGTGACTTCCATCATGTCAAAGGACATAAAATAGATAGATGTCTATGGCTGAAACACTTCATACAAGACCTCATTGAAGAGGGAAAGATTGGCATAGAATCACGCCCTGATTCAGGACAAGGTCCTAATTAAAAAATGGGCATATACAAATAACCTTTTCCCAATCACATGGATAAAAAGAAAAGGAAACCAGATCACGAGCAGGCCTCTAATGACTATTACACTACTACATATGTTTACCCTAGTAATGACAGTCCATTTGACTCCCTTATAGGTTGCATCCATTCACCTGATGAATGAGTTAACACAATCTGAATTCTCGAAAAGAGTTGTGTAGTTAGAACATGAGGTGCTTTCTTAATCATACCTGATCCAATACCAACTACCCAAAGCCAATATAATTTACTAGACCAGCTAGAAAAAACACCAGCTAAAATATCCATTTTAGACCTTCTTAAAATCTCTACTTCTTACAAGGATATATTGTACAAAACATTACAGATTTCTAGAGTCTCTACTGAGGTAGATCTCACGCACTTGCAAGCTATGTCCACCCACCTTGAACCCGCTGATCATATCACTTTTGATCGTAACACTATTCCACATAACAACCCTAAGCATAATTTTCCTCTCTATTTAGAAGTGGTGGTTACCCATCATAAGATTAAAAGAGTACTTCTGGATGGGGGATCTAGTCTAAACATATGCACATTAAAGCTGGTTAGATAGCTAGGACTTTCAGAGATGGATATGGGAGCTAAGACCATCACCATCACAACCTATGATAATGAAGAGAGAGAATCCATAAGTACTATCATAGTGCCCATGGAAGTAGGTCCAACCTGTCATGATACGACCTTCCATGTCCTAGATTTAGATCTCCCATATAACATGCTCTTGGGGTGTCCATGGATTCATGCCATGCAGGCTATCCCTTTGACATTTCATTAGTGTATCAAGTTATGCCATGAAGGACATATCGTCACTATCTCAGGTGATCCTAAGCTTTTCACTCACTATCAGGTGTTGCATAGTTTCTCTCGTGTAGCCTATGAGTGCCCTTCAGTGGATGTTGTCATCCCTCTTAAAATAGAAGTTATGAAGAATCGGGTGGACTCAGAATTGCTCACACCTTATAATCAGGACTTCCCTTCTTTGGTCAATCCTTTTACATCTTGGGAGGCTACATCAGCAAAATATGGCTAAGGAGAGCCCTTTACTCTTGAACAAGCATTATTAATTTCAGACTTATCAATGTCACCTAGGACACGGGGTAAGCCCTATTTTCAGTTCAAAAGTACACGAGAACCATGTTCATAACCATTGGATAAATTTGTTCATAGTGGCCACCTATCTAAAGAAAAGATGTTGGAGGATCCCATTAGTAAGGTGCTATAAGGAACCATGGCCTCATGCCATCAAGTGCCTCAGTATAATAAAGGACACCGCATGATGTTTGTCATGGGTTATAAAGGATACAGATGCAGAGCCAACACACAAGGTCATCTAGAACATATTCCTACTCACCGTTTCAAATCTGACAAGCATGGTATTGAGTTAAAATCCAAGGATGCTCAACCCGTCGAGGTTGATGCTACCTTTTTTGAGTGTGATGACGTTTCGTATAAAGTGGATAGCAATACAAGTTCCCAATGTAGCCTCTACGAAGATTTGGCTTCCACGAACCTATTCTCGGATTCAGCCATCCTTACCCTATCTGAATCTATCCCTTCAACCAATTATCAAGTCACCCTAGTTTATCCTAAACTTGTAGATTGGGACCAAAAACTTTATGTACCACTTGATATCTTCAACAATGATGAAGCATTCATGGAATTCATGGGACTTAGGGATTTTCTTCCTGCTGGGGACCACAAGAAAGGATTCTAAATTTAGTTAAACACATGTGCATACTTTAGAGAAGAGGTAGAGATGTGTGGCCACTTGGGTAAGAATGTTGTGAATAAAATTAAAAATACTTCAGAGTAGCTTAATACAAAGAATAAATGGAAATATCACAATGAAAAACTCTTTGAAACACTTATAGAAGAACAAAATGAAAAGCACATGGATAAAATAACTTATATCCATTTGAAGATGATAAAGATCTACCTCAGGAGGTTGATCTCACCCTCCCTCCTAATCCTACAAGAATGGAGGACACATCTAAGATGCTCATTAAGGAAACCATCAGTGTTAACATTGGTTCAAAGGATTTACCCAAGATGATCCAGTTGGGGGCTTCACTCTCAGCTCAGGAACAAAAAACCTTTATGGAGCTCTTAAGAGAATATGTTGATATTTTTGCATGGAAATATTCACATATGCCTGGCTTGGATATAGCACTACTTATGCACAACCTTATTGTGCACCTAGACACCAAGCCCCTTAAACAAAAACTAAGGAAGATGCATCCTACAATTGCACTTCTTTTCAAAAAAGAATTGGAGAAACTCTTGGCTACAGATTTTATCAAACCTATTGATTACTCAGATTGGATCTCCAATATAGTTCCAATACAAAAGAAACCCATTGGCATTAGTATCTGTACTGACTTCTGTGACATCAATAAAGCATGTCCTAAAGATGATTTTCCTTTTCCAAACATATATATGATCATAGACTCTACCACTGGCTATGAGATGCTATCCTTAACGGATGGCTTCTCGGGGTATAATAAAATAAGGATCACAGAAAAGGATCAGCACAAAACTGCCTTCATCACTCCTTGGGGAACCTTTTGTTATAAATTCAAGCCATTCAGACTCAAAATTCTAGGGGCTACTTATCAGCATTCTATGACTGTCTTTTTTCATGATATGATGAATGATATTATGGAGGACTATGTGGATGACATATTAGCTAAATCAAAGAGCAGAGAAGAGCACCCAAAATTTCTTAGACATATCTTTCAGCGCCTCTAGGACTAAAAGGTTCGTCTTAATCCTAAGAAGTTCATCTTCAGTGTATTATTAGGAAAACTCTTGGGATTCATAGTATCATAGAGAGGAATAGAAGTGGATCCTACTAAGGTCACTACTATTATGGAAATGCCTCTTCCCACCACTCTTAAACAACTCAGAAGTCTACAAGGAAAGATCCATACTATTCATCATTTTATTTCTCAGCTCAAAGATAAATGTCATCCGTTTACACATCTTTTGAAGAAAGATGTTACTTTCAAGTAGCAGCCCAAATGTCAGAAGGCATTTGCTCTGCTCAAGCAGTACCTTGTAAATCCACCTGTACTGATGCCCCCTACTCCTAGAGAGCCTCTCCTTTTATATATTTTTGCTACCCAATTCGCTATTGGTGCACTTCTTTCCCAATACGACCTTGACCGTAAGGAGAGAGATGTTTATTACCTTAGCCATACATTGATTTCCTATGAATTGAACTATTCATAGATTGAAAAGGCCTACTTGGTAGTTTTCTTTACATTTCAAAAACTCCGCCATTACCTCTTGAACAATAAAACTAAACTTATTTCCAAGGTTGACCCTCTTAAGTACCTCTTATCCAAACCTACCTTAACAGGCCGAATGGCTAATTGGATCATTCTTGTTAGTGAATTTGAGATAGAGTTTGTAAATCAGAAGTCCTTAAAAGGACAAGTATTGGCAGATCAGTTGGCAGAAGAACCTTTACCAAGGATGGAGCATTTGTGTCCACATCTCCCAAACACATCTATTATGTATATCGAAGAATCTGCAGAATGGTAGGTCCATTTCGATGGATCATTTACTTTTCATGGATCAGGAGCACAATTGGTGCTTATTACTCCCACAAGAGATATTATACCAAGGGCATTCCAGTTGGGGTTTCCTTGTACCAATAACATTGCAAAGTATGAGGCACTCATTGCTGGCCTCAAGCTAGCTATCACTTGGAACATCAAACAACTGTAAGTTGTTGGAGATTCTTAGCTTATCATTAAGTAGGTCAATGATGAATACAAGGTCAAACATGAAAAACTTATTCCCTATAAGAAGTTGGTTGAAACCCTGAAGGAATATTTTTCACATTTCATAGTTGAACAAAAACCTAGATGTATTAATAGATCTGTGAATGCCATGGCTACCATCAGCTCTCTCTTTCACATCCCACATGATGAGAGTAATATGCCTTTATTTGTGGAACACTTACAGATGTCAGCATATGATATGCCTGAATCCTATTTAGCATGTGAATTTTTTGGTCCCCTATCCCCATGGTATGACCCTATTTACCAATACCTATAAGATGAAACCTTCCCACCTGACATTACCCATTCAGAGAAAAAAATCCCTTATCTGCCGCATTGCCTGTTATACCCTCCTAGAAGGAACCCTTTATCATCGTGGCTATGATGGGAACTTGTTTTGATGTCTAAATGTTATTGATTCGGTTCACGTAATTAAAGAGGTACATAGTGGTATATGTGGGGCACACACTAGTGGCATAGTGCTAGCTAAGAAACTATTGAGAGTAGGAAACTATTGGCCTACCATGGAATTTTCCTGCTGTAACTTCGTGAAGAAATGTGAACTTTGTCAAAAGTACGGTAATCTCATACATGCACTAGCACAGGATTTATAGCCTATTGTAACACCTTGGGATTTTTCAAAGTGGGGTTTAGATCTCATAGGGAAGCTCCACCCTTCTTCATCAGATGGTCATACACACATCATAACAGCCACCGAGTATTTCACTAACTGGGTAGAGGCTATTCTTCTTACCTATGTCACCGGTGCACAAATATCTAAGTTTATCATGAACCATCTTATATGTCGTTATGGTATCTCCTCGGCCATTGTCACTGATAATGGTAAATCTTTCAAAAACAAGATGGTAAAAGCCTTGTGTCAATACTTTCGTATCCAACTTAAATGATCCACCCCCTATTACCCTCAAGGTAATGGGCAAGCAAAGGCTACAAAAAAAACTCTTGTTCGCATTATGGAGAAAATGGTCAGTAAAACTGGTCGTAATTGGCACTTGCAAATCCATCCCGTCTTCTAGGCTTATCGAACCTCCATCCACACCCCTATTGGTGTGACCTCATATTCACTTGCCTATGGAATTGAATCCATCATACCTTTGGAAGTGGAGCTTCCCTCCCTAAGAATATCTCTCAGGGACTACCTCGAAAAAGATGAAGACTACAGAGTTACTCACCTAGCATAGTTCAAACTATTAGATGAACGGTGTATTAGAATGCTTAATCACATTAAAGTATATCAAAATAGAGTATCCAGAGGATAAAACAAATGCATCATTCATAGGAAATTTGATGTAGGTGATCTCACACTGAAAGAAAATCAGAATAATATCACCAAATATAGGGAAAAGAAAGGTAAATTTGAGGCCAATTAGCTCAGCCCCTATGTGGTGACTGCTAAATATGGATTAGGGGCATATAAAATTGCCTATTCATAGGTGAAGAGCTTCCAGAGCCCATGAACACCATTCACCTCAAGCACTTCTATGCTCAAGCATGGTTCGAATATTGAGATAAGAAACTAAAAATTAGAAAACAAAGAAAAACAAGAAAAAATATGAAAATTTGAGATAAAAGTAAAGAGAAAACAGGTCTTCCTCATGTGAAAACCACGCAATTGTGGTGCAGTGGGCATGTCCTTTTGTGAAAACCAGTAATCAGCACTCAAGGAAGGTTTCTTATACATAATTCACTCTTGCAACAGGGTGGGTAACTCTTGCCACTTGCTAAATTCCATAGTACCCTGGCTAGGTCTAGGGATCTAACCTCAACCTCCCTTGTAGGACATGTGATCTAGTTTACTTACGTTATATATGTGTGAAGGATGTGGCCTATTTGTATATTCCCACATCACACTAGGGGAACATTCACATTCCACTTCATTGTACACTAACGTGTGGCATTCTAACCTTTGTATATTCCCACATCACATTGGGGGCATTCCACATTTCTTTAAAGCTTATACATTACTTTCAAAACATGACCTTGTAAAATACAAAAACATTTAGAAAATGATACATAAAAATCTAAAAATCTAGAAAATTTCCCTTCTTAGGGATGCAGCTACAATAGTTTCACAAATTTATCTTAGGGAAACCTAGATAACGACATAAACCGTAGTCTTAAAAATCTTATCCTTCATGATGAGCTCAAAAACATTGGAAAATATATATCAGTATTGTCCCACAAAAACAAAGTGGTATTTAGATTTCTTTTAGTTGTTGGCTTGTATAGTTTGATGTACTTAGCTTATTGTGTTGTTCATTATTTGAATGATTCTTTGCTTACATTACGTTAGATCTTGTTAGCTTAATTGTGTGTTGTATTGCATTCGTTATCAGGACTTTTATTCTTGTAAATGATTTGTTGTATGTTTCTTTGATTACTATGTGCATCTGTGGGATTTCATCTTTACTTGATTAGATTAAAGTGTTAGATTAATTTTCATTTTAGTTGCATTGCATTGTGTTTCATGTGTATATTTGTTTAGTTTTGTTAACTTTTACTTGTGTGTTTGTTTAGCAAAATTTTTTGTTATCACATCTATCATCTATCATTTCATCACATTTATCACATCATTTACTACATCATATATAAAAAAAAATTAAAGTATTACATCATGCATGTATGCTAAGCTAATCATCACATATCGTATCATCAATGGGGGC
Organism: Taxus chinensis; assembly: GCA_019776745.2. Lineage (NCBI taxonomy): Eukaryota > Viridiplantae > Streptophyta > Pinopsida > Cupressales > Taxaceae > Taxus > Taxus chinensis. The sequence goes on from CM034148.1 coordinate 654,294,584, forward strand.
AAGAGGGGTTACACATGATCACTAATCTCCCCCCCCCCCCAACACCAATATCATCTAGTATCATCCTAAAATACTATCCATATGGAATCAAACATCTCATAAATCAAAAACACATGATATCAAATACACGAGTATATCATCACTATGAAAGAAAAACATGTACATCTCTACATCTGAAAGTATGTCACATACATGAAGAGGAAAAGATACAACATGAGCATCAATGAAACATAATTACCATGACAATATATCACTACATGAAAACATATACAAGAAAGTGTCCATATGCTACATGTATAATAAAATATCTGTGTCAAAGTCTGGTATATAAAAAATGCTCTATCCATTTGCCATATAAAAGGGGCAGGGATCAGATACTAAGCCTACATACAGAGGCATGGTGGTACATAAAAAAAGTATCTACATCGATCAAAATCAAGCCTCCATCTAGAGGCATTCACAAAATAATCCAAAGAATTTATACATAGTCAAAACTCACCTTCATAAGAGGCATATACATCCAATACATACATATATATGATGGCATAAGTAGGAGACTTAGCCACAACTCTTGCCCTCACTGGGGCTGTTGGGACCATGTCCTGGAGGATGGAATAATGGAGGCTGAGATGGGCTTGCCCCTGAAGAACCTACCAACTGTGAGGGAAGACCTTGTGTACCCCTCTACTGTATACTCGGCTGTATAGCCGGCTGCTGTACTGACCTGGCCGACCTCCGTGATCTAGAGCCTATGCAGCTCACATCAAGCTGGGGAAAAGGTGTCACTTTATCTGCTGCTAGAACTACCTGAAAGTAGGTTGTCCTATAATAAAGAACCTTGCCTGTGGCCCTGATAGTGTCACATATCAAATCCTCATCTCTTGTGGCTAAGGTTACCTGTAGGGCAGCATCACGCTCGCCTATCAATCAACCTCTATCAGCATCAACCTACCTAGAAACAGCAACCTCTCAATCCCTCTCTAGTGTGACACTCTGTAACTTGACACGGGCCTAGTCTCTCTCCATCATATAGGTTTGTCCCTCGGCCTGTACCTAGTCATGTTGAACCATGACGCTATGTAACTGGCTCTATAGCTGGCCTAAGGCACCCACTAACTGAGCTCCATGACCTATCAACTATGTAATCTAACCTTGCCATACAGCCCTACCACCATCCTGTAATTGAGACTTGGCCTGGTCTCTCTCGAAAGTCAAAACTTGACCCTGTGCACTAGCCTGATCTCTCTCTGCAGCCACCTGAAGTTGTACCACTATCGCAGCCTATAAATACTATTATAGTGCAATAACATGTCCATCACCACCTTCTGGGGCCTGAGGAGGTGGACCTTGCTATGCAAGAACCTATTGTAATGGGACATATATCCCCACTAGAATTCCTATTGGAAGTAACGGACTAGTTGGATCCTAGTGTACCTATCTAGGTATAGGCACGGACCCTGTACCTGTTGCTACAGAGCCCTACCTCTAACGTGACACTGTGCATCAGGGCCATCCTCATAATCTGAATCATCATCATTAGTATCACCTCTAGCACCATCATCATCTCTAGGTGGCCCCACTGGGGGAGGCCTCACGCCTACCTCATATGTTACCCTCAGAATATTCAGCCTGTACGGAATCCCGCCATGGTACCAGGGTGCGTACTTTGCTGTGCACCCTGGATCTTGCACCTACCTTAAAGGTACCCATATAACAGGTACCACATGTGTAAAACTGGCCTAGGCTCTATCAAAGGCTATCTGCGGCCCCATGTAAAAATACTCACGCGCCCTCCGCACATACCACATATCAGGGCCTGGAACATCCTGTGTGGTGCCAAACTATCACTGGCATTTGTCAACCCTGTAAAACTCCCACATATAGCTACGACTGCCCATGATAAAATGCTCTAATCTAGATATGGATAGCTCTCGGGCATCCTCTGGCCACTGGTAATGTCGGTACAGCCTCCATACCATGGCTGCCTACTGTAGATCATTGATCTCTCGACGATAGGGATAGGGATCACCCCTGTAAGGCCAAACATCGTCCCTAACTGGGACCCAACCCATGGTAGATGGCTCCTCTGGAGTCTGAACTCTTATGACACCTAAGGGGCACCTGATAGCAATGTGATCCTAGGCCCATATCATAAGTAGCCTAGCTAAGCTTTCCATCTTCTGATGATAGTAGGTGATAAGATGCAAATCCCAGTAAAAATGTGATAGAATGCACTAGTCCCAGCAGTAAGTCTCTCCCTGTATCAATCAAAGAATAACCCCAAGTAGTCCAAGTGGGAATGATAAACAGGTCTTGTCAGGGAGTAAAACTCCACTGACAAATGCCATCATTTAGACTACGACCCGATCTAATTATGAATCCTCGATGCACCGTGATAAACGCACCGTCATCCCATGACAAGGTAGCGTCGGGACCCTGAACAACTATGCTATGCATCCATCCAATGCTTCTTTGTCACTCACGTACTGAATGGGTTGGCCAATGATAAGAACATGCATGATGCACCAGACATCCTCCAACATAATGGTAATCTCCCCTGTAGATAGTTAGAAGCACTGGCTCTCGTTGTGACATCTCTCTGCTATGGCCGTAAGAAGGCCATGGCCCAATGTGATCTGGGGCATGTCAGCCACGTAGGCTAACCCTGTGACATAAAGGAGGATATCTAATATCCACCTATCTCCATTTGCGAACTGCACCTCTATCATCTTAAGGTGGTCATATCTCTCCCGCGTCTGAAGTGAGGGTAATCTAAACTACAAGATCATAACAAGTGTTAAGCACTTATCTAACTTCTAGCTATCTTTCTAAGGAAAAATGGTTCACTGAGTCCTTAAACTTACTAATTTCCCTTTTTCTCCTAAATTCTTCTAATTATTCTCCTCTGCACTTTTCTATTTTATTCCTATAAGTGTGTTTTAATTTTCTTCCAGATGCATGTGTGCCCCTTTCAACACACGTGCATCCTCCTCGACACCTACGCACCCTAACCGATGCGTGCGTACCCCTTACCCTTTTCCATTTTCCTTGTATGCCATGTAGGATGCCAACATTCCCAGTGTGATTCCTACGCATCCCTCATAGCATGCACATGTGCGCACATCCGGTCCCAGTAAAATTCAAAATTTCCCCCCAGCACCTACATTCTTGGTTCAACGCACGCGCACACGTCCCCATTTTCCCTCCTTTGATGGACATCCGTGCTCATACCCATTTTTCAATGGATACACCCATGTGTACCCACTTTTTTGATACATATGTATATACGTCCCCATATTTTTGAAACTTGCGTGTGCGCTTATTTCTTTTTCCTACTTACCTACCCTAGAAACAACCTAGAAAGCATTGAATGCATAATTTAAGAGAGGAGGGATATACCACTCATGAAGGGTCCATCCGTGGGGTCTCACTGGTACTCTTGGATCTGGTCTAATCACCTCCACCTCGTTGGTAACCTCTCCATCGCACTCCAGACTCTCTCACTGACACCTCGCGGTAAAAATTTGTAAGGGCTCTAGTACAAATGAATTGGTCGTGATTGTTTTTATCCCCCTAAGGTGGGTATATTAACTCATCACGATGCCCCTAGGGCATGTTTTCTCTGTCGTGATCATTCTAATCTTCTTCTACCTACCGTAATAATTATTTTATTATTAAAAGAATTACTTTTATTAATTTTCACATGTTGGGGCACTTTGTGCTACCCTGCAGACACTTCCTCTTAACCCTGGCATTTTTTACGAGCCTTATAGGTTTTTTCCTCTATTTTTATTCCTCTTGTTTGTATATCTACCTCCCGTCATGTATAATAATTCTCTACAATAAGTATTATCACCCTGTCTTTCTTGCCACGGGGATACCGTTTCAGCTCTTTTTCGGCCTCGCCTTCCCCCATTCACCTCCGCGCGTACTTTTTAGAGGATCTTTGATCTTTTGAATTTTTCTAACCGATCAAAAAAATTATAAAATTTATTAAATTGATTTAGAAATATCAAAAATAGTATGAAACTTTGAAAATGAACTAAAATCGGTAACCAACTCATTTTTTGGCTGAAATCTGTGTCTTTTACATAGCGCTCATCCTGTATCCTGTTGGATTTTTCACATGTTTTGAAACAACGACTTATGAATCACCCTGATCTACAATCATTTACAAAATACCACTACTCACTTCGTCTGTAGTCTAGGGAACTATTAGTTTCCTGGTACTGTTTCATCGTGCACGTTGCTTTTTCATCAGACCCAAGTGTCCTTCGTCATTTCCCTTGCATGTGCATATTTTTTGGGGAATTGTTCTTACCCTTGTCATTTATCAAAACATTTGGGACTTCAGCTTGATAAGAAAATATTTGTGCAACCTTCTTGAACATTGTTTGTTTAAGTGTGTGTGGCTGTACTTATTTCCCTATTACATGAGTTTTTTTACTTCTTGTATTGCGTTACATCTTTGTATGTTGCACAGAGTTGGAATTTTAGCAATAGACAGTTTTTTTTGTATCTTGGCTTTTCATGTCATTATACGCTTTTGTTGTATTCTCACATTTTTAATAAGGACCGATGAGGAATCTCTAAGCAAAATGATTATTTAAATATTGGATACATTTGATTTGTGGATAGCTCAATGTCTCATTTCTTGTTTCATCCTCTTCTCTTCACACTTTCCTTTTACCCCCAATCTTCCCTCTCATCGGGGCATCATGTCCCTTCCCCATTCTTCTATCTATGTCTCACCTTTTTCAAGCATCAATCAACTTCTTTTATCAGCGCATCGACACTTGAGGGGGAATCCTTCATCCTATTAATTTTTCTTCTATCCCTTCAAAAAAATTAATCTCTTTTATATTTGTCTACTTTCTTCAAAGTGATGTAACTTACATCACCTCAAAGAGGGGAAAATGTAGACACCTGTAGTTTGGCCAATGCACTATTATGACTAATATTATGCTAGTTTTTCTTCTCCCTGTAAACCGACGATACACCACCGGTTCGACCAATCTAACTTTCATCCTACAACATCCCTTTTGTCATTTTTCCTCTTGTAAATCATTTAAATAAGCTATAATAGCTTTGTTATAACTATATTAGCTTATTAATTTCTTTCAGTCCATTTCTATCACCATCCTGTCCTATCAATCCATTCCATTGGATTGATCTGACCCTTCAAAACTCTCTCCAAACCCTAATCACCTCCTAAACATGTTTGATTAAGCTTAAACATGGTTTGTCACTCCCTAAACCTAGTCAAAGTAAGCTTTGACTTGATAAAAGTGTTTTTTGGAATTTAGTGTTTGTCCCACATGCACTCAAGTTTCCCATTTTCCCAAATGAAAAACTATATATAGGGCTAGACCCCCTCTTTCATTTTCAAGAATTCCTCCCTTCTTCCTAAGCATAGATTATATCATTTTGCATCTAGGTTATAGATTTCATTTCTAGTTTAGATATTGAGCTATTTAATTCATTTTTTTGTATTGCTAATCCAATTTATAGGGTAAAGGAGAAGAACCATTGGCTTAAAGGCATATAATGGGGAGATCTCTTTCTCTTAATCACTAAAACTGATTGCTTAGGGCTTACTAGGTTCATTATTTTAAGCTTTCAAATAATATAGGTAGTTTTAATTAGCTTAAATTTGGGTTTTTACTTCATAATGTATGGTAGTTAGAAAATCTTGCTCATTTCTTATTGAATGGTTCACTGATTTGTTGCTTGAAGCCTTTGGGGATTCTTTAGGAATTCTTACCCCAAATCACACTTTCCTTTTACCCCTAATCTTCCCTCTCATCGGGGCATCCTGTACCTTCCCCATTCTTCTATCTATGTCTCACTTTTTTAAGCATCGATCGACTTCTTTTATCACCCCATTGACACTCGAGGGGGCATCCTTCATCCTATTAATTTTTCTTTTATCCCTTTAAAATTTTTCTTCTCTTTTTATATTTGTCTACTTTCTTCGAAGTGATGTAACTTACATCACCTCAAAGAGGGGCAAATGTAGACACCTGTACTTTGGCCAATGCACTATTATGACTAATATTGCACTAGTTGTGCTTCTCCCTACAAATTGATGATACACCACTAGTTTGACCTATCTAACTTTCTTCCCATGACATCCCTTTTGTCATTTTTCCTCTTGTAAATCATTTAAACAAGCTATAATAGCTTCGTTCTAACTACATTAGCTTCTTACTTTTCTTTCAGTCCACTTCTATCACCTTCTTAGCCTATCAATCCATTCCATTGGATTGATCTGACCCTTCAAAACTCTCTTCAAACCCTAATCACCTCCTAAACATGTTTAATTAATCTTAAACATGGTTTGTCACTCCCTAAACCTAGTCAAAGTGAGATTTGACTTGCTAAAAGTGTTTTTTGGAATTTAGTGTTTGTCCCACATGCACTCAAGTTTCCCATCTTCCCAAATGGAAAACTATATATAGGGTTATACCCCCTCTCTCATTTTCAAGAATTCCTCCCTTCTTCCTAAGCATAGATTATAGCATTTTGCATCTAGGTTCTAGATTTCATTTCTAATTTAGATATTGAGATATTTACTTCATTTTTTATAATGCTAATCTAATTTATAGGGTAAAGGAGAAGAACCATTGGTTTAAAGGCCTATAATGGGGAGATCTCTTTCTCTTAATCACTAAAACTGATTGTTTAAGGCTTACTAGGTTCATTATTTTAAGTTTTCAAAGAATAGGGGTAGTTTTAATTAGCTTAAATTTGGGTTTTTACTTCATAATGTATGTTAGTTATAAAATCTTGCTCATTTCTTATCGGATGGTCCACTAATTTGTTGCTTGAAGCCTTTGGGGATTCTTTATGAATTCTTACCTCAAATCCATGGCTTTCACAACCTTTCTTTGAACACACTATCTTTACGTTCTTACTTTTTAATTAGTATTTCACAAAATTCTATATTTGTTACATCATTTGGTAAATCTATCTCATTCGAATACTCTTCGATCCTCATTTTTCTTCTTTTATGGTTTTTAAATCTCGTCAAGTCACACAACTTGCAAATATTCTCTCCAAAGATCCATACATGATATCTACCTCCCTCTATAAAAACCACCTACTCAAGTCAATGCTACCTTCAATCATATTTCTGATAACTCTCTTGGTCCTAACTCCAATCAATCTATTTGAAAATTCATTGAAGTGATGCATTCTTTATTTTAAGATAAACTTTAGACTATGGAATCCATGATTACATCACTCAAATATTAAATCCAATGTCTTAAGGATGCTTCTCAGGCTCATGTTTTTTCTTCTTGTATATCTCATCCTCATTTTGTTTCTTCTACATGAGCTCATAGCAGTGAACCCCAAGTATTACCACTCTCCTCACCTATAAAATTTTATCTCAACACAAAGAAACAAGATATTCTTTCGCAACTCCTCACTCATTAGTTGGTAATCTTGTCATCTACTCATTTTTTTCCTCCAGTTTGACAGGAAATCCCACTTCTTTCTTCGTTTAGCAGGAAAGAAGATTTATTTGTTGTGAATGCTCTGTTGCATGAGAGGAGAGTTTGAAATTATGTTTTTTATGTTATTGGAAAGAGGAATAAATAGAAAAATATGGTTCGTTTATTCATGCACTGGTTTGTAATATTGTTGTGAATCTCCATTTTTGGCTATGGAGATTTTCTATTGTTCTCTTCGTTGTTCTTCGTTTCTCATTCTTCATTTGTTCAAACCATTCCTTCTAAGAAACCACCTGTCAAAATAAATCTAAATCATCCCCCCTAGTGAAGGAGATTATTTCTATGTATAGGTACACAGTCACCACTCAAACTTTAGTCAATGGTGGATCTCCAATGGAAATTTTTCTGTAGTGTCGTCAGATTTCAGCAGAATCTCTAACTAGATCATGATTGTCTCAATGGGAGTGGACTCCTGTATACTGAAGTAGGGAAACAAGTAAATATTTCAAATTTTTAAAAACATGCTGAGAGATCGGATGGTCCTACTATTTGTAATTTCCATTATGTCCCTCACCTCAAAGGTGTGTTAGGGACATCAATTTGCATGGTAAGCGTGAACCTTATACATGGTGTTTATCCGACGATAGGGAGTGAGTTCTCATATAATCAGCTCTCTCACAAGCATTGCAGGGGTACCTTCTATAGCGGGTCACATGGGTAGATCTCAAAAATCATATCACTAGAGGGCATGGGTCCATTACTCTTCAAGGTCTTATTCTAACATTGGCAAGTGTCTGAGGATTTCACACGAGGTGACATCTACAACACATCTCATGGCGTAACATCACAAACTCACACATCATGATTACCCAATGATGCACTCTAATTCCATGAGTTCCAAACTTGCATTTTTGGGGGCTGAACTGGAAATGCTGATGGTCATATGGGGTTCATCAGAGGTCACTCAGTGGGTTACCTCTAAATTTTGTAAAGGTTGATGTACTTGACTCTCAGGGACGTCAGGGAAATCAAACCATCCTACCGAGGCTCCTACTAGGTGACACATGGTTCTTTCCCAAAATTCGAGGGCTATTTTATAAAATGAACCTCCTGTGACGACTGATACATATTCGCTCAGGTCGCAAGTTGGAATTTTATCACATTCACATTACATACCATATCATTCATGACTCACTACATATGGAAATGGATCTTTGTTGCACATCCAATGGTGGGGTCTCATGTCTTGTAGTCATGTCCACATTGTTTCACATTATAGAAAATCAGATTTTTGATTTTCATTACTCCACCTATGCCTGATACAGATACCTTCCTGCAGATCTGATCCACCAAAGTATTGTGAATACAATATGATTTCTACCATATCCTGTAGGGATTGGAACATATATGCTTAAGAAGATGTTTTTTTTTCTCCTAACTCGCATTCAGTGGATCTCTCCTGAATCTATCTTCCGTACACACTCAAGGTGACTATTTATGGCATTGTGCACTATTTCCTAGGCTTGTGAACCCCACTATTTGGAGATCAACGATCCCATACATTCTCCGAGCCCTTCTAGAATATCTCTCTAAGATGTTCATGGGTGCTACATGATGTGGGATTTACCTTGCATGAAATCACATCCATATCCGTGTTAGTCAGAAACTTATCCTTCCAACTCTTGGGGATTGCTCCAGCCCTAGGAAGGCCATTGTTGATAGAAATTTCCCACAACTTGGCCCTAGTAGTTAAAAACAATTTTTTAGTGAACTCCCATGTTTAAAATCACCTACTTTTCATGAGTGTACATTGTAATCGGGAGGTTATCTATCTTACTACATTGGATTACACCCAGGATGTATTGGAATGATTCTGCACTTGAACACACATTTTTATTGGGGTATTAGTTGTGCATGCTCGAAAATTGGTTAATTTACAATTCATGTGCACATCCCCCTTGCAAGGCACTACACATAGATTTGATTCTGGTCCTCTCTTCCTTAGGTTCACATATCTCCTAGCAACATGTCGCATACACCCAAAATGAGGGTGACACACATTGGGTGAATTAATCACCCTATTCAGACAGTACAAAGTCACAGTTTAGACCTACATAATACAAGAACAACATAGTCTTCAGGCACAACAAATGGCTGAGAAATCTAACTTGGTTCATCAAGCACAACACAGACACCAATAACTAGATACAATCGTGAGCGTCTAGGATACCCTTGACCCTTCCTAGGGTGCCTATGGACTAGTGGGTAGTTATAGATTAATTTTTTCATATTGACACAGTTTACAGTCATTTTATACAACATCTTTACACAAAACAGGAACAATCCTCTAGCAATAAGCATTCATGTTATCTCCTTTTTTCTATTTTTTTTGGATTGAACTTGATAGAACTAGGAATAAAATCAAGCATCGTACACCATATGCAGTGGTGTATAAATCGTTAGAGAAGTAGTTAGGGTTGGAATAATAACACTAGACCTTTCTCCCCAACACTTCTTCTGTCTGATGGCATGTGATCGTCTAAAAAACTCAAACTCGATATGAGATCGTCCCAAAAAATTCATCTCTTGGCATGAGATTTCCCAATAAATGTGTTCTTATACAACATTTCAGGACACTTTCTATCCTTTTCACTGAATCATAGATTAGGTGCACATGTTCCTTTTTGTATTTTTACACACTTTTTAGATATTTGGATCAATTTTTTCATATACATATATTTGAATACTATTTTTCTCTTCTCTTTTGTGGGTCTGGTCCTTATTGGAAACAACAGCCACATCATCAAAAAAATAAAGTGATAATGAAACAATAGGTACAACCTGACATAATACACATATGCTTTCACCCTTAGGGTCCACTTCCTCTTCTTTAGCTTCCACATGCTTCATTTTTATCACTCCCCCATGCTTTTTCTTGTCTCCTCGGCATGCTTTCACCCATCAATCCTACAAGGTTAGTCAGGTACACATATCTTATCTAGTTTTATGTTATCGATTATTCACTCAAAAACATAAAGTGGGGGAAAATGTAGACTCTAAAATCATGCATTTTGGGTACATTTACCAGGTCCTAATCACATACTTGTATTCACATGATTCCTAAGTGAAGAAAAGTACTAATTGACCATCTTGTCTTTGCCTCTCTGATTTCTTTCTTGTATTTCCTTCGTATGGCCTTACAGATCCTCATTTACTAGTCTGACTTTTGACCACTTCAGATCTTTTCATGAGATCTTGACACCATGGCACCTAGCCAGGATGCCAATGCTCAGGTGCCCTCGCATTTCCTCTAGGTGCCCCCTAACCTCTTTGTATCTTGACTCACCTCTTTTGGGCCTCTTTTAGCCATCTAGGCATCCTTATTTTCTTATGGGTCATGGCCTTTTAGTGGTTCAATTATGAAATTAAAATAAGGGAATCATATAAACACAAATGTTATGTGATTATAATTAAAGGACTAAGCATCTAAACATCTACTACTAATAACCTAAGATTATCATCGAAAATAATTTCAAGAGAATCAAAACATCCATCTAGCTTCATTCAAGGGACAAGCGACTTTATTCTTCTACATATAATTCAGATGAGAAGAATTTCATTTTAAATCCACACATCTAGTTACATTACTACATATATTATGTGTTTGTTATTTGGTGCATCTTGCACAAGAGAGATTCCTAAGGAACAATTATACATACATGAGGATAGAACTACATACAATCTAAGATGTAGTCCATCACTCAGTAATAAGTTTACTTTTTCGGGTGACCATCAGGGTTAGTTTGACTCCCCAATTGCATATTTTTTATTTTTAGGATTTGATTTGTTTTGGGGTTTTACATGAGATCTTTTCTTTTGCAAGTTACAGGTGAACTTGATGATCTTCCAGAAACCTACAAGTGACCAACATTGAATATTAGTGAACATCTTGTGACACTAAAAAATCAATTTCTAAGGTTTTACACAATCAAGTGAACTGAGAAGCAATCTACAGTGCCTAAGCACCCCTACCCAGTCTAGGTGCATCAGTCCTAATATTTCTGACATTTCTGTCATTTTCTTGGCTCGATTATAACATTATACCCTCCTATTTTGATAGTTTTCCATCTTTGTACATCTTTAGGATTATTTCTAAATCATCTAAGTCTCTTATTCCCTCTCACTCACCTAGGGTTTCATTTTTATAAAGTGTATTACTTAGGTTAGATCTATACTTTATTACATTATCATTACATTGTGACTGTCAAATTAGGATTTCAAAAAATTCCATATTTTTAAAATAATAATGTGATTAGATAAGTAAATTTTTTGGGGAGGGGATCAATAGGATAACCCAACCGAAATGATATGAAGAAGCCAAAATGTGGAACAAGGCCAAGTCATTCGACGGTAAAATGTCAGTGGGTGATTTGGAAAATAAATCCAACCAAGGCCACATGCCTAAGAAATGATACAAAATATACTACAGTGATCTAATAGGAAAGACCGAGTTAAATCAAAGTAGGCAGAATCATGACCGATGTAATCCAATAGTATGAGAAAGAAAAGGGGTAGATGGTGATAGATCCAAGTAGAGAAAGTATCCAAACCAAGGATATAATAAGATATAAGGGATTGTGAGAAAAAAAACAAGTGGATATCAAGAGAACAATAGAAGGAAGTGTGTAAAAACCCAAGTGGTGGCTAAGAGCACAAGTGATGACGAGGCCTCCTACTAGAAGAGTAACTAAGATGTAATCAATGTATTATAGGGAATTAGCAAAAAGGGGCGACATATCACAATGTATCTATGATGATGTCATCAAATTGATTTAATATGTAACTTCTAACATGATTCATTAGGTCTTCGATGGAATTTTGTGTAATAACAACTTGTCAATGAACTTTAGACCTTATGGAATATATGGTATCATTAATCTGATCCTCCAACCGGGTGATAATGTCATCTCGAATGTCATTCATAGAGGGATGAAAATTGGGGCTAGTTGGTGTCCCATAAGTAAGGTGTGGTATAGATAGTCAAGGATAATTTGGTTGGTTACGAGATGGATCAATCCCACTCTTATGATTGTAGGAAGAAGTTTAGAGAAAAAAATGTTTTCTACATAAAACCCAAAATTTAGCATTGGTGTTTATGTAATACCTGTGATGAGGAAAACAATAAGGGAGTTGAAGTGGAATTATATATTCTTTCTAGTTTGGTCTCATTTAACCTCATCTTTGAGCTTCTTCATATGTCATTAATAGGCTCTATAGTTAGAAACATCTTTCTTTAGAGCCTTGTACCATGTGCAATACAACTTGATTATAGAGGACCAAGGATCCATAAAGGCAAGAGGTAAGGAGAAAATTCTCATAGGATGTAGAGGGAATATGATAGTATTTGATGATGGTACCAATGAAATGGGTGAAGATGGTTTTGATGGAGTAATAATATTTTACTCATTCATCAAGGAACATTAGATAGTATCATCACCTATGAGATCATCAAATTCATACTAAAAACTAGTGACCCAATAATATACTTCTATAACGGAAATGGGTCAGTTAGGATAATGGTAGTATGTAAAGGTGTAGCCAATGTAGAAATATAAGGCTTAGGAAAGAGTTGGGAGTTAGTATCAACTATTTTTTAGGATTCCTCTTATATTATGATGACATTCACGTCATCAGTAAATTTTATGTGAAATGTTTTTTGTAACACAAGACTTCCCTATGATAAATTAGGGAATAGGTAACTAGGTTGGGATTGGCTAAAGTGTAATTATCATCACAATCTGATGTGGAGGCATCCCTTACAAAATAATTACATATGGTCTCTAGTCAGACCACATTCTCTAGTGGGGGTTGTAATCTATGTGAGATGACTTATAAAACTGAAGGCTCCTTCTTGTGAAAATGAGGCTACAAGGAAGGAGGTAGTTGGATATGATAAGCTTAAGAAGATCAAAAGTGTTGATTTTAAAGGTGACCTTATCAGGTTCTTCTTTATTTAACAATAAGAGATAGGGAGGCATACTCCTAACCAATTTGAGATGGATGAAATTTCCAAAAAAAGAATATATAGGATAGTTAAAACATTGTGTTATCAATGAATCACAACACCATCAAATTTGCACAAGTGTGTGTTCTCGAGCTCGTGGTGTGACTGGGTAAATTGGGTACTATCTCCAAGTTATGGGACTTGCTACTTGAGATAGACCTCCAGAGAAAGTTGGCTCTTCTTCCTAATCCTAGTGTAAACTAATTTAACTGAAATGAAGCTATTAAATATCTCTATCCTAAAATTTCTGAGGGACTAGGGAGGAAGAAGTAACATGCAAATGAAGGAAAAAAACTATAGAGGTGATGCGTCAAAACAAGGGAATGAGAATAATTTCCAATTTATGAAAATGAAAGCAAAATGCAGGTCAGAGAGGGGGATGACAATTCTCCATAGTCTAATAACAAAATTCAAAACACATTTCCATGCATAAATAATAATAAGGGTATAGGGTAGACATAACAATTTTAAATAACATTAAAGAGGTGGGGAGAATGCAACAAACTCAGCAAGGGAAGATACATCCATAAACTTGAATATATTGCTTCATCAATATGTAAATTCTAAACTATTACAAAGGAAAGGGTTGGATCACCATGTAAGGAGTCCACTACAAAGTCTTGCAGCATGTTGGCTTCAAAAACTCAAAATTATAGAGTTTTTCTACTCAAACTATCCTCATTTACAATAAGCCCAGTATTCTAATATATAGAATTTTGCAAGAGAGATAGAGAAGAGGTGTAAATCCTGAAATCCACTTTTCAACCAATTGAAATTCATAATAAATGAGTTTTGTTGGTGATTTCAGACCTACAAAAGCAATCTCAAGGTGTCTCATAACTTGTAGCAGAGAAGGAATGGTTGTCAATGCTCATTAAATGCCTCTCCAACTACTAACAAAATCATATTCAAAACTTGGCACGTTTTATTTAAAATAATGATTAAAATTTCATCAATTTCTACATTTATTGACTTTTGTGCATCTTTCTCAAAATCACAGTTCCAACATGAATTTTTTTGTGAAAATCAGTTGAGAATCACAAAATTTATGGCCTTTTGAGTGTGAGTAGTTGTTTTGAGTTTGCTAGGGATTTCTCACATTTTATGAGACTAAGAATTTAATTTATGGGAGATGGATATGTTTCTTTTATCTTCACCCACCTACCCTTACTAAAAATAATAAATTGAGAGCTTTCCAAAAAATCCAATTTTGTCAAAATCAGAGCTTCGGATCAAAATTTATGACCATTTGAAGTTTAGGGTTAGGGTGTTCAGTGCAGACTCTCATATTCTACCTTTAACCATTTTCCCTTTTAGCTGTGGGTAGTACAGGTTTTCAGGGAACTCACATCCCCACAATACTTTGACCTCATGGGCCACCAAAGTCTGCCTTTTCCACAACGCACTTTGTTTCATTTAACATGTGGCAATTTTGGGTTTGCGGGAAACTCATGGCACTAAGGTACAAGGGCTACTTGGGCCACCAAAGTATGCTTTTTCCATAACGCATTCTATTTCCTTTGATATGTGATGATTTTGGGTTTGTGGAAAAATCATGTCCCCATAGTACTTGGACCTCCTGGGTCCTGAACTTCCACCTTGTCCCCACTATATTGGACCTACTTCAACCCTTTTGTAAATCGAACAAGTCCACATTTCAGGGAACTCACAGCCGGATGGAACTTAGACCGCATGGGCTACCACAACCCTAATTTTCTTAAATACATTATTCCCTTAGAATTTTGAACCTAATTCAAGGATGAGGAACCCTAGTTCAATCTGCAGTCATTCCACCCGCAACCCCTAGAGCTGCAATGAATTAAAATAAGCCTTTTCTCCATTTCTCCAAAATTTTCACAAATTTCCACTAATTCTTGAGATTTTCCTTGAAAAGGGGAGTTATAGAAAATCAAATGGGTGCCCCCAAAATCCAAATTTCTTGTTTTTACCATTTCTATTTATCTGATTCTAAAGAAATTGTGTAAGTTATCAAAATCACCTTGGGGTAAATTTTGTATAACACATTGATATACTCATAAGGGAATACGAGATAATTCATTTAGTTTTGGAAGCTTATATGGGATTTTTTTTAGCATATCATATTTATAAGGAATATGGCCTCCCTAAATCCTATAAATATCTCCTTAGTTACCTAAATTCACACACTGACATGTGGAAGAGAAGATTACATGGATACGCTAAGTCCAAGGCTACCCTAGCAGAATATTATAAGACAGACAAAAATTGAAGACCATGAATTAGATGTAGATAATCTTATGAGGGACAGTGATGTGAAACCAAATACATCCCATAACAAGTATATGTCATTGAACATATCCTTGATAGGTTGATAGTGTAGATTTTAAGTTACATATAGAGTAACCAAGATCCTTAATAAATTCTAATGAGGCGACACATGTCTTGTATCTCTCTTCAATGAGAGCATGCTTTATTTTAGTGTGACCAATCTGAACTAAAATGAAAATGTGTATATCATCTGCATGGAGAAAGAGCTCATCTGGGATAATATAGGCTATAATAAAATGAATGCAAGAGTGAGCATTTGTGGTAATATCAGTATGAATGGATATCTACTTGCATTGACGGAGGATGATTTCTTCCAAGCCATAGAGTATGGTACTCTTCCCCAAAGATTGAGGAAAAAAAATTCATATCAAACAACACTCTCATCAGATGCTCATGATGATGATGTGACATACGTATGATTTTTAAGAATAATAATTAAATAGGAAGTTACACTAGTAATTCAAGAGGATCCCACATGTCATGACTAGATTGTGGAGTAGGATGAGTGTTGAAATTCCTCAAAAATAATCCAAATGAAGTACGAGTGATTAATGATAACTTTAATTTTTTTTTCCTCGGTTCTTATGCCATCATCCCTATAAGTTTCATTTTCATAGTGGTTGATAGTGTTTGTGGCTAGAGAAATATATCCAACCATAATAAGTCATGTAAAATAATTACCACATGGGTTGATGGTGCCTAGAGGAGGTAAATTTTTCTTTAAGAAGTCAGGTTTAGAGGTATAAATGGATATACAACCATGTGATTTCAAGGATAGAATTTAAAATGATATTTAGGTTCTACATAACATATGACATGCTTCACATCATTAATTTTAACCATATTTTCAAGAGGATAGTTCATGTCAAATACATTGGTCGTAGTATGTTATTGTATTTTAGAACTCTTAACTACATTATTATTAGGCATGGGATTGTATAATATCTCTATATTCTCATTATCTATTGGTTTATTACTTTGTGATGATCCATTTTTTTATCCATATAAATGGATTTGACTATCTCAATAAAATTCTCTCGAGTGATAGTATCATAGTAAAGTTAGGGACCTAGAAAAAATCTAATGGATAGTGCACGATAGTTTTCATAATATTGACCCAAATTAGCATGCCACCAGCATAACTTAATTTCATCATGACAATGAGGAATAGGTTGAGAAGGATCTAAGATATCGATAAAGAGATTAGGCAAGAAACATTCCAACTCTTCCTTACTCACTAGTTAATGATAATTACGTTTATTTTTACCGTTGTTATTTTTATCAACAATCAAAATAGTCCTATTTTAAGATGTGATGAGAGGAAGAGTATCGGAGACTCCATCGTCTGTCACATTTTTATTCATATAATGTTTGAATGATTTGTACTTGTTTATTTGTTTAGGTCTTTGGAGGATCTTTATCAAACACCCTCATCAGATAATCATTCCTTTTGGATTGTTCAAAGGATTCTTCTATGGAGATTGGATAAAATGACATCACCTTGTGTTGCAGGTGAGGTTCACTATCTCGTAAGAAAATATAGAAGAGGTTATCATTAGGCATATCGTGTTCTACCCATGTAGATAGGGTTTTCCAAAACTTGATGAAATCCTGCACTAATTCATTTTCATATTATTGGTAGTTAATGAACGAATTGACGTTTTTCTTAGGTAGATAATGATATTGAAATTTGTTTACCAAGGATGTCACCGATGATTGTAGCTCATATATGGAGTTAGGAGGTATATTGTGATACTTGTCAAAATAATCTCTAGTAAGAGTCTTAGCTATGATTTGTGTGGAAGCATATGAATTTGTTTTTGTCCATTCATTGTAAAGGTTACAAAAGGTCTTTATGTGAAGGGTGGGATTCATATACCCTTCATTAGAGATAGAAGGGGCAATTCCACTAATATCTATGCAAGTAATATAAGGCATTACAGGATCTTGTTTGAATGATCTTAAGACATTGTTTGCAATAGGGGTTGGGTAATGGGCACCCCATTAGGATCATTTTCAAAAAGAGGGGGTGTGCTTCCCCAAGAGTCCATTGTAGGGAAATTGAATAATTGATCCATGTTGGATTGTATTTAAAGGAATTGAGCCTTAGTAATAGATTGTTATTGGCTTATCCTATTAATAAGTTGGATAATGAGATTGGTAGGGTCATAATTAGAGTCATTTTCAAATGAACCTAGTTCACAACCTTTCCATTTTTTATATTATCAAGTTTTTCTAGGACAAACTCAAGAACACATTTGCTAAGCAATTATTTTAATTAATTTTTGTACTGAGGAAATTAAGAGAGAAACTTTTAAATATCAAGAGGATTATAAAAGTTATCATAATATTTATTTTCTTCTTCTTCATATTAATGTTTTCGATTGTGGTGGGAAGAAGGCTTATTTATAGGTGATGTTATGACACCGAAATATATGCAAAAGGGTGAATTAGCTTCAAGATGATAGGCCTCAAGAAATGTTTTCACAACAAAATCATAAGACCCCAGGCATAGATACTCCATAATGGAGTGATGATTTTATTGAGAATAGGACTAGGGATGGAGCTTATAGACATAAGCATCCATGCAAAAAAGTTTATAAAGGGGTTTATGGTGTCTAGGAACCAAAATTAGAAAAACATAAGGGATTGGTCATGTAATAAGGCTTACACAAGGACCGATACCATTTGGAAGTAAATATGTCAGAACATATAATATTTCCCCTAGAAGATGGTGTCTTTGCTGACTTTTTTTTCATTTATTTATTATTTTTTTATGTTTGATATGAGATCAAGATTGAATATGGATGTTTTTAATGATTTTTTCTTGATCACAAAGTATGTAGGTTTCACGTGAAGTCCACTAGAAATTTATGGTTGAATAAGATTGTATCTTAATGGATTTCACTCCTAAATCTTCTGTTATGCAAGAGTATTGAGGTAACAAATATGAGAAACACATGAAATGGAATATCATGGATAGGTTTAAAAGGGATACAATGAGTGAGAAGATCACATTTCTAGAGGACATTAATCCCTACACTAGGTCAAGCTAGGGTTTCCAAGGCCTACAATCAAGATAGAGGAGATTAATCTCCTAGAATATCATTAAATGGGTGATAAGAGGTAGAGATTGATAATACATAACGAAATCATACTCAATATGACTTAAATATAAATATAATAAATCTATGGAGATGATCAAATAAGAATACTTTACGAAGTAGTGTCAATGTACATATAAGTTGAAAATGAACTAATCTATGAAAAATCACAAAGAGAATTAGAGCACTTACCTATAGAGTAACACTTTTGTTATGATCAACCAATTTAAAGTATTTTTTTAAATACCCTTAATATAAAATATGATACAAGTGTTTAACAATATTATTTATCTTACTGTTGAATAATCCAACATAATTAAATTAATACTAATCTATTTGTTCACATCTAATAATCATTTGCAGTAGTAAAGGTATATCAAGATCTCCATGATATCCCTTAAGTCACTCTAATCTAATGTGTACACTTTTTTATACTTTGTGTAACCTTTTACAGGTTATGAGAACTATGTGTCTCTCCTAAGTGTCTACCTTGAAGACATTAATGAAAATTCCATTTGGTATTTGAAACTATTTATTTAGAGGGTTGATGTTCAGTGAATTTATTCATCTAATACAATACTTTGGAAATAGTTTCAAGAATTGTTTTACAAACTTAGTTTCAAGATCATACACTATCCTATGAAACTTGTCTTTCTTCACCACACAACCATCTCAATATAGTTATTAGGATTCCTATTTGTTGAAGTTAAAATAGATAAGAAGAGTGAGAGCCCATTTCTAACTCATTTCCCTATATGAAAAGAATCTCATCGGTATCATCTTAGGATTACTACGGGAAACATACAGACCACATAATGATTAACCATCATTACGTCATTTCTACCCTTCCTCTAGGCATCCTAAGTTGGCACTAAGCTCATATTCTAGTGGCATGACATAGGAACATTATGCCCCATGATCCTTATACTTAACTTACCCTAGTTGAGTAATATAGCTAAGTCATCCTTAAGAAGTAATTTTAAAAGTATTATTTCGTAATAATTAATAGGTTTTGAGAAGAAGGTCATAGTAACTCAACAAGTTACTAATTAAAATTAGTTCCTCTTGTCATAATTTTAATAGCTTACTAATCGATGTTAGGTGTAGGTTGATTATTAGGTTTTCATACCGATTCATTTAAATACATTTACTCGTCAAGATTAGTCCAATATTACTATAAAGTACATAAACATATTTATTTCATTTCCTATATTATCCTTCCGGTTTATCTGTCGATATTCATTTTTCCATATGAATTAATGAAATAAAAAATAAGCAAATAACTTAAGAAATTATCATCTTTATTAGTAAAATATCTACGTTTTCAATTAAAATAGGATAAGGCATAATACTAGATTTCAAATATGGGACATATCATAATCTTAATTAATAATAATTTACAATAGTCAACAAGAATAATACATTGGGTCATAATATCCCTTTTAATATGTGATGATATTTGAATCACATAATCAAATTGATTACAAATAATCCTTTCACATTTATTTCCCAATAAACTCAAGATGTAAAACAATGACAAAATATAATCCAAGTAGTTAATTAATGTAGTCTTCATTTCCTAAAATATTGTAGGAGAGATAGGTAGATTTGGATTAGTTCAAAAGAACTAGCATGAGTCCACATAGTCTTATTCTATGTTGTAATTATAAAGAAATAATAAAATAAGAGATTGGGTAAGAACTATTCTTAATCAATGAGTTATAATTGTAAATTCCATAGTTTATAATATGATATCTACCTTGTAAACATATCTTAATGAAACATCTTAATTATATAAAAACATTAAGTCCATTGTTATTATCAACAATTATCCTAATATGACTTAGACATTTAGAAAATAATGGGCCATTTACTACATCACACACACCAGTTATAGATATATCTATTAAAAATAATTAGAAAGTTCATAATGTATGTGGTCAATGATGATAACGGACTATCTAATGAATCATATTTCAATAGAATTTAACTTCATAAGGTTGCAAAAATCAACCATAGCCTAATTACAACCTCAATAAAATAAAAAATAATAAGGTACTTGTATTATAGATATTATTTTAAGTTACCTACATAAATATATTAACATTTTTTACAATAACAAATACAGTTTTGTGTAAGGATTCATTTTAATCATAATGAAAGTTAACAAAAATATCTAGTTCCTTAAAGGGAGAGAGAGTTCATCAATAAAAAATGTAATCATCAACTATATTACACATATCAGAAAAAAGTTATAGAAGTTAACATAAACTTGTATTTCCTTCTTAATATCTCCCCCAACCAACTCAAAATAGTCATGCATAGTTATCATAGACTCAAGCTATTATTCATATATATCAACAGAAGTAACCCAAATACTATCCCAAGTAAAAACAAATGTACAAGAATAACCCATAACTCCTAGATTTATTTTTCCCCAATTTTACAACCCACACAAAATGATTCCATGAAACAAAAAACAATCCATATTTTTTCTAAAACCATAACTTGAGCACGTCCTAAAGGGAAATGATTCCATGAAACAAAAAACAATCCATATTTTTTCTAAAACCATATTCACACAAAACCAAACCTAGTTTTAAAAAAGAACCCAAAATCCATTTTATGCATGCATTCAGTAGAGTTTTATCACCACATTTTATTCATACAACAAAATGAATGATAACAAAAATGCTCAAGAAGGAGCTATAAATAAAATCAAGTTTGTTTTTATCTCACACTAACTCCTTATTTCATTTTCTAGAACTCACATATCAATGCAAAACCAAAAGGTATTTTGAGTTCATAATAATCCAAAATCTAAAGCGCATTTAGTTACATCATTAAAATAACAACAAAGAATAAGTGTAGAAAAACTCATGTTTACATATTTTTCTTCTGAATTATCTCTACACTTCTCCAAGATCAAAACACAAAAAACACTAGGATTTCCATTAAATCCTTATATAACATATTTAAAAAATAAAAATTCCATAATATCTATACATAACATCATTGGAATCTCCATGCAACAATCACCAAACAACCTATGTTCCTTAACAATCCATGTACAACCCTGAAATAGAGATCCAAAACAAACTAAAGAAAATGAAACAATGTATCTATTTGCATGACCTAAATTCTTAAGGAATCTAGGGTTTCCCAAGGTGTCCATGTTTTCTAAATGAACTTCCAATCAACCACATTATATGTCATGCCAATTTGTGGCTTAAACCATAAAACACATCCGCCACAACTATTCCATACAAATTACGTTTTAACCTAGGTTCAATAAACTTTCAAACCACATAACTCACATGGTGGGGTGGGTCGAATATCCACCTCACATCACTCTAATAACCAATTAACAATGCCACATAATTAGTGAAATAAAACTCCTTAAATGCAAAGATTATGCCAAATAGTTCACAATATATATATATATATAATCACAAAAACTCCTTTATTGGACGGATAATAATGTAAACCAGATCAAACACTCATTAGAAAGGTAGGGATTAAAGATCATAATAATTTAGTAAATGAATTTAATTAAATGTGTAATGTTACATACTTCCCATCTAAAAAGAATTGTCATCCTGATGATTCAATTATAATCATTGCTAACATATCATTCATAAGAAAAATTCATAAATAAAACTATAGATTACATTGAGTTTTCTCATAAATTGGAAATTTCTCAAGAATTTAACCAGTCAAAGTTATAAAACTTGGTTGAATCATCATTATCTTAGCAAGTAATTTACAAACATTATTTGAGTATGGCTTAAATTTCCATTTATTTATAATAGTATTGAATAGTTTTCAACAAATCCATCATCAATTTTAAAAAACAACAATCCTATTTATTTAAACAACAAAGGAAAATAAATCATTATATCATTCATATTCTCCCAAGTTGTGTTGTTATTAGAATATTTGTCCCGTTGGACCTTACATTAAGCCAATTATCAATTTTTTATACACAATTTTTTATTTTCCTACACTTATTGGTTTAACTAAGATTATCCTGAGATTCTTAACCTATAATGATTTCCAATTAATAATATGTGATATATCAAAAACATACTTTTTCACCAAAGATATATGAAAAAAATATTGCATCCCAAAAAATGTGGGAGATAAGGTTATTTTGTAAGCCACCAGACCTATAACTTCTAGGAATTCAAATGGTCCTACATAACTAGGATATAACTTGGTATCTTTTCTAAATTAAATAGAGATCTTTCTAGGTTTTACCCTAAAAATGACCTTGTCTCCTTGCTCAAATTTTTAGTCAATCCTTTTCAAATCAATATATCTTTTCTACTTATCAGTAGCTTCTTTCAAATACTCATGAATGAGATTAATTTAGTCTTCTATTTCATTCAACATTTCCAAAACTACCACCTCTACGTCATTTGTATTATCACATCTAACATGAGCTCTACATGTTATGCAATATAACACTTCAAATGGATCAATTTTCTGCAAGGAGTGCTAAGTGTTATTATAAGAAAATTCAAATAATGGTAGATATTCCTCCCATTTTTCCATGCAATACATTCTGAGCATATCTTCCAAACCTTGGTTCACTATTTATTTTTTTCCTTTTGTTTCAGGATGGTAGTCCAAACTTAAATTTAATTTTCTCCTCAACGCAAAGTTAAATATTTTACAAAATTGAGAGGTCATCCTTGGATCCCTATCTGAATTGATTATATAAGGAATTCCATATAATAAAAAAATATCACGTACAAACATTTTTCTAAGTATTAGTGAATCATCTGTTACGCTTTCTGAGTATTAAATGAGCTACTTTTATTAGTTCATCCACAACTAGAAAAATAAATTCATGTTTATTTTTGGATAGTGGTTGTCCTTGGAAAAAATCCATGTTAATTACCTTCCCTTTATATTGTGGAATAATGTGAGAATATAGTATACTTATGGGAGGAAAGTGGTATACCTGTTTCATGTTTACATTCCAAACAATGCATGATAAATTATATCATATATGTCTTCATCCCTTTATAAAAATATTGTTGTTTAACATCATCCAACAACTTTGTTACTCTTAGCTGCCAAGAATATGGTGCATCATGGAAATATTGCAAGACTTTCACTCTAAGATCATTACCCAAGGGCACATATACTTTGTTGTTTAATCGTATAATTCCTTCATCATCAAACCTAAAACACTTATACTTTATATCATTTAGATTTTTTTGTAATGCAGTTTTCAGTTTCTGATAATAAGAAAAAGCTTGAAGTTGTTTCATGACTTCTTCCTTACACTAAGTTTTGAGGGTCAACAATGCATAAATATGCTTCCTGCAACTTATCACATCAGCCACTCTATTTTATATTCACGTGATTTCAAATACACGGTGGGATATAAATTCCTATGTTTTCTTGCATGTAAATTGGGATGCATAAATATTTATTTTAGTGCCAAATGATTTTTTTTCATTTCAAGTGGTTTTCCAAACAAATAATTCCTCTATATTTGTAAGGCATGAACTATGACACCAAGCTCTACGTAATGGGGAGCATAGTTATGTTCTTACACATTCAGTTTTCTACTTTCATATACAATTACGTGGTCATTTTGAAGAAGTATTCCACTCAATCCTTCACCTGAGGAATCTTTAACCACAGAAAAGTTTCTATTGGGATATAGAATCTTTAATATAGGTGAAAAAGTAAGTTTTTCTTTCATTAAGTTAAATTCACTATCACATTTTCCACTCCATACAAACATTTATCTTTTTTCTGCAATAAAGTAATTTGTCTAACCATTCTTTCAAAGTATTTGAAAAGTTTTCCATAGTACCCACCCAGTCAAATAAAATTTCTTGCCTCATACACATTTTAGGTGCTAGACACTTAGCAATAGCTTTGATTTTTTATGGGTCAGTAAGAATCCCAATCTTATTTATGATTTGGTCACGATATTGTACTTCTCTTTTATAAAAGATACATTATGAAATATTACCGTAGATTTTCTTTTCTGTCAATACGTCCAACATTATTCTTTATTTTTCATTGTGTTCATCTATATTGTTTGAGTAAATAAATATATTATCAAGGAATTCTAGAACAACCTTATGTAAGTACTCTTGAAAAAATTTATTCACAAGGTTCGTAAATGTTGTTGGTGCATTAGAGAGTCCAAATGGAAAACAATAGTCAACTCATAATGCCTATAGTGTGTCCTAAATGTTGTTTTATGAATATCCTCAAATTTTGTTCTTAACTAATGATAACCATATATAAAATTAGTCTTAGAGTAAATAGATGCATTTCTAATCTTATCAAAGAGATCATCAATTCTTGGAAAAGTATATCTATTATTTATCTTTTTTTTAAGCATGTGATAGTCAATGTATAACCCTAATGTTCCACCCTATTTTTTTTAAATGACCGATGCTCCCCAAGAAAATAAAATAGGTTAGATTAATCCTTTTGACAAGAGTTCATGTAGTTTTTTTTTTGGTTCATCCAAATCTTTTGTCGTCATCCTATATGGTACTCTTGGTATTGGTATTGTTCCTCCTTTAATGTCAATTGTGAAGTCAAACTCTCTCTTAGGAGAAAGTCTAGGAAATTATTCCAAAAAGTCATTCTTAAGCTCATGTAAAACTTGCAAATCTTCTAAATAAGTCTTACCTTCCTCACTAAAATATGAGATCTTATTAGCATACAACATGTATCCTTTTTTGGGCTTTCTTTAATTGTATTATAGAGATTTTTCTAACTTAAAAATATCTCTTAATCCCTAAATAATGGATTTTTTATGCATTTCATCAAGACATTATATATGCTTATTAAAGAAATCCATTGTTTCCTTGTGTTTGGATAACCATTTTAATCCTATTATGATTATCATAAGACCCTAAAGGATTCACATAAAGGTTCATTTTAGTGGTAAAAATGGGTAATTCCATTGTTTCTTCAAGTAAACATTAGTCAGCTATATGAATACCATCATTCTCATATTGGAAAGTCCAAGTGTTTTCCATAAATATAGCTTTCTCAAAAAAAAATTCAGCTAAATTAGTTTAACTAAAACACTTGGTAGCATAGGTGTCAAACAAAATAGTATGTGGAAAACCATAAATCTTACATGGAACTTCTATTACAGTAGCATGTTTCTCTACTTGTCAATGAATCACTGTATTTGAGGACATATTTTTTTTATTATTGGTAAATAGTTTTAAAGGGACTATACACTGTTACAAAAAGGGCTCAACATCCAGGTATAACTATGTAGATTCAATAAAAGAGGATCAAAATCTAGATAGAAGACTATGTCCATCAGTAACCAAGAGATAGTTACAAACAAGAAACAAAATAGGACATAAAGTGTGATAGAACAACAAAATACCACAAAATATTAGCATCTAAAACAACTCCCTCCATCCCAAGTGAGTTTACTTTTTGGACGCTCTTTCAATTTTGGACTGGATTATTTGTAACGAGGTGAACAACGCCAATGTGGTGATGTGCGTTGGGTCTGAAGCATTCAACTGCGAGATGGTCTAGATACTCTCTTTATCATTACCCCAAATAGTGACAGGGATCCCACTAATCATGGTAATGCTTCGAACTTGCTGCTCTAAAAAGTCACTTATGGATTTGAAGATGGCCATATTGTGATCATTTCTATCTTTAGCTCTCCCCAGTCTATTGTCAAAAGAGTTCATCTTCTTATAAATATCAGCAATCTGATCTTTTCTAATGTCATTATCTTCATCAATTTTTCTTTTTCCTTTCTACTTTTCCATACACTATAGGTCCTTCTTAAGCTACTTCATATCTTTCTCCAGAGACTCCAATATATGAGGTACACGATTCCCCTCTTGATGTAGGGCCATATCCATACCAACATTGTTTATATGCAGCAAGTTTTGCGCAACCTCCATCTCTTTGGTGCTTCTGAGAATCTAGGTAGTGTGAGGGGTGTCATTTTTTGGAAGCTTGGAATTCTTGGTTTTATATTTGGAAGGGATATCTATAATGGGAGTAGGAGTATAGGAGATGGTAACATGCGGATCACTGGGAACATTCGGGAAGCTATTGAATTTGGAGACAAAAATATTATGCAACAGGAAGATGAGGCTCTAGTGGAGAGGGATAGCACAAGAGTGCTTCTAAAATTCGAGAATGGAGGTTGAAAAGGAATTGACCAGGTACTCTGGGAAGCATACCGTAAAATTCCTTCTAAAATTATTTAAAAAGATAAGGTGTTTAACAGGGACAGTTTTGTAACACCCTTCTAGAGAAATATACCTAACCATCATATTTGTCACTTCATCATATGGCTTGGGAATATGTTTACATAGTGATCACATAGTAATCTTATTGACATGGACCATATGGCTTGGGAATATGTTTAACAGGGACCTTTTTGTAAGGACATATGTTTACATAGTGATCACCGCCACATTTAAATCATCCCCCAACATGCCCTTTCCTTTCAAATTTAATTTATACAAAATAAGAACTATCCTGCCCATTTTTAATTGTGTTTATAACATGTTTAGTTAATGTAAGTTCCTTACAGACATTATTGTTCTTTGAGTAAATAAATTTATTATCAAGGAATTCTAGAACAACCTTATGTAGGTACTCTTAAAAAAATTTACTCTCAAGGTTCATAAATGTTCTTGGTGCATCAGTCAATCCAAATGGAAAAATAGTCAACTCATAATGTTTATAGTGTGTCCTAGTTGTTTTATGAATGTCCTCAAATTTTTATCTTAACTAATGATAACCAGATAGTAAATTAGTCTTAGAGTAAATAGATGCATCTCTCATCTAATCAAAGAGATCATCAATTCTTGGAAAAGTCTATCTATTCTTTATTGTTTTTTTTCTATGCATGTGATAGGTGATGTATAACCCAAATGTTCCACACTTATTATTTTTTTAAATGACTGATTCTCCCCAAGAAAACAAAATAGGTCAGATTAATCCTTTTGGCAAGAGTTCTTATAGTTTTTCTTTCATCTCATCCAAATCTATTTTAATCATCCTATGAATTACTCTTAACATTGGTTTTATTCCTCATTTAATTTGAATTCTTCTCTCAAACTCTCTTTTAGGAGGAAGTCTAGGAAATTCTCCCAGAAAGACATTATTAGTATCACGTAAAAGTGGAAACTATTCCAAAAAAGTCAAACCTTCCTCACTAAAATATGAGATATTAATAGCATATAACTTGTAGCATTTTTTTTTGGCTTTCTTTAGTTGCATTGTAGAGATTTGTATAACTTAAAAAATATCTCTTAATGCCCTAAATTATGGATGTTTTCTACATTTCATCAAGACATTATATATTCTTATCAAATCAATCCATCGGTACTTGAACCAAAACGATCGGTAGCACAAGTGTCAAACAATATAGTATGTTGAAAACCATAAATATTACCTTGAACTTCTATTGGAGTAGCTTGTTTTTCTACTTGTCAATTACTCACTATAGAATGAATTATTTTCTTTTGGTTATTCCCCTGATTATTTTTGAGACATATGTTTTTGTAGTGATCTCCACCACATTTGAAACATCCCCCTCTAGGCCCTTTCCTTTCAAATTTATTTTTTCCAAAGAAGCACTAGTCTCCTCATTTTTTATTATGCTTATAACATGTCTAGTTAATCTACTTTTCCTTGCAGACATTATTCTTTTTCTCTCTTTCTTCCAGCATGTTCTCCTAGGATTGAGTTGTGAAAGTGAGCTAGCACTCTTCTTTCATTTCTCTTCTCTAAAGGATGAAATGGATTACAGTTTATGTTTCTATCTTATATCATTTTCAAACATTGCTTTCATTGTAGATGATCCATGAACATCCACATCACCCTTATGTTTCATTTTAACCCCACGATGAACTTATGAATCCTAAAATTTTCATATTTTTGGTATTGTGGCACGTATTTGAACTGTAGACACTAAATCAAACACTTCAGGTAATTAACTATTCATGATTACATACTACTATTTATATTATTCTTAAGAAAAGTACTAATTAACCCATTTCTTTGGAAACCTTTCATTGTTTTTTTCACCACTTTTCGTCTTGTACCCTTGCTTGATTAGTATGCCTTTTTACACTCTAGATTTTATTATCCTGGACACCATAACCTAGTCAAGACACCAACACCAAGCATCCTCTTCCCTTCTAGGTGCCCTTTTCCCCTTTGTACTTTACTCAAATTTTTTGGGTTCTTTGTAGCCATTTGAGCATATTATTGTTTTGGTAGTCATCCTTTTCTGGGTTGATTACGAAATTTAAGAAAAGGAATCATATAATTATAAATATATGTTATCATAATAAAGGACCAAGAACTAAGAATTAGTTATCACCATATAAGGTTACATCCATCAAGCATTTAAGAGCTCCATTGCATCCATCTAGCACAATCACAAGGGACACAGGGGATGGTTTTTCTACATAAACTCCATAGAAGGGAAGTTGAATCTATTCCATACACACATCTATTACATTTATTTACATATAGCTTATTTTCTCGCTATTAAGTGAAACATGCACAAGAGCAACGTAGAGCATGATTATGCACAGACACATAGAACTACATTGGGTTTGAGATGTAGTGAAGTGCTCAGTCGTAAGTTCACCATTATGACAACTGAGGATAGTCTGACCCCTCATTTTGCATCTTTATTTTTCATTATTTGATGTTTATTTGATGGTTTTGTAGGTTCATATTTCATTGCAGGTTTATGGGGACCCTCTAGATCCCTATCTAAATTCAATAGAATATAGAATAGGGATATAACGATCTTGGTGTGACCTTAGATTGATTAAAGGATACTATTAGTGAACAACATGGAAAACCTCAGATGAGGTTTTATTATCATTTTCATGGACCCAAGAGCCCAGAAATAGGTCTAGGGAGCCCGCAAGAACCCCTATCCTTCTCCAAGCACCAAGTCTTGCCTATGTTTCCATATCTATATTTTATTGGGTCTTTGTGTGGAACTCTTGTTGTGCTCATGTTTTATTAACTAAGCTATAAATTGAAACTAATACCTACATAGCTTCAAAAGAAAATGTTAATTAAA
This sequence comes from Taxus chinensis, assembly GCA_019776745.2. Lineage (NCBI taxonomy): Eukaryota > Viridiplantae > Streptophyta > Pinopsida > Cupressales > Taxaceae > Taxus > Taxus chinensis. The sequence continues at coordinate 654,324,605 of CM034148.1, forward strand.
TAATGAACCATCAAGATAAGAGCTTAAAGGAAATGCTTCTTCAATGCATAAATGAAACTACATAATAAGCTATTTCCTACTCTATATGATTGCTAACTTAAACTATGAACCTATGAAGAACATAAGCAATCAAAGTGGATTGTTGTCTTGATCTCAAGGATTGAGAATGGAATCTCACCAAGACATGACTACAATACCATTTTGGATCTTCCCATATTACTCAATTTTGAGTGAAAGGATGCAAGATGGAAGAATCTATTTCCAACAATGGCGAATGAATCAAGATCAAAATGCTTATAGTTTTCACTATTCAAAGCATGGTGCAAGAAGAAAGGTAAGAAGGAGGGTTCTTTATATAACTTTCATAAAGAGGGCAAGGCTAGAAAATTTATGAATCTGGGATAAAGGTAAAACAAGATTAGGAATGGATAAGGTTGCTTTATAAAAGGTAATCTTTATTTAGAAGAGTGTAATTTTGTCATTCGTAAGTCATGGGAGTTGGGGGGATGTTGTAATTAATCAAAGGTGATTAATTATTAGGTAGAAGGTAAGCTTATAGAAGCGTAATTAGAGGAAATTCAATATGAATTTTGCGGGATGTAAGAGAGAAATTTGATCCAATAAATGGTAATTTATTGATTTAGAGTTGCGAGTGTAATTAATTAACCCCAGTAGAAGTGACTATTATTTAACGAAAGGTCGTTAATTGAAATCCTTAAAGATAGGAATGACTAATTAATTAATGGAAGGTCGTTAATTAATGAATATGAAGAGGAATGCTAGGTAATTAGTGGAAATAGTGCTAATTGTTATGGAAATGACGAGAAAGAGGAGTAATTAATGTAATATTAGCATTAAATCCTATGTAAGTGGATTTTAGGTGTCTAAAACATGCTATACACAATATGGGGTCCTATAAGTGACATAACATCAAAGATAGTGTTCAAGTCCTTCTCGAGTAATATGTATTGAAAAACAAGTAGTAGAATCTACCAAGGATTCCCCCTTGAGTGTCGATGGGGTGATGGAAAGATGTCAATTGATACTTGAAATTATGAAAGAAAATGAAATAGAAGACAATCGATCAGAAGCTATTCAGATTGCCCCAAGTTGTTTTTGAAGAAAACTGTTGTTAGAAGGAGAGTAATATCCTAAGAAAAATTAACATGAGAAGACCCACCTGGATATAGGTATCATCTTGCCGATGTAAATACCAAAATTATTTCCTCATATTATTTATGATCAACGTGCATTGTACGTTATTAAAAAGAATGAACAAATCTGTAGTATGAAAAGAAGAAGCCTTACACGAACAAATTTCTAAAGCTAAAGACACTAACTCCATGCAACATACAAAATGCCAATGCTTATACGAGTCACTAAGAGATGCCTAACTCCTTGCAATATAGATAACGATATGGATTCCTTGTTAGTACACAAGCTATAACTAACATGAGAAATGCATAAGGCTATGTTTTTGTTATCTAGATGGTAATTCTGACCCTTTGCGAATTAATGGCAACCATTAAAAGATAAACTTCCTTTAGGCTAGGTTTTACATTCAAAGGGAATAACGAAGGAAACTTGGGTCCTATGAAATGATTGTTCACTATGAAATACTTATCAAATGAACTCATTGTGCCCTAACGTATAGAGGTAGTAAACAAATCCATTTTTGTTAAGTGATTGTTTTTTAAGATTGATCTGCGATCCATGCACATAGAATAGGAGAGAACTATATGAGTCTACATAATTTAGGATGATTTTTATTGTTTCTTCACATCACTATTTTTACCCACATATTTGTCTCCTTGTTATTTTGACCACAGGTATTTTCTACAAAACTATATACTAGGAAGACAAAAGAAGCCTGGACTAACTCCACCCTTAGATGGGACATACAAGGACACAATAACATACGTATGTGACAAGAAAGTGATTGATGTGAAAATTGCCCAGTGATTAGGTGGGAGGATTTAAAGGAAAAATACTCCAATGTACTGAAGGGGGATCCAAGCCCAATATAGGAGAGGTTCAATCATGGGGAAGATAGGATGCCCCCAGCATAAGTCAGCCAAGACAACACATTATCAGAATTGAAGTATAACATTGTATTATTAAAAGGGGACAGAGATTGTTGACAAACATGTTTTTGAGGACATCCTATACACATGGATGTCCTAAAAGATTTCGAGGAATCAGAGTATGCTATGAAAAGATTTATAAGGTAGTTGATGAAAAAGTGATTAGCCCAAGGAACGGACTGGCAAATAGAGAATGTTTATGCATTGCTATGTTGTTAAAGAATACAGAGCGACGCCTTTATATAGACCGATAGGGAAGAGCTGTGAGGGAACATGAACGGTTATACAACTACTCACTAACAAACAATGTCTTAACTTATCTAAATAATGGGCTAGAATTCCCCCCCTTAATACATTGCTCTTACAAATGTACCCCCCTAAACAAATCAAACTCTTCACCTTGCCGAGAGGCTTGGTGAGAATATCTACAACCAAAAAAATCAGTAGGGCAGTACTGGAGCTGAATTTGGTGGTTCAAGACCTGTTCACGAATGTAGTGACATTCGACCTCAATATGCTTTGTTCGTTCATGGAAAACAGGATTCTTCACAAGCTTCAACACACCTTGATTGTCGCAGTGAATGATGGGAGGTTTCTCTTCAGGAATCCCTATATCTACAAGAATGCGACGTAACCAAATTGCTTCGCACACAGCTCCTCGTGCGACGTGGTATTCAGCCTCAGTGGATGAGAGAGAAACAACAGTTTGCTTCTTGCTAATCCATGAGATAGGTCAAGATCCGAGATGAAAAACATATCCTGAAGTGGATTTCTTGTCATCAACGGATCCTGCATAGTCTGAGTCTGTATATCCCTGTAAGAAGAACTGAGTGTTCTTCTGATACTCCAGACCAAAGTCAACTGTACCTTGGACATATCTCAACACATGCTTTGCTGCTATCCAATGACATTTCTTCGGCTCCTGCATAAATCTGGCGAGATAGCTCACTGCAAAGCAAAGATCTGGCTCTGGTATAAGTCAAGTAAATGAGACTCCCCACAAGCTTTCCTATAGTGAGTGCCATCTACCTGTGGTGAATCCTGGAATCTAGATAATTGCAAACCTTTTTCCATAGGTGTGGACATTGGTTTACAATCTGACATTCCATACTTTTCTAGGAGTGTCTTGGCATATTTCATCTGGGAGACAAAGATATGATTCTTCTTCTACCATATCTCTAAGCCAAGACAATAGTGAAGTAGCCCCAAATTAGTCATGTCGAAGGATTTCTTCAGATCATTCTTTACATCATCTACAAGATTGTCAGAACTTCCTGTGATCACAAGATCATCTACGTACAAAACTAGAATGACAATATCTATTCCTACCCTTCTTGATATACAAATTTGTATCTGAGGGGCTACGAGTGAATCCATGCTGCAATAGGTGATCATCAATTTTTATATACCATGCCCTAGGTGCTTGTTTGAGTCCATAAAGAGACTTTATCAGATGACATACCTTGTGTGGTTGATGCTCGTCTACAAACCCTTCAGGTTGGGCCATGTACACTTCTTCTTTTAGATCACCATTTAGAAAATCACTCTTGACATCCATCTGCTGAATTTTCCATCCATTTTGTGCTGCTAGTGCACATACAACTCTGATGGTTTTGATCTTCGCAGTGGGTGCAAAGGTCTCATCATAGTCAATTCCTTCTTGCTGAGCATAACCCTTTGTAACAAGTCGTGCTTTGTGTTTGTCGATTGAACCATCTGCCTTATATTTTGTTTTGAAAATCCATTTGCAGCCAATGGATTTCTTACCTAGAGGCAGATCGACAAGTTCCCACGTTCGATTCTAAATTAGGGAATCATATTCAGCATCCATAGCCTGTTTCCACTGTGGTTGGTCTAATGCCTCACGAACAGTGTCAGGTTCGGTGCTCTCAACAACTATGAACTCATGAGTGCAAAATTTACCTCATGTATCGCTTGACTTCGTGTTCTGACTCCCGTAGAAGTACTAGGAAGTGAGTTCAGGTGTGCATCCCTAATAGTACTCTCTGGACCCATTTCAGATGTTGGTTGTTACTGCTGATGTGAAGATGTGTTTTCCAGTGTGCCTAAGATCAACGAACAAGTCTCCACTCAGCTCTTCTTCTCTCTGAGAAGAATCATCTTTCCCATCATCTGGATGTGTGAGCAATCTATGTGACGAGGTCGGTACTGCGATCTCCATTGTGTGGCAGGGAGTCAAAGGACGACTCATCACATACCACATCTCGACTCTCGTAGATCTTCTTCATCTCAAGATCCATGAGATGATATGCCTTTGAGGTAGTACTATACCCCAAGAAAAGACATGGCAGTGTCTTTGGATTGATCTTCTTCCTTCTCTTATCTGGAACATGCATATATGCAGTACAACCAAAAACTCTCAAATGATGAATAGAAGGTTTATCGACCAGTCCATACCTCTTCTAGTGTCTTATTCTGCAAGATCTTTGTGGGTGCCCGGTTGATTAGATACATTACTGTTTGGACTACTTCTGCCCCAAAACTGATCCTCCAACTTGGTAGTCGAAGAGCATACAACGAGCCATCTCCATGAGAAGTCCTGGTTGTGCTCGCTCAGAAATCCCATTTTGTTGCAGGGCGTATAGGGAGCAGTCAAATGTTGCTAAATGTCCATGCTGCTTCAGGTATGCTAAGAACTTCTTTGACACAAAGCCCCCCCCTCGATCTGAGCGCGAGGAGAAGGAGAGGCTTCCCAGATTGCCTGGTGGCTTGCTGGTACAGAAGGTCTGGAAATTTAGAAGAGGCGATGACAGTTCTTCATAATCCGAAGGAAATATACTCACATTTTCCATGAGTAATCATCAATGATGAGCTGGTAGTAATGCAAAACCTTGAAAGCTAGCTGGTAGGGGTCCGCCACAAATCTGGTAGATTGATTACAAACCTGCAAGAGGCTCCATAGAATGAGAAGAGCTCTGTTTGAATGGACCTCTGATGTTATTTTGCCCCACAAGACATCCTGAGTTCAAACAAGTAAGGAAATGGGAGAGTGGAGGAAGCCCTCTTACCATTTCCTTCGACACTGAGCCTGATACAGAGCCCCAACTAGAAAGATGACCATATCACAAAGTACCAAAGGTGCATCTGGAATTCTGCCATTGATGCAGCCCAGAGACTCCAATTTATAGATGAAGATGACCGCATCTAGTGTAAATATATGGACCTTCGGAAATTTGTCGAGCAATGACTGAGTCTCCCTGGGAAATGATGTAGGACTTGACCCCTTTCTCAACAAAGAATTCAACCTACATTCTATGTTAAGAATTTGACCTGCAGCAGACCAAGAGATTTGACCGTGTCAAACCTGGAACATAGAGCACCTTTGTGAGTGTACATCTTCATGTCCCCAGAGGAATGATGACATCACCAATCCCTACTGCAATATACTCTTGATTGTCTATGATGGTGATTTGATCTCTAGTGGGCCGATCCACTCACGTATGGAACAAATTCTTGTTACCAGTCATGTGTTTGGCTGGCGCCCAAATCAATCAACCAGACACTTTCTGATGGTTTGCGAAGTCTGTGAGACTAGAACAATGTTTGGATGAGTCATGTGCATGGTGTTTTCTTCATTGACGAGGTGGCATAACTGCTGGAGCAGCAATATGGCCCTTCTACCTCTAAATTACGAACATGCCATCGGGATTTCTTGCCGAATATCCTGTGGCCAGAAGTCGCTCTCTTCCGCCAGAGTTTCCATACTTGTGAACCATTGTAATAACAGTTCATAGTCATGTGCGTATCTGTGGAGAAAATGTGGTCACCACCGATCTGCCTTGTTGATTTTGCTGCTTCTGGGGTGGGCTATTGTGTGTGGCCGCTGTGAAGGTGTACTGCTGAGCATGCTACTTCTGATTCTGGGGGGTTAACTTGCCCTTTCCGAGGCTTATGTTTTTGCCTCTTTGATGAGAGCCTTGTCTTTAAAGGCTTCTTGTAACATTTTGCATGGCTTCTTCCTACTTGAGATAATTCACCAGATGTTGAAAAAACCCACCTCTTATTGAGTGATGGTAAACATGGTGGCTCAGTTTCTGAACACCATGTGAAGGAAGAGCTCATATAGGGTGAGTGGGACTAGAAACTTATCATCCACGTGGGTTCACCAATCTAGCAGAGAGTTCTACACGTAACTTGGCTACAAGCCGCAAGAAGGCTTCGTTACTGATTCACCATCATGCATACTCATAACATATGAAGCTTTTTCTGAAGTGTAACTTCATGTCGTCATATTCTTAGCTTCGATAGATGGTACACAATGCGCTCCATGCCGTGAGGAATTCAGTTACTTCCTAAATATTAAGGTATGCACCTCATTAGAAAGACTGAGGGTGACAACAGCATTAGTGCTTTTACAGGAAGGCCTTTTTCATATTTTAGCCAACAGATCCATCGTCTGTGGGAGGGATGTCTTTACCAGAGAACATGACTCCCCCAAAGATCTTTCAAACTGAAGAATCGTCCGCATACTTGGTTTTCCATGCGATAGAAATTTGGCCCTTCAATGAGCAACTGGGCATCTGATAACCCAATAATGCGAGGATGCAGACATTTTCAGTAAAACTCAAAATTGTATCTTATTTATTTATTTATTTTTCTAAAAATGGCTACAATGCTTACTACAAGGAACCTATCTCGAAGATGGGATTTATAGGCTCATGCAGTGAGATGAGGACACTCCATATGGGATATTATATTTATGCATAACTCATTAAGGGGATGTGTGCCATCATAGCCGACATCTCCATCAACCCATCACATATTATGTGCATGCATATCCCAAGGTACATCGAACTGAGAGATGAGTCAATAGTATATTCTCATTGCACCCATAATTGTCAATGAGAAATGTTGCCCAGCTGTCTTCCAGTAATTCATTGAGTAAGGCAAGGTAGATTCCGAAGGACATCCTCTATATTGTTGTCGATAGGTGAAACCCTTGATATGCAAAACTTAACACTTTTTTTGAAAGAAATCAAAAATTGTATGACATGTACATTGTTCTAGAAACTGTCAATATTTTGAGCATTTGTTGAAAGGGGAGTGCTTCAAAGTATAATTTTCTAGAAATAGATAGGCCAATTTTTAGTACCTCTATGGATCTTGTTCCTCCTCCACGTCAGAGTAACAGATTGTGCCAAGCTTAATCAAGCTACCTACAGATTTTCTCATCAACCAAGGACACATGCCAGGTTGTTCACATGCCAGAACATAGGGTCAGCTTGTAGGGATTGAATCTTCAAAGCATGTCAACAGCTGATGTAGGAGAAATAATTGGTGAATTGAATGTAATAACTTCACGATACTAGTGTATATCAGACTACTTAGCGTTTCCTCAATACTAGGAATTTTTGTTGTATCTCCTTGCTAAAATCTGGGCTACCTATGTACATTGTGATAGGAGGTCATTGACCCTCCTAAAATAATGATTATTGTTCTTCAAGGTCAATTTGGACGCATAGTATCTCCATATTTTGGAGCATTTTTCTTGGTCCTCATCTAGAGAAAGAACCCAACCATAGGTCTGTATGTTCCAATAGATAGTACATTCCACGATAAGAGTGTCGAGTGGTAAAAGAAAATGGGTTCTATGCACATCCAGCACAATTGTTTAGTGCACTGTTAGTACAAATGATTTCTCCACAGTTCAAACAGTGGTTTCCCCCTCACATATGATACCTGATCTGAGAATGTTAGCACATCATTCAAAACTGAACATTTATTGTTTGCAGGGATCCCCATTATCACTAGATAGGAGAATACATTATGTTAAACTATTTTATTGCATTAAAATAACCTTCGGTACCCCATGGTCCTTCAGGAAATCTAGAAGCTCCCTTCTTTGGAGAAATTCTCTAATACCAGGATGATGGCCACCATATACTTATATTTATTCAATGCATTCTGTAAATCACATACAGTGTTGAGCCATATGTAGTCTATCGGAGAAGAGGAAGATTAGCATAGTTCAAATAACTGGGATTGACAAGGGCTAACATTGTATTAACTTATTCCCTAATGTCGCTAATTTGGAAAAAATTAGGTAGACCTTGACAAGTCATGTGCTATTTCTAGAGTTGTGATTAAAGTCAAAATGGAAACCACTTGGTAACATACTAAATCTGTGTTGGCACATTATATTGATCCCATGTGAACCCTCCTGCATTTGCTATCCCAAAATAGCTGGTGTTAAGCCACAGAGTTGATAGGGATTCATTTCATTGATTCATTTCCATAAGTGGTGTGCAAATCCAAGTATTGTACATTTGTATATCAGGTGATATTAGTGTACGGATGTATCAAAGGAGGGCCATAAGATTCTCCTGACCTTTACTATTTAAGTGTCCATTGCCTTGATGGAAACAGATGCAGCTGAGTAATAGTCAGAAGTGAGGATACTCTACTTCTAGGAGCAAAAATACGATAGAGCACAATATTGAGATTGACCTCAGAAATAGCACAAGAGAGAGTTACTATATGAATTCTATTTTCCTTTAACTGACTAAAAAAATGACAAACTTCTTCAGGATCCTAGAAAACGTATTTGAAAATAATAAAATTGTTGGGGGTGACCTAAGGGGTTACTGCTAAAACAACTCAGAACCGAATGCGTAAAGATTTGGTTATGACTATGGTAGGTGATTAAAATGATGAAAATGGCATTTGTTTATATAACCCCATTCATAGAAGTTCTTGCCAAAAAGACGAATTAGATGAGGGAATTTAATGGCTGATGGGTAGTCTCTAAGAGGCCTTGTAGATAGACTTTATTTTTCCCATAAGTATGGGTACGAAGGAATAAGGTCAAAGTGGCATAGTGGGGGATAAGATTATGTAGGAAATGCGTGGGACATAGGAAAGAACAAAATACCTGCAGTGAAGTGACGTGTGGAAAAAGTGGGTTTGTGATAACTTACAGAGGCCAAGATGCACTTGGGACACATGGTACAGAGAGAACATCTAAAAGCTCCGCACGGCATTAACATCAATGAAATGTTGGATCTTTGTACCTTTGATTTTGTTTGCACAAATGGTCCGTGGAACGTTAGGATCATTTTTATTTTTTTTCTCCACTATTATTCTTCAAAACTTTCCGCATGAATAAGGGACTTAGGGAAATTTTGAAGCAAGGTTATAGATCAACAATGTCACTTTTGCGGGTACTATGGGTATGCGAGGAATCAGTGGTTAGGAAGGAAAATGGACGCTTAATAGGGGACACAGAGATCCAAAATCTCTTTAGATCGAAAGAAGGCTAGACTATTATCCCAGATAAGGCGATGATCATTGGGGAACTTTGGGCACTCAACAAATTGATTTTTAACATGAGGGATGCAAACACCTAGGTCTCAAACCTGGGAACTTAAGTTTGCCTATCCATAGGTTTTAGAACTTTACAAAAGACTAAATGGGTTTGCAAACAGACTAACTTGGACTCATGTTTGATTTTGAATTTTATAATCGTTTGAGTTGTTGGGAGATTTTGAACTCTTCGGGCATTTACATGTTAGCTTAGTAAAAAACTTCTCTGGGTTTCTTATGAGGTAATACGTGACTTTTTGATCCTAAAACGTGGGAGAAGAACACAAATGTGTTTATAATTGATGGAAGGAATATGAGAAATGATGGTGGGATTTTCCAAAATCACTGATAGAAGAATAAATTGGATGGTTGAAAAGGACATGGTCCAAGACTTGAAGAAGAGGGGCTACCAGAAGGTGAGCCACGAATAGAAGATAAAGGGCTACTAGGATGTGGCTCAATAATAGAAGAATAAGGGCTACTAGGATGCAACCCATAGATTTAATATGATGGGATACTATGATATGGCCGAGAAGAATAGAAGATGATGAACTAGCCGGGGTGACCCCATACATAGAATACAAGGGGCTAGTTGGACTTGCCCCAAGAATAGAAGATAGTGGACTACTTGAAAATATCCCACAAATAGTAGAGAGGGGCTACTAGAAGGTGACCCACAACTAGATGAAGATTAAGGGCTACTTGGCATTAACCCCCTAAGAGATTGTGATTTAGGAAATGTGATAGAAAAAGATTGATTGGGTGATGAGAAGATAGGACATGGATCAATGAAATACCTAGGAGTTTCATCACATAATGAAGAATGTGAATATGAAATAATAAGAGGAGAATCAAGTTGCATGATCTAAGGATCTTCCTCCATCTATTGATAAAATGAATTAGCCTTTTCCTCACAATATGTGGATGCATCGAAGTCTAAAGAGAATCCTTTCTCGTAATATGCTAGAGGAATATCTTCGTATGCCCCTATAAATTCCTTGATTGTTTCTTCATTTTAAAATATATCAATTGGTATGAGTTGTTTCTCGACCACCAGGGGTTGATTGGAAGAAAGAGATTCAATTGGTATAGAAGAATCATAATATGTTTGATGATGATTAATAGAAGAAGAAGATGTGGGGGATGAATAAAATGTGGAGCTATATGTCTCGGGAGTAGAAGGTAGTGAAGACCTACCTATACGATGGTATATCATATATAAACTAGTAGGATAAAGTAAAAATTCTATAGATTGCGACGTATGGGTCGATTTAGAAGTTCAACTAGAAGGACTTTGATTCACACAAATCTTCAAAGAAGGAAGAATTTTTGGGGTTGATTGATGAAGAAGGTATTTTGAATAAGGGGAGGACCGTGATTCAAAAATCACATTAGATGAATAATAACAAGAGTGCTATGAAGAAAGAGAAGACTGTGATTCAAGAATTGTATTAGATGTTTGATTGAAGGGATTTGGATTTACACATATCTTTAAAGGAATAAGATTTTATTAAGGTGACTGATAAAAGCAGTCCTACGAAGAAAGGGAGGACAACAACGTAGGATTCATATTAAATGTATGATGAAGAGGGTCCTACGAAGATAGGGAGGACCAAGACTAGGATTCACATTAGATGAATTATGAAAATAATTTTTGATGACACAAATATTTAGAGGAGGAGAACATTGTTTAGGTGACTAATAATACAGGTCCTATAAAGAATTGAGGATAGCAACTTAGGATTTGAATTAGATGAATCTAAATAGTAGTTTGGATCTGTTCATCATTAAAAGGGTCAGAGGAAATATTTGGATTAGAATCCTCAGAAGAAGAGGAAATGTTTAGATTAGAATCAGAAGAAGAGTGGGGGGACCTATATAATAATTTAGATCAGAAGTGTCCAAACCATACCACTGACTATGAGATGAAGGTTAGGAATGGGTTACCCGAATGGGTTCTCTTGTGCAAAGAACCAAATGAGGTTTGGTAATGATGGGCGTCTTTTGATCTGAATGCCAAAAATTTTATTCCTTATTTTCGTATGTATAAGGGACCTTGAGATAATTAGTCATTTTTAGCATTGTTTGATACAAATTCCTACACTTAAATAGTGTGATTGAACTTCTTCAAAGTGAATAAGGATTCATGTTGATTTGGGCAACATAAAAAAAACCAACTAGAAATTTCGTAAATATGGGGATGTTTGTGTGATTTTCCAAAAGGGAAGCTAAGGAAAACATACATCGTGATGACTCAAGATTTATAATGAAAGTTTAGGAAAACAAGTTTGGAGGTGTAAATGTCGAAGGATTGATCAAAATTTTAGCAACATAAAGCATACAAAGAAAATATTTCCAATGTTCGATTGATGCAAAAGTTTCTTGATAGGTAATGTTTTTTCCAAGGTTTGAAAGATGTGTTCAAAAATGGCGATGAATTTAGGAAAAAACAATAAGATCAAGAGGGTCAAATACCCAAAGGATTTTCCTAGAAATGAGTTTATAAGATGGATAAACACAAGGAATAATCACGGAATTTCAAAACAAAAATCCAAATTAATGACCAAAGAATAATGAAATCAATGGATCAAAGTGATTGTCCTAAATATATGAGTCATAAATGACAAACAAGGCACAAAATGGTTTTTCTAGGACCAATCAATCAAATGAGATACTTCTTATGTTTGTTTCAAAATGATAGTTGACATTTTAAGATGATCAACAAAATGTCACCACTTATGTCAAGTTCAAATAAATGAACAAGGTTTAAGTAACAACAAGGATTTGATATGTTTCCCAAAAAACGTATACTAAGAGTAAGCTCTAATCTAATCCATACCTATATCCTAAAAAGTGGAAGTTATGACTATGAACAATGCAACAATACCAATAAGATATGTTAACCAAAATTTTAAGGATAAGTAAGGTATTGATATCAAAATGATATTGATATAACATGCACAAAGGTAAAAACAACACTCTTCAAAATTGAGGTAATGTTTGAAAGAAAAATAATGCCAAATCATACCAAGGAAATGTCACAATGCGAGTAGTGTAACATCGCAATCTAGACACTTATGCCAATTTTATGAAAGACAAGATGTAAGTATCAAAATTGTGATAATAAGATACAAGCAAGATAACAGTTCAAAGGAGAAAAAAGAGATGAAACAAGCCTAACTAAAATTGACAACCTTGACTTAGGTATCAAGAAAAAAAAATACCAATGATATGAAAATGTGGCCACACACTTTACACGTTTAAAAACCCAGCCATAAATATGGATGGTCGTAAATGAACACAAAAGTGGTGAAAACAATCAATTGATAACATAAAAGTGGTCACTATTCTTTTGATCAACAAAATGTCAAAAGAAAGTAAAGGAATTTGATAAATTGGGGTTGAAAAATGTTGTCCTCACTTCGGCAGAGCTTCACCTTGCCTTAGGGCAAGTGAGAAAATAAGAAAAAGTAACACTTCACACATTTCATGATGAATAATGGCTCTCAACTCAAATTGGTTTTGAAATGTTCAAAGTTGGATCCTGGTTAAAGATAGCTTCCTAGGTGGTTCACTCAACTAGGTGTTAAAAGTTATCTAAGAGCGATCTCGATTTAACAAAAAAAATCACACTAACTAATTCTTGGAGTATCTCAGCTTTACTTTACCCCCTTCAAGCACAGTGGGAAATAAATGCATCCATTGTGTACTGTCATTGGGGTCATGATATAGATAAATTTGATGTTAAATCTCAAAAATGGTAATACTATTCTAGTAGGCTATCCGGAGCACTTCCTGTTTCATCCACAAGGTTCCCTCTTGTGTAGACTATATTAGGGTTCCTAGAACCATCCCCATTTTTGTAGTTTAAGGTATTATGCCAAAGGGGTTATGTTCTAGTTGAGAAGATAGGGAAGTACCCTTTTCCAAAACTTGTAAATACAGTGTGATGTTTGTGGTGTGTTTTTTATCATTTTTATCTTAATGTGGTTTAGTTGAACTCCATTTGGCAATCTACGAGAAACATGTTAGAAAATTTTTTATATTCCTTTCTTTCACGAGCGTCTTTAGGTCTTGCACTCAAGTGTTAGTTATTCTCCAAGCAAATCACATTATTTAAAAGAGGATTGAGATTTTATTTTTATTCTCAAGCTCATCCAAATATTCAAGAGAAGAGTATACACAAAAAATAATCCAACTAAAAAGTAAAAGAAAACTTCACAATTAATGAACCATACTAAAATCTTAATAAATTTTCATTCCCTTAAACCAAAAATGAAAGATGAAGTTTCCAACTAACCAAATGTTAGAAAATGAAGACTAAAGTCTCTTTTTATTCTCAAGATCAACCTAAGGTGCAAGATAAGAGCATACATAAAATTTATCCCAACTAGATAGAAATGGAAATCTTCAAAGCGAAGGACCTTAAAAAATGCTTTGTAAAAGGTTCATTCCCTTGAGCAAAATGAATAATGAAATTTCCAAGTTAATCCAAATGTTAAAATTTAGAGATCAAAGTTTTATTTTATTCTCAAGATTATTAAAAGGTGGAAGAGAAAATCATACACAAGCTTTGGTATAAATCAAGTAAAACATGGAAATACAACATTCATCAAAACATTAAAGGGAAAACCTAAAGATTCTGTAAGTATAAATCCCTAATTTATGTTTTCATTACATATTTAACTTCAATAGATTTCCAACGCAAAAAAACCAGAGTCATTTTGAGTTCGGGAGTAAACGTTATGGCCTTCGGAAGATGGGTTAGGAATATGCTCTTATGCTCATGGGTATGCACTTGACATGCACTCAAAAAATGTAAAAAAAACGTCTCTTAATCTAAAAAATTGTCAAATTTTCCAAACCAAGATTCAAATTTTAAATAACCCATCACATTAATATATGAATAGAAGACTCAACACTATCAAACATTAAACATTCATGACAAAAAACTTAACATGTTCACGAAATTAACAAAACTAACATGTAGAATGTTGAAAAAGTAAGCTCTAAAAATTAAAACGTGATGAATCTTGAAATTTTCTCACCAAGATTCAATTTTGACAGAAACCCAACACATTAATATGTAAATAGAAGACTCGGGACTATCAAACACTAACCTACATGCTTAATAATTCAAGATTTTTTAAGAAATTGACAAAACTAGCATGTAGAATGTTGAAAAAGTAAGCTCTAAAAATAAAAACATGGAGAAATCTTGAAATTTTCCCATCAATTACAATTTTTACATAACTTCGCCTCCTTTATACCTACAAATAAGACTCAATACATGCAAACTCAACAAAAAAAGTTAAGAAAAACAAGTAATGTCAATATATGCAAAAAATGGTTAGTAACCAAAATTGAAACTTAACTACAAAAACCTGAAATTAAGTGCAAAGGGCTATGGAGTAAGTCCCACCGGGCGTGCCAAATGTGCTCATGTTTTATTAACTAAGATATAAATTGAAAATAATATCTAAATAGATTCAAAAACAAATGTTAATTAAACAATGGACCATCAAGATAACAGCTTACATGAAATGCTTCTTCAATGCATAAATAGAACCACATGCTAAGTTATTTCCTACTCTTTATGATTGCTAACTTAAACTACAAACCTATGAAGAACATGAGAAATAAGAGTGGGTTGTTGTTTGATCTCAAGGATTGAGAATGTAATCTCGCCAAGAATGGCTACAAGGCCATTTTAGATCTTCCCATATTGCTCAATTTTGAGTGAAAGGATGCAAGATGGAAAAGCTATTTCAACAATGGAGAATGACTCAAGATCAAAATGCTTATAGTTTTCACTATTCAAAGCATGTTGCAAGAAGAAAGGTAAGGAGGGTTCTTTATATAGCTTTCTTGAAGAGGTAAGGCTAGTAAATTGATAAATGTGGGATAAAGGTAAAACTAGATTGTGAATGAATAAGGTTGCTTTATAAAAGGTAATCTTGATTTAAAATATTTAATTTATCATTAATATGTCATGGGAGTTGGGGGATGTTTTAATTAATCAAAGGCGATTAATTAATAGGTAGAGGTAAGCTTATAGAAGCTAATTAGATGAAATTTAGTATGATTTGCAGGATGTAAGAGAGGAATTTGATTCAATAATTGGTAGTTTATTATTTTAGAGTTGTGAGTGTAATTAATTAATAATAATTAATTAACCCAAGTAGAAGCTGATATTAATTAACGGAAGGTTTTTAATTGACATCGTTAATGATAGGAAGGCTAATTAGTCAACGAAAGGTCGTTAATTAACGAATATGAAGAGGAATGTTAGCAAATTAGCGGAAAAGTGTTAATTATTACAGAAATAACGAGAAAGAGGATAATTAGTGTAATATTAGCATTAAAACCCGCATAAGAGGATTTTAGGTGTCTACACCTGCTTCTCAGTTTACCTAGTCAACAGATCAGCACACTCCATATTTTACTGTAAGTTAGCTAGTACCTTATTCATTTCATTGTTATTTTTGTTTCATAATTTATTTCTTAGTTACTTAGGTGTAATTTCTATACTTAATTTTAATTTATTTACTACTACAATAACATTCAGATTAGGCATATAAATTACATTTGATTTTAATAATTTTTGGTAAACTTGATCTTCGAATCCACCTTCTCTACAATGCTTCTTTCTTATGCCTACCACATATAGTAGTGGTTTTGGGTCTTTTCAATATTGTGAGCTTCCTTTATCTTCCCATAGGATTTCCAAATCAATGGTCAATGTTTCTACATCAATTTCCACAATTAAAAATCCTTTTTATAACTCTCACAATGTTCCCCTCAGTAAAATAGAAGCGTCTGATAGTGAAAAATAATATTATGAGGATACTAATGTCGACCAAGATAAATTATAAATATTTACCACTTTTTGACAAGATTTTCGTAATAATCCTACTCATCTTCCACACATTCTACATGATTTTATTTCTATGAAGAACACTCATGATGTTTCGGCACCACTCATTACTCACTCTTAGTTTCCCATGGCCTCCACTTCACCCATTCATATTTCATCTTCCATTCCTACCACTACCACTCCCGTTATTCACCCTAGCATACCCAATGCATAGCCTAAATCTTCTTAAAATACTCATGCTTTAACTTATTTATATCAGGATCTGCAGACACAAATTTTCCAGCTGCAACTCGTGTATCGCCATATTTTTACTCCACGTCACTTCTTTACACTCATTTTGCACCCTCCATTTTTTCCTATCCCTTACCACCTAACTTCATCTCCCCTAGATTACCCATCCTTAAAAGTCATGGTGACCCATAAGAGCATCTTCAATCTTTTCATGTGGCATGTCTCAACTATGTAGATGATCTTACCATATTAGAAAATATCTTTCACCACAGTTTACAAGATTATGTGATGTGTTAGTTTTATGACCTACATGTTCATTTGGTAACATATTTCACACATATAGCTAATGGTTTTCTTACTCATTTTTGTATCAATATTGGTTCTAAGATCTCATACGCGTAACTTGTATAACTTAAAGAAGGGTCTAATGAGCATATTACAGATTATTTCTTGTGATACAAGAAAAACCTAGCTAATATTTCCAATGTGTTTATGGAATCTGAGCTCCAAGATTTATTCATTCAGATTTTATTTCCCCCTCTCCAGGAGAATGTTCTCTTCTAGACATATTTTTCATTTGATCAACTTTTTCACACACTCAAGTTATATGAAATAAAACTCTTATCTATCGGAAAACTTAAATATCAAGAGAAAGCATCATCTTCTACGTGTTTTCAAAGTAAATAAACTTGTAAACCAACCGTGAAACCTACTAAATCTAAGGTCGCTGACAACTTTGTGTCCAACACCAAATAAATTCAATGACAACTACCTAAGCACACATTCACAAAGTTAACTATTGATCCATAACTTATATTACAATAGCTTCTTAAGAGAAATATTCTTACACTTCCTCCCCTACTTGACTTAGACTCATCTCATCTAAAAGGTACAAATTAAAATAAGAACTTTCAATGCAACTATCATCAATGTGTCATATATTCAACAAATAGAAGATTCAAGCTTCGCAATATCACCAAAAATATTATCAATGAAATTGAACTTGAGCTTCCAAAACCTTAGACCTCTGCACTAGTCAATGAAAATAATAAGTTCAAAATATTCAATAATCCACATTCAAAATGTGACAAGCAATTGGTTGATTCCTTGGCTAATCATACATATCACGGAGTGCCTCCTCTTAGATTGGGGGATCTTGATTTCATAATAGCTCATGTTAACATTTCTCCACCAATTATCTCTTTCTCTAATCATGTTTATCATGTTGTATTCTATTTTGACACCTACACATTAGTGCTTCAATTGGATCCATCCTTATCAATTCTACCAAGGTTAATCCATCGTGGCTTGTCAGTGTGTGTTTTTTTCCACTTCTTGTTATTAGTGGCTATCCACTCTCACATACTTCATATCCATTGGATAATTCATATGAGATTTTCCAAATTCACGTTAGTATTGGTCCTCTCACCATGTTTGTACCCTTCTTTATAGCACAAACAATCAAAGGATGTGACATGCTCTTAGGCCTCAACTGACTTTACGGGTTCCAGTATATCATCTCCTTGAATCACTTGTTTCTAAACTTAATTCACAACAATCAATTCATCTCTATCAATGGTGTGCCTCCCTCTACTCTTTGGTCTCTGCCTCTTCTTGAGGGTGCCCTTACATCACCTCATCCATATGGTGCCCCTCAACCTATCGAACATAAAGCACAATCTACTCCTAGCTCACCTATTCATATATGACATGCATGGTATCATCACTCTGTTAGTCTAGTACATCATTCTAAGTTCATCACAATGAAAACTCCTATATCTAGGCACACTTCACCACATCATTTTACTCCATGTAGGTTTCCATCACCTCCACACTCTACTCCACATAGGTCTCCCACCTAGACATTTAGTTACACATAGGTTCCCACCATATACTCATCGATCACATACATATATAATTCATTCACCTACACAACATATATCTCATATCCCACCACCACTAGATTATACTCACACGCCTTCATCACCACAAGCATTGGGTAGAGGACCTTCATCATTTACTTTTATTGGATAAACCATTCAATAAAAAGAACTTGGGGGGAATTATGCTTATTTCTCCCCCCAAACTAACATCAACAAACACCTTATACTCACATCATTTCACATCTATACTTTCATATACAAAATATAATGGTATCATCATTACTTGATGATTCACTCTTGTGCTTCGGTTCAAAATTGACTGTTAAGGGAATGTTATACACATGAAACTAAAACACACCACACTACATACTACATAATACACATAAAATTACACACTTCGTATCTCTCATATTCATATCCTTCTCGTAGCATGTAGTTTACACATTCATGGCATATCTTGTTGACATCTACTTTAACACTCTGTGTTTATTACCCTATGATGCACTCTAGTTCTACAGCCCATACTCGATTGCTGATGGTATACATCTTAAGTTGACCACATAACACTTACACATATAATAAAATCATACAATCACTCACACATATATACTCTACACTATTATTTTTTACAATCACATCTTTCTAACACACAACTTAAAACATTTCCCGATGATCCAATCTCATTTATGGTTCATTCTTGACTACTGAGGGGGCATAAATAAATGAACCTCATCTAATACAAAAACATCCACTCAGGGGGAAATTTTCTCTTATCATTCACTCTTAATTCCTTTCCTTCTAATCCACAACATATTACATATCTTGGTTGTATTTATTATATCTTATTTATGCTTTTACCAGCTCACTGTATTACACATTCTAGATAGATATCTTATATGTCATTATCTTTATCATACACACATGTAAATTTTATTGACTTCTAGTTGAGACTTTAGATTATATAGATCGATACATGCAACACAAATTATTGGCAAAATACCTATTACCCATCCCAAAGAGGCTTCTGGGGGAATCCACTTTTTTACACTACAGGTGTTATTGTTCCCTTTTGTTTCATAACACAATACTTTATCATATTATACATTCTTTGACATACTTTTTATCTTTATAACATGATAATGGGTGCTTCATGTGCAAATATTTTTATGCAAGGCTATTTCCTTCCATGGTTTTTTGTTACATTATTTTTCATCACTTTCTCTTTATATGCTCTTGTTTTTGGGATTTTCCTTTTGTCTTGTGTGCACACTTTCTTCTTTCGTCCATCTATACCTTAATTGTATTACAACATTCTGAGTGGTGTCCCATGTTTACATCATACTTTTTCATGGTCTGCACTGTCTTTTTGTGTGTTTACTTGCATCTTATCTTACACATTGTCTTCTTAGCTTACATTTCATATTATACATGTATGTTTGTCTTTTATTGTACTAACACTTGTCTCCTAGCCAATTTTTGTACATGTTCCTTGGTTTCTTCCAAGCACATTCCCTTTCCCCTGTAAGGCATAGTTTCAAAACAATGATATTTCCTCTTTTGGACCACATACTCTTTTAGTTACGTCACATACACCCCAAATGAGGGGGGGAATCATTTGGGTGAATCAGTCACCAAATATAACATTATACACAACACAACACTAGTACAACAGAGTTTCTAGTTTAATAAAGGTCTTAGAATCATTCTTGGGTCTTTATCATAATGATGTCCTTCCTAGATTCCTATAATCAAGGGCAATTACACAATGATTGGTAGTTCAACACAACCTATAGAAATCCAAACTACAACTTTTACAGGACATACAATCCTTATAACTTGCGTTTATACAGATCATCTCCAATGGTGTTCCATATTTCAGGAAGAAGTCACAGGTTGGAGAATAACACTAGACCTTTCTCCCTACACTACTTCTATTCTGGTGTAGGATCATCCTAAAAAAAATCATTCAATGCACTTAATAATTCCAGGAAGTAGTCAAAGTTTGGAGAATGACACTAGACCTTTCTTCCTACACTAATTATTTCGTAGCGTAGGATCACCCAAAAAATTGACATTCAACATGCTCAACAATTTCAGGAAGTAATCAAAGATTGGAGAATGACACTAGACCTTTCTCCCTACACTACTTCTTCCATGGTGTGAGATCACCCTAAAAATTCACCCTTCATTAACATCTTTAGGATCCTTTCTACCCCTTTTTCTCATCATGTATCAGGTCAATGTGTTCCATTTAATTTTTATACTTTACATACTTTCTTTACCTATATTTTTACACATTTCGATCATATGGATGTGTATTCCCTAATAAAATTTCTTATCTTTTGTAGGTTCATCTATATGGGAAGCAATAGTCAATATCATCAACATCATTCACAACATCAACATCAACAACATGTACATAACAACATGTACATGCATTTCCTCCCTGGGTTCATTTTCATCATCACTTTTTTGCACTTTCTCCTCCTTATCATTTATGCTTCACATTTTTATCACTCCACACTTTATCTAGTCCTTTAGCATGATGTTATCAAGTATGCATCTCTATCTACTTTATGTTACCAAGAATTTGTATCACCAATATAAAGTGGGGGAAAATGTACATAGTAAATCATGCACTTTGGGTAATTATCTAGTCCTGATTACATGATACTATTCATATATTCCTAAGTAAAAAAATTAATAATAAACCCATGTCTTTGGCCACATTACATTGCTTTCTATCACCAATTTTGGTCTTCCACCCTTTCTTTCTCATTCTTCCTTTTTACACTCTGGATTTATCACCTTGGACACCATCACCCACCAAGGACACTAAAACCAAGCACCCTCATTCCCTCTGGGAACACTTGTCCCTTTTTTTTACTTTTATCACACTTTTTGATTCCTTTCTATCTATTTGAGTATCTTATATTTTTGGTAGTCATCCTTTTTGGGGTTATTTACGAAATTTAAGGAAATGAATCATATAAATATACAGTTATGTGACATAATAAAGGACCAAGCACTCAGCATTAGCCATCACCACCTAGGGTTGCATCCATCCAACATCTGAGAGCTCCATTGTATCCATCTAGCACCATCACAAGGGACACAAGGGTTGGTTCTTCTAAATACACTTCATAAGATGGAAGTTCATTTGTTCCATACACACAACTATTACATTTCTTTACATCTGGCTTATTTTCTTGCTATCAAGCGTGACACGCACAGGAGCTTCCTAGGGCATGATTCTTCACACACACACATATCTCTGATATGTAGTATAACACTCATTCGTAAGCTCACCATTTTTACAGCTAAGGATATTTCGACCCCTCATTTTGCATATTTCATTTTTTAGGATTTGATTTATATTTGAGGGTTTTTGCATGTTCATATTTAATTGCAAGTTTTTAGTGACCTCGACAATCTTGGTGCAACCTCAGTATGGTTAAAGGTGAATACCAGTGAATAAATTATGACACCTTATAGGAGGTTTTATTATAATTTCTATAAACCCAGCCACCCCTGTCCCTCTCCAGGTGCCCCGTTCTAGCCTATTCTTCCAAATATGCATTTTTTAGGTCTATGTGTGACACTCCTTCTCTGCTCACCTAGTCATCAACTTGGTACACTCTACATTTTATTATGAATCTACTAAGTACCTTTTTCTCCTCCTTGTAATTAGGGTTTCATAATTTATTGCTTAGTTGTGTGGGTGTAATTTATGTACTTAATAATCATTTATTTACTTCTACAATAGCATTTGGATTAGGCATATAAATTACATTTTAGTTTAATCATTAACATCCTTATAAAACATTCCCAATACTTCACAATACTCAATTTTCATTTAGTTAGGTTATGAAATTAAGACATTTTCCGATCAAGATAAAGTTGAGGCAACCAACATTGGCGGAAATATACTTTGAACTTCCACCATGTGATGGAGGAAATATCTACTCCTAATTTCATCTTACAATTATCCCACCATGAATTTTTTTTATTAGAGAGTTGGAAAAAACTCCATATTGCTTTAGTTTCCTTAGAAAAAACCCTTATTTCAAATTACTTCTCCATCTCACTTAACCATTTTTAGCACCATCCCCCAAGTTAGTTCCATAAAACTTTGGTGTGATGATCCTTTTTATGTATCTAGACAATGTTGTATCCAAGAGATATATTTTATCCCCTCGCTCATTGTGATCATCATGTTGTTTAGGTTTTTCTTCTTCATGCTCTTCATTTTTACTCTTTCTTGTTGCTCCAAGGAAGCTACCAATTATGGGTGTCCTCAAGGACTATGAAATTTTCCTCTAACTTGTTAGCTATAAAACCTGCAACATAATTTGAACTAATTCTAGCTTCATGGTCCACTCTTCTTCTAACCATCGTGTCATGTGAATGAATGGATAAGATGTTTGTTAGGATTATGAACCCATTGATTGAAAATCATATTTGGTGGATAATGAAGAAATCACAAAACACACCATTTGCATTGATAACTCAAAATTAATATCAATTGAATCACAATATGCAAATAGGAAATTATGTGAAGCCGCCGAGCTTTAAAAACATTCTAACAACTTAAATCATGATGAAAAGTGGAATCTAAGTCAATCATGGCAACCCTTGCTGCATAAGTTAACATTCTCTCCCTCCTTGATTTGCATTTATTTAATTATTGTGTTCTTCCTTTCTTTCCATTTCCTATCTATTAGTGTTTTATTTTCCCTTTTGTTTTCTTCCCCCCTCTATTCCTCATAATCTATCGTTTATTTTATATTTCTTTTTTGTGATTTGTTTCCCCTTTTCATTATTATCATTTTTGTCTTTATCTTATTTATTTTTATTTTTAATTTACTTTATCTTGTTTCCATTTTTCTTGTTTTTTTTTCCTTCACATCTTTTTGGAATGACGTGTCTCTTCGTAATTGGATTATTTATAATAGTTTATTTTTTATATATTCTCTTAAGCAATAGATTTGCAATGATGATGGTTCCGGTACTAGATCAAAATGTCAGTATTAATCCTCCTTACGAGTGCATCTAGAAATTCCACTCATTCTCTGACTTGTGAAATGAATATCAAGTCTTTGATGATAGACCTACCACGTTAATACAAAACTGTAATTCCCTTCTTATGATAAACCAATTTTAGGAAATTTATTTTTAAAAAACATACCCTTAATATAAAATCAATACTACCAATTTTGAACATTATTATTTAGCTTACTACTGAATAATCCAGCATAATTAAATTATTCCTAATCTATCTGATCACATATAATAACCATATATAGTAGTAAGGGTATATCAATAGCTCCATGATCTCCTTTAAGTCACTCTGATCGAGTGTGTACACTTTTGAATACTTGTTTTATACTCTTTATATGTTATGAGAAATATTTGCATCTCCTAAGTGCCTATCTAGAACACATTCAAGTAAATTACATTCAAGGTATCTAACACTATTTATTTAGTATATTGGTGATCAAATAATGTAGTAAGCTAATACATTGCTCTAGCCAAATTTTCAAGCATTGCTTTGAATCCTTAGTTATGAGACCACAAACTAGCCTACAAAACTATTCTTCTGTCACCACACAACCATCTCAATATAGTTATTTGGATTCCTTATTGTTTAAGAAGGTGAACATGATAAGAAGAGGGAGAGTCCATTATTGGCTCATTTCCATGTATAAAATGAATCCCATCCATAGAATCTTAATATTTCTATGGGAAACATAGGGACCAGGTAATGGTTACCCACTATTACGTCATGACCACCCTTCATATAGACATCCTAAGTTTGCACTAAGCTAATATTATAATGAGATGACATATGAACATTATGCCCCACGCTCCTTATACTTAGGTCACCCTAGTTGAGGAATATAACTAATTCATCCTTAGTAATTAATTTTAAAAGTCTTATTTCACAATACTTAATATGTTCCATAAGAGGGTTATAGTAACTCAATGAGTTAATAACTATTTTTTTCCACTTTTCATACTTTTAACAACTTAGTAATTGAATTTATGTGTAGGTTAATTATTGATTTTTCATACCGAGTCATTTAAATATATTTACTTGTCATGATTATTCCATTATTAGTATAAAGTACGTAAAAATCTTTGTTTCGTTTCCTATGTTATCCTTTTGGTTTATCTATGGATATTTATTTTTCCTTGATTATTCTATCTAGATTAAAGAAATCATAAATAATCACATCACTTCATAAATTATCAGCTTAATTAATAAATCAACTTTATAAGTAGAATATCTACATTTTCAGTTCAAATATTATAAGTCATACGACCAAATTTCAAATGAGGAACATATCCTAATATTCATTAATAATGATTTAGAATAGTCAACAAGAATAATACATTAGGCCATAACCCCCCTTTTAAGATGTGATGATATTTCAATCATATATTCATATGTATCACAAATAATCCTTTCGGATTTTTTTCCTAGTAAAATTAAGATGTAAAAACAATGACATAATCTAATCTAAGTAGGTATTTCAAGTTTTTTGACATTTCTTGCAAAATTATAGGAGAGAAAGACAAATATGGATTGGTTCATAAGAATTGGTATGCATCCACATACTCTTATTCTATGTTATAATTATAATGAAATAAAAGAATAAGAGATCAACTAAGAACTATTCTTAATCAATGAGTTATAATTGTAAATTCCATTGTTTATATTACGAAATTTATCTTATAAACATATCTTACTAAAACTTCTTAATTATATAAAAAAATTATATCCATTGTTACTGTATACAATCACCCTAATATGACTTATACATTTAGACAATAATGGGTATTTTACTGCATCACACATACCAATTAAAGATGTAATAATTAACAATATTATATTTTTCTAACTTTACCTCTATTAATAATAACTAAAAATGTCATAATGCATGCAGTCAATAATGAAAAATGGACTATCTAACAACACATATTTCAGCAGAGTTAAACTTCATAGGGTTGCAATAATTAATCATATCCCCAATTGAACCTCAATCAACTATAAACTAATAACGTAATTTTGTTTTAGATAATATTTTGAGTTGACCACCCAAATATATATATTATCATTGTTTACAAGAACATCCAAAATTCTATGTAAGGACTTATTTAATTATAACAAAACTAAACCAAAAAGTCTAGTCCCTAAAGGAAGAGAGAGCTCATCAATAATAAAAAAAATATTCAACTATATTACACATATTAGTAATAAGTAATACAAGGATACATAAACCCTTATTCCCTTCCTAATATTTCCCCAACTAACTCAAAACAATCATTTAAACTTATCATAGAATCAAGCTATTATTCATGTATATCAACAACACTAACTCAAAAATTATCCCAACTCAAAAATATTGTACAATAATAATCTCATAACACCCAAAATATTTCTTACCAATTTTTAAACCCACACAAAAAATAGAATAAATGAACTCTAGCACATCCGTGAGGGAGAGGATTCTAGGAAACAACAAACAATCCATATTTTTTATAAATTCAGATTCACTCAAAACCGAACCTAGTTTTTTTTAAAATAACCAAAATCCATTTTATCAACGCACTCAACAAGGTTTTACCTCCACCTTTTATTCGTACAAGAAAAATAATTTGATTGAAACAATACTCAACGAGATATAAATTAAATCAAGTTTATTTTTATCTTAAACTAACTCCTTATTTCATTTTCCATATCTTATATATCAATCCAAAACCAAAATGTATTCAACTATGTCATAGTTTCATTTTCCTGGTTTCACATAACAATCCAAAAATATATATATTCAGATCTCATAATAAGCTAAAATTTAAAATGTACTCAGATCTCATAATAATCTACAACCAAAAATGTATTCAGTTACATCATTAAAATTACAAAAAATAATAAGAGTAGATAACACATGCCTATGTATTTTTCTTCCCAAATTTCTCTATACTTTTCCAAGATGAAAACTTCAAGACACTATGATTTATATTAAATCCTTCAACAACATATTTAAACTGTAAAATTTCCATAATATATTGAGAAAAAAAAGTGAAATATCCATGTAACAATCACTAAACAACTAATTCTCCTAAATAACCCATGCACAACCCACAACAGAGTTCAAAAACAACCAAAAGAAAATTAAACACTGTGTCTAATTGTATGACCTAGCTTCTTAAAGAAGATAACTTTTCCCAAGACTCCCCTATTTTCTACATTACATTCCATTCAACCATGTCAAATGTCATGCCACTTCGTGGCTTAAACAATAAAACTCACCCATCACAAATATTCCATGCAACTTATGTGTTAACATAAGTTCAATAAAATTTTAAACCACATCACTCGCATGGTAGGGTGGGTTGAATCTCCAACTCAAATCATTCTATTTAGAAATTAAAAATGTCACTTAATCAACCAAACTAAACTCCATAAATCCATATATTATGCCAATAATTCCCAAAACACGTTATATATATTTGTGTGTGCACACATGCGTACATGTATGTTTGTGTGTGTATATTATTAATTCATTAAATTATCCCAAATGCTCGTTTATTAGACAAATAATAATGCAAACAAGATCAAACACTCATTAGCAGGGGGATTAATGATCATAATAATTAAATTAAATAATGTAATTAAATCTAGGATACATTACATGTGGGGTAATCATTGATACATCTATTTCTTCAGAGAAGCAACACTCTAAGTGATAATCACTATTATGTGGGGAACGGGAACACCATTCTTATCCTATACTCAGTATAGTAGACCCAATAGTGCAACCAATCCAACTAAGAAGAAGAGTGTCCAATCCAAGCCAAGCACAAGATGAACCAATGGCTAAGTGAGAAGATGTGAAGTTAGTGCAAAAGAGCAGAGAAGATGTAAGTTCATATGGTTCAAGATTCCTTCCTTGATGAATATGAAAGTGTGGTAAGTCTATATAGGAAACCATCACCCATGGGAAATAACTTTGGCTACAAAAAAACTAACACAGACACCATCGTCCATAGGTGATGACGTCAAAAAGGATGATAATATGTCATGAAAATTGAACATAGGTGTCATAGATCATCGAAAATGGATGAACAAGGTGCAAAACGGTGAAATGAAAACAAGGTGTTGGGAGTGCAATATGTATGAGTCATAAAAGGATAATGATAAATAGTGCAAGGAAAACTAAGACTGGGACCACTTAATGACAATCTCTCTATTTATCGTCCCTAACCCATAATTATTACATGAATAATTATTATCATTTGACGGTATACCCCTTAAGGAATCCAATTAACAAATAGATGCATCAATTACCCTTATCTCCATAGAGGAAGTTGTTAGTAATAGGTATGAAAGATGAAAAGTGAAACATTAGGTGTATACAACAATAATTTGTATGGAAAAATCAATGATGGTGTAAATGATAAGAAACATCAGATATTGATGTCGAGAGTGTCAAATAGGAATAGACATGAATAAACAAAAATAATAAAAATAAAATTAAAATACCAAATCGTGGACATCAAGGCAATTTGGTATACCTTCGAAAAATTCAACAATATTAATTAATAGATACTTTTTTTAAGGAATCAATTTATGCTTTACATGAAATAGACTTTGCATAGACTAATTGTACATACCAATGTATTTCATTTTTAGAAAACATTATTATATCTCGGATTGTGGATTATTTAAAATTTTGATTCCAAATCTTGTTTAATTAAGAGAACATTTTATACTTGTTTGTAATACTTAAGGACATTTTTGTTATTGTTTAGCATATTATTATTCAAACCTAGAAATCTATAATTAATTTATGTTGGGAAATATATTTATTAGTGCTCCATTATTTGTGTGTAATCATTATTTAAGATAGTATATTATGTTATATGGTTGTTATATAAAACAACATATAACAATTATTTATTGGCGAGTTTTAACCACTCACGTATATGGAGTGTGAGAGAGATTCATGGGAGAATTAGTTAAGGACACCTCCTAAAATATAGGAATTATATGTCCTATATATATGTAAATGTATTATGCATGGGATTAATGAACAAAAATTGTTTGAATACATCTTCTTATACCTTCAAATTTGGTATCAGAGCGATATGAGAGACCTCTATTATGTAGCAAAGGAAAAATGTCATTAGATAAATATAGTCAATTTTATGTAGCTATGTGGAAGGAAATTGAGGATGTTTGAAAAGATTCAAATGACATCATACAAAGATAATCCTTTGTGCTTCATATTATTCAAGATCTGATTGCCTTTAGGAAATTTTTACCAACCATCTTTTGCATCTAACAAGAATTACAGGGTCTGTGTGGTTCAGTCCTAAGTTATTTTGCAAACCACTTCTCTGTCACTTTATTGGCTCGGTCAATATCTTCTGCAAATCGATTTAATCGACCGTAAAAGAAAAATCATGCATGGATATTTGTAGTAATGAAGTCTTAAAACTTCACAATGATTTGATTAAACATATGACTCATATTTTCCACACGCAACAGAACAATCCAACCGTCCAGCAAGCTCTACACGGTAGTGCTCTCAAATCATGCACATATTCCACCATTATTTTCTTCTGATCTACCAAGACCTGTGAATGACATTTTCCAGCATGAGTTTGATCTACCACGTGGCCAATATTGATTGATGATCCTATGCATTTGAGCATTTAATCCATGCATAGATCTATATCAGATCCATCACATGGTGATTTCGTGACCTTGAGTATCATGCGAAGACCTGTCACATTCTTATGAATAGTCCATATTTTCATAGAGCTTTCAGAGATTATGGCAATAATCTAATGTAGATTGTGTCATGAGAAAAATTTTTATATTATATACTATGAACAAATGATCATCTGCTAGAGCATGAAGCCCGCTCCACCATTTTTAGGTGCTCAGATATATTTTCGGTGGGTCAATGCATAGTTTTGTATACATTTTTTGTACCACTGAGCTTTGGATCGTGATCAACAATTTTCTATAGTCTCTTTGCTCAGCATCCTCATAACTGTAGACCCAAAATGTGTCGACTTTCACTTTTCATAAACTATGGCAAATTCGGTGAGCCGCTGAACAGACCCTCAAATATTTACAAAGAAAGTAAAAACTCACTCAATTTACTTGGAGTCAAGCACATAGTTTTCTTTAATAGGTTGTTTAAAGTTTTTAAGGTTTATATCAAATGGTTTTAGTTTAAATGAGTCATATAAGTATTAGAATATAAGTTTGTTTAAAGTGTTATCTTGTTATTCTTTTGTCCTCCGTAGTCTAGGCATTTTTCTATCCTACGTAAACGGTTTTTCTTATTATTAAATCTATTCGTAGATGTTAAGAGACATTCAAGTCAGTGATATTAAATGTCATGTTTCCTCCATGTGTCTAAGTGAAAAAATAAAATAAAATTATTGAGATTTATGTCATAATAGTTAACCTGGGTATTCATTATAGGTTGTCAAAATTATCAATACCAATATTGACATTTGTGTTGAGTCAATTAGATCATCAAGGGTTGTGTTAATAGTAAATTATCGTCATTTAGGTGATTATTAGGAAAGCAGTCAAAAAATTGTAAAAATAAAAAAATTGCCTTACGGACACATTTTCGGTGTTACCCGATGTCCTTGAAACCATTAATCCTCAAAATCTAAATTTACTGAGCTAGCAGTGTGATACTGGAGGATGGAGCCAAACGGAGGTTGGAGGTCATTCAGTGACCTCTCGTCAGTCGCCAATGATGGGGCCACACAAATGATTTGGTGGCATTTTTTTTAGTTGTGTGTTTTCTTCAGTTTGTAGTCTTCCATAAGTGGAAATTTCACATTGAGGGGGAACATGATCCAATGTTCTATTTCTATTATGTCAGCTTTTTCTATGTATTTACGAGCAACAGAATTCAACAGAATTTTCTATGTTATTCCCTGCAATGAGATGTGATAAGGGTTGAGAATAATACTTTGCATATCATGATGTGGTTATAGATAAACCACTTGAAAACCTTCATTTGTGGTTTGTGGTAAACCAATAGCAAAACCACCATTCTTGGTTGTTGGTAATCCATTTGCAAAACCATCACTTTATGGTTTATGGTAAACCAATTACAAAACCACCATTCTCGGTTTTTGGTCAACCGTTCACAAAACCATCTTTGAGGTTTGTGATCATCCTGTGAAAATCAGTAGATCTTGAGCAGGTGCAAGTACAAAGGCAAGTTTTCCCTATGTTCACACAAAAGGGGGGGAATGTTGGGAAATATATTTATTAGTGATCCATTATTTGTATGTAATCATTAGTTAAGATAGTATATTATGTTATATGGTTGTTATCTAAAACAACATATAACAATTATTTATTGGCGAGTTTTATCCACTCACGTATATGGAGTGTGGGAGAGATTCATGGGAGAATTAATTAAGCACACCTCCTAAAATATAGGAATTATATGTCCTATATATATGTAAATGTATTATGCATGGGATTAATGAACAAATATTGTTTGAATACATCTTCTTATACCTTCAAATTTGGTATCAAAGCGAGATGAGAGACCTCTATTATGTAGCAAAGGAAAAATGTCATTAGATAAATATAGTCAATTTTATGTAGCTATGTGGAAGGAAATTGAGGATGTTTGACAAGATTCAAATGACATCATACAAATATAATCCTTTGTGCTTCATATTATTCAAGATCTGATTGCCTTTGTGATTGAATCTATACCAAAAATCCATCCGACAATCACTTTTCATGTGTGCAGTTCCATGTGGCCTTTAGGAAATTTTTACCAACCATCTTTTGCATCTAACAAGAATTACAGGGTCTGTGTGGTTCAGCCCTAAGTTATTTTGCAAACCACTTCTCTGTCACTTTATTGGCTCGGTCAATATCTTCTGCAAATCGATTCAATCGACTGTAAAAGAAAAATCATGCATGGATATTTGTAGCAATGAATTCTTAAAACTTCACAATGATTTGATTAAACATATGACTCATATTTTCCACACGCAACAGAACAATCCAACCATCCAGCAAGCTCTACACAGTAGTGCTCTCAAATCATGCACATATTCCACCATTATTTTCTTCTGATCTACCAAGAGCTGTGAATGACATTTTCCAGCATGAGTTTGATCTACCACGTGGCCAATATTGATTGATGATCCTATTCATTTGAGCATTTAATCCATGCATAGATCTATATCAGATCCATCACATGGTGATTTCGTGACCTTGAGTATCATGCGCAGACCTGTCACATTCTTATGAATAGTCCATATTTTCATAGAGCTTTCAGGGATTATGGCAATAATCTAATGTAGATTGTGTCATGAGAAAAAGTTTATATTATATACTATGAAAAAATGATCATCTGCTAGAGCATGAAGCCCGCTCCACCATTTTTAGGTGCTCAGATATATTTTCGGTGGGTCAATGCATAGTTTTGTATACATTTTTTGTGCCACTGAGCTTTGGATCGTGGTCAACAATTTTCTACAGTCTTTTTGCTCGGCATCCTCATAACCGTAGACCCAAAATGTGTCGACTTTCACTTTTCATAAACTATGGCAAATTTAGTGAGCCACTGAATAGACCCTCAAATATTTACAAAGAAAGTAAAAACTCACTCAATTTACTTGGAGTCAAGCACATAGTTTTCTTTAATAGGTTGTTTAAAGTTTTTAAGGTTTATATCAAATGGTTTTAGTTTAAATGATTCATTTAAGTATTAGAATATAAGTTTGTTTAAAGTGTTATCTTGTTATTCTTTTGTCCTCCGTAGTCTAGGCATTTTTCTATCCTACGTAAACGGTTTTTCTTATTATTAAATTTATTTGTCAATGTTAGGAGACATTCAAGTCAGTGATATTAAATGTCATGTTTCCTCCATGTGTCTAAGTGAAAAAATAAAACAAAATTATTGAGAGTTATGTCATAATAGTTAACTTGGGTATTCATTATAGGTTGTCAAAATTGTCAATATCGATATTGACATTTGTGTTGAGTCAATTAGATCATCAAGGGTTGTGTTAATAGTCAATTATCGTCATTTAGGTGATTATTAGGAAAGTAGTCAAAATATTGTACAAATAAAAAAAATTGTCTTACGGACACATTTTCGGTGTTACCTGATGTCCTGGAAACCATTAATCCTCAAAAGCTAAATTTACTGAGCTAGCAGTGTGATACTGGAGGATGGAGGAAAATGGAGGTTGGAGGTCATTCAGTGACCTCTCATCAGTCGCCAATGATGGGGACCGCACAGATGATTTGGTGGCATTTTTTTTAGTTGTGTGTTTTCTTCAGTTTGTAGTCTTCCATAAGTGGAAATTTCACATTGAGGGGGAACATGATCGAATGTTCTATTTCCATTATGTCATATTTTTCTTTATATATACGAGCAACAAAATTCAACAGAATTTCCTATGTTATTCCCTGCAATGAGATGTGATGAGGGTTGAGTTCATAATACTTTGCATATCATGATGTGGTTGTAGATAAACCACTTGAAAACCTTCATTTGTGGTTTGTGGTAAACCAATAGCAAAACCACCATTATTGGTTGTTGGTAATCCATTTGTAAAACCATCACTTTATGGTTTATGGTAAACCAATTGCAAAACCACCATTCTCTATTTTTGGTCAACCGTTCATAAAACCATCTTTGAGGTTTGTTATCATCCTATGAAAATCAGTAGATCTTGAGCAGGTGCAAGTACAAAGTCAAGTTTTCCCTATGTTCGCACTAAGGGGGGGAATGTTGGGAAATATATTTATTAGTGCTCTATTATTTGTGTGTAATCATTATTTAAGATAGTATATTATGTTATATGGTTTTTATATAAAACAACATATAACAATTATTTATTGGTGAGTTTTAACCACTCATGTATATGGAGTGTGGGAGAGATTCATGGGAGAATTAGTTAAGGATACCTCCTAAAATATATAAATTATATGTCTTATATATATGTAAATGTATTATGCATGGGATTAATGAACAAAGATTGTTTGAATACATCTGCTTATACCCTCAAAATTTAGACTTTAAACAAAAGGTTAACGAATTAGTGACACGTGCCAAAAAATCATTCCTTTTTGCATTTCCTAGAGAAATCATTCCACATATGTAATGCATTTCACGATTTTGTTCTCTTAAAGACATTTGGATTTCTTAATAATAATAATTGGTTTAATAATCAAGGATGTCAGGTGCCCTATATTTGCATCTATAATCAACTTATAAACTAAGGAACCTGCTCATACATACCCTACCTTTACATTATTTGTACTTGTGACCTCTCTTTTGATAGTATAAGTTCTTCGCCATTAGGAAAAATCATGTTTACATAAGGTTGAAATTGTGCATATGGTTAAACTTGTGAGATTGTATGATTAAAACACACATCAATATCTCATATCTCTATAAGAGAAAGAGTCGAGATGGTGAAAGTTTTAAATATGTTTCAAGAAGTTGATTCCATGCAAGAATGAAAAATAGCACAATATCCTTTTGGTGAGCATGTTTTACCTTAAAAACAATATAATCTTCCTTTGCATGAAAATATCACAAAGGTGACTCTATAAGTTGAACAAACATTACAATATTTTAGAAACATTAGAATACATTATTCTCTAGATTATTGACAATTGGATCCATATAAAAACAACGGAAGATAGGGAAAACGAAAGGTGCCTTCAATATTTGAAATACCCATAAAACTTCATGTCATGATATCGATACACATGGTAGTGTCATAGTTCACATAAAGTTAAAGGAATTATCAAAGAATTGAGACCAAACAATTATTTTAATTTTTAAAACATTCAAATTATACGTAACACAAAAATTATCTCCAAGGATAGTGAGTGCTAGTTCTCAATATAACAATATACTAAAGAATATTTTGATGCATAGTTGGTAATTTAGTGTTAAGCTTTAAAGCATGATTTCTTACATGATTTGTGAATGACATGGAGCATAACTCAACATAGAGAATACGTGTAATTATTAATAGAGATATGGACATAAGTTGTAGTGTCATGGTCCCCATAGAGTTACATGATTTTTTAAGGTATTGCGACAAAACCTTTTTTTTACGAAACTTAAATTATACATAAATGAAACATTATCTCTAAGGATAGTGGGCACTACATCTGAATATGACATATACCCATTTATATTTTGATATATTTTTTGCAATTAGGTGTTCATGTTTAAAGCATAATTTCTTTAATGGACGTTAGGTGAAAAAAAGAAATTTGGCAAAGAGCAATGAAAACTAGGAATCTAACTTTATTATAATTTTTTAGAAAACATGCACAAATGAAATTTAATAATAGTAAAATCAGAATCCAATTATATCTATAATGGAAACCAATAATAGTAATAACAAAATCCAACAATGACAATATAATCAAATCCAATAGTTTCACTAACAAAAATCTAGTATTCCTCTAAAATGTGTGAAAATGGTTGTGTAGATTCACATGGATATGTGCATATAGAATGAAATCTTAATTTTTAGGTGATTTCATTAGGGAAAATTTTAGTGGTGAGTATTCGTTCATTCATAAATATTCTAGGTTTTAAAATTTGAAATTGGCAAATTTTTTGGGAAGGGAGTAGGCCTGGGTCACCAAATTTTTCTAGGTACAAAGTTAATTTTACGGGTTATTCGCCATTCCCGCAAAAGAGAAATTCCCAATATTAGCCTTAGTATTGTCATATGGTAGCATAAAATATGCTACGGGTTAGTAGCATATTTTATGTTACTAGCCGACAACATAAATTTATGTTGTCAGCCGATAGCATATAAAAAAGCTACCATCCGGTAGCAATAGATAGAAAGAAAAAAAACAAAATAAAAGTATGGAATTTTTTTTTCTTACACCATATTTTGGGAGGATGGATTTCTCATTGAGATGATCATTTTAATTGCTAATATCAAAAAAAAAAATTAAAAATTCCCATGCAAAATTAGCGAAATTTGTATTTTTTTCATAAAAAATCATTTTTAAAAAATTGTTTGCGCCATATTTTGGGAGGACATATTTCTCGTCGAGTTGATCATTTTAACTGCTATTGTCAAAAATGATTTTTTTTAAATTACATATATTTTTGGCCGACATCATATACTATCAGCTAATAGCATAATATATATTGTCGGATGACAGCATAAAAAATGCTATAGGTTGACAACATATTAGCATGAAATTCAATTTTTCCAGATTCGCCTTTACCGCAAAAGATAATTTTCCCATATTCGGCAAAGAATTTCTACAAAATTTTTTCAGGGGGGTTGTCTTAAAATTTTCCCAAGATTTCATGTCTAGCCACTAAGTGATAGGTTAACATACATAAATTCATTCATTTAAAAGATACTCTTGGAGTGTAAACCCTTGAGTTGGTGTTTGGGATTAAAAAACCCTACGAGTTTCATATTTCTAATGCCTGAAACTAATATCTGGTAGTGTTCATGTGGGGATAATTTAGAATATTTCTATTAGAATCCTAAAAACAATTCTTACGTATTTCGTTTTTTCTATAACTAAGAATGTGGAGGGTTTTCTAAGAGTAGATTTGAAATTATTTGTCTTCCCGTGATGGCTAGAAAAATAGGTATACTAGATATTGGTTTGCAAGGAACAACAATCTAGGATAAATTTATTATTCATGTGAGTGAAGGGAAATAATTTGAGAAACTACTCCAAAATTACATTGATAAAGGAGAACTTTAACGTTGAACAAATTTTAAAGGGGTGGACATGCATAATATTTTTATTCTCAGAGATATAGTCAAAGTGGTTAGATATTTTATAATTAACATTATCTAGAAATCCGTGGGAAATGATCAAGCCAAGTGGATAATATGGAAAGTGGATAATATGGAAACGTGATGGACTTCAAGAACGGTTGTTTAAAAGTTTACATTTTCTATGGTGTTCTCTTTTAGTTAACTTTTATTACATTCCTTTTAGTAATTTTACATGGTTGATTTTTATTCTTTAAGAAAGCAACTTAAATACAATGGAATGCACTTTCTATAGAAATTTTTTTTGTTTAAGTTATAAGAATGTTACAAGGGTGTTTGACCCCTTAGGGTTCATTAAATTAACTTACACTACTAAACTCAGCTTTACGATTGAAGAACCAGGTCTAGTTAAAAGGTTAACATATTTTCAAATTTATCTCTAAGGTCCATTAATCAATTATTCATTAGGAAGGTACCAAGGATTAATTTACTTAATTAAATATTTTCTTCTCTTTAGATAATGTTCAATCCTAACAAGGTTAACCTTATGTTAATTTATTTAAATTCATTATCTTATTAATTTAGAGTCCTTTTCCATTCCATCAAGGCTTGCTAAGAACTAACAAAGGATTAGCACTCTAAGGCAATTTAAATGGCCCCATTCCCCAATTACACATACCCTTAAGGATTTTAAATTAAACATTTAAAATACATTTCTACCTAACAAAAGTAGGGTGAATTCTCCACCCTTAGATCAAATCAATCTTGGCCACTAGATCCTAGGGTTCCAAACTAGCCCTAAATTTCCTTATGAATTTCTATTAAACCTTTTCTTTATTCTATTCTCCTCATTTGGTCTATTTTATTTTGTTAAAATTTGCAGGTTGGAGAGGAGGAAGCCATGGGAGCAAAAGAGGAAGAACTATGGAGGATTCTACATGGAGATCTAGTTTAGACTTAGTTTAGTTTTAGTTTTATTAATGTAATCTATTTCATTCAAGGATTGGGAGGGATTTCCTCCACCAATCTAGTTTTGTTTCCAACTAAGTGTATTTGGGTTTTCAAATTTGGGGCAAACCCTACCCCCATTGTTATAAATGAAAAGGAATGTTTTAATCCACCATTTGTATGTTTTATTGCTCATAATCCATGGGAAATTACTCATTGTTTACTTGTTGGTAGTTCATTAGTTAAATTTTACATCTTATAAATTAATAAAAACCAGTTAAAATTTTTGCACAGGCGCGGATCCGCGGAGTTCTGTCGTAAGTGACAGAACCGCCACCTAGAGTAGACTCGGTGGTCCTGGGACCATCGCCCTACCTAGGTGACAAACCACGGACCGCCGCCCTACTGAGCGGTGGTTTTGAGACCACCGCCTTAGCCTGAGCGGTGGTTACGGGACCGCCACTCTGCACAGGGCGTGGTCTTGTTTCTGAAAAATAGAACCTTTAAAACCTAGAATTTTCACAAAACCAAATTTTACTACAAAGTTCTAAAATACATTCTGAGCTTGATTTTAAGTACATATAAAGTTTCCAATTTTGGATTTCATTTCATTAGTTCATTTCTTAGTTAAAATTTCTCATTTTTTATTTTTTCTTATTTCTGAAATCCAATAGTAACAATAACAACTTTACAAAGATCTATTCTATTATGTTCAACTAATTTTTCTTTGAATTCCAAGAGCAAAATTAAAATTTAAATCTAATTCCACATTGTTATTTTCTTATACAAAATCAACAATTCCCAGCATATATATACTTCAAATTTGTTGTCTCTTCCATTTTTCACTACAACTCAAATGTTCAAAACAACTACAACAACTTTCTTTTACATTCAAATTTACTATGCATACTTTCAACATATTACAACTTCTATATTTCTACTTTCTCATTTACAAAAACACAATCTTCACAAATGAAATTAAACTTTATTTTCCCATTGAAATAACTCATATCTTTTAACACAAAGAACTAATTTTCTCACAATACAACCAAGATTTCAAATAAAGAGAATTACTTTCTTTTCTATTTGCAAAACTAACTCTACAATACAAATCTTTCTTCTTTCTTTTCTTATTTGTTTCTTTCCACATACAATACAACTTTAATAACAACTATTTGAATACAAATTTCCTTTACAAGATCAATACAATGTCCTCCACTTGAAGTGGGAAAATCATACAATAATATAAAGCTAAAATAGAATACAATATTACAAGTTCTTCCACTCTAAGTGGGAATAACACAAAGGAATTTTATTACAAGAAGGATCTCCTTAGGGACTCCACAAAAATCCAAGCTTCCCAACTCCAACAAGATAGCTCCTCCAAGATTTGTTTGATTCACAACAAAATGGGGGGAGAGGCAACGCTCTCCACCCAACCAAGATATCCAATGAAGAGGAGAAGCCATCCTCTCCATTGGCCCCCGAGCCCCAACCACATTACAATGGGAGATAATTCCAACACATGGAAACAACAAGCTTCCACAACACAAACAAATATTTCACAACCATTTCAACCACATTCAAACCAACAACAACACAAGAAATAAGAACAACTAAAAAACAACAAAACAAGGCTTAGAATGAAAGCCAAAGGAGAAAGACCTATGGGGAGGCCACTTATGCCTCCCAATGGGAATGGGTGCCCACCTTAAAGCCTCCAATGCATATCTCAAATCCCCTACATACTCTTATGCCTCCCTCAAGTACCCCTTATACCTCCCACATACTCTTATGCCTCCCCTCAATCTCTTATGCCTCCCTCATAAAAGAAACAAGAAAGAAATGCAAGCATTCCTTGTACAAGGTGGGGCACCCAACCCAAACTCCCTCCAACAAAAAGGTAAACTCTTATGCCTCCCTACATGAAATCTCCCCATAGTCTCCTCCTACTCCAAACTTAGGCAATCTACCCATACCCAACAAGCATTCCAAAGAAAACAATACTCAACACAAGCATATAAACACAAAATAAAGCATAACATAAGCAAGGTAAAGCTCCTACCTTTCCATAGTAGAGCTTGTTCCAAGAGTAAGTCTCCAAGCTCCTCAAAACCAAGAAAGCATCCAACAAGCTCCAACAATCCACAAGCACTCTCAAGAAATTCTCTAACTCTCTCCAAAAATACAAGAGCACAAAATAATGAAGTAACCCCCAAACAAGCAAAAAATTTCAATAAATAGAAAAAGGAGAGAGGAGGATGATGTGGCTCCAAGTAGGATGCCACCTCATTTCCTCTCCACTCCACATCACCTTAGTCAACCTCATATTCCAATGCACAATTAATAAGTGGTTGAAGGAATGACAAGTTACTTACACACACCATCTAAGCCCACACCCCCTAAGGACAAAATTAATTACTTGAAAGAAAGTGCAATAAACATTTTACCTTTTTATCTTCCCAAAACACCTAATGGGGTCTAATTTTGACCCCCCAACCCATAGGTAGGGTTGGCATAGTAATTTAAGAGGTGTGGGACAAGTTTGACTTGTCCCACAAGCTTCCAAATTTGGCCTCTAAGGCCAAATTCGAGTTTCCCATGAAGGGTAGAGTGTACAACACTCAAGATCTCAAGCATTCAACACACAACACAAAATCCAAGAGCAAATCAAGTCTAATAAATGAACTCCTTTTTGGTCACATCTTTAATTAGTTTAGGACAAGGTTAAATTAGCTTAATTAAGACACTACAACCCATTAATAATAAAGGGGTAAAACATACATCAAAATCTAAATAATTAAAACAAGTAAATTACATTACTAAAAGAAACACATACTAACATTAATAAAAGGGAAACTAAAATAAAAGACAACACATGACCCCTTGGTCACAATTTTCCCCTAACCAAATAATTCTAACACACACACAATTACATGTTGCCATGGTGACCCTTGTTGAATTCATCTAGAATTCCAATGTGGTTGGTCTCCAATCCCCCCGATGTTTGTTGTGAATAATTTTACCTGCAAAACACATAAATACCTCTTCAGCCTCATGGCTGCATTAAAAACATCTATGATAAAATATGCAATATAAATCCAAAATCATCTATATACGAATCAAATATCATCTAGGAAAATACGATATCATTTACAATTTCTAGCAACATTTCTATCCACATTTCATCCATGTCAAAATGATCACAACATTAATCCAATTATTAAAGGTCTACTCAATATGATGAAATATATCACATGTCAGAAATATATATAAATAACCATGTCAACAGTATATCAACATCAATATGAAATGTCTCTAATGGTCCACATGCATCATATATGAATCAAATCAACAACAATTCAAGTATTTCTAACATCTAACATCATACTAAATCAAAAATCCATAATCATATCCATAAGTGTAGTCGACAATATCGAAATCAATAATCAAAAAAGGTGTCAAAGGGAAGTGGGCACTACATCCCTCTCCCCTTAGACTCGAATTCCTCTATGAAGTCACTGGAAATAGGTGTGGAAACTAAACTTTTAGTAAAGTAGCATCCTCCCATGTAGCTATAGTCTCATCATATCTATCCCACTGGACCCGAACCTAGTCAATCTCTCTACTCACGAAGGCCCAGGGTCCTGTGCTCTATAATGCGGACGGGCTCCACCATCACCTGCCCTGATCTTACACCTGCAATGTGGTCCAATCTAGCACGTGAGAAGGATCAGAAATATATCTCCTAAGCACAAAAATGTGAAACACATCATGGACGTGAGACAAGCTAGGTGGTCAATGCTAGACGATAGGCCAAGGGACCGATGTGCTCCAAGATCTCAAAGGGACCCACAAACCTAGGATACAAGCTTAGAACCTTTTTCATAATGGATAGGGATCTTATGTGGTCTGACATGAAGAAACACCTTCATGCCCACCTCAAAACTATGATTTGTCCTATGCTTTTTCGCATACTTCTTCTTCCTATCCTATGCCTCCTGCAATCTCTATCTAATCAAGGTAACCTATTGCTCCATATCCTATAGTAATGTTGGCCCAAGAGAAACCCTGTCCTCTAACCTGTCCCAACTAAGAGGTGTCATGCACTCTCTGCCATATAATTCCTGAAAAGTGAAGCCATGCCTATCGAACTCTAGAAACTATTATTGTAGGAAAACTCCACCAAGTATAGATACTCCTCCCATCTTGACTGATGATCCATAATGTACATCCTAAGCATGTCCTCCAAAATCTGATTCACCCACTCAGTTTTTCCATCTATCTCAGGGTGATATGTTGTGCTGAAATTGATCTTCATCCCGAGGGCATGCTGCATGGTGGTCCAGAAATGGGAAGTGTACAAAGGATCGCGGTCATCAAATGATCTTCCATAGAATCCCATGTAATCTGACAATCTCATCAAGATATACCCATGCCACTGCACTAGTTGTGTAGGTGGTCTTCACCAGAGAAAAATGAGCCACTTTCATCAATTTATCCACCATGACCATGATGGCGTCGTGGTGGTATCTTGACGTCGATAACCCAACAATGAAGTCCATGGAAATGGTGTCCCACTTCCACTCTGGTATAGCATGAGGAAAGAGAAGGCCAACTGGATGTTGATGCTTGGCCTTCACCCTCTGACACTCTAAATTTCAATGTGACACAAACATAGCCACATCTCTCTGAAGTCCCTCTCCAATGGTACAACTGTCTCAAAGTGGCATACATCTTCTTCACCCCAGGATGGGCTGAATAAGGTTCACAATGAGCCTCTATCAAAATGTCTTGTCTCAAGCCTCCATCTCTAGGAACATATATCTAACCTCTGTGTCTAAGAATACCATCTACCTCTAATGAAAATCCATCAAATCTCCCCTCAAGGGGTCTTTGGGACTCAATCTCTGCTCTGGCTACAAGGTAGAAACTTTCATGAGGAAGCTGCTGCAAAATCCTACTCCACAAATATGTAACTACTGAAGTAGCCATAGCCACATGTCTCCATTCTACTCAAGGAATCTACAACCACATTCTCCTTCCCCTTCACATGCTCTATCTCCATATCATACTCATAAAGAAACTCCATCCAACGCCACTGACAAGCATTGAGATTGGGCTACATGAAGAGGTGGCAAAGACTCAAGTGATCAATCCTGAGTGTAAATCTCTAGCCAAGAAGAAAATGTCTCCACCGCACTAAGGTGTGCACAACTACTGCAAGCTCAAGATCATGAGTCAGATAATTGAGCTCATAATCTTTGAGTTTGTGAGACTCAAAAGAAACTACTCTACCCTCCTGCATCAACACACCTCCAAGTCCTACCAAAGAAGCATCTGTGAAAACGTAGAACTCACCCTGAGGATCCATGGAACTACTAGAATAGGTGCTGTCATGAGGCATTCCTTTAGTGTACTGAAGGCCTGCTCACATTTTTCTGACCAAACAAACTTCTTCCCTTTCCGCTGAAGGGAAGTGATGGGGTGCGCAATCTGAGAAAAGTCCTAAACAAATATCTTGTAATATCCTGCTAAACCCATGAAGTTGCACACCTCGGTCACACTAGTGGGTGCTAGCCAATCCATGATGGCTCAAATCTTGGAAGGATAAACTGTGATACCTTCCCTAGAAATGATGTGGCCCAAATATTGCACCTCTTTTTGAAAGAATGCACACTTCTCCAAGTTCCCGTAAAGATGTTGCTCACGAAGACACTGAAGAACCTGGCGAAGGTGCTCCTCATGCTCCTCACATGTACATGAGTAAATCAAAATGTCATCAAGGAAGATGAGCATGAAATGATCTAAAAAATTCTTGAATACCCCATTCATCAAGCTCATAAACACTGTGGGGGCATTCGTCAAACCAAAAGGTACCACTGTGAACTCGTAGTGGCCATATCTCGTATGGAAGGTAGTCTTATGAATATCTACCTCGTGATCCTGAGCTGATGATACCCTGACTTAAGATCTATCTTGGAGAAAACTGTGGCCCCCTTCATCTGATCAAATAAATCATCAATGCGTGGAAGGGGGTAACAATTCTTGATCAGTTACTTTATTCAGCTGGTGGTAATCAATACACAACCATAGAGATCCATCCTTCTTCTTCATGAAGATCACTGGTGCACCCCAAGGGGATACACTAGGATGGATTAGGCCTTTCTCCAGAAGGCCCTCTAGCTGTAACTTGAGCTCACATAGCTCAGGAGTAGTCATCCGATAAGGTTGCTCATGAGATAGAATCTACACCTGGAACCAGATCTATGTGGAAATCTATCTCACGTGGGGGAGGTAACCCCGATAGCTCCCCTAGAAAAACAATAGAAAACTCTCTCAAAATGTGATGGTCATCAAGGGATGGTCCACTAGACTCATCCTTAGATCTGTCACTAACCGTAACAACATA
This sequence comes from Taxus chinensis, assembly GCA_019776745.2. Lineage (NCBI taxonomy): Eukaryota > Viridiplantae > Streptophyta > Pinopsida > Cupressales > Taxaceae > Taxus > Taxus chinensis. The sequence continues at coordinate 654,368,174 of CM034148.1, forward strand.
CATATTGAAAACCCATCGCACACACCACTTAAGTTGCATAATAGAGATGGTACAAATGGAAATGGGCCTCCTAACTCCTAATATCACTAACTCCACTCCTAGATCATTTGTACAAGCAATAGTCTTATGGTAACAGTCCACTCTACCTCTATGTGCATACAACCATTCCATGCCTAAGATGACACCATAAGAACCCAATGGAAGGATTCGAAGATTTGAGCTAGTAGTGAAGGGTCCCAAATCCACTACACACTCCTTAACTAAGGAGTCTACAGAAATTTTGGCTCCAAAAGCCATCTCAATGTCCCAACTACGACCCTACCTAACTGCCACCAGTCAGTAACACTCTACTAAGGATGGTGTAATAAAAGAATTAGATGAACTAGAACCAAATAATATAGAGGTGGAAATAACACAAATACTACCTGTCATCTCTATCATGGTACTCTGGTGCTCAGCTTAGTGGTTCTCGACCACTACATAGATCTGATGGCTCCGTGCCATATCTCCAACAGTAGGCTCTGAGATATACGTCTTACCCTTATTGCTAGGATTATGCGGGCAATCTCTCAAATGATGTCTAACAACTCCACAACCATAACAACTACCTGGTCCTCTCCAGTGAGATGTAGCTCTAGCCAGTACTCTAGAAGTCTGAGTTGTGGATCCTGATGATCTAGCTATAGATTGTTGAGGTCTCTACTAACAAGCTCCTACTGACTAAACCCTCGATGCACCCCTGTGTCCTGATGGGACCTCTAGGAAGAGGCCACATACTCCACTCCCTCTACGCATCAAATCTCTAAGGAGTTCTATAAGGTGGGTGGGCCTGTTGCTGCTACTAATGAGGTGGTTGTTTTGGTGGCCTCAATGAAGCCTGTCCTAAAATTTTTCCACCACGTGGAAGAGGAACTAACCCCCTCGATATGCCATCCTAGATCTATTAGAGACGGCTCCGAACTCTGTCTCTAGCCTACTGTGTCTTCCCTCATGTCTCCTCTACAATATAGGCCTTCTCCATGGCCTCAGCTAATGTCTGTGGGTAGTGAATGCGCACTGCACCACTCAAATCCAAGTTCAGGCCCCAGATGAACCTATGAATCCATACCTGCTCATCCTGTATATAGTCAATGTATTGGAGTAGGTCCATAAATTAACTCTCATACTCAGCTACAGTCAACAATGCCTGACAAAGGTCGTGAAACTTGTTTATCCACTGATAAATAAACCTCCTGGGAAAATACCTGGTCCTGAAATGCTCCTCAAATATTTCCCAGGTACCTATCTCCTAGTAAACATGGAGCTTCTTCTCCTCGGTCCTCCACCAGACTCCTACTCCATCCCTCAGAAGATGGATTACAACATGAGCTTTCATGTTTCTAGTAAAAGGGAAGAGCTTTGAATATATTCTAAAGCTCACCAACTAGGCCTCTTACTGAAAAACACCTATATCACTAGAATAGTGTGACGGTCGTCAGCTTCAGGTGTTTCACCTGATTCTTAGATGTTTCTTTGACATATTGATGAAACAGATAGGGTAACGGGTGTAGGAGGAATACCTTTTTTAATTCTAATTGATGGGTTTTTGTGAGTGTATGACTTCCGAATCCATAGTTGATCATGAGAGCTTCCTTTTGGCTAGGAGGAAATACCTGTAATGAAAGAAACACCACCATAAAAAGTACAATATGTGTAGTGAACTTCCTAGCGTGTGCTAGATCTAGGAAGTGTGATACTTCCTTGATGGCTATCAATCCACTATTTTAAACAATTTAATGTGGGAATTGAAGTAAATCCTATTGTAATTTGAAATGATTTAGATATCTCACTTAAAACACAAGAAGAAAGATCTAATCTAACAGGCTAAGTTAGAATAGGATCTGAAGGTCAAATAGTTGGTTCTAGGTCTCTATAGGTCTGACAAAAGTCTCAGGTACGTCATAGGTGATTAAGGGGATGTAAAATTAGGTGGATAGGTCCTTGTTCTGGGTTTTATGAGAACATACAGTAACCGATTCCAGTTAAGGGTGACCAATGGTGGTTAGGAGTAACCGGTGCTAGTTTCTGTGGAGTTCTGGGGATACCACAGAATGGGTTTGGGGTATCCTTTGTGATTGTACAAAGGATTTTGGTTGGTCGGGATGAGGTATTGGGTGATTTGGGATGGATTTGGTGAGGTTTTAATGGGCATATGGAGGGGGAATGTTGAAGGAGGTCAATGGGTGGCTAGGTAAACAATAGGTGATGATATAGTGACAAAATGAAGTGAACCAGAGAAGTAGCATGTTTTACTTGGATTCTTGTCTTGGACATCTGTGAGTGAGGGATGGGAGTGTTGGTAAGAGGTTAAAGGCTGCAAATGATAACCAATTATAGGAGATCTTCTGCATGGAATGCATGTGCATTATTCTTTGCTTGGTTAGATCAGATCATTGTTGGGGTGGCTATGCAGGAGAAAATACTTGATCTCCTTCCTTGCATGTGTGTTCTCACTGGAATTTGATCTCAGAAGATACGATATCTCTCAGGAAGATCTCAATGTTTGCTAACTTTTTCCAATCTTTACCAACCTTGAAAATAAGGTTGTTTTAGGGGTTAAAAGGGTAATCGATGGTGATTCCGTCCTAATTGGTGATAGTTAGGGATAACTAGCGTCGGTCAAGGTGGGATTTCCTAGGTTTGCTAAACTAGTGAGATCCTCTTGATTTTCTCATATCTCGTGTCGTTAACCCACGGATTAAACTGGAAGCTTCTTGTAAGCATATGGGAATGTGGTTAGAGAGAATGTAGGCATTGATTTTTAGGGTTTGGGTAAGTCTTAGTTAGTTATGGCAGCTTACTAAGAATAGGTCTTAGGGTGACTTGGTTTGATGAAGTGTTTAGGTGAAGTGTGTGTGTGGATATTATTTAAATAATAAATCTGGTGAGGATAATGAATTAATTAAATTAATATTAGTGAGGTGAAGGGGGCCATGGCTAGGTGAATGTGATGAAGGACGCTTATTTATTGAGGGACCAAAGGGGAGTGTAACCTAATTTAGTGTCTACATTTTACCCGTTCTTGTTGTGTAGCTTGTATTAGTAAGCGATGCTCACAAAAAATAATATGTGGTTTCCCCATGTGTGGGTGAAGGTGATCCCCCTCAAAATAGGAACTGATGAGGTAGGAGGTAGAATCGGCGAGTGGTTTGATAAAAGGTAAATGTGATGAAAAGAAAGGTGGGTAACAGCGGAAAGAGGAGAAAGGTCTACTTGGGTAAGCTAGGTAATGGGTCAGGGTCAAAGGTAGTAACAGTCAAATGCACACACATGTATAAACTGTAGCATGCTATCGGATTGAAGAGCAATCAAAATATACATCGTCTAAGGTCGATAGGTTTATCCAAATGAGGTTGAAGTGATTCTGGTATCCAAGGTATATGATATGGTCAGGAAACACAACATAGGTTAGGTGCAGGAATGTTTAGGTATGTTTTGGTACACCAAAGGTAGGGTCAAGATAAATGGTCACGACAATAGTCTAGGTAAAGTCGTTAGGTCAAAAACATAGGTAACTAGTGACTACAAGGTATATTGCAAAAACATGAGGTCAAATGTCACAAGCAATGGTCTAAGTCCAAATATCTAGGTAAAAGCATGGGTAAGGCCAAGGTAGGGGTAAAATAACGAGTCCCCAAAGGAGGAAAAAGGGAGGTAGTAAATGATGAGGTCGGGAATGTGAGGGAAATGGTTTGGGTAAAGGTGAGGGTGGGGTAAATGATCAGAGTGAAGGTTGGGTGAGGTAAAAAAAAGGTGGTAGGGGTAGGGTAAAAGGGTAAAATTTAGGGGAATGGGAAAGTGAGGGTGACTGATGCCGATCAAGGATAACCGACGTCAGTAGAGGTCAACTGACCATGGTTGGGTAGGGCACATGTGACCGATGCTACTCAAGGGTAACCGACATCGGTTAGGTCAGGTTTGTTATAAAGATAAAAAATCCATGTTTGTTATGCTATTTATTTATCTTTTAGCTATTTGAGAAGATGACAAAAGAGAGAGAAAAGAGAGAAAAGTGTCTGGACGGAGCGAAGCATTGAGTTGGCGGTGTGAATGACGGGTGATTAGTTAGAGAGAAGTGGTTCCACAGGATCAGTGTGAGAGATTTGATTAAGTAGAGGTTACTAGGCACCGATTCGGTGATGGCAGAGGCTGGAGAGGGATTAGGCGGGCCACCGGTGTAGCAACTAGACATGCTACCGAGAAGACGATAGTGCAATGAGGTAAGCGCCCTACTCTAGGTGTATGTGATTAGATATAGTAGAGGATTAGTATATTGTTTTTTGTAGTTTCGGTTGGGTTTTGTTTTTGTGGGAAGGGAATGGGTTAAATTTGGAAATGAGGGGTAACAACGGGTAAAAAGAGGAATGGGGAGGGAAATAAATGGGATAGGTTGGGTGGGTGGAGGTCCAGGGGTAGTGTATGTATTTGTAGGTGGGTAAAAGGGGTAAGGGGAGGTTTTATTAAAAAAGGGGGGTTTTGGAAAATTACGTGGATTTTACTGTGACAGTGACCAGACATCGGTCAATGTTTAGCCGACGTCGGCCAGGCTAAACTCGGTATCAGTAACCAAACAGGTGACCGATACTGATTAAGGGGTGACCAAGGTCAGTAAGGGTGAACCGGTATTAGTCTCCAAACAGGTGACCGATGTCAGTTAAGGGGTGACCAGGGTCGGTAAGGGTGAATCGGTATCAGTTCGGGTTATTGGGAACAAGGGTCCAAAAGTGATGTGGGCTAGGTGGTTAAGATGGGTAGGGTGAAAATAGGGTGTGATAAAATGATAATTGGTAAATATGGATATGATAAATGGAGATTAGTATTTTGTTTGTATGGATGCAGGGGAGAATGCAGCTACAAATGCGGGACAGGGTTCCACGCATCTACTCGTGACTGTGCGCGGCGTAGTGACCCCAGAGGAGCTACAACATGTGGAGGCAGTGGGCTTGAGTGGGGTCATTTCTATCGACATGTATTCTGGTAGCCCAGTTTGATGGTCACACTCATCGATAGATGGGATTCCACGACTAACACGTTCCACCTCCCGATGGGTGAGATTACTATCACCCAGGAGGACGTGTTACAGATTCTTTGGCTACCCATATTGGGTGCACAGGTCTACTCAATCTCCTCTAAGGCCTCAGAGGAGCTGATTGTGACTATTTTTGGAGAGGGGATGGCCGACCTGAGATTCCATAGCGCTAGCTTGAGCTATGGAGAGATGTACCTAGCCCGTCTAGAGGAGATGAGGCTAGTGGTTCTGTTAATGGAGGAAGTGTGCTACTATGCACTACTAGATGCAAAGGGTGGACGGTTTCCCTTATCACTGATGGGGGTACTCCACGACATGATGGTGGATGAGACCCACTTTTCCTGGGCACCATCATTCTTGGTGCAGCTGTACAGGTATTTGTGGGCATATGGGTGGTTGCACAATTTTAGCATGTGTCTGTACATTTTTACTGCATTGCTGGGTATACGAGTACATAGTTTATGTGTGGCCTATAGGGATGCCCCGAGATCAGACGCATTCCCAGCGAGATTTGTGCAGGGTGGGGTACAGGAGATGGGAGTTGGTTATTGGAGAGCAGTGATCTGAGAGGCCCACACATGATGTGGCCTATTTTTGGTAGTTATTGGAGGGGTTGTCTGGAGTGGACATTATTTGGGGGCCATATGTGGGATTCCCCTCATATAGGCATATGCATGAGGAGCTAGCTAAGCTCTAACTAGAGAGATGGACACAGGGTCATCGTACCGGGGAGTATGAGATGATCCCATGGTAGACAGAGTCCGGTAGAAGTTTCAAGCTAGTAAAGGACATACCTTTGCATCCTTCCCACAGTACTGAAGAGATGATGTGGAGAGGCCCTTACCTCTAGCACAACCTACTAGTGCCCATAAGGCAAGGAGGAGCAGCCATTGGACTAGTGGATAGATGACACCAGGTGTATAGAACAGGATAAATAGTGGTGGGCAACTCATTTACGAGCCATACCACCCAGACCGGGGCTGCCGAATCTAGCCACCATCACAGTGCCGAGAGATATGCCCTACAGGGGCAGGTGGCTACTCTCATTACCCAGTTGGGTATATACTGTAGACATAGATGAAGGGCTCATGAGGCAGAGGTAGCAGAGCTATAGGTACAAGTGGCCAGTCTGCAAGGCCCAGATGGGCGGTGGAGGAGATGGAGATGGAGAGGAGGGGGATGGTCAGGTGGCACCCTTACAAGCTCAGGTAGAAATTTTACAGGGCTAGTTAGCCACAGGCCGAGGCATAGTTTGGGGTCTTATGGGCCTAGATACAGGCACACGAGGCAAGGGCACCACCACAGGCACCACCATCACAGGCACAGGGACAGGGTCCCAATTCATAGGAAGGAGTGGGACAAGGTCCGTACAGGACAGGTATAGGGGCCAAGACCTATGGGACCTCCATAGACCATGCATGTATCTAGGTTATGGGATGCCCTAGGTGAGGCTAGATATTACCAAGACCAGCTGATGGCAGCTGGGATAGACTTCATATCCTATGTCGAGTACAGGGCACACCAGGTGTCCAGTGAGAGGACGAGATCCTTCACTCACAGTGTGGAGAGCACAGGGGGTCAGTGAGCTCCGAAAGCTCGATTAGGTAGAGGCTACTAGTGCATGGAGAGCCACTCTGGCTAAGGCACCAGTAGGGACCCAGGAAGCTGAGGGCACAGGAAATATAGAGATGGAGGACATCCACCAAGATGTCTGATATGTGGTCACCTAGTTTTTGATGTATGATAGCCTTTTTGTGATTTATACCGGCCTACGTGCTGAGAGATAGTTGTATTTTTTATCACATACCGGCCTGCATGCCAATGACAGTGAGGATGTATATGATATTTTGTCTATTTTGAGCATATACTAGCCTGCGTACTAAAGAGATTTTGTAGTATTTCAATATTTTGTTGTATATATGAGACTGGACTACATGCTGATGACATTTTATATTGTGTATCGACCTGCATGCCGACAATTTTGAGATGATGGACATGATGAGAGAGCCATGTATTTTTGAGATACACATTGATTTATTTATATGATGAGATACATGGTATTTTTTGATTTGTTGATGTGTTGATGAGATTTTGATTTTTTATTTTGATATGGATGGAAAGTAGGTGAGTTAGACATGATGGAGTCAGGCCTGGTTGATTTAGGCCTGGATTGAGTCAAGTTGGTTTAGGAAGGTCTCAAGTTGGCTTAGGCATCGATCGAGTCATGTCGGTTTAGGCATGGATTGAGTCAGGTCTGTTAGGCATGGATTGAGTCAGGTCGGTTAGGTATGGATCGAGTCAAGGTAATAGGCATGGATCGAGTCAAGTCGAGTTTAGGCATGAGATCGAGTCAGGTCATAGGCATGGATCGAGTCAGGTTATAGGCATGGTTGAGTTGTAAAGTAGGTGAAGTTGTGATTCATTATTTTTTGCAATGAATGATAATATGGGTCATATGTGAGATGTGGTTTAATCTAAGAATAGTGATGATAAAGAAATGCTAGGTGTAATAAATGTATGTTGTGATAAGGATTTAAAATATGAAGTAACTTGTTAATTTTTTGGTTTAATTTCCAATTTGGGATAAAAAAGGGAAAATAAGTCAGGTATGAGGAACATGGAAGATAAATTGTTTAGGGTAGAGAATGGCCAAGATAACCTCCAAGGGCCCCATGCCCTCAGAGTGCTACCTACATAGTCTCAGTGAAAAGGGACCTCAAGCCGATGTAGTTCTCCCATGAGCTAGGGAAGAATGTGATGAGGTATGAAAATGAGTCAGTAGGTTTTAGGCACGGTGTGGGTTTAGGTATTTTAGGTGTGGGTGGATTATAGGTAAAGTGATGTAGGTGATGTCGATTGTGGAAAAAGAAGAAGATTACCCCAAAAGTAAGCATCGAGGACCAAGTCCTATATAAGGTAATCAAAAAATAAACAAAGATGGTTTAAAAGATAAGAGGGGGCAAGAAATCCACCTGATTGGGTAGAATCATACCGAGTATATCATGCCTTCGAGGAGGTGATGAACGTAAGACCCTAAAGACATTGTATGATTGATTTTTCTACAATGAAAAGTAGTCACATGATCACCAAATGTCTATTTTTCCAAGAAGTCCCTTAAGGAAATAGAAAATGGGAGTGGGAATGGTAAGAAGGGTGAAAGGCAGTTAATTGTTATATGGTGTGAGGTAGCATGCTCTTTGGATAAGAGATCCGAGGTCACAATGGGTAAGTCCACAACTAAAATGGTTTGTTGTTTTGACTTATACTTTGGATAGACTGATCGATGCAGGAAGTCTATATGGGATGAAGAAAATTTAACTCCTTGAGGTCTTCATGAAGCTGATCGATGCGGGAAGCTTCATTCGCTCTTGTTTTTTTTTAAGCTTTACATAGTTGTCCTTTGAGGGAGAAGTCTATTTATAGCAACGATTGCAGAGAGGAAGATTTCCTATTAAGGGAGTCATCCTTTTATTGGAAGTTTAACTCAAGGAGATATATCCCATGTGAGGGATTTGAAGTCATGGACTAGACCAAGGTGGAGGAGATGAGTCTTATTCAAAAGGCAAGGTGGAACAACCATGGGGTCTCATCTAAAGGTAGATGAAAAGTATCCATAAGAACCATGTTATGTGCAGTGTCGGGGTACACATATTCAAGAGAAAGTAACAAGTAATGGGTACTCACATGATTATTGTTTAATCATTGGTGAGGTGTATGAAGTGAATAGTGCTCAAGGGACGAGCATGGAAAGAGACAAAAGGTGAGGTAGGATGACAAGTCAACAATAGAATGGTCGAAGATGCAAGGTGTTAAGGGGCTCAGGTTTGGGTTTTCCATTGAGTGAAGATAAACAATAAGCACCTGATCTATAAGTATGGGTCATGATGTATGGTCCAAGTCAATTAGGAGCAAATTTTCCCCATTTACTTTTTTCTGCTTTAGTTACATGTTGATTTTCTTTCAGGACAAGGTCACTGACTTGGAAGTTCCGTTCATGGACATGTTTGTCGTAGGCACATTTGATACATTTTTGGTAAACTTGAAGGTGATCCAGAGTGTCAAGATGACATTCATCTAGTAACTCTAACTGTGCTAAATGGTCCTAATGAAATTCATCATCAGTGATCATGTCACGGAGAGAAATGCGGAGTGAGGGGATCTGGAATTCGAGAGGTAGAACTACCTCTGTACCATAGATCATAGAAAATGGTGTGGCCGTAGTGGAAGTGCGAATACTAGGATGGTATGCCCATAGGGAAAAACAAATGTGTGTATGTCAATCCTTCCCAGTATCATTTGATCACTTTCATGAGAATCTTGTTTAGGGTTTTATTAGTGGATTTAGCTTGGCCATTGGTTTGTGGGTAATAGGGTGATGAGAAACTAAGTTGAATGCCAAAGGCATCACAAAGTTTTTACAATGTGTTGTTTTTGAATTGTTTTTCATTGTCAATGATGAAGCGATGAGGAACACCAAAGTGACAAATGATATGGTGGTTAATGAACTCAAATATTTTCTTAGCTTTCGTAGAGATGAATGGGATGGATTCTACCCATTTTGTATAGTATTTGGTAGCAGTGATGATCCATTGATGGCATTGGCAAGAATGGGGATTGATTTCTTCGACTAGATCCAAACCCCATTGAGAGAAGGGCCAAAGGTCAAGGGCGACCCGTAAGAAGTGGCTGGGTGTATGATGAAGATTGGAATGTTGTTGGTATTTTACACAGTGTTTGATGTAGTCGCAACAATCATAGTTAAGGGTCGGCCAGTAATAGCCCAGGTAAATAATATGCTTAGCAACAGAAAGGCCACTTAAGTGACCTCCACATATGCTGTCATGAACTTCCTTTATGGTATAAAGAATTTCAGAACTCATGAGGCATCATAAGAGAATACCATCAAAACTATGCTTATAGAGGAGTCCTCCCCAGATGACGTAATGAGAGACCTTTTTAAGGAAGGCTTGTTGTCCATTATGGGTGAGATCAGGAGGTAAGATGGAGAGAGAAAGGTAGTCGGAGTTTTCCTTATACCAAAGGTCACTCAAGTCGAAGGTGATGGTTCCAATGGAGTAAACATTGTGAGGTAAATAAGAAGGTGATTGGAGTCATTGTACGGTGACAAATATTTTAGAATTGGTGGGTGAAGTAGGTATTTGGGAAGCTAAGCAAACCATGGTATCTATAAATTTGTTGGTTGAACGTGGAATGGTTTGAAGGGTGTAACGATCAAAGGTGCTCAAAATTACATCCACATGATGTTTATACTTTTGAAGTATCTCATTACAACACTAGCATATACCATTGACTTGGTTATGACCAATTGAGAATCACCAAAGATGTTGATGGATGTGACATCTAGGGCATAGGTGGCCTAGAGACCTAGTTCAAGTGCTTCGTATTTAGCAATATTGTTGGTGCATTAAAAATATAGTTTGAAAGGAAAAGGCATGGGTTCACCATTAATGGGAATGAGGATAATACCAGCCCCACCCCCACGCCGACACTTGGAACCATCGAAGAAGAGTGTCATTTGGTAAGGGGGTTTATCCAAGGAAAGGGTAGCAATTGACTCATCGGGAAAGTCAAAATTAGAGGGTTGATCCCTAGAAATAGGTGCATCAATAATTGGTCGGCGATAGCTTGGCCCTTGATGGACTTTTGATGAATGAATTCAAGGTCAAGATCAGCTAAGAGCATAAGCCATCGTATGACACGCTGATTTTGATAAGTTTTGGTGTACATGAAGTGTAAGGGGTCAGTGTTGGTCACAACATAGGTTTTGTGGTTGAGTAGTTAATGACAGAGTTTTGTGGCAATGAAAACTAAGGCTAAGAAAAGTTTTTTGGGATGGATGTATCGGGTTTCATAGTCCAAAAGAGTATGTCTTATGTAATAAACTTCCTACTCCCTATGTTGTTCATTGCGATGAGCGAGCATGGCTCCCAAGGAATGATCAGTAGCTGAGATGTATGGGTAAAAAGGTTGATCATCTTGAGGTGGAATGAGTATGGGTGGTTGGAGAAGTTATTGTTTTAGGGCCTCAAAATATTTGTGGTAGTCATCATCCCATTTAAAGGAGACATCCTTCTTAAGCATATGATTAAATGGTTGACATCGATTAGATAATTGTGAAATGAAATGGTGAATAGACTACAATTTACCTTACAGGCTATGGAGTTTTTTAAGGTTATTAGGTAGATGCATTTCTAGAATTGCCTTGACTTTAGCAGGGTCAACTTCTATACCACATAGGGACATGATAAATCCCAGGAACTTTCCTGAGAGAACCACGAAGACACACTTCTTAGGATGAAGGCAGACACAATATTTAATGAGGCGGTCAAAAATGGTTTTGAGGACGGCAAGGTGTTCGGAGCGGTGCTTATATTTGGCCAAGAGATCATCCATGTAATCTTCCAATATGTGATGCATGATGTCATGGAAGATATAATTCATAGCCTATTGATATGTGGTACCAGCATTTTTAAGGCTGAAAGGCATGAATTGATAGCAGAAGGTCCCCCGAGGTGTGATGAATGAGGTTTTGTGTTGATCCTCTAGGGAAAGCAAGATTTGGTTATAACCCAAGAAGCCATCCATGAGTGATAGCATCTTATGGCTAGTGGTAAGGTCAACCAGCCAGTCAATACCAAGTAAGGGAAAGTCATCTTTCGGACATGCTAGGTTGAGGTCATGGAAGACCGTGCAAATACGGAGTCCCCCTGTCACCTTAGTGATATGGACAATGTTAGAAATCCAACAAGGATAATCAATGGGTAAGATGAAGGAAATGCAAAGAAGGCGCTAAAGTTCTTCTTTAACGAGAAGGGCAATGTGAGGGTGAATTTTCCTGAGTTTTTTATTTGATGGGTTTGGCATTGGGAATGGTTAGGATATTGTGGACCACTATGGTGGGGTCAATACTGAGCATGTCTACGTAAGACCAAGTGAAAATGTGGATATGGTATTTGAGGAAAGAAGTGATGGCTTCATTTTCAACAACATCTAAAGATTGACCAATCTTTAGGATGTGTAGGTTTTCCTGAGTATGAATGTTTATCTCGATAGTTGATTCATTCAACATGGTTTGCATCTCAGAAGGTAATGACTGATGAATATATGAGTCTTCGACACCAAGGTAGGTGAGTATAGAGTCATCATCCTGACATTAAACGATGTTAATTGAAGGTGTATCATCATCGATCATTTCAAGATGCAGGAAGGGAAGAGTCGAAAGGGCCTTCCCCTCACGTTGATAAGTCAGAGGCCCCAAGGAAATGGTGTTTATGAAAAAAAAATATAGGAGGGATAGATTTAGGATCCATTGAATTTGTCAGTGAGGGTGGTGATGAAGGTGGAGCGGGTGAAGAAGGTGGAGAAGGGATAGTTTCCTTAATGAATTCAATGTGCCAGACCTGTTTGGTGGGTGGTTCAGGAAAACTGATACCACTACAGTTGTTATGTTTGCAAGTGGTACATGGAATGATAGTATGGCGGCCTTGCTCATAAAATCCAAAACCAAAACCCTTCCACACACATCAGTACAAGAAGGTGTGGGTGAAATGGTGATTGGTAAGTGATTGGAAGTCGGCGGAAAATGGGCAAGTTTGTGATGGTGGTTCGGGTGTGTAAGTGGTAGTATCAAGTCCCCCATAGGTGAGACTAGTACGAAGGTGAGGGGGGCCATACAGGAGACATTATCCTATACGGTGATCATAACGAGGGTGTTGGTGAAGGCTTCCATACTCTTGTGGATTAAGGAATGTGTTGACACTATATAGGTGGTACTCTGCCAGAGTGAGGCATTGAAAAACATGTTCCAAGGGATCGATGGTTGGTATGTAGGTAGCTGGAATGGATGAAGTGTTGGAGGTTGATGCAGAGGTAGAGTTAATGGATTAGGAAGCTGATGGGTCAGCCGTGGAGGTTGTGGCAGTGGTAGGAATGGAGGAGGTATGTGTTTTTGAGGTAGCGGCTGTATTGGTAAGCGGAAGTGTAGGTGAAGCGGTGGTGGTCGCGGAGGTAGACACTTTAATAGGTATGAGCACATCATTGGGTTGGTAAAACATGTTGCATGTTTTAAAAGGTGATGGATCGGTTGGAATGGTATAGGTGTGTCCTTCATGTTCAAACTTTACACAATGATGCAAAGTGGAAGGAACGCAACCCATGACACGAATCTGGGGTCTGCCAAGAAACAATTCATATTGGAATTCCCCCTCCAAGATGGAGAATAGTTTTGGAATAATGTGGAGGCCCACGTGCAAATGTGGAGGATGACGATGCCTAGTGTAGAGGTGATAGTGTCATCGAATGAATGCAACATGATAGGATGTTTCTGTATACAATTTTTAGGTATGTGCATTTAAGCGAATGCATGGGATGAAATGATGTTAATGCTAGCGCCCCCATCAATCATCACAAGGTGTACCCATATGTCATTGATGTGGACAAAGATGAAGAGGGTTGGGTTTGGGTCATCGTTTTGGTGTGGTGTGATCTCTTCCTCTGAGAAGCTAAGGGAGGCTACTTGGTGAATAGGGTGGGGTGAAGATGAAGGTGGTAATTTGGTGAGAGAGGCTACATGATGGGGTGTGATAATGGAGGCTACGGGTGTAGGGTCATTTGGTAAAACCTCAATAGATTGAAGAACCTCCATGAAATCTTGATGATGGGATTCTAAAGTTTAAATGAGGTCATATAAGGACATCTTGAGGGGAGATTAGTGTAATTGTTTGAGCATGGTGCGATGTGTGACACCATTAGAAATGGGGTACGTGGGGCCGCAGATAGTGATTTTAGGTATGGGTGTAGATGGTATGTTGGGTATAGGATTGGTTGGTGGGTTAGTTGCCTTTTCTTTACCTTTATCCTTCTGAGCACATGTAGTGATGTGTATCATGTTGATTTGAGGGGAGTTGGCAAACAAAGAAGATATAGAGTGAGTGGTATAATGACACAATAGGAAAAAACCTACCAAAGGAGAAAAACCCTATGAGGTGAGCTGGGCGCAATGACATTTGGGTGGTGGCGTGTCAAGTTCTTTGATGCTAACCATGTTAATTTCAAATCTTGGGGATGGCTCTAGGAGCTGTAAGGGTGGAGTTTGTGGTTTTTGAGTGGACAGTCTGGGAGTGGGTGTCGGTGAAGTAGGATCCTCGTCGAGAAGGTCATCATCATCAAAGTTGGTTTCTAGAGGACATAACTAGATTAGGATGGTTTTCAATGCCTTGCAGTTCTCCACATCGTGCCCTAGCACATGATGATAGGTGCAAATTTTAGTATCATCAAACCATTTTGGCTTAGGTTTGAGGGGTTTGTAAGGTCTGAGTGGTGGTAATGTGATGACAGAAGTCTCAAGGAGGTTGGTTAAAATTTTGGCATATGACCCTACTAGTGGATCGCAATGGAAAGTGAATGTGGGTTTGGGTGTAGGTGTGTTTGATTATTGAGGAATGGCCTTTGGAAGAGGAGGAGAAGATTGAGCTATGGTTTTGGGTGTTAGTGTGGTTTTGTAGTGTCGGTTGTGCTTGTTTAGGTAGGGGTATGGTGGATGAACTGGTAGGAGGGTGTGTAGTTGTTTTGACTATCTTATTTTAGGGTGGTGGAGATTTGTTTTTGGGTTGCACCTTCTTGGGTAAAGGTTATATGGGTGTACAAGGTCTAGAGGGAAAAGTGGATGGGGGAAGAGGATGATTTACCCATGGGGATAACGAAGGTGCTACGAAGGTAGAGGCTATGGGTCGTGTAGGAGGTGTAAGGGACATGGATTGAAGTGTAGTGGGTAGTGAAGGAATTGCTGAGGGTATTGGAGGAAAGGGTGGTAGTGATGTTGCAGGTGCATATGTGAGTCGTGTTGGGCATCTGGGGAGATTAGAGGTTTGTGAGGAAGGAATGGGTTGTTGTGCTTTTGGTTTATTGATGGGTGGAAGTTTCTTGACCATGTTGGGAAGTTGAGGTCTTAAGACAAATGGGATAGGTGAAGGTGTGATTTGCATAGCCCGGGTATGAGTTCTATGGGTTTGCTGCTTTTGCTTGTGTATAAGTAGGTGTGTTGTTGACTTTGGAGGATGTAAATGTTAGTGTAGGTTATTATTTATCATTTTATTTATTTATTAGGATAATTCTTACACTTGTGTTAGCCCTACACTTGTTGGGTTAGTTTGCTTAGGTGTACTAGTTGTGTGGAGTTAGCTTCTCAGTTATGTTGAGTTAGCTTACTAGAATTTTGGAGTTAACTTAACTACCAGTATCAGTTAGTGGGAGTTCTTCACCATTGATTTAGGTAGTAGTTGCACTTCCCTCCTCTTATATGTACATCTTTCTTATGGAATAATTCAATTCATTCTATTGTAATGTATTGAGCATTATGGATTATGATGGATTTCCATATATGGTATTTTAGCTCTTCTGTTTTACAAATCTAATGTGGTGTGCTATTATCATCTGATATCGTGGCTTGGAACAATCTTCTTATCATTCCTTTCATGGTATCAGAGAAGGAGATTGTTGTTGACATCCGTCTGTAAGTTTATTGTTTTCTATTGTTACAAAGAAGCACAATGGTTCACCTCGGGATTCGTGCCTACCAGAAAAGAAATCACGGGATTATTTGTTGGGTTTGCTGGTTTTTTTCGAGATGTGCACAGAGTAATTTTCTATTGCAGCATATTTGTCTCGGTTTACGTACTAGAAGGTTTTCAGATCTTTCCTTTTTTGGCAGTGGTCTATGGATGATATGCACTTTTGTTGCTATTTCAGGCAAATCCACAGGTTGCTGTTTTCGACAATAAAGGACCTATTAAAATACTTAAACCTTGGTCATATGGTATGGTCATATGAGGGCTTAAAGTTTGTGATTCCTACTAGTAGGTGCTTAGCTTCAATACCCTTTAATTTATTTGTGTGGTGAAGGAAACAACAATTTATTTTGTAATAGTGGTAACTACAATAAATAACAGAGAAAAATAGTAAAAAGCTTGTAACTTTTGATTGGTAACTCGGTTTTTAGTGCCATTTTTTTGCAAAAGCGCTTGTTTTTTCATGCTCTTTCCATTGGAGTTATTTATATTTAGACTTGCACTATAATTATAAAGTGTGAAATATGGAGAAGTGTTGTAATCAATTGTAGACGTAATTTCAGCTGAGCCCAACATCTTAAACTTTTGGGAGTTGCATTTTGTATCTATCATGGATTCTGAGAATGATATGCTTTTCTCTTTAAGTATGTGGAATTCAAGAGGATATTGTAAAATTTGTGGAAGAAAATAAATCGCTCAAGAAGAAAAATTATCTTCTACAATCACTCATTCATGATAAGGATACAATAATACACTCCCTGCATAACAAACTTATTAGCCTATAGCATCACCATCATATTGTGCACAACCATATCCATGCTCCTAGTCCACTTGCAGTTGTTTCTCTTGTACCCACTGCCATTGATTTGTCAGTCTTTGAGCCTGAACCTGTTTTTTATGCTTCTAAACCTATGAGGCTTGTTATTGCATGCTCTTCCACATCTGTGCCTATTACAGTACCACATGTTGTGTATCCTACTTTTTCTCAGTTGCATGGATTTTTGGGAAACATAGCACTGCATTTAGTTCTCACATGCTCCGTTCTATGGGTCTCACTAGTGGAGTCATTGGCAAACATTCACAGGGTATTATTTCCTCTATTCCACATGTGAAGTGGAATTCTTGTCATGACATTGGTTTTAGAGAAGATACTTCATTGGGATCACACATTGATAGAGCTCATTTTTTTGTTCGCTCGACTCTTTTTGAAGATCCTAAGTAACACATGAGTTCTACATCTTTACTCAGGCTTGAGAAACCTGAGATTTCAGTTGTCAGACATGATCAACCTGATACACATTCTGATGTTCTTTTGCATGCACCCATTGTGCATTTTGCACCAAGTCATATGCAGGCATCTTCTTCATCCATCTGTGTTAATTTGGGGTGGATATCTGATCACTTGTGACGGTGACATAGGAATTCGTTTAGAGGACTCTACAGGCGTGGCTCCACCATTCGGCCTTTTTCTCCACTTTTTATACCTTCTACATTGTGATGCTTCTTATTTTGAGCTTTTTTCTTTAGTAGGTGTAGTGTATCTCTCTTATTTGTTGAGAGATTTTGTATCTGTATTTTCGACACTTTTGGCATATTGACAGTCTCTCTTGTGGGGGAGCTATTCTGGTGGAGCCCAGTATTATTTTTTCAGTGTTCAATTAGTTCTTTTAACAACTCATATAGATTTTTAGCGTCACTCCACTTATTCAGCAGTATGGGAGGGTGTGGTGTTGATCCTACTTCTTCGGGTTTTGTGTCCTTGCCTTGTTACCTTGGCTTTTCTTGGATTGTGACACTTTGTAGTTTGTGTCCTTACCTTGTTGCTTTGGTTATTGTTCTTGGATCGTGGCACACCGATTTACAGCAGTTGATCAAATTATGTTTGGTGTTTTTTTTTACACTTTCGACATCACTCCATTGACAGTCTCCTTGTATGGAGCTATTCTAGTGAAACCTAGTGTCAGTTGTTTTTTGAGTTTTTTTATCGAGAAGTGGATTCAGACCACAATGCATGCCAAACTTCTTCAACATTGTACGAGGTTTTTTATCTGAGCTTCTTGGGATGCCTTAGAGTGGGTTTTTATTCTCTTTACTTTGTTGTTACTGGTTTTGGGTACCTTGCGGTGTCCCTCTTTCCCAGTTATTGTACATGAATACCTCATAAGGCCTAGTTGTTGGGACTTATACTATGGACATGCCACTTCTATTTTGGCCCCTAACTTCACTTGAGGGTGGGTGTTAGAGCAGGTATTTACCTTAGCTCATGTTCACCTAGGTACTTTATTTACCTTTATTGTATTTATCCTTAGCCACTTATGTGTGTGGATATTTCTTTTATCTTATTTAGATATTAGGAGATATTATCTAGTTTTTAGGTATATTTATTTCCTTCATCTATGGTATTGACTAGATCCTTGATGTCTAGTTCTCTCCTAAATCTATGGTCTTGACTAGTTCTTTGATGACTAGTTATTTCCTTGATTTATGGCTTGATCTACGACTTTGACTGGTTCTTAGATTGTTATTCCTTACCTATTTAAGAAAGGCCCATTCTCAATGTATTGCATTGAGTTCCATAATAATATATGATATTGCTTCTCATTTGTTTGCAAAGGTTTTATGTAAATCTATTTTGGTGAATTGCTTTCATCTTATTGATTGTGGAGTTTGATTAGCATCTGCCTAGAGGGTAAAAGAATGCATCTGGAAGGTACACGCTTATATCCAATGGACATAGATCTATACCATATGGGTGCATTCTTTTATCCATTAGATATAAGTGTGTACCTTCCAGATGCATTCTTTTACCCTCTGGGTATTTTGGTTTTGGATGCAGTCTTTTATCCACTAAACGCAGATTTGTACCCTATGGGTGCATTTTTTTATCCATTGGATATAAGCGTGTACCTTCCAGATGCATTCTTTTAACCTATGGGTATTTTAGTTTTGGATGTAGTCTTTTTTCCACTGGACACAGATCTGTACCCTCTAGGTGCATTCTTTTATCCATTGGATATAAGTGTGTACCCTCTAGACATTTTAGGTTTTGGGCGTAGGATTTTTTCCTTTGGTCGCAAGCATGTATCGTGTGGATGCACTCTTTTACCCTTTTTACATTTGGGTGTCATGTGTACCTTTTAAAAATATCAGCATTAAAATATTATTTTAATAACAAAACCTTGCAAAGCTCATAACTTTTGATCCGTAGCTCGGATTAAGGTTATCTTTTTTTCGAAATTGTGTATTTTTTTGAGATCTACACATTGGTGACATTTTTATATACATATTTCAAATGTAAAAGATATTGTTACTCATTATAATATTTACATATACTCAATTATAAAGTGTCAAATTCGGGAGGGTGTTGTGATCACTTGTGGATGCATTTTCGGTTAAGCCCGACGTCCTAAAATTTTAGGTATTACATTCTTGTATCTATGGGTGTATACATTTCTATCTCTCTTGTTTGTTGAGATATTTTGGATCTATATTTTCGACACTTTTTTTTTGGCATGTTGACAGTCTCTCTTGTGGGGGAGATTTTTTGGTGGAGCCCAGTGGTAGTTTGTCAGTGTTCGAGTAGTTTATTTTGACAACTCATACAGATTTATGGTGTCACACTACCCATTCTGTAGTATGGGAGGGTGTGGTGTTGATACTACTTCTTCGAGTTTTGTGCCCTTGTCTTGTTACTTTGGATTTTTCTTGGATCATGACACTCCTATTTATTTGGGATCTCATTTCCTTACCTTGTTGCCTTGGTTTTTCTTGGATCGTGGCACACCTATTTGTAGCAGTTGATCAAATTATGTTTGGTGTTTGTTTTTCACTTTTCGACATCACTCCATTGATAGTCTCCTTGCATGGAGCTATTCTGGTGAAGCCTAGTGTTAGATATTTTTGAGTTATATGATTAAGTAATGGATTTAGACCATAGTGTGCACCCCACTTCTTTAGCATTGTACAAGTTTTTGAAGTCAAGCTTCTGAGGATATCTTGCAATAGGATTTTTCTCTCTATTTTGTTATTACTAGTTTTGGGTACCTTGCGGTGTCCATTTTTCTCAGTTGTTGTACGTGGGTACCTCATCAGGCCTTGTTGCTGAGACCCACCTTCTTTTCCACCCACCTAAGCTATGCTTACGGGAGGGTGTTAGTGTAGGTTATTATTTATCCTTTTATTCATTTATTAGGATAATTCTTACACTTGTGTTAGCCCTACACTTGTTGGGTTAATTTGTTTAGGTGTACTAGTTGTGTGGAGTTAGCTTCTCAGTTATGTTGAGTTAGCTTACTAGTATTTTGGAGTTAAATTAACTACCAGTATCAGTGAGTGGGAGTTCTTCATCATTGATTTAGGTAGTTACACTTCCCTCCTCCTATATGTACATCTTTCTTATTGCATAATTTAAGTCATTCTATTGTAATGTATTAAACATTATGGATTTCCATATATGGTATTTTAGCTCTTCTGTTTTACAAATCTAATGTGGTGTGCTATTATCATCTGAGATCGTGACTTAGAAAAATCTTCTTATCGGTCCTTTCAGTAAATAAATCTAGTTTGATAGGTGGATGAGTAAGGTTGGTGGTTGGGGTGACCCCTAAGGTGGTAATAGGTTTACTCGTGGCAAATGTTATAGGTGTGGGTTTAGGTTTAAATGTAGTTTGGGTTATGGGTAAGGGTGTATGTGAAGTTATGATGGGTGTCATGGAAGGATTTGTGATAGATGTGGTTGTGTTTGGTTCGATTGGTCAGAATACTTTTGGGTAGATAGTTAAAGTATCAGTAAGTGACATCTGTATATGTCTTGAGACTGGAAGCAGAAGACCTCCCCATAATAAGGCTCTATCCACATAATCTAAGTGATCGGAAAAACATGAGATTGACACGTATGTGGGTGGATTTGATGAGGACTTAATGGAAATTCCCCTAAAATGTGTCTTAGAGATAGGAAATTGGCTAGCTTTAGCTTCCGTGGGTAGGAGATCCGAAAGTAGGTCTGCAAGATTTTGGGTAGCTGATGGAGAATGTTCACCAAGAGGTAACGATATCTCAACTAGGTCTATGATAGGTAGAGGAGATAATGACAGCTCCTCTATAGGTGGAGGAGATGATGGATGCTCTTCTGTGGGTGAAGGAGGTAATGGGTGCTCCTCTGTGAGTAGAGGAGGTACTGTGGGTACCGGTTCTCTAAGTGGAGAAGCCAAATGTGAAATGGTCTCGATGTTAGTAGAATTCTCCTTTGTAGGTGATGAAGGAGATAAAAGGTGTTCCTCTGTAGGTGGAGGAGTAGCTGTGGTGGATTCCAATGTTGAAGGAAGATTTCGGGCTAGGATTTCCTCTATGGAAGGGATATGGGGTAACTAAGAGGTGACAAGTACGTCACTAAAAATAGCGTGAACCTCACAGGTATGAGTATCATGAGTTGAGGTCTCACCGTTTTGATCAGACGAAGGGCCATGGTTGGGAGATGGTTTCTTGAAGATTTGTAGGTTTTGGTTGGCAGGTGCGTTAGGATTATCCATGGTTAACTCACCTTTCTCAAGAATTTCTTGGACAATATTTTTGAAAGTGAAGCAATTGCCATCACTATGACCCTTTACTTGATGATAGTTACAGAATTCATGTTCTTTATACCATGCGGGCGTGGGGCGAGTAGGGTTGAAACCACTGTGTGGTTTTGTAAGTGGAATGGTAATGGCCTCGGCTTTGATAATTTTTTCTAAGACAGAAGAGTAAGGTTCCCCGATTGGGGTGTATTTCCACTGCTCCCATCAGAATTGAAAAGTTTGGATGGGTGAGAGATTAGATGAGGGGGTAGCCTGATTTGATAGATGAGCTGGGCCAGTCTTGAGTACCACTATGTTAGTGATGCCCTTAGATTTTGAGTAATTTGTTTATGGTTTGGAAGAAGAAGAGGTATCATTTGACTTGAATGCCAAATTCTTATTGCATAAGTAGATTTTCTTCTCTTTGATGGCCCGAATCTCTAACTGTTGTGCCATAGTGAATGCTTCATCGAATGTTCAGAAGGTTTGGACCTACAAGGTCGGTGAGATATGTCTAGCACAAGCCCATGTGAAGAGCTCAATGAGTTCTGTTTATGGTAGTTTGAAGGTGAGTTGATTGATCAAGCTACACCAGTGAGCAACAAAATATGTGATAGATTCATCCTCATACTGACGTGTGGAGTATAGGTCAGTCATGGTAACATTCTTGATGATATTGATAGAGAAATGATCCAAGAAGGCTTGGGCTACTTGATTGAATGAGAATATAGAGTTTCTAGGTAACCCACTATACCAATCTAATGCAAGTCCAGTCAGAGACATGGGAAAGGTTCTCAAGAGTAAGGCATCATCATGAGTGATCAGATAACACCCATGTTTGAACGATTGCAAATGCTTGATGTGGGTCTTCTTTGCTATTGAAATGATTTAATTTAGGAATTTCCCAATGCACAGGATATGGGTGGATAGGAATGGATGGGTGGATGGGTTCATTGCAAATCTCGTCATAGGTGAGAGTGTTGCAGGAGCTGGAAAATGATGCCTCCAATGTTTGCATCTTGTCCAACATTAGTTTGATTAGTGTTGTTGGTAGGTTGCGATGATTGGAGGCCTCCTATAGCTTTCGCGGGTTGGTTTTGGGCATATAATGAGGGTGGCAACTCTAGTGTATGGTACTACCATGTTGGTTAAATTGATAAGAAGGTAGTGAAATAGGGGTTATGTACCTGAAGGGAATAATAGATGAAACAGGAGGTGGCTGATAGTATGTATGTGGAGGTGGAAGGGTTGTGGTAACCCTAGTGGCAGTGGGGGCTAATGATTTTGGAATGAAAAGGACCACGTTCTGAAAAGGGGTAGGGGGTCACCAACAAGGGAGGTGGAAGTGTAGCTACGGGTATGTGTGAGACATTAGGGGTGGATGAGGTTGCATTGTGGGTAGTTGTTGAGGGTATAGTGGATGTGGCAGGTGCCACGGAGGTGGTAGACATGGCGATTATAGTGGGTATAGGACCTAGGTATGAGAAGACTAGGGATAAGGTAGATGCGGGCAACATAGAGCCAGATGGGACTGATGCAGGGAGTTGGAGAGAGATTCGAGGAGATATATATGGGCATACCATATATCAACTCACCTGAGGCATCTCAAGTAGATGATTGGGAAAGGTAAAACTGCAAAGCAGTAGGGTTTTGGTCAAGGAGTCATGAGAACTCCTCATCTCCAGTAGTGATAGTGATAGGTTAGATGGGATCCATGGTTAGTGATAAAATGGAAGGTGGTGAAGGACTAGGTGGGAGTGGTTGACAACCAACATGAAATACGAGTGCGCTTGCTTGTTTTCATGTCAGCACCATGTGAAACCAATATTGATCAGGTAGAGCTGCTTCTCTGTAAATGACATAGAAAAACAATCAGGAATAGGTGAATCTGACAGTAAGAAAGGTGTATTAGGTACCAAATGTGGGTTGGGAAGTGAAACAAGCTAACCAATGCCAGTTAGGGAAAACTGACGCCGATCAGGGGTAACTCGCTACCGGTCACTGTAGAAAATGGATAGTGAGTGAAAAACAAGGTAGGAGGTCAAATCTTACAGGTATGCCAAATCTGATGAGTTTTACAATGTTGATGGGAATGATGGCAGTGACAGGGACTGTTGAAAAGTGGAAGAAGATGAATAAAAATGTCCCTTTGGGTATGTTAACAAAAGGACCTGGAACTGACATTGGTTGGGTGTAACCAATGATGGTTAGAGGGTAACTGACAATGGTTACTGTGAAATTGAAATAGTAATGAAATAATAGTGGTTGTGAATTAAAATATGATGTGGAATCAGACCCAGAATTCTGAGAATGATTATAATATGGTCCAAAGCACACTCAGGT
The DNA here is from genome assembly GCA_019776745.2 of Taxus chinensis. Lineage (NCBI taxonomy): Eukaryota > Viridiplantae > Streptophyta > Pinopsida > Cupressales > Taxaceae > Taxus > Taxus chinensis. The sequence goes on from CM034148.1 coordinate 654,391,723, forward strand.
GAAGCTAGAATACACCAGTTGTGATGAGGAGTGTGTAAGGATGAACAAGAAAAAAATGAAGAACATGCTCATTTCACCTCAAAACACAACCCAAATAGAAACACTAAGAAAAATGTGATCCTAGGAGTGCCTTTTTTATTATGTTTGTTGACCTTATTCTATTTTAAGGACTGACACATGAACTGTGAAATATATTTTTTCGGTGAGGATGGATTCATATGAAGAAGGATATCTAAAAGGTGAGGTTTTAGGTATGTTATGGTGGGGGTGGGCCTCACTCTAAAGTATGACTTGACAGAGCAGCAAGCTGGGTACCCACCGTGTCATGATCGTGTGATCACCTACAGCTTCTTCTAGGTAAGATGTTGTTTAAGAATATGTTTATTTTCAATTTTTGTGAGGTTTGGTAAGACTCGAAGAGAGATAAAGAGAAAGAAAGTTATTTATACAGTTCGTTTATCAACCATTAGCTGGTCATCGACTTCCAGCGTATAGGTTGCTCGCAATTAATGTGAGCTAATGCAATAAATCAGAATGCAATGCACTTATTTTTAAACCAAAATTGAAGTGTGAAGTTAAATGACACAAAAAGATGAAAAGGAAGAGGGACGTTCTTTCACCTAAAATGCAGAAAACAAAAAGAAATGGTTCTTTTTAATTACACCAAGAGAAATATTTCTTTTAGAGCAAATAGAAAGAAAAGATAGGTTACCAAGTAAGATAATTAATGTGTATGCTTTTCAGAAGGGAAACAAGCACACAAATTTTTCTAGGAATGAATAAAATGCAAGGAACCTCGGATGGGTCCCACCGGGTGTGCCAAAATGTTTCACTTGATTCTTAGGCATTTCTTTGAAGTAATTGACGAAACAGATGGGGTAACGGGCATAGGAGGAATACCTGTTTTAATGTTGTTTGATGGGTTTTTGCGCGTGTATGACTTCTGAATCCACAAATGATCATGAGAGATTCCTTTTTGGCTAGAAGGAAATACCTGTAATGAAAGCAAGACCACCAGAAAGAATTAAACAATATGTGAGTGAACTGCCTAGCATGTGCTAGATCCAGGAAGTGTGATACTTCCTTGATAGCTGTCAGTCCACTGTTTTTAACAATTTAATGCGGGAAATGACGTAAATCTTATTGTAATTTGAAATTATTTAGATATGTCACTTAAAACACAATAAGAAAGATCTAATCTAACAAGCTAAGTTAGAATAGGATCCGAAGGTCAAATAGTTTGTTTTGGGTCTCTATAGGTCTGACAAAAGTCTCAGGTAGGTCAAAGGTGATTAAGGGGATGTAAAATTAGGTGGATAGGTCCTTATTCTTGGTTGTATGAGCACATACAGTAACCGATGCTCGGTTAAGGGTGACCGACAGCGGTTAGGAGTAACCGGTGTCAATTACTATGGAGTTCTAGGGATGCCAAAGAATGGGTTTGGGGTCTCCTTTGTGATTGCACAAAGGATTTTGGTTGTTCAGGATGAGGTATTGAGTTTTTTGGGAGGGATTTGGTGAGGTTTTAATGGGTATATGGAGGGGGAATGTTGAAGGAGGTTCAATGGGTGGCTAGGTAAACAATAGGTGATAATATAATGACAAAATGAAGTAAACCAGAGAATTAGAATGTTGTACTTACTTGGATTCTGGTTCTGGATGCCTGTGAGTGAGGGATGGGGGTACTGGTAAGAGGTTGAAGGCTACAGGTGATCACCAATCATAGAAGAGCTTCTGTATGGGCTGCATGTGTATTCATCTTTGCTTGGTTAGATCAGATCATTGCTGGGGTGGCTGTGTAGGAGAAAATACTTGATTTCCTTCCTTGTATGTGTGTTCTCGCTAGAATTTGATCTCAGAAGATGCAATATCTCTCATGAAGATCTCAATGTTTGCCAGCTTTTTTCCAATCTTTGCCAACCATAAAAATAAGGTTGTTTTGGGGGCTAAAAGGGTAACTGACGGAGGTTCTGACCTAATCGGTGACGATTAGGGATAACTAGCGTCGGTCAAGGTGGGATTTCCTAGGTTTGCTAAACCAGGGAGATCCTCTTGATTTTCTTGGATCTTGTGTCGTTAACCTCATGGATTAAACTAGAAGCATCTTGTAAGCATGTAGGAATGTGGTTAGAGAGAATGTAGGCATTGATTTTTAGAGGTTTGTGTAAGTCTTAGTTAGTTATGGCAACTTTCTAAGAATAGGTCTTAGGGTGGGTTGGCTTGATGAAGTGTCTAAGTGAACTGTATGTGTGGATATTATTTAAATTAAGATATTTAAATAATAAATATGGTGAGGATAATGAATTAATTTAATTTAATTAATATTAATGAGGTGAAAAGGGCCATGGCTAGATGAATGTGATGAAGGGTGCTTATTTGTCGAGGGACCAAAGGGGAGTGTGACCTAATTTTAGTGTCTACATCAGGATCTCCTTGATATGGTTTACAAATGATGTCTGACGACCCCCTAGGTCTCTTTGCATGCTCCTCCCTTTGCCTAGGGCTCTGATACCTATCCCTATGACCTAAAATGTTGTCCCCATGTCCTCTGTGTGGTGACTGTACCCTAGCCGACTCTACGTGTAATTTCTCTACCCTATACTCCTCGTTGTGTCGAGGTGATACATGGACCTCTACTGACAGCTCCATGTCATGTCTAGCAAATTGTCCTCTCAAGGGCTCTCCGCGTATCGTGGCATTGACGTCCTGAAGCGTCTATAAAATTTGAGGTAGAATGGCTGCTACAGCCTATTCTGGAGGTGGTACATTTAGGTCTATGTGAAAAGACCCCTTCGTCTGATCTACGCCTCCTACACATATCAAGGCAAGAGTTAGTTCATTATTCTAGGTCTTATTTCAATTTTCTATGTTTTCTAAATTTATCCAAATATCATCTAGTGTGGTTTTCTAGATTCAAAAGAACAATTTTGCACTCGGTTAAAAGTTCATGTCTCATGTTTTCTAGGTGTGCCCAAGGGTCCAAAATTTGAACCCGCGGCTCTGATACCAAGTGTAACACCCACAAAAACGACGTTCTAGGAACATGCTTCAACCTAACACTTAACCTGAAAATTGTGACTAAATTTTTTTTTGTTTAAGTTATAGAGAATGTTACAAGGGTGCTTGACCCCTTAGGGTTCATTAAACTAACTTACACCACTAAACTCCAGCTCTATGATTAAAGAACCAGAGTCCAGTATAAAAGGGTTAACATAATCTCAAATTTATTCTCTAAGGTCCATTAATCAATTATTCATTAGGAAGGTACCATAGGACTAATTTACTTAGTTAATTGTTTTCTCTCTCTTTAATTAATGTTCAATCCTAAATATGATTAACCTCATACTTAACTTACTTTAGTTTCATTATCCTAATAGTTTAAAGTCCTTTTATTAAATTCCTACAAGGCATGCTAAGGACTTAATAAAGGACTTAACACTCTACAAGGTAATTTAAATGGACCCATTCACCCAATCTACACATACCCTTAAGGATTTTAAATTAAACATTTTAAAATACATTTTTACCTAACAAAATTAGGGTGAATCCCCCACCCTTAGATCAAAACAATCTTGGCCACTAGATCCTAGGGTTCCAAACTAGCCCTAAATTTCCTTATGAATTTCTATTAAACCTTTTCTTTGTTCCATTCTCCTCATTTAGTTTATTTTCTTTTGTTAAAAATTTACAGGTTGGAGAGGAGGAAGTCATGGGAGCAAAAGAGGAAGAGTCTATGGAGGATTCTACAAGAAGATAGATAGTTTAGACTTAGTTTAATTTTAGTTTTATTAATGTGATCTATTTCATTCAAGGATTGGGAGGGATTTCCTCCACCAATCTGGTTTTGTTTCCATACTAAGTGCATTTACAGTTTTATGTTTGGGGAAAACCCTACCCCCATTGTTATAAATGAAAAGCATGTTTATAATCCACCATTTGTATGTGTTTATTGCTCAAATCCAAGGAAATTAGTCATTGTTTGCTTGTTGGTAGCCATTATAGGTTAAATTTTGCAACTTATAAACTGGTAATAAAAACTGGTTAAAATTTATCACACATGCACGGATCCGTGAGTAGTTCTGTATCATAAGTGACAGAACCGCCGCCCAGAGCAGACCGGCACGGTTCTGGGGACCGCCGCCCTACCTAAGTGACAAACCATGGACTGCTGCCCTACTGAGTGGTGGTTTTGAAACCGCCGCCTTAGCCTGAGCGGTGGTTATGGGACCGCCGCTCTGCACAGGGCAACGACCCTGTGTTCCTAAAAAACATAGAACCTTTAATCTGAGATTTTCCCAAAGTCTAAATTTTACTATAAGGTCCTAAAATGCATACTGAACTTGATTACATGCTCCTAAAGTTTCCAATTTTGGGATTTAATATTACATTAGTTCATTTCTTAGTTAAATCTACTCATTTTTCTTTTAAAGTATTATCTAATCCAATAAACACATCTATTTTACAAAGTCATTCTATTATGTTCAACTAATGTTCTTTCAAATTCCATGAGCAAAACAAATCTAAATCTACTTTTACATTGTTATTTTCTTACTACAAAATCAACATTTCCAAATAACAACTATACTTCAAATTTATTCTCTTGTTCCCCATTTTTACTACAACATATAAATGTTCAAAACAATTATAGCAACTTTATTTTCCATTCCAAATTTACTATGTATACATTTACAACATCTACAAATTCTATATTTCTTCTTTCTCATTTACAACATTACAACTTCACAAATGAAAGTAATACTTTCTTTTCCATTGAAAATAACTCATATCTTTTAACACAAAGAACTACTTTTCTCACAATACAACCAAGATTTCAATAAAGAGAATTACTTTCTTTTCTTTTTGCAAAACTAACTCTACAATACAAAACTTTTCTTCTTTCTTTTCTTATTTGTTTATTTCCACATACAATACAATTTTTTAATAAAAATTATTCTAAATGCAACCTTCCTTCACAAGATCAATACAATGACCTCCACTTGAAGTGGGAAAATCATACAATAATGAAAGCTAAAATAGAATACAATATTACAAGTTCTTCCACTCTAAGTGGGAATAACACAAAGGATATTTTATTACAAAAAGGGTCTTCTTAGGTACTCCACCAAAAGCTTCAAGCTTTCCCAACTCCAACAAGATAGCTCCTCCAAGATTTGTTTTCTTCAAAACAAAATGGGTGGAGAGGCAACGCTCTCCACCCAACCAAGACATCCAATGAAGAGAAGAAGCCATCCTCTCCACTGTCCCCCGAGCCCCAACCACATTACAATGGGAGATGATTATAACACATGGAAACAACAAGATTCCACAACACAAACAAATATTTCACAACCATTTCAACCACATTCAAAACAAAAACAACACAAAAACAAACAAGGAACACAACAAAACAACAAAACAAGGCTTAAAATGAAAGCCCAAAGGAGTAAGACCTATGGGGAGGCCACTTATTCCTCCCAATAGGAATGGGATGCCCACCTTAAGGCCTCCAATGCATATCTCAAATCCCCCACATAATCTTATGCCTCCCTCAAGTACCTCTTTATACCTCCCACATAATCTTATTCCTCCCTCAATCTCTTATGGCTCCCTCATAAAAGAAACAAGATAAGAAATACAAGCATTCCTTGCACAAGGTGGGGCATCCAACCCAAAATCCCTCCAAGCAAAAAATTTAAACTCTTATGCCTCCCTACATGAAATCTCCCCATAGTCTCCTCCTACTCCAAACTCAGGCAATCTACCCACACCCAACAAGCATTCCAAAGAAAGCAATACTCATCACAAGCATATAAACACAAAATAAAGCATAACATAAGTAAGGTAAAGCTCCTACCTTTCCATAGTAGAGCTGTGTTCGAAGAGTAAAAATCTCTAATGCTCCTCAAAACTAAGCAAGCATCCACAAGCTCCAACAATCCTCTAAGATCTTCTCAAAAATCCTCAAGAGCTCTCAATAATGAAGTAACCCCCAAGAGCAAGCAAAAGAACATCAATAAATAGAAAAATGAGAGAGGAGGAGGATGTGGCTCCAATTAGGATGACAGCTCATTTCCTCCCCACTCCACATCACCTTAGTCAACCTCATATTCCAAAGCACAATTAATAAGTGGTTGAAGGAATGACATTTTACTTACACACACAAACTACGCCCACCACCCCCTAAGGACAAAATTAATTACTTGAAAGAAAGTGCACTAAACACTTTCACCTTTTTATCTTCCCAAAACACCTAATGGGGTCTAATTTTGACTCCCAACCCATAGGCAGGGTTGGCATAGCAATTTAAGAGGTGTGGGACAAGTTTGACTTGTCCCACAAGCTTCCAAATTTAGCCTCCAAGGCCAAATTCGAGTTTCACATGAAGGGTAGAGTGTACAACACTCAAGATCTCAAGCATTCAACACACAACACAAAATCCAAGAGCAAATCTACTCTAATAAATGCACTCTCCTTTGGTCACATCTTTAATTAGTTTAGGACAATGTCAAATTAACTTTAATTAAGACACTACAACCCATTAATAATAAAGGGTAATATACATACATCAAAATCTAAATAATTAACACAAGTAAATTACATCACTAAAAGAAACGCATACTAACATTAACAAGAAGGGGAACTTAATAAAAGACAACACATAACCCCTTGGTAACAATTTTCCCCTAACCAAAGAATTCAAACACAAACACACAATTACATGTTGCCATGATGACCCCTTGTTGAATTCATCTAGAATTCTAATGTGATTGGTCTTCGAATCCCCCCGATGTTTGTTGTGAATAATTTTACCTGTAAAACACATAAATACCCTCATTCGGCCTCGTGGCCACATTAAAAACATCTATGATAAAATATGCAATATAAATCTACAATCATCTATATATGAATAAAATATCATCCAGGCAAATACGATATCATTTACAATTTCTAGCAACATTTCTATTCCAACGTTTCATCCATGTCAAAATGATCACAACATTAATTCAATTATCAAAGGTCTACTCAATGGTGATGAAAGTATATCGACATGTTAGTAATATATAAATATATATAAATAACCATGTCAACATTATATCAACATCAATATAAAATGTCTCTAATAATCCACATGCATCATATATGAGTTGAAATCAACAATAGTCCAGTATCTCTAACATCTAGTATCATGCTAAATCAAAAAACTACAATCATATCCATAAGTGTAGTCGTCAGTATCGAAATCAATAATCCAAAAAGGTGTCGAAGGGAAGTGGGCACTACAAAAGGCCTTTTAAGGTACACACTCAAGAAATAGATACATCAGTTACCATTATCTCCACAAAGGAAATTGTTAGTAATAGGTATGAAAAATGAAAAGTGAAAAATTGGGTGTATACGAAAAAAATATTTATGGAAAAATCAATGGTGGTGTAAATTAAGAGAAACATCAGATATTGATGTGGAGAGTTTCATCTAGAAATAGACATGAATAAAAACTATAACATAGAGAAAAATAAAATACTAAATCGTGGACATGAAGGCAATTTAGTATACCTTCCACAACTTCAAAAAGGTTAATTAGTAGATACTTTGTTTACTGAATCAGATGATGCTTTACATGCCATAGACTTTGGATATACCAAATGTACCTAGCAATGTGTTTCATTGTTAATAGATAATTATATCCTAGGATGTGGGTTATTTGAAATATTTATTCCAAAGTAGGGTTGATTAAGATATTAGTTTTGTACTTGTTTGTAATACTTTAGGACTTTTTTGATATTGTTTATCATATTACTTTTCAAACTTTGAAATCTATAATGAATTTTAGCTACTGCAAAAAGGTTAATGAATTAGTGACACATGCAAAAAAAATCATGCTTTTGTGAATGTCCTTCAGAAATCCAAGTCCACACATGTAATGCATTTCATGATGTTATTCTCTTAAAGACATTTGGATTTCTTAATAATAATAATAATTGGTTTAGTAATCAAGGATGTAAAGTACTGTAATTTTGGGTCTGCAATCAACTTATATCCTAGGAAAAAAATTCATACATAGCCTACCCTTACATTATTTGTACTTGTTACCTCTCTTTTAAGAGAATAATTTATTCACCATAAGCAAAAATTATGTTTATGTAAGGCTACATTTGTCAATATGGTCAAGATTGTGAGATTGTAAGATTGAAACACACATCAATATCTCATAGATCCATAGGAGAAAGTGTCGAAAGGGTGAAAGTTGCAAATAAGTTTCAAGAAGATGATTCCATGAAAGAATGAAATCTAGCACAATATCCTTTTGGTGATCATGTTTTAGCTTTCAAAAAATAGAATCTTCCTTTGCAAGAAAATATCACAAAGTTGCAACAAATTTCCTCTTTTAATGAGACAATAAGTTGAGCAAACATTACAAAATTTTACAAACATTATAATACATTATTCTACATATTATTGAAAACTAGATTCATAGAAGAACAATGGAAAAAGAAAGGAGACTTAAAATTTTTAAATACCCATGAAGTTGTACGTCATGATATGGATACACGCGGTAGTGTCACAGTTCACATAAAGTAAAAGGAATTATCCAAGAATTGAAACAAAACAATTATTTTCTTTTTAAAAACATTCAAATTATACGAAACAAAAACATCATTTCCAAGGCTAGCGCGTACTAGTTTTGAATATGGCAATAGACTCAATAATATGTTGATGTATTTTTGGTACTTCAGTCTTAAGCTTTAAAACATGATTTATGACATGAATTGTGAATGATATAGAGAATACCTCGACACATAGAGTACATGTAATTATTAATAGAGTTACATGAGTTTTCTAGACATTGAAACAAAATTTTAATCATATTTTTTACAAAACTAAAATTATATGAAACCCAAACATTATCTCTAAAGCTAGTGGGAACTACATATGAATATGACATATACTCGTGCATCTTTTTATCTATTTTTTACAATTAGGTGTCCATATTTAAAGCATGATTTCTTTAATGGCCCTTGGATGAAAGAGAGAAATTGGACAAAGCATAGTGAAAACTAGGAATCTAATTTTCTTATGTTATTTTAGAAAAGATATACAAACAAAATCAGATAATAATAAAATCATAATCTAATTACACCTATAATAGAATCGACTAATGGTAATAACAAAATCTAATAATGACAATAATCGAATGCAATAATAGCACTAACGGAATCCAATCTATGCACTAAAAATCTAGTATTTCTCCAAAATATGTCAAAATGGCTGTCTAGATTCACTTGCATATGTCCGTATCTAATAAAATTGAGGGATACTCTTGGAGTTTAAACCCTTGAGTTGGTGTTTCCGGACAGATCCCTACGAGTACCATATTTCCTCACTAAAACCAATGTCTAGTAGTGTTCGTGTGGGGATCATTTAGAATATTTCTATTACAAGCCCAAAAATATTCTTAGGATTTCTTTTGGTCTTGAACTAAACACGCGGAGGGTTTTGATAGAGTAGCTTTGAAATTATGTCTTCCCATGAAGGCTAATAAACTAGGTATATTAGATATTGGTTTGCAAGGAACTACGATCTATGATAAATTTATTTTTCAAGTGAGTGAAGGGAAATAATTTGAGAAACTCATTGCTAAAGGAGCACTTTATGGTTGAACAACTTGGAAGGGGGAGGACATGATAATCTTGTTGTTCTCACAAATTTATTGGAGAGGACCCTATAACCATGCACCTAACTTTAGGGGCATGCAAATATATGTAGGTATGTCGGTAGCGTAAAAAAATTATATCATCGTGTAGTATATGATCGTGCCATAGCAATATTTTCGTTTCATGTGTTTATTTGGAGGGAAAAGTAGTTTTTGAATTGATATAATATGAAGAAAATCAATATAAAGCATTTGAAAGAGGGACCAATGACCGAGCGCCCCATGTGTCACATTCTCATTGACTCTTAAAAAATGTAATTAACCAAAAAGTGAACAACTATTGGTGCTTTTTGTCAACAACCTATGGTGAAAAAAGATGTACATGTTTTGGTCCCTGCTTGGTTATAGGGTCCTCTCCCCTAGTCAACGTGGCTAGATATTTTGTAATTAAAATTATTTAGAAAGCGTGGGAAAAGATCAATCCAAGTCGCTGATATGGAAACGTGAAGTGGCAAATATGGAAAGTTGACATTGTCTATGGTGTTCTCTTTTGGTTAACTTTTATTACATCCTTTTTTTTAAGAAATTCTATATTGGTTATTTTTACTCTTTAAGAGAGCAACTTAAATACAATGCAATGCACTTTCTGTAGAAAGACTGAAAAGTTTTTGTCTTCGCCTAAAGCTAAGACTAAATATCTTTAAGCTAACAAACATCAAGATTCCTTAAATGAGATTTTAAACGCTATTTCTTAAGAGGTTCTCCATAAATTTGATGTAGTTTTCTGTTGTCCTTGGTGGAAGAATAGGAGGTGGTTTCCAAAAATTTCTTTCTAACAATATACTTCTAATAGTAAGGGATATAAACTATTGTCACCACATTTTCTCTTAGTTGACAAGCTCATTTCTTGTTCGTGTCTTCACTCAACTACAAGTGGTTGGAGTTTAATATTCTGTACGATCTAGAATGTTATTTTGGAGGACAAGCGAGTAAAATTTAGATAGTACTTACTTCACTATGGTCGTCCTGTTAGTGGTTGCATTATTTATTTAGGGGTTTGACAACCAAAATTTCCTTGGTTCTTTGATAGAAAAATTGGGTGGACCCTTCAATGTTGGTGCTCTCCTTAACCTTCTCTGCGTGATAGTTAGAGTTTTTCATATTTTCCTAAGGATGTGTGGGCTCCTACTTTGCACACTAAAAAGCTTCCTCATTTGGGTCTTTCTATTTCACCTTCGTACAAGAACATGTTCACAACCAAGAAGAACCTATAGAAGTGAACAACATTAAGGATGTTAGCAATACTTGTTGGAACATTATATTTTAGGGAAAAGACCTTCCACGTGGTGCCTACGACAATTATAATGACAAGGATCCTTTTTTTACTTGTATTTTTGTTATGGTTGTGAAGATGTTTGGTAATATTTCAATTAATTAATGTAATGACATTTTCATTTATTTTTATCTTAGACCTTTACATTGACCTAGTATGACATTAATGTGGTGTGCACTCTCACCACAAACGTTTTTAGCACTTGTTTGTAATACTTTAGGACTTTATTGATATTGTTTATCATATTACTTTTCAAACTTTGAAATCTATAATGAATTTTAGCTACTGCAAAAAGGTTAATGAATTAGTGACACATGCAAAAAAAATCATGCTTTTGTGAATGTCCTTTAGAAATCCAAGTCCACATATGTAATGCATTTCATGATGTTATTCTCTTAAAGACATTTGGATTTCTTAATAATAATAATAATTGGTTTAATAATCAAGGATGTAAAGTACCGTAATTTTGGGTCTACAATCAACTTATATCCTAGGAAAAATTTTCATACATAGCCTACCCTTACATTATTTGTACTGGTTACCTCTCTTTTAAGAGAATAATTTATTCACCATTAGCAAAAATTATGTTTACGTAAGGCTACATTTGTCAATATGGTCAAGATTGTGAGATTGTAAGATTGAAACACACATCAATATCTCATAGATCCATAGGAGAAAGTGTCGAAAGGGTGAAAGTTGCAAATAAGTTTCAAGAAGATGATTCCATGAAAGAATGAAATCTAGCACAATATCCTTTTGGTGATCATGTTTTAGCTTTCAAAAAATAGAATCTTCCTTTGCAAGAAAATATCACAAAGTTGCAACAAATTTCCTCTTTTAATGAGACAATAAGTTAAGCAAACATTACAAAATTTTACAAACATTATAATACATTATTCTACATATTATTGAAAACTAGATTCATAGAAGAACAACGGAAGATATGGAAAAAGAAAGGAGACTTAAAATTTTAAATACCCATGAAGTTGTACGTCATGATATGGATACACGTGGTAGTGTCACAGTTCACATAAAGTAAATGGAATTATCCAAGAATTGAAACAAAACAATTATTTTCTTTTTAAAAACATTCAAATTATACGAAACAAAAACATCATTTCCAAGGCTAGCGCGTGCTAGTTTTGAATATGGCAATAGACTCAATAATATGTTGATGTATTTTTGGTACTTCAGTCTTAAGCTTTAAAACATGATTTATGACATGAATTGTGAATGATATAGAGAATACCTCAACACATAGAGTACATGTAATTATTAATAGAGTTACATGAGTTTTCTAGACATTGAAACAAAATTTTAATTATGTTTTTTACAAAACTAAAATTATATGAAACCGAAACATTATCTCTAAAGCTAGTGGGAACTACATATGAATATGACATATACTCGTGCATCTTTTTATCTATTTTTTTACAATTAGGTGTCCATATTTAAAGCATGATTTCTTTAATGGCCCTTGGATGAAAGAGAGAAATTGGACAAAGCATAGTGAAAACTAGGAATCTAATTTTCTTATGTTATTTTAGAAAAGATCCGCAAATAAAATCAGATAATAATAAAATCATAATCTAATTACACCTATAATAGAATCAACTAATGGTAATAACAAAATCTAATAATGACAATAAACGAATGCAATAATAGCACTAACGGAATCCAATCTATGCACTAAAAACCTAATATTTCTCCAAAATATGTCAAAATGGCTGTCTAGATTCACTTGCATATGTCCGTATCTAATAAAATCGAGGGATACTCTTGGAGTGTAAACCCTTGAGTACGAGTATCATATTTCCTCACTAAAACCAATGTCTAGTAGTGTTCGTGTGGGGATCGTTTAGAATATTTCTATTACAAGCCCAAAAATATTCTTAGGATTTCCTTTGGTCTAGAACTAAACATGCGGAGGGTTTTGATAGAGTAGCTTTGAAATTATGTCTTCCCATGAAGGCTAATAAACTAGGTATATTAGATATTGGTTTGCAAGGAATTTGTTTTTCGAGTGAGTGAAGGGAAATAATTTGAGAAACTCATTGCTAAAGGAGCACTTTATGGTTGAACAACTTGGAAGGGGGAGGACATGATAATCTTGTTGTTCTCACAGATCTAGTCAACGTGGCTAGATATTTTGTAATTGAAATTATTTAGAAAGCGTGGGAAAAGATCAATCCAAGTCGCTGATATGGAAACGTGAAGTGGCAAATATGGAAAGTTGACATTGTCTATGGTGTTCTCTTTTGGTTAACTTTTATTACATCCTTTTTTTTAAGAAATTTTACATTGGTTATTTTTACTCTTTAAGAGAGCAACTTAAATACAATGCAATGCACTTTCTGTAGAAAGACTGAAAAGTTTTTGTCTTCGCCTAAAGCTAAGACTAAATATCTTTAAGCTAACAAACATCAAGATTCCTTAAATGAGATTTTAAACGCTATTTCTTAAGAGGTTCTCCATAAATTTGATGTAGTTTTCTGTTGTCCTTGGTGGAAGAATAGGAAGTGGTTTCGAAAAGTTTCTTTCTTACAATATACTTCCAATAGTAAGGGATATAAACTATTGCCACCACATTTTCTCTTAGTTTACAAGCTCAATTCTTGTTGGTGTCTTCACTCAACTACAAGTGGTTGGAGTTGAATATTCTGTACAATCTAGAATGTTATTTTGGAGGACAAGCGAGTAGAATTTAGATAGTACTTACTTCACTATGGTCGTCCTGTTAGTGGTTGCATTATTTATCTAGGGGTTTGCCAGCCAAAATTTCCTTGTTTCTTTGATAGAAAAATTGGGTGGACCCTTCAATGTTGGTGCTCTCCTTAACCTTCTCTGCGTGATAGTTAGAGTTTTTCATATTTTCCTAAGGATGTGTGGGCTCCTACTTTGCACACTAAAAAGCTTCCTCATTTGGGTCTTTCTATTTCACCTACGTACAAGAACATGTTCACAGCCAAGAAGAACCTATAGAAGTGAACAACATTAAGGATGTTAGCAATACTTGTTGGAACATTATATTTTAGGGAAAAGACCTTCCACGTGGTGCCTACGACAATTATAATGACAAGGATCCTTTTTTTACTTGTATTTTTGTTATGGTTGTGAAGATGTTTGGTAATATTTCAATTAATTAATGTAATGACATTTTCATTTATTTTTATCTTAGGCCTTTACATTGACCTAGTATGACATTAATGTGGTGTGCACTCTCACCACAAACGTTTTTAGCAAATGATTTATTAATATTTTTGACAGAAATAATTTGTAATAGAATATACCTCTACTTCAATTTTTAAAAAAAATCTTTAAAGTATATGACCCTATGGAATACAAATTAACATTTGGCCATTAGAGATTAAACACATTTATGAGTAGTCTCATATGTTATACACTAGCTACAAACTCAAAACAGGTGGTACCACATTGTGAACTACGAAACTAATTATTATTGTCAATTTTTATATTTATGGGGTCGCGAAATCACTTTATCCTATCTACACGTGTCGTTGTTGAGGTACTTTAGTGTTGGCCTCAACTTATGGAGCTACTTAGTGGGGTTTACTACTTTTGAATCTTCATGCACGCGTGAGGTTTCATATTGTCTACTTTTGAATCTCGTGTACTTAGTCAATACTTTGACTAACTCTACAGTTTAAATTAGTGAGTTATTATCGATTAAAAATGAAGAACACGCACATGCGGTTTGTTTAATAAGCCCGCTCTCTGTGCGTGATTTTCTACGTGCTTTTTTTCCGTTTCTTCCTCACCTAATGCGCAGTCCCTCTCACACGCACGGGCCTTATTGCCAAACGTCAACATACAAACAATAGCGGTCTGATCATATTTACTTCCCACCTTTTTACTAGTTTCCTCGCAGAATCATCGTTTATTTGAATCAATCCAATTTTAGTTTTTTTTGGCTTCTTGTTGAGATGAATGTTTTCTTCTGTAAATTGCATTAGCTCTAACAATTCCACAACATAAACAGTGCCTGTCTATTAATAATGGACCCGGGTGTAAGTGGAAAATCCGTAAAAGAGATTTAGTGTCCACTCTGTAACTGTGCATGTTTTCTTGTTGCCATCTCCCACCGGCCGAAATTCAACACAAATACATTACATCCCATCTTTATTTTAGAGGCTCTCAAGTAACAAACCCAACAATATCTTATTCACTTGATTAGCAGTGGATCTCCGGACCATCTTCAACAAATTTTATCACTTAATAATGAATTTAATAGACATTGTTTTTCATATTTGTTAAATTCATTGGATTGAAATTGAAAGCGATTCTTCTAGTGCTTTGATAATGGATTAGTAGTCAACTTCCACACTTGGCTACATGTTTATGTCAACCTTGCTTCAAAGCAGTCAAAGCTTCTGTTATTTACAACTCATCTTTCGTCTTCAAACCATTTAGTAATGTCAATGAAAATATAAATTTAATGCAAATTCAAAGTCTGATCAATGAAAATGAACGCACTTGCTCAAAATAATGTTATTATTTTGTTAACTGTGAGCGTGTAATCATGCTCAATGATTTTGTAAGATATGATAGAATGTGTGATAGTGCTCACCCTCTCAGCCATTAAAAAAACAAAAAAGTGACCAAGTTAATTATGGTGGTTGATATTTTTATTGTGGTAGACATGGTGAATCTTAAGAATTTCCTATTTCTCGAATGTTACAAACTATGAATAAATTAAACTATTTAATGCAGGTGTAGATCCTTTGTCTTTTATAAAGTCAATATTGGTGAAACATTAATAAAACATTGAATTCTGAAATGTTACGTCAATGAAAAATTCTAATATTAAATTGAATATTGGAATAGTAATGAATAAAAGAAATAATGAAAATCTACGAAGCTTTGCCCAATTATGTTTGCATTTTAAGATCAAGCAGCTTGTAACACTTTCGCGAGCTCAAACACCATTCAACATTCTATGAAAAATAGAGATGAATGTTTTGACTTAAAAGATATAAAATGAAAAATCCTCTAATAATATTCAAAGAATGTACTTCCCGAATCAGGTATCTATTAACACCCTAGTAAAAGGTCATCGATTTTCACTTATGGGGTTTAAGTGCATGTACATAATATTGGGACGCTTGATAAAAGGATGTCCGAAATCCAATGTGACCATGAGATTATAAATATTACCTCTTAATTTTAAGATGTGTCATTATTATTTTTATTTTATTTTATTTGTTATTAAGGGACTTTTTACATTACTATCTTTATTTATGTCTATAAATTTATCTCGTATAGGATTGTATATGTTATATGCCACCTTATAAAGGCGACCCCTCATTGTAAATAATTGAAATTGGAGAAGAAACATAAATTGTAAATGAACCCTACCAACAATTTTTATAATATAAATTCAGTTACATTATGCAATGCATCCCACATGTATTAAGGCAGTTTAATACACAAGATGTAACATGCAATTCTAAAAGTGAATAACACTTTGTTGTGATTTAAGGGCCATTCATCAAAATTTTGATGTTGACATTAGGGTTAAAATAATTTCTAGTTGATTAATTTGTGCAAAGATTAATTCGGCCCACCATAAATACATATATATTAAATATGTAGATCCCAAATCATATAACAATAAATATGTCAAAACATACAACTTAAACCATAATAAGTGTGAGTTAAAGTTAGAAGAAAATGCATTGTTTTATTGGTTAAGATGGAGTAGCAATGATATGAGACTGTATAGGAAGGCTACAAAAAATATCATAGAATCGTCTACTAAATATAGGTTTATGAATCTTATAGGAAGAGTATGTCGTTGCCTCCTTAAAACGTCACCTAGATGACGTTTTCCTTTGCACAAAAATATTTCTTACATAGAACTTGGTTGAATATCACCTTTTAAATTGTGATATTCTGTGTTTGTAGTTTTAATCTATGTTTGTAATTTTTTGATTGCATTTGTGTAATAAATTAGAGCTCTTTTATCAAGAAATGATAATTATCCTCTATGAATGCCTAAAAAGGGTTTAATGTGGTGTTGCCCCCATGATGCATGCCTAGAAAAACCTTAAAGAGGCATCAAACCCTCAGAGCTCCCCACATAATGAATGTCTACAAGATGTGCATACAAATATATTTGGAAATTATGACCCCAATAGGACCTCTAACACTTAGCAATGATATTTGGTATATGATGTAGCTTTGAAAAATAGCCCAAGGAAATTATATATGATATATGCATACTTATAGGTTATTAATGTGCTTGAGAGAGTGATTTAGCAATTGGGCGCCTTATTATGATGTCTTACAACGTTCCCAAAGAAGTGAGATAATAGGTCAATTGAGTATGGTATTGTGAATGTATTTTTTATAGGTAATTCTTGAGAAAGAATTTTGTTCTCAATTGACACTAAGATGGTTGGGTTAACTTGTGAATTTGAAAAGGTGACTAGTAAGGCTTCGGAGGAAAAGATTTTCAACATAGAATAACATTTCTCAAATGCCTATGTTCATCAAGACCCACATCATCCTGATAAGGTGCAAATTACAATTAATGAGTTTGTGATGGTGGAAACATCTTTCAAGATGTGTTCTATATTGAAAGAGTAAGTTTTTTAATGGTTAATGAAGAGTAACAAGTTTGAACCAATTGATAGGAATGTAAATTGAGATAGATATAATTATCAACTAGTCATTCAAATGCACAATGATGACTAGGTTGATATAATTACTAAGGACTAATTATTGAATGCTGCTTGTTTAGATATATGTATTTTCATTTACCCCCACTTTTAATTTTATAATTGAACATTTATTTACTAAAGTAAACAACTTGACATGAAAACCTGCCGTTACAATGCATGTACACTAGTATAATGTGTCTAATACCTCCCCCGCTTTTTTCCAAGTATATATAATGAATGTGTTTTCCACGTGCAAAAATGTGTACTAAATTCCAACAAACATGTTTATAAAATTCAATAAGAAACACAAAATGAAAGTAAAAGAATGAAACATGTACACATGTTTTCATTATGTCAATTATGAGGGTAGAAAAATTTAAATATAATCAAACCATAGTAACTAAGATTGTT
The DNA here is from genome assembly GCA_019776745.2 of Taxus chinensis. Classification (NCBI taxonomy): domain Eukaryota; kingdom Viridiplantae; phylum Streptophyta; class Pinopsida; order Cupressales; family Taxaceae; genus Taxus; species Taxus chinensis. Next base: position 654,409,802 of record CM034148.1, read on the forward strand.
ATGTGAAGTCATATCTTACATGTTTACCCACTAAGAAAAGTATTTATTTATATGCAAAAAAAATAATGACTTAATAGAGTATTCTATTTTTCTCTTGATAATAGGTAATCTAGACTAAGATAATGAGAGGGTTCATTCTAAAGATGTACACATAAATATTGTAAATAAAATAATATGTACAATCATGAAGACAATAATCAACACTTTATATGTAATGTAGTGTTCTAAATGCTAGATCTAAGATATACGATAGTGGAAACTATCTCTTAATATTAAGTTAATGATCATGAGGTTGTAATTAAGTTGTTACAAGATATGGATTCGTATGTTACGTCCCTGGATGACATAATAATCTCTATTATTCTAAAAAACTATCTTTAGATTAAATAATAAGATTTTTCTAGATAAGTGTAGGAACCCTTGGTATGAATCCAAAACCATTGTAACACCTTATTGTAATATCCCACACATTTGAATTTTTTAAAAATCATTAATAATTTCTTGGTGGTCACTTGTGTTATTTTACTTTGCCTTGTGCAGGAATGTTACTTGTTACATCTATTTGGTTAATATGACATTTATGAGGTGACTTTGAGATATTTGGAATTTAATCATGTGACTACTTTGATATTATGCATGTGTTTTCGTAGTTTAAGTAGTGATCTAATTTCAATCCTTTAGAGGCATGTGAGGTGAATCGCAAGTTTAACACCTTTAGGGAAGTATATTATGATTATAATTTTAAGGTGATCATTGTTATTAATTTTCATGTTTTATATAAATTCATCATTTCAAATCATGCCCATCCTTTTAGATGGTGAAGGATAAATGAAAATCAATTAATTGATCTAGGCAACATCACATTATGTATCCTACCCTACTTTATATATCCTTCAAAAGACCAAATAACCATCATTACACTCTCTCTATATTGGAATTTGTGTTGGTAGTACACTATTATGTGTTTATCTTTGTATTATGAAATTTTTTACTATAATGTGCATATATGTTGATAAGATTATAGATCTAACCCACTTCGTTGTCATCAAGGATCTTTTGGGCCTAGGAGAGGAAGTGATTAGTCGAGAATACTCAATTGTGGAAGTAGTTAAAGAATTTAAAATATTCGTAACCTAGGGGCACTCCTCCTTTCTTGGTCCGAATAACTTAGAGGCATAATGGTTATGTGTTGTTTGTAATAGTTTGATTCTTACTTTAGACACTAAATTTTGTTAATTTTCAAGTATCATAGTGAATAACACATAAGCAAGAGCATAATATAACACAAAAACTTACAAGAGGATCCTATAATATCACTAAAATATGAGTTGAAACAAAATCACACAAAATGGAAACATGTTTAAGAATGAAATAATTTATGTAAACATGCATGAAAAAAACCGTAGTAAACTTCATTTTCAAAACAAATCTTAACTCTTCTAATGATCATATGTACGACCATACCTTTGATGTTCCTTTTTCCACTTCCTTATAACATATCTTAATTGTAGATGTCATTAGGTCTTATCCTAATCATACTATCCTTCTCATATGAGAAATTAAAAAAAAAAAAGGTAATATTAGAAAAAATGCATAAACATAAATAAAATTCAAATAATCAAGAAATTAAAAACAAATTAAGAAAAATATAATTTTTTTGTTAGACTTGTAACATCAAAGAAAATTTGAAAAAATATATAGAATATAATTTTAAAAAATCATTTGATATTTTATGTAATGTAATAATGTTTTAATATTACATAAATCATTTTAATTCCTAACAATTTTTTTTTTTTTGCATCGCTTGTAGCTATTTAACAAATGTTGTAGTTGACTTCAGGGAAATATTGAAATGGCTTTAAAAGGTATGGATACATATAGAAATAAATATAGTATTCTTCCCCATCATTCCTCTATACATTCTCCTTCCACCCTTGTTCCCCTATGTTGCCGTCCTCCAATCACATAAATTCCTTGGAAATGGATCCCTCCACTGATCCACTTATCAAACACTTTCTCTCTACTTGATGAAACTAACGTTAATTTTTATACCTCGTCTTACATGAATTGGTGTAGAACCCATAATATATGTTCCATGAGGTTTTAGGAATGATTATGGTCTTAACCCTTCTTAACCTACTTCCCCACACTTTGATGCAGGACCAAATAATGCACTGTGTGTGATAAAAAAGAGAGGTATAAGAGGTCTTAATGTTCTAGAAATAATAAAAAAACATATTTATGAATTTTTTTAGGGATAAATACCCAAACAAGGATGGAAGGTATATAATTAATATGTTTTAATTAAAAATTATATTTGGAAGGTATATAATTAATATGTTTTAATTAAAAATTATATTTTAAATTTAACTTTTAATTGCAAGTTTTTAATTTATTTTTTATTATGGTTCATATTTATAAGTAGAGAAATATTAAAAAATGTTTTGATGTAAACATTTTAAGAAAATTATTAGACTGGTAGCTAAGAAGGAAAACTAAGTTTATGGTGATGTCTTCTATGTAAAATTCCCAAAGAAACACAAAATTTGGGTGTTCAAATAAATTTAATAAATGTATAGTCAATTGTTGGATGATGGTAAGTTTATTGCATTAATAAAATTATTTGAATAATAATTAATTTGATTGATTTTTTAATGTTTTATTACATAATGTTTTAGTTTCTAATTTTTTTATATAAACCATAATGCTTTCTAAGCTACACTGCTAGCATCATTCGGTGATGGAGAGAAATTTTGAAAAGATATCAAAATTTGCATTATGCCCATGATGAGTAGAAAATAAGTGTGAGGTAAATTGTTATATCGAACTAAGGCATATTTTGTTAAATATTGTTTATAAATATTAGTTATTTCATACTTATGTTTACATTTATAAATGTTTTGCTACAAAGTTTGCATCTATGAATCATTTGTAGAGTTACATGGTACAAACTTGACGCATGATATAGGTTGATTGACTATTGTGATAGTCATAGTTCAAGTCAACCAAGAAAACAAAAGTAAGTTATAAATTCCCATTTATAAGAGGGGGCAAAGGTCTGAAGTACCACTAGTCCCATGTCTTCACTGAACCACAGGCTCAATTGTAAGTATTGTAGTTTAAATTAGTTTATGCTAATAATTTTTCATATTTTATTTTTTAATTACAATATGAATTAATATTAATTTTGCATTTTCCAACACGAGAAGACTTTGTGAAGCTTATCTCATCTCTGAATAAGGATCATATTCATACTTATGAATATGTTTGTATATAAATGGATATCACTATCAATGGAGTCTAACAATTTCATGTACACTATTTAAATTTACTGTAAAATAGATTTTCAAATTATATTTATGTTGTATTATTTTTTACGAAAAATTATAAGAGAGGTTTGTGTTTCACTAGTATATGGGACACACAATATCGCCCCTAAGAAAAAGTGGAAAATCACCTTGAACAATGAATGGGAGGCACATCACAACTAAGGTTTCCTTTCAGTGGATGCTTTACGAAGGGGGCCTAGTGGGGATTTAGAAATTAGAGAGGGTTGCAGAGGTTTTAGTGATGGTATAGTAAAAAATGATACTACTAATGAGCCTTACAAATATCAATAAAAGATGAAACATGAAGATGAGTTCCCTAGTGGTTAGGGTATAAATTGAATATTATGATTTTTATGCGGAAGTTGACACTAATATTTTATGGGATCAATCATGATATTATGACTGTATTACCATTTTAATCATCATATTAATATGAATTATGATTTATTATTGAATGGTTTGATTTTATTTTCTAATTGATATTATCACTTCCTCAATTGTTTAGTTTTTATATTTGTATTTAATGTTTATATATTCAATATATACTCCAATTAAATTTTCTACTTAACATACTTTTCATTATTATGTATATCCTTATAATTGACATTAACACGAGTTTTATAACTAAAATTGTATAATATAATAACACAAATTTATAATTCTCAAAATTAAATTAAAAACTCAAAAATACTTGTTTAGATTAGTATAATGATTACAATTCGACTCATTATTAATTTGAAATTGAATTCATACTTTAATTTTTATTAAATTCATACTAAAGTGGAAATATATCTTGAACTAAAGTTGTAAATAATGACAATATTAAGTTTTAATTGTAGCAGGTAACTGCATTAAAAAGGGGGGCTAAAAGGGGCTCAAAAGTGAACACATTTTTCCTAAAATGAGCGAAACCTTAACTTCATCTAGTAATTTGGCAGGCAAATGCTAAAAATTTGACAAAGTGATAAGAATTAGTACTATAGAACTCAAAATCTAGTTTCTCAACTACTAATGTAACACCCACAAATTCCGACGATCTAAAACCACATTAAACCTTAATAACTATATAAAAAGTTACAATTTTTTTTAAAAAAGTTACAAGGGTGTCAAACCCTAATATATGTTTAATTAATTCCTACAACCAATGTTACATTTCATTTGATAAATCCGGTCTAGATTTTTACTTAAATATTCTTGATCCATTTCTAATGTCCATTTTAAGCACGATATTCTAGGAGAAGTTCCATAAACTAAATTAATTAAGTAAGTGGTTTCCCCCCCCCCCCTTAAATTAACATTCAAACCTATATTTATTAAACCCTTAAACTTAGTTAACTTAGTTTCCTTATATTATTAGCTTTAACGTTTTCCATAGAATCATTTACTAATAACATATTAGAAAAATTACATATTTAAATTTAAATACAAGGGTATTAAGTGGATCCATTCAGCCATTTACACATACCTTTAAACTATTTAATAGCCCATAATATTCATTCTTACCTACAAATTGTAGGGTTGATTCTCAACCCTTCAATGAAATCAATTGTGGCCACTAGGTCTTAGAGTTCCAACCTAACCATAACCATCCTTATGAAGTTTTAAAAAATCCTTTTTATTTTCCCTAGCCTCCTCATTTGGTCTCTTTTATTTTCTTGATTTACAGGTTGGAGGAGTGGAAGCCATGCAAACAAAGAGGGAAGAAGCCATAGGTGGATTCGTTTGGATCTAGCTTAGTTTAGTTTATGGTTTTATCATGGCAATTTAATTCATTTGTTGAATGTAGAGTTTTTTCATTCTAAATCTAAAGTCGTTATTTAGTTATTTCCATTTTGATTTCTTTATTTTCGAAAAACCCTCTTTCCAATTAATCGATGAGATAGAATACATTTAAATGCCCATTCAAGGATTTAATTGCTTCAAATAATGATTTTTTTCCCTATAACATCCTGGTGGTTTCTATTTTAAATTTTAAAGACTCAGATTTTTGTTTAATCAAGTTTAAAATTGCACAGCCGGGGATATTAATTTTTCCTCCAAAAGTGATAGAACCACCACCCTACCTGGGCAATGTTTCACAAACCACCACCTTGCCAAGATGGAGGTTTAGAGACCGCCATTCTGCACAGGGAAGCGGTCATGTTCTTACAAAACAGAACCATCAATTCTACAATTTTCCCAAAATTAAATTTTACCAGAGTGATTTGAAGTTTATCCTTAGTTTAAATTTATGTGCCAAATGTCTCTAGCTGAAGGGTTTAACCATTTATTCATTCCATGACTTAGATCAGTAAATTACATAGATTTTCTAATTCATTAGTATATAAGACAACAACAACAAGACTAATTTTCCAATGATATTACTTTCAAGTTCAAATGAAGGAATAGAACTTAATATATTTTTGTTATCATTATTTTCCTTTCCACAACAAGAATACAATCGTTCAATAGGTATATTATTATAACTACGTGCATCCTTCCATTTCATCTACAATCATTCATTCAAGGAAAACATGAGCTACTATCATATATTTAAGATTCACTAAGAATACATTATCTATGATTTACAACTTCCAAGTTTTCCCTTCATTCTTTACAATAATATAACTCCTACAAATACAAATGAAATTTCCTTTACTTCGAGCATAACTCACTTCTTACAATTTAAAGAGCTTTCTTCCCAACAATTCATTACAACTTAATAAACAAAATACATAATAAAACTTTTCTTTTAAATGTAAGTCTACTAGCCTTCCATTTAAGTGAAGATTACAGAAAAAGTTTCTTCAATGAAGCATTAATTTTGACTTCTACAAATGTTCCAAGTCCCAAATATTCAACAAGAGCTCCACCATTTCTTCACTTAAATCACAACAACCAAAAATTGTGGAGAAGCAACACTATCCACCCAACCAATAATCCAATGAGGAGAAGAAGCTATCCTCCTCATTGGCCCCCTAGCCATAACCAAAATGCAATAAGGAATCGATATAACTCATGAAGACTAACCCAATTCTTCGACATCACAATATAAAATTTTCACAACCATTTAACACACATTCAAACATAAGATAAAAATCACAAGAATGCAACTCTCCAAATACACAAGGCTTGAAATGTAAATCCAATGGAGCAAGGATCTATCGGGAGATGAATTATGCCTCCCAATGGGATACGGTGCCCACCTTAAAACCGTCCAAAACACAACTCAAAAAACCCTACAAAAATTTTATGCCTCCCTCAAGATCTTCTTATGCCTCCCACATTCAATTATGTCTCCATACAATCTCTTATGTCTCCCTCAAAAGAACCAAGTAAGAAATGCAGGAATTTTCTAATCAAAGGTAGGGTACCCAATTCAAATCCCTCCCAAAACATGAAATAAAATCTTATGTATCCCTATAATAGAATATTCCCATATCCTTCTCCTACACCATACTTAGCCATTCTACCCAAGATCCCAACAAAGAAAAAAATCATTCACATACATGAAATACACACATATAAAAATAAACAAGTAAAAAGAGTGTAGCTCCTACCTTTCCATAGTAAGGAATTCATCAAAGAATCACACTCCAAGCTCCTTCAAGATCAATCCAACTCCAACAAGCTCCAATACTTCAACAAGCACTCCAATAATACTCTCTAACTCCAAAAATATAGGTGCACAATAAAATGAAGTAACCCCCAAACAAACCAATAAACTTGAATATATATAAAAAAAGGAGAGGAGGGCGAGGCAACTCCATGGAGGATGCCACTTCAACTCCATATCATAAGTCAAACCTAAACCCAAGGCACAAAAAATTAGTGGTTGAGAGAAAATACAAGCCTCTTACACACACAATTCCCACCCACAAACTTTAAAACCCCCTAAATCCATAGATAGCGTTCGAATATGAAATTAATAGGTGTGGGATAAGCTTAACTTGTCCCAAAAGCGTCCAAACTTGGCCCTTAAGCCCAAATCTGAATTTAGTAAGGTATGGTAGGGTGTATAACACTTAAAGTCACATACACTCAACTTAAATAAAAAAATTCAAAGGACCAACTAATCTAATAAATAGGCCCATTTTTCCACATCCCCAAATATATTAATAAATATGATTAAACCACTTAATTAAGGCACATTCATCAACAATGATTAAAAAATGAATTACATCACAAATTAAATCACATAATTCATAATTAAATCAAATAGAAAAAGGAAAGAATTACACACAAAGCCCATGGTCACAATTGGATGTCATCCTCTCCATGAGGAACCCCTAAAAAAATTAAAACAACCAAAACACATTACAAAACTTGCCATGGTGACCATCATTGTATCCATCCAGTATTTCACCATGGTTTGTCTCCTAACCCCCATTTGTATTGTTATGATATAATTACTTGTAAAATCGCACAATACCTCCTTCATCCTCATGGAGACATCAAATACATCAAGGATAAAATATACACACATCCATCAATAAACATCCTGATATAACTAAATCATAATCTAAACTAAAAATATTATCATTTGTTTTTAATTTCAATAACATCGCAATTCTACCATTGCATCAATATCAATAAGATCATGAGATTAGTTGAAACACTAAATCATAGTCAATATGTGGAGAGCTTTGAATGTCAGTAAATATATATGCTAACAACAAAACATCATCATCAATATAAAATGTCTTTGTACGTCTCTAGGAATCCACACAAATCATATTGTGAATCACAACCCATCAATAGTTAGAATATCTCTATCATCTAACATCAGTCTAAACCAAAATGATACAGTAATATCAAGGCCTATAGTCAATAGTAATCGAAATCAAAATATAATAAGTGTCCAAGAGGATTGGGTACTACATCCCCCTCCCCTTAGACTTGACTTCCTCCTTGGACAGTCACTAAAATAGGTGTGGAAATTGGAATTTGTGGCAACGTAACATCCTCCCATGTAGCACCAGTAGCATCATACCTGTCCCACTAAAATCACTCCTAATTAATCTCTCAGCCTCAAATGACCTAAATTCCTACACTCTAAAATATGCACAGGCTCCATCATCATCATGCGCTGGTCCTGCACATGCAATGCGGTCAAATCCATTATATGAGAAGGATCAAGGACATATCTCCTAAGAATAGATACATGAAACAAATCATACATGTGAGATAAGATGGGTTGCAAGGATAGACGATAAGCTAAGGGACTGATCTCGCTCCAATGATCTCGAATGGAGCCATGCAAATCTAGGAGAAAACTTAGAGCCTTTTTCGTATAGTGAATAGGACTCTTATGAGGTTCTGGCATGAAGAAATAACTTCATGTGCCCACCTCAAAAAGATGATTTGTCAACTCTCGTCTGATCTGTATATTTCTTCTATCTATCCTGATGCCTCATGCAACTTCTATCAAATCAAAACATCCTATTGCTCCATGTCCTATAACAAAGCTGGGCTAAAAGAGATGCTCTATCCTCCAACTCTGTCCCAACTCATTAGGTGTCCTAAAATCTCTTACCATATAAGTGCCTGAAAAGGATGCCATGCTAATCAGAACTCTTAAAAATAGTTGTTGTAGGCAAACTCCATACCAAATACAATTACTCCTCCCACTTTGACAGATGATCCATGATCGTACATCAAAATCATGTCCTCTAAAATATGATTCACCCATCTCCATCTGTCCATCTATCTCTAGATGATAAGATGTGCTGAAGTTGATGCTCATCCCAAGGGCCTTGTTGTATAGTAGTCCAGAAGTGTGATGTGTATAAGGGATCGCATGGTCGCAGATTATATTCCACAGAATCTCGTGCAGTCTAAAAATATTATCCAAGAACACTGTTAATATTGCACTAGCTCTATAGGTGGTCTTCAGTCGGATAAAAATGAGCCACTTTCGTCAATCCATCCAACCATGACCATGATCACATCAAGGTGGTATCTCGAACGATCGGTATCCCTACTTTGAAATCCATGGAAATGGTGTCCCATTTCCACTCCAATGATAGCATGTGGGTAAATAAGGCTAGTTGGATGCTGATAATCAGACCTTCACCCTTTGACACTCTAAAAAATGCAAGACACATATTGAGCTACATCCTCTCTAAAGACCTATCCAATGGTAAAGTTGTCTCAAGGATGGCATGCATCTTTTTCACCCCTGGATGGGCTAAATGAGGTGCACGATGAGGCCTCTACCAAGATATCCTATCTCTAACCTCTATCCCTAGGTACATAGATCCGAACTCTGTGTATTTGAGAAGCCCATCTGAATCTAATGCAAATTTATCAGAACATCCCCTCAAGGGGTCTTTGATACTCAATCTATAATCTAGCTGCAAGGTAGAAACTATCATGTGGAAGTTCTCATACAAATTCCTGCTCCATAAATCTATACCCACTAAAGTAGCCATAGAACCAAATGTCTCCATCTACTCAAAGCATCAGAAAAAACATTTTCTTTCCCCTTCACATGCTTTATCTCCACGTATGTACTCTGCATAGAAACTCTATCGAACACCTGTTAACGATAGCATTGAGATTAGGTTGCATGAAGAGGTGATGTAAGCTCAAATGGTATGCCATGAGAATAAACCTTCTGACCAAAAAGGAAATGTCTCCATCAATCCAAAGCATGCAAAATTTTCTACAAGCTCAATGTTCATGCGTTAGATAATTGAGCTCATCGATATTTGAGTTTGTGAGACTCAAAGGCAACCACATGGCCCTCCTGCATTAATACCCCACTTAATCCTACCAAGGAAGCATCCGTACATATAAAGAAATCCCTCTAAGGGTCTAGTACAAAAACGAGATTCGGTGCTAACATAAGGCATCCCTTCAGTGTACTGAAGGCCTGCTCACATCCCTCAAGACAAAAAAAACTTCTTCTCATTTCCATTGAAGGGTAGTGATGGGGTGCGTAATCATGAGAAAAATTATTGAACAAATATCCTGTAGTAACTTGCCAACCCCATGAAACTGCATACTTCGGTCACACTAGTTTCCTTGGGCCAAACCAGAATAGCTCTAATCTTATGATAGATCAATAGGTGATACCTTCCCCAAAAATTATGTGACCCAGGTATTGCACCTTTGACTGAAAGAATGCAAACTTTTCCAGGTTCCTTGTAAAGTTGTTTTTGTCTAAGACACTGATAAAACCTTGGTGAAGTTGCTCCTTAGTGCTCCTCTCATGCCTACATGAGTTAAATCAAAATTTCATTAAGAAATAGGAGAAAAAAGCGATCTGAAATATGTTCCATAATACCCCATTCATTAAACTCATGAATACTATATGGGGGCTATTTGTCAGACCAAAAGCCACTACTCTGAACTAGTAGTGGCCATAACTCATACAGAAGGGTGTCTTATGAATATATACCTGTGTGATCCTTAGCTTATAGTATCCTAAGACTTATGATCTATCTTGGAAAATACCGTGCCCCCCTTCATCTGATCAACTAAATCATCAATATTTCGAAGGGGGTAATGATTCTTCATTGTTACTTTTTTCAGTTGATGATAATCAATACACAATCACAAAGATCCTATATTTTTTCTTTACAAATATCAATGATGCACCCTAAGGGGATATACTAATATGGATTAGGCCTGATTCTCCATAAGACCCTTTAGCTGCTAACTTGAGCTCACATAGCTCAGTGGTAGTCAGCCTATAAGGTGATCGTGAGATAGGCTCTGCTCTTGAGAACCAAATCAATGAAAAAATCTATCAGACGTATGGGAAGGTAAACCCTGACACCTCCCCTGGAAAAACATCTGAAAAACTCCCTCAAGATATGATTATCATCAAGTGACAGCCCACTAAACTCATCCTCGGATCTATTGCTAACCGTGATAGCATACAACTAGCAACCCTTGTTGTGTACACCACTTAAGCTGACATAATTGGATATGGTGCGAATAGAGGTTGGTCTCCTGACTCCCACTACCACTGTATCCACTCCCAAATCATCTGCACATGATATTACCTTACTATAACAATCAACCCTATCCATGTGTCTAGATAACCAATGCATGCCCAGAAGTAATCCCATAGGAATGCAACAAAAGGATACGAAGATCTAAGGTCATGGAAAAGGGTCTTAGGTCAACTATGAACTCCTTGACTAAGGAGTCCCCTGTGAGCTTGGATCCAAAAGCTATCTCCGCATCCAAACTATGGCTATGCCTAAATACCACCACTCTGTATTGCTCTACTACAAATGAAGAAATAAAATAATCTGAGGAGCATGAATCAAATAAAACAGAAATAGAAATTCCATCAATACTACATGTCATTTCAATTGCCATGTTTTAGTGCTCTAGCTGGTGGTTCTCAACCACTACATATATCATGTGGCTCCTAGCAATATCACCTACTGTAGGCTCATAAACTGGTGCCTTACCCTTGTTTTTAGGGTTTCGAGGTAATTATCTACAATGATTCCCAAGTACTCCACACCCATAGCAAATACTTGGTCCCCTCTAATGAGAAGCGGCTCCTACAGGTACTTTAGTGGTCTATGTCGTGGACCGTGATGATCCTGCTATGGACTTTTTTGGAAACTAATTACGAGCTTATGTTGAATGAGCTCTAGGTGGCACCTAAGTTCTAAGTGGCCCCCTAGGAGGATGCCCCATACCACGTCCCCTATGAGCATTGAATCTTTTTGGAGGCCTCAATGTAGGGTGAGTCTACTGCTACTGCTACTGAGGTGGCTACTTTTGTGGTCTGAATTAAGACTATGCAAAACTATGTCCACAATGAGGAAGAGAAGTTGACCCCCTTGATCTGATATCTTACATCTCCTAGATAAAACTCTGCACTCTATCTCTAGTCTGCTATGTCTTCTTCCTGGTCTCCTCCATAATGTAGGCCTTCTCAACGGCCTTTGTTAGTGTCTGTAGAAAAGGGATGTGCACTACTCCTCCTAAGTCTAGGTTCAGGCCCCTAATAAACCTGTGGATCCTCACCTGCTCATCCTGCATATAGTCTACTTATTGAAATAGGTCCAGGAAGTGACTCTCATACCCTTCCACTATCATGTATGCCTGACATAGGTCGTGAAACTCATCTATCCTCTACTAAATGAATCTTTTGGACAAGTATATGCTTGTGAACTGCTCCTCATAGAGATCCTAAGTGATTTTCTCAAAATCTACATAGAGCTTCTACTCCTTGGTCTTCCACCAAACCTTGATTCTGTATCTCAGAATGTGGATGGAAACATGCACCTTTGTGTCGCTGGTACATGGACATAACTTGAAGCATCTGCTCAAGATGACCAACGATGCCTCTTCCTGAAATTCCCTAGTGTCCCCAGTGAAATGAGATGGATGGAGTTTCAAAATCTCTCTGATGTGGTCTGTCACTATAGAATACCTACCTCAAGGTCTCTCAACATGATCATCATGCTTCCTAGGGCTCCTAGATCTGTCTCTATGTCCTATAGCCATGTCTCCATGACCTCTATATGGTGACTCTCACCTGGTTGGCTCAATGCGGGAATTCTCTACCCTATACTCATCACTATGTTGGGAAGGTGCACGAGCCTCTATGGATGGCTCTTTATCCTACCTGATAGGTCTCCCTCCTAAATATCCTCCACATATAGCGGCATTAACATCCTGTAATGTCTAAAGTTTATAAGGCAATATGGATGCTAATACCTGATTTGGGGGTGGTAAGTCTAGGTCCACGTGCAAGAACCCCTCCTTTAGTCCATGCCTCCTACATAGAATAAGGCAAGAGTTAGTTTATTATTCTAGGTTTTGTTTAATTTTTCTAGGATTTCTATGTTTTAAAACCCCATGCAATGTTGTATGATCTAGGTTTAGAGTTACACTAAGTTTTCTTGTTATGTTTTATGTTTCTAAGTGTGCCCGGGGTCCAAGCGTTGAACCCATGGTTTCGATACCAAGTTTAATTCCCATAATTTTTGACAATCTAAAACCACATTAAACCTTAATAATTATCTATAAAGTTGCAAAAAAAATTTCTTAAAAGTTACAAGGGTTTCAAACCCTAATATACATTTAATTAATTCCTACCAACAATTTTACATTTATTTGGATAGATCCAACCTATATTATTAATTAAATATTCTTAATCCATTTCTAATATCAATTTAATTACAATCTACTAGGAAGGTTCCATAAATTAATTTACTTGATAATATGTTTTCCCCCTCTTAGGTTAACATTCAAACCCACAATAATTAAACCCTTAACCTTGGTAACTTTAGTGTTTCCATATAATCATTTACCAAAAACATACTAGAAGAGTTACATAATTAACTTAACATACAAGGGTATTAAAAGGCCCCATTCACCCATTTTCACATATATTTGAATTATTTTATAATCCATAATATTCATTCCTACCTAACAATTTTAGGGTTGATTTTTAACCTTTGGATCAAATCAATTGTGGCCAATAGATCTAAGAGTTCAAACCTAACACTAACCATCCTTATGGAATTTTATTAAATCATTTTTCTTACCCTAACCTCCTCATTTGGTCTCTTTTGTATTATTTAATTTTTAGGTTGGAGAAATGGAAGTCATGGGAGAAATGAAGAAAGTCATGGAGGGATTCATTTGGATCAATATTAGCTTAGTTTATTTTATAGATTTATTGTAGTAATGTATTCCATTAGTTGATTAAAGAGGTTTCCATTATAAATCTAGAGTAGTTATTTAGTTATTTCCATTTTGAGTTCTCTATTTGGGAAAACCCTCTTTCTAGTTAATCTATGAGATTGAATACATTTAAATTCCCATTCAAGGATTTACATGCTTCAAACAATTATTTTTTTAGTGTGCTAGTAGCTTCAAACAATTACACAGTCACAGATTTTAATTTTTTTGCCAAAAGTGGTGAAACCACCAGCTAAAGCAGGACGTTGATCTTGGGACCGCCTCCCTACATGGGTGATGATTCACAAAAACTACCTTTCCTGGGTGATGATTCACAAAAACTACCTTGCCTGGGTGGCAGTTCAGAGATCGAAACTCTGCACAGGGCGACGATCATGTTCTTCGAAAATAGAACCATAAATTCTGTGAGTTTTCCAAAAATAATTTTAACTAGAGTGTTTTAAAGGTTATCCTCAACTTGAATTTATATGCCTAAAGTATCCAGTTGAAAGGTTACACCATTTTATCATTCCATGCTTAAATTACTAAATTTAAATATTTTCTATTTCAATAGTAATAACAAAGCAACTACAAAATTATTTTTCCAACAACATTATTTTCAATTCAATACAAGAAATGAACCTTAGGCATATATAGAAAAAGGGAAGAGGAGGGTGAGGTGGCTCTATGAAGGATTCCACATCACTTATTCTCACTACACATCATAAGTCAAACGTCAACCCCAAGGCACAATAAATTGGTGGTTGAGAGAAATGACAAGCCTCTTACACACACAATCCAAACCCACACCCCTTAAGATAAAAAATTTAAACCCAGGTAAGAAACGTGCAATAAATGTCACTTTTTACCTTACAGAACACATAATGAGGTCTATTTTTGGCCCCCCAATCCAGAGGTAGGGTTGGTATATGAAATTGAGAGGTGTGGGAAAAACTTAACTTGTCCCACAAACCTCCAAAAATGGCCCTTAAGCCCAAATCCTAATTTCCCAAGTAAGGTAGGGTGTACAACACTCAAGGTCGCATACACTCAACTTAAATCACAAAATTCACAAGAACAACTACTCTCATAAATGACCCCTTTTGTCACATCCCTAAATATCTTAATAAACATGATTAATTCACTTAATTAAGGCACATTATTCAACAATGATAAAAAATAATTAGATCACAAATTAAATCACATACTTCACAATTAAATTAAAAAAAAAGGGAAATAATTACACACAAATCCCATGGTCATAATTGTAGGTTATTTCCCCCATGGGAACCCCCCTAAGAAACTAACAACAAAACATAGAACATTACACGAGTTTCCATGGTGATTATCATTGTATCCATCTAGTATTCCATTGTGGTTGGTCTCCTAACCCCGTTTTGATTTTTGTGATATAATTACCTACAAAATCACATAATACCTCGTTTGTCCTCATGGCCACATAAGATACATCAAAGATAAAATATACACACATCAATCAATAACCATCCTCATATAATTAAATCATCATCTGAACTAAACAATGCTATCATTTGTCTAAAATTTCAACAACATTTAAATTCTACCTGTTTATCAATATCAACAAGATCATGAGATTAGTGAAAATGCTAAATCATAGTCAACATGATGGGAATTCCAAATTTCAGTAATATAAATGCTAACAACACATCATCATCATCAATAGTCAGAATATCTCTATCATATAACATCACGCTAAACCAAAATGATACAATAATATCCATGTCTATAGTCAACAATAATCAAAATAAAAATATAATAAGTGTCGAAGAGGAGTGGGCACTCCACCTAATATTTTTAAGAAATGGTCGAGATTAAGAGCTTCAAATGTCGTGCGCACACAAAGTATGTCTATTTTTGTGTTAAATAGATAAGAGCCTATTATGTTTGTGCCCCTGCTCTTATTGAGTTCTATAAATTATTTTTCAGATCACTCCAGTAAAAATTTAGCTAAGACCGTGTACATGGTCCCACTAATTTTCCATATTTTTTGGATGAATATATAATTTTTTATTAATTTTCAAAGTGCACACATCTCAAAAATGAAATATTTGTGTGTACACCCCATTAGTTTGAGAAAAAAATTCATTTATTTATTTTTAATGCATGTATAATGGAGTTTAGAAGAGGCATTTTTTTAATTTAGATGAATAAATTATAAATTATAAACCAAAATGTATGTATAGATTTAAGTAAGAAAAGAAGACAGTAGTAAAAGAATTATGGATGAAAGCCTTAAGCTAATAGGATTTTAGAAAGAAGTATATTGTCACCAAGCAAAAATTGAGGTTAACATCGTAGTATATAATTTTTGGAACATTATGTTATAATACATGAGATATTGGGGTGTACATGTGAGATATTGATTTTTTTTGTAAAACAAGGATTTATTCATAAATTACACAATCCAAACATTAGGTTTGGATATCCAAGGAAAATTCAAGTTTATGGATTGGAAATTTCTCACCCATAGAAGGGGAAACTATTAGTGGAGGCTTTATTTTCCTCACTTTATTTGTATTATCCTACTTGGGATATTCCACCTCATTTGGAGTTTCCATACACTCATAAGATATGTTTGCTTAGGTGTACACTTAACTACACTATTCTAGGTGTTGTCTACCACTTGAATATATTATTCTAGGTGTTAGTCACCACATGACTACACCGTCCTAGCTATTGGTTACCATTATTATAGGTGGATATTTCCATGATTCTAGGAGGTGGTTACACATTCACCTCCTATATGTACATCTCTTGCATTATTCTATTTGATTGTATTGAGTTGGAGTTATTTTGGTGTTATTACAATTATTTCTCTTGGATTTTTTTATTTTTGCAGTCTTGTATGCTTGCATCATTTTTTCTTGGAACAATTCACATCTCACATCATTCACCTATGTAATCTTCGAACCAGTGTATCTTGAGTACTTATTCTTGGAGAACAAGTAGATTTACATAGCAAAATAATAATATATTCTATATGTTTTCTTGCTAATACAATGGCTATTATATAGCCAGGAATGTTGTTGAACAACTTCCTATAAAATAGGAAGTATACAAAGAATAACAATCCGTATTGATATATTGTTGCACATTTGTTATAACAATATATATAAAACTAACCATGTGAATACTAATTCCTAACATTCCCCCCCTTAGTGTTTACATGGTAGAAAAACATCCACACACTCAACTGCAGTATGCTCACCCCTATGGCATGTCCAACTCTGTGACTCATGACCTTGATCCAAAAGAAAGGCTCTCTCCTTCCATGGTTTTAAACAGGCTTACCACAAACCTTGAAGTGATAGGAACCTCATTGACTATCGACCTCGTGTGGTTTTCTGGATCCTCCCACAAACCCTTTCAAGATCCATGAATTGACTTACTCTGGTGCTACTATTCACCACTATGCTTATACATCAGGGAATAATGTAGGAAACACAACATGCATATCTCAAAACTACACAATAGAAGATATACTGAAAAAATTTCACATTACTTCCTATAAGAATCGTAATGTTCTTAATTGTAGTCTCTGTCTTTGATCGCTGCCACTCGATCTCGAACAGCATAGAAAATTGCCACTGCCATTGAAAGCTTTCCTTGACTAAGTCGTTTTGGGTGCAGAATGGGAATGGAACATTGGTATGTATTCCCCCCCACAATGTGAAATTCCACACATATAGATACTGAGAAGCAAACTACATCAAAGAACATACTCCTGAATGGATCTTGCTAGTTAGGTCTTGCTGCACATGGTCACTAATGCTAGTGAACATATTCTTCTAGCTAACCATCTTCCAACGAAGTACGGTAGTCAAAGGACCAAGTCAGTCAGAGGATCACTGACAGTCATCTGTGCTCCAACACAACTTTCTTTCCAACATCCCTCAAATTTCAAACAAAACAGGAACACTGAAAAAGAATCACACCAAGCTGAAATTCACACCACACAACTGAATCTAGAACACTGCAAAACTCAAGAACAAGTACTCACACTGCACACCTATGCCATTAAATCATTCTATGCGGCCCCATCGTTGGTGACTGACGAGAGGTCGTTGTCTCACCTGCAGCCTCCGATGCCTCCATCCTCCATTAGATCTGCTACTAACTCAGCCGAATGTGATCATGGGGCTCAAAATTATATACTACAATTAGACGTCGGATTCCACCGAAAATGCGTTTGTGAGGAAATTTTTTTTTTTTTTGGACTTTTACAATGACACGACTTTTGACTTTTTGACAATGACGCTACTATATGACTAGACACTCAACGCAACAAATAACGACTTATGTTTATTGACTACGAATTAAAAAATATTTTAATTACACAACACTTGACTTTAACACATTTGACTATAGACGACAATAACAAAATGACTCAAAATGACTCTTATAACTTTGACATAAAATAATGACTAAAATAATACTAATGACACCTATACTCGGCTCTCTCGTTGACATAGAGTAATCCTAACCACTATTGAAAACATTTACATGCCTTTTTAATAAATTTTCAAAAAACTTGCTCCACGTGGGCAGAATGAATTAGATCGCAAAACTATGCAAACAAAAACTAAATAAGACTCACAATTAACAAAACTGACCTATTTTCTCCATTCATGGCTATGTGAAATCTACACGATTCTGTGTATGTGGATTGAGCCTGGCATTTGAATATCTTGGATCTGACAGGAGAAGAGACGGGTCCTGTAGCATAACTGCAGAATGTTTGGATCGATTCACACAATTATCAAATGTCCAAACTAATATAAATGGTGATTAAATCGATAGCAGACAAAACCAGCATTGCAATGGCTTTGATCGACATCTCAACTATTTTCAATGGCATGCGTGGGAATGGTAAATATAAACCACACGCGATTCATGCATTTAAAATTCGTGTCTCAGTTTCTTTTGGAAAATGGCGTGGAATGGAGTATAATCTACATCCGTTGAAGGAAAGACAACGCACAGCTGGGCACTCTGATTAGGTGTCAGATCGAATGCACTATTTTAAGGTGTCGACCTCTAAAATACTATCACGGCTCGTACAGACAACACTTGCTTTTGGACAATTATTTTTTATTTTAGCAAGTATTGATCTATGTACTCGATGGATCTGGTTGCATCAACAAAGGAGATCGATATGCAGAATACCACCAAACATTCTGTCTAATCCACTGAACTCTTCCAGGTAGCTAACGTTACAATACACAGATCGCGTCTAAACTGATTCCGACACCTATCAATGCAGCTGAGTGAAATGAATTGTATAAATTTTAGCGTCCACACAGAAGGAAGAGCGCAGGAGGAGAGGAGATGTCAATACAGGAGAAATCTCATCACGTGGGGCAATGAAGAATAATATGCACCCCTGCAAACAATTTACTTTCCCATCACAGGCAGTGGAACAATACGGCTCTGATACCAAATCTTGGAGAACAAGAAGATTTACACAGCAAAATAATAATATATTCTATATGTTTTCTTGCTAATACAATGGCTATTATATAGCCAGGAATGTTTTTGAACAACTTCCTATAAAATAGGAAGTATACAAACAATAACAATCCGTATTGATATATTGTTGCACATTTGTTATAACAATATATATAAAACTAACCATGTGAATACTAATTCTTAACACTTATGTGATATGGTATCAGAGCCTAGTTGGTGTTGAGCTTGTTTGGTTAATATTTTGCAAATTTATTTTCATTTGAGATCAATATTTCCAAGTATTTGGGTGTTATTAGGTGCTAGTTTTTCCTTTTTTATGGGTATATATAGCCTTTTCGCAGGCTTCTGAGGTTTACAAGCCTGCATAGTGCATATAAAGTTTTGGAGATTATTTTTTTACAAGCTAATAATTATTTCCAGATCCCTGGAAGATTTATGCAGATCTAGGAGATTTTAGAAATCTGAAGGGCATTTTCACTTGTGGTAGTGCTTTGCATGCTTGTTCATACTTACCAAGGGTGGTTTTTCTGATCTAGAGGCATTTTAAGATATGCAAAAAAAATTCTAACAACCCATACATGCATTGAAGATCCATCTTGAGTCATTGTTATTTTGAGTCTCATGGTAGTGCTATTATTACTCAAATCTGTGGAAATTTAAGAGCCATAGTGTAAAAACGTGGATGCAACCTATGTATAGTCAAAAGAAAGTGCTTAAGCTTGGGTTCATCAGACCATCCTCCTTTTTCTAAAACTGTATTTCTACTGAAAAAATTGCATTTCGAGTTTAGGGAAAATTCATTTAAATAGGGATTATTTACAGGAAACAATTATCATAAAATTTTTGATTGGTAGCTTATTATCGAGTGTCATTTTTTGCAAAAGTTAAATATTTTTTCTCAAAGCATTGTACCTATTTATTTTGTAAAACACATTAAGTTATAAAGTGTGAAATTATGGGTGGGATTATTTATAAAGTTTCTGGGGGGTGTTCAGTGTGATTCCTCTCTTATTCGAAACTTATTTCTTTCCACACATTTCTTTTGTTTTTGCAACAACTACCACAACTTCTATTTATACAGTTATGGATCTAAGTACAATTAACCCCCTTCACCTTTTAACTACCATGAATGGAAATAAAAAATTCTCATTGCAATCAAGACTAAAGGTTTGTACCATATCACAATGGGGTTAGAACCTGAGCCTACTATAGCTACAAATAAAGTTAAGTTGTATAATTAGTGTGATGATGCAGTTGGTATTTTGTGTCTTTCAGTGTCTTCTAAACTCCTTTTTCACATAGACTCGTCCAAATATCCCAATGAGGTGTGGAAAACCTTAGAAAAATTAGTTGGAAAAGTTGACTCTGTGAGGGATCATGAGATAGAAATAAAACTTATCATCTTAAGTCCTAACAAATTTAACACCTTGAAATATTTCTTTACTAAGATCAAGTCCTTATGATTTTAGGTAAAAGAATGTGGAACAAAAAAGAAGAATGAACAAATTGTTCTTTTTGTGCTTTCCGAACTAGGTCATGACTACTCTGTCTTTTTTTCTACATTTTATGTTACCAAGAGGAGTCTTGGAGCCACATGATCTATGACATCCTTGTATGCCTTCATTGTTGATTTGACTAAGGAGAAAGTCAAGTTAATTCAAATGGGTACCTTGAAGTCATCCAAACCTCAAGATCTCTCTTCCAAGAATGGAAAACGTAAATCCTCACTAGACAAAGAGTATAAACAAAGTAACAAGGATCAATAAAGAAAGAAAGATCAACATTCTTCTACCTGAAGACCGAACTTTGAAACTTCTTCTTCTAGTGATAGGTCTAAGAAAGAAAGGTTTAAATGTGGTATTGTAAAGGAAGACATGATGAAAGCAAATTTTTGAAGAAGAAAATTGGCCACCTCACAATTCTTCTTGAGAAGAACAAGATAGGAAAACCCAAGTTTTCCAAACGTCTTCATAAAATAATGAATCCACCAATGCAAAAGGGAAAGAGAAAGAATCAGGAAAGGAGAAAAAAGGAAAATCCTTTAATGGAATTATACCACCACCTCCTACATGGGTTATTGGTTCTGGTGCTTCACATCACATGGCTTCTTCACATGTGGATTTCAGTTCATTTTATCCATGTGACATGTCTACTATATGATTGGATGACAACAATTCTTCACAGGTTTTTAGGAGAGGGTATGTTGAAGTGGATGGAGGAATATTTAATAATTTTCTTAGTATTCATTCACTATCAACTAATCTCTTATCAGTCTACTAGATTACTCACCTTAGTCAGGGTCTGAAGGTTTTTTTTCACTCCATATTCAGTCTATGTCATAGAGCTACAATGACACTATCATTGCAGTGGGTGTATTCGATCACTAGAATTGGCTATATTCCTTCTCTCATTTTTTTCCTCCTTCAAATTCTTCACCAGACTCACCTATACTTGATGACACTTTTGAGCTTGAGCACATTTCTGATGAGAACTTATCTTCTAGCACATATGACTATAATAGTGATGGGGACCCACCTCTGCCATCTCTTTTTCACCTTCCATTATTAGAGGAATTATTTCTTGATACATTTACTTATCGTCCACCTTAGACATTTCAGGGAGAAGAGATCTTGATTCAGGACTCATCAGACATCAGGAATTCTTGTACTCAGTTACATGACCTTCCACATTCCTTTTTCATTTTTGTATCAGGTATATCATCCCATCTTAGAGTAGTTAACACTTCTACCATGTATGAGGAGAATATTTCCTTGGATAGGAACAACACCTTAGTTAGAGATCTATCGAACACTTGGTGGATACCTTCACTTTTCCATGGTGATCCACTCTTCACTGTATCTATTTCTAAACCATAGTCACTCTAGAAGGTTTCTTTGTAGGATAATGGATGGCTATAGGAAGTTGTAGCTTCGAGTGGGGATTTCTTATCCTACCTTCTCTTTGTTATCACTCTTTTGGGGAGAGTTTTACCCACTGGGTTTTCTCCTTTTACTCTATCTTATGAGATATTTAATTGTACATGGGTACCTCATCAGGCCTAATTTCTGGGACCCCCTTTCATTTTTCACTACCCACATAAGCTATGCTTATGGGGGCGTGTTAGTGTAGGATTTACTTTCCTTACATTATTTGAATTATTCTACTCAGGATATTCAACCTCATTTGGAGTTTCCCTACACTTATGGGATATTTTTTCTTAGGTGTACACTTGACAACACTATTCTAGGTGTTGGTTATTAATTGACTACGCTATTCTAGGTGTTAGTCACCACTTGAATACACCATTCTAGCTGTTGGTTACAACTATTCTAGTTCGAGATTGCCATGATTCTAAGAGGAAGTTAAACATTCACCTCATACATGTACATCTCTTGCATTATTCTATTTGATCATATTAATTTGGATCTATTTCTGTGTTATTGCAATTATCTCTCTTGCATTTTCATATTTTGAAAGTATTGTATGCTTGCATTATTTTATCTTGGAGAAATTAATGTCTCGCCGCATTCACCTGTGAAATATTTGAATCAGTAGATCCTGAGCGCTTCTCTAATAGAAACAAACTCAGGTTATAATGTGCACACATTATAACATACTCATGTTCATGTTTACAATTAGGTGTATGTGGTTGTGGGAGGGATATACTTACTAAAATAAGTATAAAGTTTTAATTTTTTAATATTTATACTTTATTATTTCTATCACTTTAAATTTGTTTTATTAAATATAAGAAATTAGGGTCACTCTGCACCTTATCGAAATAGTCCCACAAATCCATTAGTCACAGTTTACAAGATATTTTTTCACATTCTAATATGGTCAATTCATAGGTTTTTTTAGGAATTTAACATTTATCCTGAATCTTTTACGGTTTGAATTCTACAATTGATGTTTATTTTGGGAAATAATATAGGGATTGTTTAGGTTTTGGGGCCTTGTGGATTGTTTACTAACATTTTTAAGATTGTTAGATTTTTCAAAATTAGAATTTACAAAACTCACAACTCCTAAAAGTAGAGACAATTGATCGAATAAATGAACTCATGAATTTTCCCATGAGCATGGAGTTGAATCCCTAATTTCATCTTAGAATATGGTAGAATCAGACTATGGATGAGTACCTAATTTAAAAGCTTAGGGAATACATATTTAAGAGGACCACTCGAGCGATCCTCACAATCAACAATGTAAGGGAGTGACCTTGGTTCCCATATTGGCATGTATATAATCCTTTGATCCTTATAATATAGATTATTAATAATAATGTGTAGGCCATAAGATAATATATTTATGGACCCAATAATATCTTAATTTTTTCAATAGAAGAATAAGACGTAACTTGAAGAGTTCGAATCTAAAAGAGTGCATCACATCAATATATTTATAACACTGAACAAAATTT
This sequence comes from Taxus chinensis, assembly GCA_019776745.2. Classification (NCBI taxonomy): domain Eukaryota; kingdom Viridiplantae; phylum Streptophyta; class Pinopsida; order Cupressales; family Taxaceae; genus Taxus; species Taxus chinensis. The sequence goes on from CM034148.1 coordinate 654,433,706, forward strand.
AGGGTAGGAATAGGTGAAAATGTGAAAAATATTCCACACATTCTTTTAATTTCTATGTAGAAAGAAAATCATAAATTTCATCAAGATTTATGCTAGCTAAATTAGTTACATTGTCTCCCTAGTGTAGGAGTAGGAGGGTTTATTCAAGTGCCACATACTTCATAAGTAAAAAAATCTACATCAACATTAAGAAAAATTCTTTTCAGCTATCCTTTTGTGTTTTTTCAAAGAAACCCTTGAAATAATTTCATATATGGACATGAAACCAATGACATCATTTTTTGCATTAAAAAAGAGGAATTTTGTGAAATTGGTAAGAGGGTGTCGTCATGTAAAATGTATCGCATGAAAACTTGAAACATTGAGGATAACAACTAAGCCCATAGTTGAATCTTTTCCTTCTTGGTCACTAGTGTGTCCTTCCTCTGGGAAGCCTGCCTCAGTAACACTTTCAATCTGGCTCAAAATTAATTATTAACAAGCTTTTCAAATTTTTTTCAATGTGAAGGGATGATAAAATACAATGATTTATGGGTTCGTTGTGACTTGATGGAAGATAACTTCCTTGGGAGGCCTAAGAAGGCCATTCCAAGCTAATCAAACACTCCTTGGGAGAGTTCAAGAAATGTATTAAGAATTTGGAGGTGATTTCAGGGAATCTTGGAAGTGTTTTAGGAAATTTGGGAAGATTTAGGAAAGGTTTTCTCATTTAAGGATAATTTTCTCAACAACAATTTTTCTAGGTGTAGGGAACAATCACTGTAATGGTGAAATATGGCTTCTTAAGATGATTTTTAGATCTCCGCAAGGAGTTAGGAGAAAAAAAAATTAATAGAAAGATATGTGAATCACATACATGTTGGTAACATCCAATTTTTTCTAAGACTTGAAGGTTTCATGAAGAATTTCAAAATAGTGCAGTTGCCCCTTTCGGTTCTAGACAAAAAATGGCCCTAAATTTGTAATCTCTAGAGAGATGGTCACCACATGGTGATAGGTGAATATTTTTAAATGTTAGTAAGCACCTATTGGAATGGTTACTCTCATAAATGGGTACTCTCAATATATTAGGATGTGGCCAGATTTTGTGAGTTGAAAATACCTTCCTAACACCCTAGGTTGTGGTTTTGAGTAATGAAACTTCTAAAATGAAAAAGTCATAAAAATGAGGTACCATGAGTCGAAATCATGTTTCTAAAACCTCAATTTAATCCATGAGCATCTCATTTCACCTTTAATCATGATGAAACCATTTTTAACTTCATAATTCACTTTCCTAACCAAGATACCACATGAGTAGAAACATGCTTATAGCATCTGGACACATATTCACTTGATTTATCCTTATGGAAATAATTTTCCTCCTCTATATGGAAGGATTGATCCCTAAATGATACTTGAAGGAATGTTTAAGGGTGATAATTATCTTCTTTAAATCCAATTGCATTAAAGCACTATAAAAACCACCCCTGAATTGCAAGATGTGAGAACATCACCAAGTATTGATTAAGTGTTTAGAAATAATCTTAAGAGATATGCACCATTTGTGAGCTCAAGATGACTACCATCACCAATCATGATGATACTTTCTCATAATGCTCATGATGATCATTCCCTTGATGACTTTAATTTTAATGAAGTCCTTAATGTTTCAAATCCTTCATATACCTCATGATTCTCCTAATTACACTCATTTTCCAAGTGACTGTCTATTATACATTTCGATGCATATTTTTTTCTCTAAACTCATTCGAGAAATCATAAAATATTCCATAGAAGAAAACTTTCACCATTGAAGGTCTCATTCCCTTTACCCTGAATACTCGTTGTTAAATAGATGTATCCTAAATGATAATTTCTTTCCTAAAATTTCCTAAATTACTTAGAAACCTTCAATTCTCTTCAAAATCACCCGCAAATGCTTTAGAATTTCCGTGAACATTCCTAAAGTGATTTTACTGGCTCTAAAATGGCTAAAAAAAGTTTTAGGCCTTTGGAAGAAGATATCTTTAACTAAATCTTACTGAATTAATTAATTACCTTGGGTAATTATCATTGTAGACCAAAAAAACTTTAAACCCTTGTTTGGAGTTTCCTCTGAGCTGGGGTGAAAGTTGAACGAAAGGCAGACTAGTCAGAGGAAATATGTACAGTGACTAGAAGGATGCACATATTGATGTCTATCAAGAGGAAAGGGATTTCATATTGATAATCCCTCATTCCTATAATTTATGCTTGCATACTGTGATCATTTATCTACATTTTTATGTTCTTATTGTTTTATTGCTGCTAATACTCAAATCTATCTAAGTAATTTCATTACCAATATATATTGGAAGTTCATGATATCTATCATTTACTTCCAACCTTCACTGTGTTTGATTAAGTGTCACACTTTTTCTCACCTAAAGCTTAATTTTAGGAGTATATCAAGCATCCATAGATCTAGGTTGTAAAAGAATAAACTTGAATTTAATCCTCCTAAATCTTATTCAATTGGTAAATGAGTCAAGAAGGGTGTGTATACTAATAAATACAATTTTTCTCCCTATTAGGTTATCTAAAACCCTCTTATAGGTTTCACCAAGAATATATTAATATCTCAGTTGAGAAGTATTCTTATATGATAAATCTACCTAGAATTGGGTTAAAATACTTATTTCTCTTCTTAAGTCACACTATTACAGAGAAGACTCTGATACCACTTCAAAGAACAACCTTTTGATCAATTTTATCCATGTGGAATTAGAACTTTAAGGTGAATCAAATTTTGTCGACATCCACAATGTATTGAGCTCATTACCAAATATTGATTAAGAGTTTAGAAAAAACACTAGGAGTGATTAACTAAAATATTATTTATTATGAGGATATTTAATCTAATATAGGAGGACATAAACATGGTAAATAAATGTGATAAAGTAATATAGAAATTACTACATGATAAAAATCCTAAAGTAAAACCCTAACATGCAAGATGGGGGAGAGGAAAGAACTCGACTGGATATATATGTTTGTTGCAAAGTTTCACATATATGACTGGAGAAAACAAAAGTAGGAACGAATGTGCAAAGGTCCTGTAAAGGATAGATTTGGAGGATATGAGTGGATGAGTGCTCTTGGAATAGGATTAGGGCACCTATGGGTGCTCTGGTATGTAATTAGGGTGCCTTGGTCTGCAAAAAAGCTATAGAACTAGTTCTCATAGGGTTGGAAGGTGATTTGAAATCCTTGTTGTATGTCATATCTACTTTGTTGTCTTGTGATGTATGTCACCAATAATCCAAGCGCATGTATAGACTTGTAAGAAGACACTAAGGAGTATCAAAACTCTAAAAATAAACATGCAAAATGAATGGGTCAAACTAATCTTAGTTGCCATAATAGTGGGCTTACTAATATGAGTTTTGCACTACATTTTGGACCCAAATATAGTTCTTGTGAGTGTGTGCATGTCATACCCTAGGTTCTCTTGTGCCATTCACACTATGTGAAATAAAGAGAAATAAATAAATGTAGAAAATGTAATAGCATGTGTGCATGGAATAGAATAGAATTCTTCCCATATTAAGTGTGATCTGGAATTCCTTTCTTGTGCCTTGATGATGGAGCTATGTGGATGAAAATGTAATAGATGGATGCATCTCTAGATGAGTGATAGTATTAGATGATGCTAGGTCCCTCATTATGGTCTCATAACTTTATATTTATAGGGTTATGTTGATCTAATTTTGTAATTATCCTTGACATGGTTGACTAGGAAAAAGATAAGGATGAAAAACAACTAGAAATAGCCCAAAAAGTGGTAGGAAAGTATAAAAAGGATTAGGGTGCCCAGGTTGGACTGGGGACCCCATTGACACCCATGTACTACCCTGGGCACCCTATTTGAGGCTAAAATGATAGGAAAGTGCCAAAAAAAATTGGGCATATAGATAAAAAAGTGGAGGAATGACGAAATAAAAGTAAAATGAAATGACCATAAGATGGGGTTAATTAGTAATTTCTTTACTCAAGAACCTTCTAAGTAGTAGGATGAGACTAGGATAAATAAATTTCTGAAGTGCATGATTTTTTGACTACATTTTCCCCCCACTTTATGTTGGTGAGCTAAAAGCTCAGTAACATAAAGTAGATAGAAGTGCATACCTAATATGCATGAAGAGTGTAGTAGAAACACACTCAAGGACTAGACAAAAGTGTGGAATGAAAAAAATAATATAGAGGAGCATGGAATCTAAATATGAAAAATGCATAAACAAAAAGCAATGAGATTAAACCTAGGGACGAACGCGTGTGTAGTTGTTGTGGTGTACATGCATGGTTAGTAAAACATGTACTATTGCGGAATGTTATTGTTGGTGTTGCCACGTATTTAACTACTTATTTCTCATATGGCTGGAACTGCAAGGAGAAAATGATTAAGTAGTAAAATATATATGTATATGAAAATTTTATGTGAGATAAGCATGCATATGTAAAGTACATAAATGTAAAATATGAAAAATGAAAAAGTTGAATGGAACATGTGCACCTAATCCATGTTGAGAGAAAGGGTGTAGAATGATATCCTGTACTGCAAGTTTTTTTGGGTGATCTCACACCACCCTTGTTAAATAAGTGTAGGGAGCAAATTTTATGTCCTCTAAGCTCTAACCGCTTCTATTGAAATGTGTGTGAAGAGATATTTGTACTGTCCTAGTTTTTTGGTTGATATGACGCCACTGGCTAAAGTAGTGTGGAGAGGAACAACCAATGTAACCCCCAAGCTTGTAACTTCTTCCAAGAAATGATAAGGACATTGTGTCCTATAAAATTCACTGTGTATGGGGTTCGTAGACTAGTCTGAACCCACTCACTGCAAAAGATTGAACCTTGCCAGTGTAGAATTTTTTTCTTAGTATGTAAAAAACCTCAAATGATGCCCCCCCCTCTTTGGGGGCGTATGTAATATCACTGATAGCATAATGCAGCCCCAAAAGAGGACCAACCACATTCTAAATTGTGCACCCTAGAAAGTTATTGGTAGAAACCAAGGTACACATGAAAAAGAAGGATAGCCAAAGATAAGTGTAAGAAAACAATGCATGCATATAGCAAACATGCGTGAGCTATGAAAATAGTGTAGTAATGTAAACACATAAGAAGATAAAGTAAGCCACACAAAGTGGGTTGCAAACATGGGACATCACTCATGATGTCGTAAGACACACAAGGCCGTCATGGCCACAAAAAACAATCAAGTGTGCACAAAAACATAGGGCTAAGTTGGCATACAATGACAAACAATGACAGAAAAGTGGAAAGAAATAAACAAGGCGTCATGGAAACATAGAGTCTTGTAAAACAAGTGTTGCACATGGAACACCCAATAGCCTTTTAGATAAATAATAGTTATTTCAAAAGCGTGTATAGTCAAGTAATGTAATATGCTAAGTACAAAATGAAACAATAACATGTGAATGAGACAAATGTGGATGCCCCCAATGACCAATATAGTAAGGGTAGAAGGTGAGCATCCATACCACGTGCAAGATTTTTGTATCTGTGATCACTCTAAAAAAAGCCATGACCACATATTTCTTGACGGTATATATAATGACATATAAGAAATAAATCTAACATGTGTAATAAAGTGAACATGTAAAACACTATCAAGTAAGAATAAATTCCCCAAAGAGAATGTAGTATGCAATGGATGGATGGAATAGAATGAAAGATGGAATGATAGGAGCCACGTTCCCCCTCGAGTGGATGGAAGTGTATGCAACAAGGTTTATTTTGTTTTCTCCATCAATAATAAAAAATGATCCATAAATGAGAGTGCGTCACTGGGAAATGGTCGAGTAGTGTTTTTTATGTCTAACACGTTGTGATGAGTGTGTATGTAGTGGTGATGAAATGTGACATATTGAAAGGATAAGTGTGAACCCTATAGCCGAAGTGTGTATCAAAACTAGATGAATGGAAGAGTGATGATTTAGCTTAATCATATATCACTATATGATGAAAGGATGAGTCATGATTTAGACGTAAGCATATATCACTATAAGATGAAATCTAAGGAGTGGTGATGTAACCTAGGTGTAAACCACTACAAGATGATATAATGGATGTGGTGATCTAGCCTAAAGCGTATATAACTACTAGATAGAAAAATATGAGTGATGATTTATTCTAAAGCGTATGTCATTATCCTAGGTAAGTCATAAGATGAAATGTCGCATGGTGAATGTAAGGTACATTTTATTTGTAAACCCTCGATAGTCAAGTATGGACCAAGGAACTAAAGTGTGTCATAGGGTGATGAGTGCAGCGCGTATAAAACAATGTAGTGTATGTAACAATAGAATTTTATCATGTAATGAATGGAAAGTATGTAGGATGGAATGCTAGATGCTTATAATTTTAAAGATGAAATGCATAAGACAACATGTAATGTATGTAGATAGAATAGTAATGTAGTGTTAGAATCCTATATGATGAAGAATACTATAACATGTATAATATGTGTGAAGATGCGTGGTGTAATATGTATGACATGTAGATTAAAAAAATAGTGTAGGATGTAAGATGCCTGGACAAAGGTATAGATATAATGTAGAAGTGTCAAAATGTTGTAAACTAAATTTACAATGTAGGGAGTATGATGAGGTAAATTGTGAAATGCGTATGGTGTAATGTGTGGGGTTCAGTGTAATGGTAATCCCTCAAGATTCAAGTGTGAACCAAAGCACAAGAGTGCATCATCGGGTAACAAAAGTGCTAAAATGCATGATAAAATTGATAAATGTAGAAATGATACAATGATGTAGGCAGGGATATTAGGTGAGATATCCCTTAGGTGTGTATAAGTGATTAAAAAAAGTCTAGGGTAAGGAAGGATGAAGTTCCTCTATCTAATATATTTAGTCATGACAGGGGATGACATATGTGTGAATACTAAGAGTGGAATGTAATGCTATGTAAGAAGATAAATGTAATGATAATGTACAAATGATAAGAGAGGGGTGTGTGAATGTGATGCCCCCTCAAAAGTGTGAACATAAAGATTATGTAAAATCATCAAGAATATCATCATCCACTGGATCGAAGTTGAATGGATATGCATTAGTAACTTGGTAGGATATGGTGTTAAGTTGATCATGTAATGAGACATTACGATGTAAGAAATAGATTCCCATAGTATACTCCTCATAGGTGAATGGAGAAAGTGGGAAACCATGTGCATACTAATGAGTGAAATTTTGTGTATAATCTAGGAAAGAACTATTGCAGATGATAACGCATCTAAAAGGAATGGGAAAGGAGATATCTTTATGATTTAGATCTAAGGTTCCGCCAATATAATCAAGCCAATATTTTCCTAATATGTGTGGGGTAGTAGTAGGGGTGCGTGTAAGAAAAACATCAAGATTAATCATACAAATCCCATAGGTGGCCGAAAAATGAACCAACCCATAATTTAAGTGAGGGTTATATGGTGGTAGACCGATATCATCAATACAAAAACCTAAGTGAACCAAACCTTCATGTTTATATATTTTTTTGGGTGAAGGAGGATCAAATGAAATGTGTTGCCAATATGAATCATGTATGAAGAGTGTTCAAGTAAATGGTGGGATTATTTAGGATGAGAATGTGGATGGTAGAGAAACGCCCATTAATAGAACATGTCCCTGATATGGAATGATAGTAGTAGTAGCAACATATGCCATATGAGGTACTACATATTTCATACAAATAACACCCTCAAGTGGTGGTAAATGGGGTGGGTCATCCTTTGGTTGAGGCTCTTCTGTAGTATCAATGTGTGGAATAGAAAGAATAGTATTAGGATCATGGAAACAATATTGGAATGGGTCATAGTCCCGAAAGATAGGATGTTCAATGCGTTCATGTTGGTATTTAACGCAATGATGGATTGTAGAAGTGACATCCTACATGACATGAAGCCATGGTCTACCCAAAAAAAAATGTATGAAATGGGAAAATCTATAACAAAGAAGACCGTGGGGATATTTTTGGGACCAAAGGTGATGGGAAAAGTAACATGACCAAGACATGGACAAATATTAACATCGTAAGCACATAATGAAATAGAAGATGGACTAATGTCACAATTGAAAAAACCTAAAGCTTCAAGAAATGACATGGGACATAAATTAAGTTCAGAGATCTTAGCAATTAGATTGTGTTTGACACCTACATTGTGAATGTGACACATAATATGTAGTGGTGGATCATTATCAAAGGGATGCATATTAGTGGGAGGGTTAGCCTTGAATGTTATATATTGTGAAAATAAATCAGCAAATATCTTATAAATGGATTATGAATGCATATCAACAAAAATACACGTAGTAGAAAAAATATGTTAGATGAAGTGAAGTAAATTAGGATTGGCAAGAAAATAATAATTGATAGAGATATTCATGATCCCTAAATGCAAATCCAAACCCTAGAAGGTGCTATGAAGAAAATTCGGGTTCACCAAAATAAGTAACTAATTTTTTTTTATTGTGAGGTATTTAATATAATATAGAAAGACATAAATGCTATAATTAAATGTGATAAAGTAATATAGAAATTACTAAATGAAATAAGTACTAAATTAAAATCTTAACATGCAAGAAGGAGGTGAGGAAAGAACTCACCTGATTTTAGATGTTTTTCGTAGAGTTTCACAGAGATGACATGAGAAAAAAAGTAGGAATGGATGTCTTGAGGTCTTGTAAAGTTTTGATCTGGAGGGATATGAGTACACTGGGGACCCTGGAATAGGACTTGGTCACCTATGGGCACTTTGGTATGCAATCTGGATGCTCTAGTCTGTGAACAAGATTTAGAACTAGTTCTCACAAGGATAGAAGGTGATTCAAAACCCTCATTATATATCGTATCTACTTCATTGTCTTGAGTTGTATGTTTCTAATAATCCAAGCTGATGTATAGACCCTACAAGAAGATAAGAAGGAGTAATAAAAACCCAAAAATAAGGATGCAGAATGAATGGGTCGGAATGACCTCAGCTACCACAACAAATGGGCTTACTAATTTTAGCATTGCACTACATTTCAGACCCAAATGTATTTCTTATGAGTGTTTATATGTTGTGCCATAGGTTCTCTTGTGTCAGTTGCACTATGTGAAATAGAAAGAACTAACTAAATGTAGAAAATGCAAATAGCATGTGTGTATGGAATAGAACAAAATCCTCCCCTATGAAGTATGATGCAAAATTTGTAGCTTATGCCTTGACCAATTGGAGCATGGAATCTTAGAATATCTTAAGGGTGAAATCATATAAAAATTAGAGCATGGAATCTTAGAATATAACCAACAATTTTTAGACTATTTTCCTTGCAATCCTACACCATATAGGTGTAGTTACTAAAAATAACATGTGTTCATGGCGATTCATATATAAAAAATAATAATTTGTCAAAAGATATGAATTCTTAGCATCCACAACCCCCTGGATAGGAAAGAAACATCAAAAGATGAAAATTGTGAAAACTTTCCAAAAGTAACAGTGTTGGATAAGACCTATTAAGAAAAAGTAAATCTAGGATTTGAGCATAGAAAGATACAGTAAATCCCATTCTTCATATCTGACTAAATTTTTACACTATCGCAAGGAAAAGAAGGTGTCTCATTCCCTAAAAAAGTAGGATAACCCTTCGTAGGTTCTCGAAACATCAGTTATGAGGACATATATGCACAACATAGTTTGATGAAAGGAGATAGATGATATAACTACTTACAATTATGGCAGAAGGAATTCAATATTATTTAATTCATGCATGAAAGGGACATCAGGTAGATCACATTATGATGAGGACCATGATTAAATAAATCACATGGATAATGAGTGTAATCAGGAAAATCATGAGGTCGATAAACAATTTGAAAAGTATTGAGAGCTTCATTCTTAGTTCAAGTCACTAAGAGGATGATCCTTATGATCATGATTGGATAATATCACTGTGATTGATGATGGTAGTCATCTCAATCAATACATACCTCATGATTTTTTTTTAAACACTTGATCCATTTTTGATAATGTTTTTCACATCTATAAAGTTAGACAGACGTAGAATTTTCATCACCTCAATGCAGTTTGTAGGTCAAGAAAATGAAAATTACACTTAAACATCTCATTAAGTTCTATTAATGATTCAATCCTCCTATTTGTTGAATGAAATACATTCCCATGAGAAGTGATTGAAGAAAAAGGGTATTCATAAAGCGTAAGTAGGTTTCCACTCATGTGAAATTTTGGTCAGGAAGGTGACCTGAAAATAGGTCATCATGTTCAAAGGTGAAATGAGAAGCCCATGTGATAAGTTAAGGATCATCATATCTTGAAACTTATATTATTTCCAAAATTCTCCAAGGAATGAGTGAATCTAAGATAATCCAACCACTAAGATACTCAAGAACATCATATGTGAGGAATAAAATTTTTATTTATTTCCTTGAGAGGTATATATACAAGAAGGTGAGGATTCTTGAACCAGAAATGGTAGGAGGATGATCTTCATTTGTATTATCATGTTTGCAAGAATGAGAAACCATCTTAGTTTGACATGTTTCCACTCACATAGTCATGTTCCTAAACACTCATTCACTACCTGGTATTGTGATCCCACTATAAAGGAAGAATCATGTGCAATCACCTCAAATATCTAGTCAATACCATAGATCAAGGAAATAAATATACCTAACAACTAGATAATATCACCCTATTATCCAAATAAAATACAATAAATATCAACATACAAAAGTGGGTGAGGATAAATCCAATAAAGGTAAATAAATAACGTAAGTGAACATGAGCTAAGGTAAATACCTACTCTAAACCCCCCCCCCCCCCCCCCCCTCAAGTGAAGCTAGAGGACCAAAATAAAAGTGGCATATCCATAGTATGAGTCTTGGAAACTATGCTTGATCATGTACTCATGTACAATATATATATCAAGAAATATCGAACCAAAAAAATGAAAGAATCTTGCTATAAGGAAAGAGAAAGAAGAAGAAGAAGAAGAAGGAATAAGTTCTCATGAACACCCCTCAAGAACAAATTTCAAAACTAAAAGCATGCCACACAACTCAAGGTAGTGAGGTAATCCAAAAGGCTTCATAAAGATGTCCACAAGAAACTGCTGAGTTGGAATGTACTCCAAGTAAATAAATCCATCTAGAATGTGTATCTCAATATGCTTGGTCTAGTGGTGCTTAAAAGGGTTATATGAAATATGAATTGCACTTTGGTTGTCACACCACAATACATTCAGTTAATCTTGTGGGAATAAAAACTCTATTAATAACTCTCAAAGCCAAAGAATATGCTAACTCCCTATAACTACTGCTCTGTACTCTACCTCTAAAGATGAAAATGTAATAGCATGTTACTTTTTGCACACCCAAACAACTAGACAAGAACCAAGATAGAAAAAATATCTAGAACTAGAATGTCTTTCATCAATATACCCTACCAAATATGAATTTTTATATCCAACCAATTGATTATAACCCTTAGTGTAGTGTAGGCCAAAGTGGGAAATGCCTTGTAAATAGTACAAAATCCTTTTAGCATCCTGCTAGTGACTACTATGAGGATAATGTGCAAACCGAGATATAATTGCTACTATAAATGAAATATCAGGGAGAGTATGGGTAAATTACATGAGACTTCTAACTAACTACCTATACAATGTAGGATCACAAAGTGGTGTGGTACATGTGGAAGTAAGAGTAACCCGAAACATAAAAGGAGATGAAATTGGCTTGGAATAAGCCATATAAAAGAAATGAAGAAGATCATGGGTGTACTTTAATTTTGACTCAAATGAATCCCTGATCTCTTTGAGAAATCTACAATCTAAGGAAATAATGTAATAACCCAAGATCTGTCATGTCAAAATATATAGAAAAATCCTACTGAATACTCTAAATGTGTGAAGAAGAGCTTATAGTAAGTAACATATCATCAACATACAAGAGAAGAATCACAATATCCTCACCAATATGTGGGAGATATACTGTATGATAGGAGTGGAAACAAACAAAGCCAATAAATAGAAGAAAATAATCCATCTTCTCATACCAACCCCTAGGGTAATATTTGAGACCATCGAGAGACCTTCAGAGTCTACAAACAAGAGAAGAATCCCTAACAAATCCAACATGTTGCTCCACATATATTTCCTCTTGTTAATATCCATGTAAGAAGGAACTCTTCACGTCTATCTAGTATACGGGCCACCATTGTGATGCAATAATAGAAATTACAAGGCCTATATAATCCATCTTGGCAATGGGTGCAAAAGTATCAGAGTAGTCAATACCTTTAACTTGTAAAAAACCCTTTGCAACAATATGAGTCTTACACTTGTTAATGGACCCATCAGCTGCATATTTGGTTTGATGTACCGACTTACACCTAACCATATTTTTTTCTTTTGGAAGAGAGACAAAATCCCAAGTACGATTCTTCATCAAAGAATAATACTCAGATGTGATCACATCATCCCACTGTTGTATACCATGTGCCTTTGAAAAATACTATGGATCCTTAGAAACTATGCGATGATGCCTAACGGGTGGAACATCCTTAATGAAATGTGTTTCCTTAGAAACTAAAGTACAATCCAACTTAGTCACAGTGACAACATCAGTGGGAAAAGGATCCTTTTTGACATCTATAACCTCCTTATCAACCTCGTCAAAGAAAGGATCCTCAATATGAGAGAAAGAAGAAGTAGGCATGAAAGAAGATGAAGAATCACGAGGTATGAAGTGCTCATCAAAATGAACATGCATTCAAAAAAGAGCCTCATGAGTATTAGGATCTAACATTTGATAAGCTCTCATCTCATCACAATACCCTACCAAGATCAAGGGTTTTCTCTTCTTATCCAAGGATTTCCTTTTCTTCTTTGGTACAAAGGCCTAAGCATGGCTCCCAAAGGCTCAAAAAAATGAGAGATCTAGCTTAGTGTTGGACCAAGCTTCCTCTAGAGTCAAATGCTCAAGTTCTCTATTTGGTTTGCTATTTTGAATGTAGTTAGCAAAATTGACTACTTCTGCCCAGTATATAGGAGGTTAATCTCTAGAATGCATCAAGTAGTTAGCAATTTATTTCAAAGTTTGATTCTTCCATTCCGCTAAACCATTATTTTGTTGAGTATGAGGAACAAAATGTTTGTGAATAATGCCACGTGTTACAAAAAATTCAGAAAACTCATTGCTGAAGTAATCCCCCCCCATTATTAGAGTGAAGGTTATTTATGTAACTTAAAGATTGTTTCTCGACCAAAGCCTTGAAGAATTTGAACTGTGAAAAAAATTTAGTTTTTTACTTGACAAAACAAACCCAAGTATGCCTCGAGAAATTATCAATAAATGTAAGTGCATACTTAGCTCCATTGAAAGAGTGGGTAGGAAAAATGATCAAGTAACTATGCACAAACTCAAGTGGTAAAGAAGATCTCTTGGAAAAATTCATAGGATGTGTATCTTAGTGTTGTTTCCCTAATACATAGCCATGACAAAATCCCTCAAGAAAAAAACTCTAGGAAGACCATCAACCATACCATGAGTGATCGAATCTTTCAAATATTTGTAATTAATATGTCAAAATATCCCATGCCAAAGATTACTCTCTAAATCTGCATGAGAAACCAATCCTATCCCTATAGAGGAAGTGTCATCAAAACCTTCAAAGTGATATAGTCTATAACTATTATCAATACTACCTTTATAAAAAAGTGAATTAGGCTCCAAATAAGTTTGTACCTCTGCCCCATGTGGTGTAAAAGCCATTATTTTTCCTTCATCAGAATGGAAAATTTGATATACAGAAAGAGCTTTTTTGGTGCTGTTAGGAACATACATGAATCTTGGATACTTCCACCATCAAATTATATATCACATTTTCCTTTAACAAAAGTAAAGGAAGAATATCCAACCTCAATTTTGGAAGTATAACTCAAACCTAGAGATACAAAAGACTCCTTAGAAGAAGTCATGTGATGAGAAGCACCAAAATCTATAACCCAACAATCTGTAAGTGGTGACTGATATATCCTAACAACATTAAGTGATTTTCCATGCGACATAAAAGGTGGTAGAGTAGAGATATATTTTTTTTTCTTGACTGCATCATATAAGGCTTGTGTTTCTTCATGACCAATACCCCCACAAAAAGAGCATGAAAGACTAGGATTATTATTGGATTTAGAAGACTCCTAGGTTTAGAGTTCTTTTCTTTGGGTTTAGGAGCACTTTGAGATGGAGAAGGGGTGGATTTGGTTTTTATTTTTGGCTTTCCCTTGCCCTTAGGATTAGATGTAACTAATGCCTTTTGAGAGGTAGAAGACTCAAGGTTAGACAATTTGGATTATTCCTTAGTAAGTCTTTCACAAAAGCTTTCTAAGTTAGACATTAAGAACGTGTCACCTAAGGAATCCATGCTAGAGAAAAATGTAGAAGAAAATATTTGGAATGGTCCTCTCAAATTGGATAGAATTAAGTAAACACACTCTTCTTCTTTCTTATCACTTCCACTCCCCTTAAACTTTGTCAACGAAACATTCAACTTGGTAAGATAGTCTGTAATTGATGGAAAATATTTAGGATTAAGATACATGATTGAAATTTCAAGTTTCACAACTCTCATGTGATCCATCTTACCAAATAAACCCTCCAATTTCTCCCATATTTTAAAAAAAGAGTCACATTTTTCCAAATATAACAAAATACTATCACTTACATAAGTTCCTATCAAACCTATATACATCAAATTTGTACTGGTCCTAAAATGTCTCATATTCTCTAGTGAACACTACATGTTTTCAAGAAGTTAAAGTACTGGTACTAAAATGTCTCATATTCTCTAGTGAACACTAGATGTTTTCAAGATCTTTCCTTCACCACATTACATAAAATCAAATGATCTTTCCTTCACCACATACATAAAATCAAAGGGGGTGGAAGTAAATCACCTACTAGTAGGAAATGCAAGCTTAAGCCCTCATATGACCATACCATATGAGTAAGGGCTAAGGATTTCAATGGGTCTTTCCACCACTTACTATTTTGGGGTGTGCCACTTGTTTTCGAGAAAGTTACATCCAATTGCTTCTTCTCATAAAACTTGTTATTTATGGATTGTGTCAAAAATGACCTACCCAACCCAAAATAGTAGTCTTCAGATTTTCCCAAAATAGTAAACTATACATAGTAACCTGCGCGCCCTTTAAAAAATGGAAAAAATAAACCACTCTCAAAATGTTTACTGGATCTCAAAAAACCCATTAAACATTTCCCTCAGTTTCCTTTCACACTGGAATGAATTCCAAAATGCCCTAGTACATTTCTCTGCAACAACAAAAAAACTCCAAAAATGAATGCCTCCAGAAATGGTCATGTTTATAGTCAATTTTATGGCTATCCCACCTTCCAAATCTAATGGAAATCTCTTTTATACAAAAAATCATATTTACAAAATATAATTATAGATGAAATGATAACCATATCATACCAAGCCACGATTAATTCAGATGCTAATTAGACACCACACTCAATAAGATGAAAGTAATTAGCCAGAATAACTCTACACAAACCTTTGCAAACAAATGAGCCACAATATCATATATTATTATGGAACTCCATGAAATACAATGAGAATGTGAATTTCTTATATAGGCTAGGAATATTAATATAAGAACTAGTCAAGGTCGTAGATCAAGCCATAAATCAAGGAAAAAACTAGTCATCAAAGATCTAGTCAATACCATAGATCAAGTAAAGAACTATACCTAACAAGATAATATCTAATATCTTAATAAAATAAAATAAATATCCACACACATAAGTGGGTGAGGATAAATACAATTAACATAAATAAAGTATCTAGGTGAACATGAGCTAAGGTAAATACCTCCTCTAACAATTCAATGCTCCAGAATGTTCTTGGATCTCACAAAAGAAGGATATTGTGATCTCAATTCTTCAGGTCAACAATATCTTCATAAGTATAAGGCTTCATCGTCATCGGATTAGTAAACCCTTCTCTCTCTCTAATCCTTTATCTCTCTCCTAAATCTAATTCTTCTATAAAACTGCACTTTTCCTCCTTTTTATCTTATTCACTTAAGTGACCCTCAATTCAATATTGTAAGATTCATTTTTCATCAATAATAAAAAGACTCATTTTCCATTCCTAGGAATGTGGAAGGTCACAAGTGATAACGAAAGGTGAAAATTCATGTGGAGGGAGATGAAAGGATAACTTCTAATTCTATAAATTGGAATGGATTCTTTATTCCAAAGGTTTGGAAATTCTCAATTGAATGTATTTTGTGTAGATTTACCGCTACTACCATCAAGCAATAAAATATGCATTTCTTCTATTTTCTATGCTCATGTTCCTCCTTTCTCTCTATTTTTGAGATTTTAAAACATGGTAATATTAGAAAACCAATAATGGTGTTAGTTCCTTTAATGAATGAATCAATAGAATTTGTTGTATATGATTTATTGATCTTATCATTCTTATAATTGTTGTGTTCCTCTAGATGAATACGGACTTACCTCAGTTAATGTATGTGAATTTTGTAAGCCTACACACAACATTAACCCTCCTCTCTCCTTTTCCCTAAGTCCCCTTTACCTTTCCTCACTACAAATTCATCCTTTTTACTATGTAAAATAACTTTTTTGCATGTTTAGTTGAGTATTCTTGTGTGATCCCTAGCCTAACGGCCACCCAAAAAAGTTAGGTTGTTCACATTCAATAATGGGAGCCTGCGCATACAAAAGGAGAGGCTTAACCCAATGACCATTGGTGGAAACCAATAATTTCCATCGCCAAAAATTAGTTCACCAACATTTTTTGGGCACTCCGTTGGGGAAGATATTCCATTTGTGCAGATATAAAAGATATCTAAAAATTACATAATTTGAAAATCCATAAAAATTTGAAAAAAAACACAAAATACCAAAATTAACATTTGAATCTTAAAAAGTCTTATTGTTGTCTGACTAAAAAGTTTCTATTCTTCCGTGATCATTCCTCTCTATTTATTTGAAAAAAAATAGCGAATATAAGATACACCCAAGATGATTGTACAAGTGGAATTTTAGACTTTGCATTTGAGGGACAACATAAAGTAAATTTCACATTTCCTATTGTTCAATCAATAAGGAAAAACATCTCAAGATTACTTTAATGATTTTGATTCTAGTTTCCCTCTTAAAGTTCATATTATAGAAGTATTTGTAGAACCTCTAGTCCTCATTCCTCTAGAATAAGAAAGAGAAGAATCACCAAAGGGAGAAGAAGAAATAATCACTACACTTGTGTCATGGGAAAAAAATACAAGTTCATTGGATTTTTCACCACCACTTCAAAAAATTCCAAATGGATAAAAAAATATCTTTCCCCAAATTCTATAGTTATGAAAACCAATCACCTGATGACAATATTATAGTGTTCATCATAGTCTATGTCATTCTTAGAGTGCAACACAAAAATGTTGCATTATAGTTGTTCGTGGAAACATTATTAGATGATGTAGTTCAGAATGGTTTTATTAATTTTCCTCACACTCAATTACTAATTGGGATGATATGAAAAGTAAATTTGAAGTAATATTACCAACCAAAATTATTTATCATTCCCTCCTTTCCCAATTAATATAGATGAAGAAAGAACCATAACATTCCATGAGATATTTTGTTGAAAATTTTAGTAAGTTGATCAACAAGATTCCCATCACTCTTCATCCTAATAAGGATAATTAGAAACGTTCCTTCACGAATTACCTACTTCTAAAAGTTAGTTTCATACTATGCATATCTCAACCAAACAATTTAGACAACACTCCATAACTTTTCATTGAAATGGAATATGATCTCATCATGTCAAGAAAGATCAATAACTATTTAATGAAGGATAGTACCAAGATTTCCAAAGATGAAAGAGCTTATACATTTCTTTAAATTTTTTTCCAAGGACTTGATAATGTTGAAAAATGAAGTTTCCAAATGTTCCTCATACTAAAATCCAGAACAAGAATCAAAGTGCGGGAGAACCCTGAGTTATTTCTTTGGAAGCTCTGATAGTCGATGTAATATGTAGGACCAGTGAAGCTGAAAGAGAAGAAATGGATAAATCAGAAGCTAAAGAAGAAGAGGAAGATGAATGTTCTAGGATTATGTATTTTTAATACTCACTAGATGAAGAATTTGAGGAACCTATAGATAGCTACTCCTATACAATGTTAACTTGATCACAAAATGATAATTAATCCTCTTCTTCCACTTCACAAGATAAGAATTTGGATCCTCAAATGGTGAATCTACAAAAAATAATCAAATAAATATCACTATTTTATGTTTCCATTATGTCAGCCAAGAAAAAGCTCGAATCTACTTCATTAAAGGATCATTTTAATTCTTCAGGTAAGTCTCATTCAAATTCTCTTGATAATTGGTTTTTTAATTCTTTTTATCGTAAGTACAAAAATCCTACTTATGTTAAGGATACCATAATCCTTGATTTCAACTTGGTGTCTTTGGCTAGCAATATAGATGCTCCAGCTAAGGAATGGGAACAAATACTGCAAGGGCTTAAAATCGCCAATAAGTGCTCTTGGGAGGGGTGTTGTTTATTTACTGTCCTGTGTCTTTTTTGTTGTTAGTTTCCTGTGTGTTTTTTCTGTTGTTGTTGTTTAGACACTTTTTTATTTTTCTCTTGGTGGATCTCGATATTAAGGAATTTTATAATATCTTTTTGATTATTTTGTAATGTCTCATCCTACTCTTATGGAGCTTTGACTTTGTATGGGGAAGGGATCCCTCAACCCTTTTTCACCTTTTATATATAAAAAAATCCTTGATCTACCTACTATTTCTTCACCTATTGACATCATTCACAATTACAAGAAAGCCAAAATTCAAATTTCTTAGTCTGAGTACCTGAAAAACCATCGCAAGTATTTTGATAGGCTTATTTAGTTTATCAAAGGAAGTATTTAATGTTCATTTTCCAAAAATTCCACTACAAAAGAATTACCTCCCTACCCTCATTCCACTCCTTCTCAAAACCTTTTCAATTCAAAACCCTCCACATCTATGAAAGTAGAGCCCCTCTATTCAGCCTCGTTGCTCAATGGGTACAAAATGAATAATTGCATTATTGACTCTAGTGCCTTTAGCAATGTCATGCCTATAAAATTTCATAAATATCTTGTTCTTTTTATCACTCCTACTTTGAATCATTATTTTTCTATGGAAACATAATAAATACCTCTCATTTTCTAGGAAAGATATGCTCAAATAGAATTTGCAAATTTTCATGATAAAAATACCACGATAGACATGCCAACCTCATATGATATGTTATCGAGTCGAAGATTTTGTAGGGATTTGGGTGAACATAAACATATGGATTGGTCAAATACCACTATTCTGATCAATGATAATATGATGAAGATTCTTCCCATCAAGAAAATGAAATAAATAGTCCAAAATTTGAATGAATCAAGAGCGTATACATTGTTCCAAGTATCAAGTCCTTACAAATTTTTCATATCTTCAGAATATTTTGAGATTTCCATATTGATATGAGAGTATTCGAGTGTCATAGATTTGGTCAAAAAGAATCAGGATGAGTTGATGGAAGAAAAATTTGAAAGCATGTACTTCCCACTGGTTGTGAGCATGACCACAATCTCTCTAATGACTGGTGATGATTATCATGAAAGTCTTGACTTACAACAAAGTAATCTCAAGATGATGAGTGGTGTTGGTAATGAATACAAAATGATATCAAACAACTTTCTGCCAAGTAGATATCATGTTGATGATCATGTTCTTTAGAATCATCATATAAATTTTTTCAATGAATATGATTATGAATAAGAAGAATTATCTTTCTCATTCAGAGAGGATGATTCTTTCAAAAATAAATGCACAAATAACAAGATGATTAGACCTCTTAAAGATAAACCTACTCAAGAAGAGGATGAATTCATCATGGGATTGGACTCCCTAGTTCATGGCATTCAAGATTAGGAAATTTGAAATCTAGATATTTCAACCCTAACCTTGTGCTCATTCCCCTTTCATTTACATGAAAACCTTCTCAACAAGGAATGCATGAATGAGAACATGCTTAAAATTTTCAAGGTCAAATCCTCTAAAGGAAAACATTCTTCCACCATGAAGACAAATATTGAAGTGAAAATGAAAAATATAAATAAGGTGATGATTTTCATCCTTCATATCTGACCTTGCACCCATTTTAATTTCAAGAAGATAAAGTACTTTGCTAGTCACATAATAGAAAGTTATATGCAAAGAAAGAGCTTAAGTGCATGAAACTAGATTGCTTAGATCAATTGATAAACATGGAGCATCAAGAGGCTTGTGAAAGTGTCAAAGATCATAAAACATATGCCTAGAATAAACTCATGAAAATAGTTGTCATGTAGTAGATGAAAAATGAAGAATAAATACCTATCAAATATCACAGGTCTTAGTTTAGAAAAAATGAGCCTAATCTGATCAAAAATCATCCTCATAGAATTAAAGTAAAATAAACAAATGGAAATAATTTGGAAATGGATGAATAAAAGGACAAAAGATGTCAAAATAAAAAATAGAATTAATGGAATCAGTGGATTCTCAATTATAAATCCAATCATGCAAACATTATCAATAACTTAAGAAAGGGATCATATTTTACTAATGCCATCAATGGATTTACAAAAGAAAGACATTAAGTGTTACCCCTGTACATGTAAGAATTTGTGATACAATTAAAGTTGGTTTTGCCCCACATGTAACAAATATTATTTTGGTTTTTTTCTATGATTTTCCTTTTTTGTGTTAGTAACGTTCATCATATTTGTATCTTTTTTTTTTGTTCAAAGTAATAACTCTATTTTCTAATGTATAAAGCATTTTTTTTACTACCCATGAGATATATAGAGATCTCTATTTACCCTTATTATCCAATTTCCCCAAGCTAGATTTATCTATGATCAGGCAGAAATACTAACCTAAATATTGAAATTGTTTAAAGTATGACAACTAAGTCCCTTAGTGAAATTTATCTTCCTAGTCATTGGTCATCCTTCATCTGACAAGCCTACATCCAATTCACCCTTATCTAGGATTATAGGAAAACTATTAACAAGTTCATTAAGTATGTTTCCATGTGAAATAAATAATACTAAAGGTGATTTGTGAATTCAATCAGATTTGAGAAAAGAATAGTTCATAGAGGGGTAAAAAGTATATTTCTTTCCATTTTGAAGTTGAAAAATATCCTCATAGAGAGTTGAAGAAATATATAAATCATATGAAGAAATATATAAATCATATGAAGGATTATTTAAGATTATTCACGAAATTTAGTAATATTTAGGAAATAATTTCTCATTCACTAGCAATCTACACAACAAACCAATTTTCAATAGCCGATTTTCTAAGTGTAAGGAACAAACACCCCAAATGTGAAACCTAAATTCATGGATGATTTTGGGAGCTCCATAAGGATTCAGGGGGAAATAAAAAAGGAATTATAAATCTATGGTAAATATATACAATAGTGGTAACATTAAATTCTAACTTAGGATTGGAGGTTTCATGAAGCATTTCAGAATAGTACATGTACCCCTCCCTGTTCCAAAAAAATTGGCCCCAATTTTTTTATTTCAGGAAGATTAAAGTTATAAAAAATTGTTCCATTTATCTTAAAATGTTTTTTGGAGTCAAAATTATATAATATTTGACTGCAAAACATTATTCTAAGCTTTTGTGGTGAAATAAGCAAGTTTTATGTTTATTTCTAGACATATGAAGCAATTTCGGATTTCCTTTTTGAGAACATTCACAATGTTAACACTATTATGTCCCATTTTCCCCCAAAAGGACAAGGGGAACATTCCCTACACAAATTTTCTACCTCAATCTCCTCTCCATCTCACACTTTTGTGCTTGAAGTGTCTCCTTTGTCCCTTTTGTGCCCACAGTGTAAGGGAGACAAGAGGTGCACAAAAGTGCAACCTTACTCCCTCATCCAGGTCACCATTTTGTGCCACTAGTGTCCCAAATTTTCCAAAGGATAGAAGGGGGAAAATAATAAGCAACCCATGCATTTTGCAAGCTTCAGGAGCCCCATATGACCTCATATAGCTCTGTAGGTACATTTTCCCATCCCCCAAACTTCATTCTAAGCCCCTCATCACATTATCCACACACCACATTCTTCCACGTTTAATGTTATTTCTCCAACTTTATCTTTTACTTCCCTATTGTGATAATTTTCTCTCTTGCACCATATTAATACTCCATTATAACGCAGGTTGAAGGTGCAATTTGTAGGGTGAGTTAAAACCTCTCTAAAACTCATTTAAATCTCATTATCACCGCACAAGTCATGATTTACATGGAACATGTTATTGAAAACTACTTGAAAATATATTAATGGATTTCATGACACATAAAAAAATCAAGTTTATTTTTTTTTCTACAAAGATCTCGCTGGTGAAATCATTTGAAACTTAGAGAGAATGATCCTACAAAAATATGCTTTCATTTGAGCCATTTCTTACATGATGAGGTGGCTTATCATCAGGGATATGGAGGACTGATTTTTCTCTTAGAATTATTCCCTCTTTCAATAATTTTTTAGTTTCCATGGAGATCCAACATGTGAAATCATCTGAAAATTAGAGAAGTGAATTTTAGAATAAAACCTAGAATTTCAAGATCGTTTTAGTTACAATTCGACACCTATAGGTGGATTTAATAAAAATAGAATTTTTTAATGGTCATGCATTTATATAAATAGTATGTTATGACAAGATTTGAATTTTTATCATTCACAACCACATGATTAGGAAAGAAACATCAAAACAATCAAATTTGTTAAACTTTCAAAAAATAGTTGTCTTGGATAAGACCTACTAAAAATAGTAAGTATTGGATTTGCACCCAAAAATATTTGGAAACTTCCATTATACTTATCTCACTAGTTATTTCCACCATCGTAAGTCTAGGAAGGTTTCTCTTTACCTAAAAAGTAAGGAAAACCCATTGTAGGCTCTCAAAGCATAAATTTCGACGAGATATTTGCATATCCTAGTTTTATAAAAAGAGATAGATGATCTTATTAATTCCAATTTTTCCAAAAGGAATTAAATCTGATTGAATTCATTCATGAAATTAAATAACATCATGTATATTACACTGTGACATGTAAAATATCATAGCGTTCACTTAGATAATGAGTGTAATAAGGAAAATCATGAGGTCAATGAATAGTTTGAAAATAATTGAGAGATTCATTTGAGTTCAAGTCATAAAGAGGATGATCATCATCAACATGGTGAGATAATCTCACAATGAGTGATGATGGTATTCATCTCAAGAAATGCACACCTCATTAACTACTTTTAATGACTTGATTCATGCTTCCTAATGTCCTCACATCTAGCAAGAAAAAGGTGTAATTTACATTCCTTCAATGCAGTTTAGAGGTCTGGAAAACAGAAATCACTCTCAAACATTTCTTCAAATACCATTCAGGAATAAATCCTCATATCTATGGAAGAAAATCCATTCCCATGAGAAGTTATTGAAGTAAAAAGGTGTTCATAAACCATATGTAGGTTTTCACTCATGTGAAATATTAGTCACAAATGTGAATTGAAAAGAGGTCATCATGTTCAAAATTGAAAAGCGAAGATCCTCTGATAATTTGATGATCATCATATTATGAATCTTACATTCTATCCAAATCTATCCTAGGAACAATCAAACCAATTACTCAAGAATCAATATGGATAATCAAAGATTCATGTATCCCTTGAGAGGCAAATGCAACTAGGAACAGGGTTACTAATAACTCATAAGACGATGATCAAACCATTGAGGTACTCAAGACCATCATATATGGATAATCAAAGATTCATGTATTCCCTTGAGAGGCATATGAGTAAGAAGATGAGGATAATGCAACTAGAAAGGGTAAGACGATGATATTGATTTGAAGTACCATGTTTGATTTGTCTCTCTCTCTCTTCCCTCTTCTCTCTCCATATTATAATTCTTCATTAAGTACCATGTTTGTAATAAAAAGAAACCATCTTAGTTTCACAAGTGATGAGGGAAGATAAAACTTCATGCGGGAGGAATGAAACAAACTTTTTTAATGTTATAGATTGGAATGGATTCTCCATTCCAAAGGATTGATAATTATTAATAGATTTTATGTTGTTGAGATTTAATAGTAAAATATCAAGAAATAAAAGTTACATTTCTTCTATTTTATATGCTTATGTTCCTATATTTTCTCTCTACTTTCCAAATTTGTAAACATGGTAATCTTACAAAAAAAATACACACGAGTTTTTGTAACATTCCCATTTTAAGACTTTAGAAACAAATAATTTTTTTTTTCATGATTAATGTTCTCTGTTCTAAATACATAATTTAGAACACACATTCCATAACAACCATTCTTATAATAGATAACCATATGCAACTGTAATGACTCGGTGACCTACCGATCTATTCATCCCATGACTTGGTGAACTACTGATCTATTCATGTGTAACTTTAAGTTTTGAATACTCTTCTGTATACTTCGTATACTTGGTTATCTTACAACTATGAAACGAACCAAAATAATCATAGAATCTAGAAACTCAATCAACAGATCCCATATAACAACAAGTTTCATCTAAGAATCCATTTGCAGACGAGTTTCCTTAAAAAAACACGGTTCCTTCCAAATTGAAATCACAAGACATTTGTTTCTACAGAAACAGGAGGAACCGAAGGTTCTCTAAAGAAAACTCAATAAGTATATAATAGTATAAAGTTAAACAAGAACCAAAACCAACGATTACCAGATCCCATTATACCAAGAAAATTGCAAGGTTCCCTTTTGCATAAATTTTCCATGCGCTTATACTAACACAACATATATTCTGGACCAGACTATTTTTTTTGCAATGGATTCGAGACATCAAAAGAACAAGATTCAATAAACCCAACAACAAATAACTAGGCAAACATGCAATGTACTAAACTAAATAGAGAAGAGTTGTTTCTATGAAATCACTAAAGAGACCAAATGATTTTAATAGTTAGGGCCTATCATGCCTGATAGTGTCTATATCAAATCGAAGAAGACCTCCAGCTGAACTCACTACTCCTTCTCTTCTCCACAAAATATCAAACAACCAAATTCCTTTTCCAGAATTCCTCTTATACATTCCACAAAACATCAAAAATAGCCATGAAGTGTAGTTCAATCTACTAATTCGAAAAACCAGAGAGCATGCAAAACAAAAATCGCATAAAATGCAAACTTGAAACAACCCTAACAAAATCCGCCTACATGCCTTCCAAGATGGTTTGGGCTCAAAAATTGAAAGCAATTAATTCCATTAATTTCTATTTTCCCACCTATCCTCCCTTGCCACCACCTTCTATTTTTGGTGAAGGCCAAGTCAAAAATAACAAGCATTGTAATTTTAGTGATACTGCCACCTAAGCTTCCACCAAACAAACCAGCCCCTGACAAAGCTGGTAGTACCAAAATTCCTTATAACCTTATCAACATCATTAATGCCTTAGGAATCATCGCCCAATACTTGCGACCCCTTAAGCTCCCCTTCATGCACAATAAATTAGGATATATTACTTGCTTAGGTTAGATTTTAGGTAGATTAAATTTATACCTTAGAATATAACACTAACAACTAACCCCCAACATATGTCATTAACAATAGATTTAGGTAATTCCACATAGGTAGATAATTCAAAATACCATAGTTTTTAGGAACTAGGTTAGATCACCAAATAACCTTGTAGTATTAGGTTCTAGTTTTAGTACCTAGTAACCTTTCCAATTCCCTTAGCACCAATTTAGGTTAGATTACATTTCAACCATTCCTAGCAGAATAAGGAGCTTTAGGTTAGAATTAGAATTTTATCATGTGACATAGCTTAGGTAGAAATATCTTACCTAGATTAGGATCCCATAGGTTAGTCCCTAATAGGATCCTAGATTTATCCTTCGCCTATGAATAGGCTACAATTCCCTTTACGTCTGTGATGGCCTGTCATGGTTGATTCTCAAAGATTCTAAGAAAAGCATGCCACTGAATGGGAGTACGTTCATTTAAAAGAGAATTAAAGAAATTGTATCAACAAAGTTTAGTCCATAAGTTTCATAATTCATGGTATGGCAATTCATCATTTATTCAACCTTAATAGACATAAAACATTCCTTGGATCACTAACATTGATCCAAGGATGAGTTAGATAAATAGATATGTTTACAATTTTCCTTTAACCAGATTGCAACTCATCTTATAAGAAGTGAAAAAAAAAGAATTCAGGAAAACATTCCAGTTTAATCAAAATATCTTTAAGAGCAGAAAAGACTTACCCCTATCAAGCATGATTTCCCATAATCAAAAGAACATATCCTCATAAGGAAAATAACATGTCAACACTTGAAATGCAAAGGAGGAAAATATCAACTGTAAAGGGTGTTACATGCTTCCCTCCTAAAAAGGATCATTGTCCTGATGATTATTTCTTTTTACAATTGGTATTAAGGATAGTCAACTCATTAAATTCTCTTATTCAAAGTCAAATATTTCAAACCTTATAGTTTCAGAAATCAGCATTATATAACTGTTTTCTCAAATTACATAAATATCTGCCCAAAACTAGCTTACTTAATGTCATAAAAAGATAAAATCATAATTTTTTTATTAGTCAACAGATTCAATTCTGTTAAAAAAGAAAGGGAAAAGTAGTTTTCATATCTTCAATATTTTCCCAAGTTACACTTTCTTCATTAAACTAGTCCCATTAGACCTTACATTTTCTTATTTCACGATTTCTTAAATGCATTTGGCAAGTTTCTAGCACTCGAGTGGGTTTAACCACGATTATTCCTGGGTCTTGGACCTGCAAGGAATTACAATTTAGCAAGTGATAAATTTGAAACGTATTTCTTAAGCAAAGAAATATGGAAAACATCATGCATTCGTGACAGAGTAGGTGGTAGTGCTAATCGATAAGCTACAGGATTTATTACTTCAACTATTTCAAAAGGTCCCACATAACAAGGTGATAACTTGGCAGCCTTACCAAAAGTTATAGAACTCTTTTTCAGTTTAACACGAAGAAAAACCTTCTCACCAAGTTCAAATTTCCTGTCAACCCACTTTAAATCAGCATAACTCTTTTTCCTATCTGCTGCCTCTTTCAAGCGTTCACGAATAATTTTAACTTGTTGTTCCATTTCTGTAAGGATTTCAAGTCCTATTACTTCTCTATCTTCATTACTATCCTAGCTAACAGGGGTCCTATATTTCCTTCCATAAAGTTCCTCGAAGGGTGCCATCTTAAGATAAGCATGGTATGTATTATTGTATGTAAATTCAACTAATAGAAGATACTCCTCCCACTTATACTGCTGATCCATACAATACATTAGTAACATATCTTCTAAAAGTTGATTTACTCTTTTAGTCTATCCATCTGTTTCCGGATGATACGCAGAACTGAAATTCAATAGGATTAGGATCTTCTTGAGGATACAACAGTGTAGTTAACATGTGGCAACACCCTTCTGCATTGATTGTCAAGATCTACACCCTTTTGGACTTGAACAAGTTTTCACTCTAGGGCTGGATAGTAACATAGTTGGGATATGAAGTAGCCCTCTAGGACTTAGGGTGCCTTGACACACGGGGGTTAACCAAGGTTGTCTCAGTAGGCCAATTTACCCTAAGTCTTCATGAGCCTCTTCCTATCATATCCTATGTTTTTAACCTAAACTAGGGTTAAACCTTGGGCAAGGGGACTGACAAAAGTCAGTATAAGACATTCTAGATAGCAATAGAGTGGGGGTGAAGGATGTATTCTGAATTGATGAGTATGTCATCAAGGAATAAGTAATACGAACAGTATGTTAGAAATCTTTGGCCAAAGTATCGCAAGCTACTGATTGCGTTGTCCTATGTCACCTAGTCTAAGGATCATGATGCAGTTTAATATTGGTAGCAAATATTCAGTTAGGTTCCTTAGACAGATCACTCAATACCTAGAATAGGGTAAGAGAACCAATTATATGAAGTATACATAAGAGTATTCAAAACTTAAAGTTACACATGAATAGATCGGTAGTTCACTAAGTCATGGGATGAATAGATTGGTAGCTCACCGAGTCATTACAGCTGCATATGGTTATCTGTTATAAGAATGGTTGTTATGAAATGTGTTTTTCTAAATTATGTATTTAGAATAGAGAACTTTAATCATGCAAAAAAAATAAAAATTCCTTGTTTCTGAAGTCTTAAAACAAAAATGTTATGGTTTTCTTTTAATGAATGAATCAATAGAATTTTGTTTCTATGATTTTTTAGTCTCATTAATGTTTGCATTGTTATGTTCTTATAATTTAATATGAACCTAATATGGTTAATTTATGTGAATTTTGTAAGACTAATCACAGCCTTAATCCTATCTAAAATTATTTCCCTAACTCCCCTTTACCTCTCCTCACTATAAATTCTTCCCTTGTAATCTACACAAGTACTTTTCCATAGGTTTAGTGTAGTATTCTCCTATGATCTATAGCCTAATGTATACCCCAAACATTTAGGTACTTTACATTTAATAATTAAAGCCTCCCCATACACAAGGAGGGTCTTAGCCCTGTGACCATTGGTGGAAACAAATAATTTTCACCATGAGAAATTATTTCACAAACAAACCCTCTCATAGGTTATTGATTACAAAGTTTCAGTTTCCCATGAGGGTTTGCTCTATGAAAAAATTATTATGAGAAAGTACTATATGGATAAGAATATTTTTAACCCAATCAATGTTTCATCTTGATTGGAATGTGCAAGAGCCAATATACTTGCATGAGAGGACAACTCATTTCATTAGGAGAACTCTCTCTTGGGTGATAAGAAAAGGAATTTACATATCCCTACAAAACCATACAGTTCCAAGGGAATATGGATCCACTGGTAAAATAAATGATGTACTTACATCTTTATTTAAATTAGTATCAAGTGTGTATTCATTGGAGGGGAAAATATATAAAAAATTCCATCAAAGGAGAAACCTCAAAAGCAATGGAGGACTAGAGTGTTGCCACAAGAAAGATTGGTATATCTATGTATGATTTGATATAAAAGACTAAGGAGATGTCAAGGAAATAAACAAAGGATTCCCCTATTATTTAAGCCACTCCATTTCAATTTATGCCTTATCCCACTTCATGGCCCAAAGTAGTTATCACTCATGGAAACGAAACAGTAAGTGAGTCATCCTGTGCTCAAGATGGATAACCTTGCAAAGGAAATAGGATTAGGGAAATGTAATTAGTAAGGCAACCCAGGGTGACTTGAATATCAAAACTCATCCTTAAGGAAGTGGAAGATGAACCTTTAACAAATAAATTTGGGAGGGTAAAAAGGGAAAAAGGTGGAAACACCTACAATAGAAACAATTGCCTAGCAAAACCATACAAGAGACTAACCACAGCCTTAGGATGTTTACCCAAGTTTTAGGATCTCCACAGGTAGTTGATACTACTACACTCCCATGCCACACAAAATTCCTATCTCATCCCCTAATAATGAAGAACAAGTTTTCTCAACTAGAGTGGTGGGAAAGAAATCTAAAGATCTATCTCATGGACAATTCTTCATTGATTTGTTGCATGATTTTGGACAAAATACTAGAGCCAACATTCACTTTGATAAATCCCAAGTTGCATATGCTCAATTTTCACCAATAAAAATAAAATACGTAGGTCCAACATCTCTTGAATAATCCATAAAAAAATAAACAATGGTGACAATAATAGAGTAACTAAGTGGGGAAGTGGATCCATTGATAGAATTTGAATAAACAAAAACCATGGATCCTCTTTAATCAACTCAAGAATAAGTAGAAAAAGTAACTGTAAATCATGAATTTGTAGGTGAAAATGTTGAAAAAAATTTCAAGGTCAAACAAAATGACAAATTGATCCAATAAAGAGTATTGTCCATTCAATAAGGAGGGGGTTCGAATAAAAGTGGTTGAACAAATAGATGTAAGTACTTCATACCTTTCAAATGGGATAGGAGAAGAAGTAGAAGATCAAGGGGAATAGAATGAAGAAACCCATGTATAATTAATTGAAAGTATGGAAAAAAAACAAGAACAAGTTTACAACTCCATCCTCACACTCTCTAAATCATAATAAATTGTGTGTGTACCATGTCCCTCCCAGCAATAAGAATAATGTGTAGGAAACACTCTATGTAAAGGATGGTTGTGAAAAACACTTCTAAGGAGAGAAACAAGTGAGATTTTAGGTAGAGGAAGGAAACCTAGAAACAATTATCTCCTTGATACCATCTAAAACACCAAAGAAAGGAAAAATTCTCTTAAGAACAATGGTGGGTCCTGAAGAAGAAATTTTTGTGTAAGTTTTCACCCCATTAAATAATTTCTTAAGGGATGAAGGGTCCCCTTTAGATTATAATATTAATAAGGTCTGATTAGGGAAAGTAAACATAAAAGGGGTAAAGAAAAAAAATATAATGGAAATGGAAGGTGTTTTAAAAAATATGGATAAGAATAAAGAGACAAAGAAATGGCTAAGGGAAAAATTTGACATCTTGTCAACTTATGTAAAGAAATAGGTACAACCTCCTTTGGTGAGCCTAGAAGTCACCAATTCTATCACTCTAGAAATGATAAAGAATATGTTGTCCCTAATATTTCACTTAGTGATTTTAGTATACCCCTTTAAAATTTTGGTCTTTTTGCCCTATGAAGGTTTGAGGTCATGTTTCTTGTGTCCCCTTGAATAAGAATTAGTTGTTCAGATTGTTTCCTTAAATCATTTGGGTTGTAAAAATTTTCGTAATTCCTTTAAGATGTTGCAAGAGGTTGCTTGGTCATATTTTCAAAATACCCACTTGCCAAAAATTTATCAAAATTCATAAAAGATAAGTATTTATCCTATTAAGAATTCATGTTTTTGAAGTAATTTTACTTCACAATTTGTAGTAAGTTGTCATTAAAAACCCATTTTAAACTACCTCATGTTTACTTTCCTTACATTAGCATGACATAGGTAAAGATGGGACCGTCGTCGGTTAACATTTATTCACCTTAACAACCTTGTTTGAGAGGTTGACACATTCTAGACCAGAGGAGAGAGATCAAAGCTGCATGCAAGTAGAACCAACATCCTTTCACGCATCCAAACATTCACAGCTAGCACTAGCACAAATCTGGAAGCATTGCACTCATGGAAATATTTCGAGATTCACTATTATGGTCCCAAATACCATCCTTATAATCAACTATCATTACCATTCAGCCATCTAGTATAAATCACAGTAAGTGTATCCCTAACCAACATTATTATTTTAGTTAGTAGCTTTTGTTACTACTATTATGAATCTACAATTTGTGTGCTCATTCTCCTATCCCTTAAAAACCTATAACCCAACCATTTCCTTACACAAACTACCAAATCCCCCATCCTCACCTTTTTTTCATCCCTAAATATATCTGAGACTTCTATAAACCTCCTTATCAACCCTACCATCTCTATCTAATCCTAGATCAAACCTTGTAATCAGTCCTCTTTAAGTTTCATACACCCCGACCTTACCAACGTTGGCTACCCATAACTCTCATCAGTTCTACATAAACTGTCACTGGTCATACCAGACCGACGTCAGTCTCTTTGTTTTATACCTTGCCCAAGAATAGAGCCAAACAACCTCCTACCAATTAACCTAAACAACATAGAATTAGAACCTGGCCAGTCCCAGTACCTTGAAAGTCACCTCATCCTTTAGATCCAACTATAGCCTAGCCTGTTGTGATTGGATTTGCTTATTGCACTTGAATGAGATAGCTAAATCATATCAATTACAGTAGGAATTTACTTATTTCTCGCATTAATTTTTTTAAAAAGTGGATTGACAAACATCTAGGAAGTATCAAACTTCCTAGAACTATCATACGCTAGGAAGTCCATTGTCATATATCATTTAACTTCTCTAATTTGGTCTTGTTTTCTATTACAGGTAGTTCCTCCTAACCGAAAGGAAGCTCTCACAATTGGCATTGGGTCAAGAAATCAGAACGTGTGCATTAACCTTCAACCAACCCATTTAACATGTATTCTTCCTAGCCCATAACCCTATCTATTTCATCATTTAAAAATGTAAAGAAAATAGTGAAACACTTTAGCACACCTGGTGGGACCCATCAGGGGTTCTATTGCACTTTCTTCTTTCCTAGGAGAAAGTTCTTTGTTTGTTTCCCTTTAAAATGCTTAAACATTAATCTTTTTCTCTGGTAATCTTCTTCTTCTTTCTAATTTCTCTAAAAGAAACATTCCTATTGGTGCATTTAAAAAGGAATCATTCTTCTTTCTTTATTTTTGCATTTAGTGAAATAGAATACCCTCTCCTATTCATCATTTGCTTCATTAAAAATAATATTTTCGATTTGGGATTAAAATTGGTTGCATTACATTCTTATTTGTTGCATTTAGTTCACATTAAAATGAGGAAAACCTATATGATAGAAGTCATGCCCAGTTGATGGTTGACACAAAGATTCGTAGAAAGCACATTCTCTCTCTATGCATGTCTTACCAAAATACATAAAATTCAAATATACACATATTTCTTAAACAACAACTTACCTAGGAACACTTGTCCATGATTACATTATCAGATTGGTAGGTACTCCCCAACTTGTTACCTCTATTGAGTCATTATCTCATAGGACAGACTGCCCCTGTCATAACATACCTGAAACATCTCCTTTCAAATATCCTTCTTCATAGGAAGCCTTCCTCACCATAAACTCTATTCTAAATTCATGAGTCAATATTCTAAATAGCATAAGCTCAACACATTACATGTTTTTAGTGTTTTATTGAGGCACGTTTTGAGGAGTGAGTACACACTTCTCCATTTTTCCATTATGTTTCCTTACACACTCCACAATCATAGTTGGAGTATTTTGACTTCTTGAGAGTGTTTCAAGACTTCATTGCATCATTTGTAGACCTATGGGTTAGTTATTTATCTCACTAAGATTCAAAACAATCCATTTTTTTACATTTTCCAATTTTCACAGTAACCGACATCAGTTTTGCTTAACCGACATCATTTTTCTGTTCTTTTGGGTTAAATAGCCTAAAGAACCCTTATGTCATTTTCTTTTCTTTTAGAGTTCATGTGAGTCTCTGTACTCTCTAGGCTTTGATAAATTGTCATCATACAACTTGTTCATCTAACTGTCACCAATCTTTACCTCACTCGGTAAAAACTATTCCTGTCTCACAATAACCGACCTCGGTTACCCCTGAACTGGCATCGGTCATCCTTAACTGGTGTCGTTTACCCTCTACTGAATGCCAATTGATATATTACCCAAATCCACCTATACACACCTATTTTCTTCATTCTCACTATTACCTATGTCACCTTCAGGATATAACATCACCTGATATACATTCATTCACATGGTGTTGACTCATAATCAAGCTAACACTCTTACATTTTACACAAGTTGTTAACTACTCCCACCTAGTCCCTTACCACCCTCTTTCCTGTCACCCATGGATCTAACCCTACCTACCACCATTTATGTAGGTGATAAAGAATTTACATGACTCCTTGATCAAACTCCCGTGGCCTTATAGTTCTACCTTTCCCACTCTTCCACCTGGGAATTCTTGGTTCAGTTGATATATTACATGCATGTATCCATATCTCCTGCCCTTATTCCCGCTTCTGCATCAGCCTCTAATAATGCAGTGTTACCTTCACCTTCTTCTCCCCTAGTGGTTTCATAGCTAGGACCCATACCTACTATGACCATTGCATCTGCAGTATCCGTCGCACCTATAGTATCTGTTGTCCCCTCATTAACCAATAAGACCATAACCCCATCCACACCCATTGTCTCATAAATACCCATTACAACACAACTGCCCATGGTGCTAGTGACCCCTACTCCTTTCCAGAATCTTATCCTCTCCATCCCACAAACACTTCCCCCAATCGCAACTAGGGTCACTACGACTGTCCCAACTACATACACATTACTATCAACAATCCCCTATCTCATCTGTCACCCATTCTAGATTCATGCCCTCTATATCAGTCCCTAATTCTCAAACTCGCTATTTGACATTACCATACAATAGAATTCCACCCACATCACAAGTTCAATACCACCCCCTTATGCCATAGGAGGTTCCCTTCCATCACAACCTAGGAATGACCTCATCAAATTAATCATGGAAAGGATGCATACACTCGAAGCATTAGTTTCAGGATCACGTAATTCTCTCACCTACGATGAAATCTATAATGAGCCCATTCATCCATCCATACCTATTCCCCCATACCATGTACACCAGGAAATGCCAAAATTCAACCATTTCAATAGTAAAGAAGACCCACAACATCATTTATAGTCTTTCAAACATAGGTGTTACCTGATCGTCCATGATGACACTTTACTCCTACGAATATTCCTAATGTCCCTGATAGGAACTACATTGGAATGGTATAGTGGGCTACCAAGACACTCCATCTACTCATTTAATCAAGTAGCCCAAGCCTTCTTAGATCACTTCTCCATCAACATTGCTAAGAATGTTACCATGACTGATCTTTAATCCACATGACAGTATGACGATGAATCTATCGTTGAATTTTTTACTCACTGGTGTAGCCTAGTTAACCAAATCACATTTCAATTACCTCAAAATGAACTCATGGTGTTGTTTACTCAAGTCGTAAGACACATCTCACCAACCCTACTCGTGTAAACCTTTCGCACTTTTGATGAGGCATTCACCATGGCACGAAAAATTGGAAATTCATGCTATTAAAGAAAATAAAATTCAACTTCGTAACAAGAACATCACGTTCAAATAAAATGATGCTTCTTCATATTTGAAACCCCCAAAAAAAATTCAAAATCCAAAGGATCTTCCAATGCCATAGT
Organism: Taxus chinensis; assembly: GCA_019776745.2. NCBI lineage: Eukaryota > Viridiplantae > Streptophyta > Pinopsida > Cupressales > Taxaceae > Taxus > Taxus chinensis. The sequence continues at coordinate 654,468,821 of CM034148.1, forward strand.
TCTCAAAGCTGGCCCCCCTCATCAATAAAACCCAACCAAGCCTCCCTCTAATCTCTTTCCCATCCAAGCTTTCCAGTTCAGAAGAGAACAATGAAAGTACACCTCGATGGGAGAATCTTATTCTTCTATTTTGGAAAATCTTATTAAGGTTGGTGCCGTTACCCTTCCACCTATAAAACTACATACTAGTTTTGATCCTGAGTGACCCATGCCCGCATGGTATAAGGAACATGAATTTTAGAACTATCACCCTGTCAAAGGTCTTAACGAAAATAACTACATCACCTTCAATAATATCATCCAATAAATGTTAGACAATGGATATCTATTCTTGGATAGCCTGAATGCACCCACTAACAAAAACCTACATATCTTCAAGAAGCCATTTTCTAATCATGCCCCTTCTTTTGAGCAAACTGGTGACACTTCAAATAATGATAACAATGTCGGTGAGGTCCATGCTATTTTTGATGACATACCAGCTGATTCCCAATTGCCCCATGTTCCTTCCATAGATGAAATCGTAGCCCAACCTCCCCTACCTGTACAAGAACCTATTTCATATACTCCTCAACCCATAGAGGAACCCCATTCATATTCTCCTTCACCCATGGAAGAGCCCATAGTTACCACGCTATCTTTGACCCCTAAAATTTCCAAACAGTCATTAGTGGAACCTCTCCTACTCATAGTAGATACATGTCCACAACCTACACCAACACAAGGAGAGTCAACATCATCCGGCCCATCCTATCATCTACCCATAGAGGATCCTGTAGAAATACCATTGCTTTTAGATTACCATTCACAATCAGACCTTTAAGATCCCACTGATCTACTTTTGGCTCTCTTACCCACAGAGTCTGAGGCTAGCCATGTCCTTATGCCTCAAACACATTTTATAGGAATGTCTACTTAATCCACGTTGGCCCTGCTTACAACAATACCATTTTCATGCTTGAATGATCACCTAGAGTATGTTGATAGAGCCTTACTTTGGGGACACCTTCTACTTCTTGTATCAACACAAATGTAGTTTTCACTCACCGACACCTCCAATATCTACCCAAAAGTGTTTTGAGCAACCAAAAAAAACACAACCATGACTATTACAACACCTTCCATGTCACCACCCATGGCCCAACTCATACCTCTTCCCTTAACCCAACATACATCTACACCAAAACACCTACCCACACCTACATCATCTCCCTTACCTAAACCTATTACTACCTTTGGGGTCATATCGACAACTAGTGTTACTCACCCACCCATCAAATTATATTTAGCCACATCTTCCAAAACTAAAACTAAACTTACCACAACCCCCAAAAAGAGGACCCAACCTCCTAGGACTCATATACCAACCTTTCTTACCATACCATTATCACCTTCACCTCTTCCGTCCATCCTAGGACCTCACCCCTCGACCCTGGCCAAATAACCTCCTTCCACCGGAAAACCAAGAGTGCAAAATCCCATCTCCACATCATGAACCTCTAATATACCCAAGTGATCCACATAACTTCCACCCTCACCTGTAGCCTTCTTACCACCCATACCTCCACTAAAATCCATAATTTCTTCACTACCCATGACACTTCCTTCTCTTTCACTCACACCTTCTACCCAACCTCTATTGACCACTTACGCATCACCTCGGTTATCCCCATGGGTAACCCATCATCTTCCACCATTTGTTTTTCCCTCCACATCTCATACACCCATGTAACCTTTTCCTAAAAAGGGGAAACTTAAGGATAAAAATCTGTTACCCTTGAATAAGGTAGTTAAGCCTACCAAACCTTCTGCCGCTAGCTCTTTTACCATTCCCATACCCAAGTAGATGCAACCAAGACCTAAGACCACTCCACACACCAAACTAGTAAACCAAACCATTCCCCCTCCTATAAATCCTCTTCCTCCACAATCAGCCATACCTGTACCAAACCCACATTCACCTCCCATTGTGATCCACTAGTAGGGTCCTATGCCAAAATCTTAACCAATCTGTTCAAAACTTCTATCATCACATTACCACCTCTTTGACCTAACGACCCACTCAAACCCAAACCAAAAGGGTTTGATGAAACTAAAATTTGCACCTACCATCATGTGTGAGGACACGATGTAGAGAACTGTAAGGCTTTAAAAATTGCTCTTGTCCAATTGTGTCCTCCCAAAGAATATTTTGATGATGATGATCTTCTTGATGTGGATCCCATTTCTCCTTCACCAATTTCCCCAGAGCCTCTTCCATTACCTACTCAGTGACCAATATGTCCACCACCAAAACTTTCTGATCTGCCCCCTAGATTCAAGATTAATATGGTCCATATAAGAGAGTTGGCCAAAACACCACCCAAATGCCAATGTGCCCTACTCATTTCATAAGGATCATTTCCCCCACTAGGGTTTTGTCCCTCATGCCAGTATACCTTCCATGACAGACCCTCTTCCTCCACCTCCCCTCAAATTAACATGGTTCGCGTTACACCCGTGCTCAGAAAGAAAAGGGAAAAGAAAAGGCAACTGGCCCATTAACCAACCCTATACCCAACATACCATCTGCACCCATATACAAACTCACCATTCGATGTCTTGCATATCCTATTTCTGATGGGGTCACACATCGCATAATACTTAAACAACTGTATCAATCTCCTCTCAAAATATCTTTATATGACCACGTCCAAACCTCTGAGTTACATTGTCAAGCCCTTATGGAGGTCTTTCAATCTATTGAAGTTTTACCAAATGACCCCACACCTATAGCCTCCATGATTACCCCTAACCATGTTTCCTTTCTCAATAAGTCATTTCCGTCCTCTACACCCCCACCTACTCACCAAGTAGCCACCCTTAGCTTTTCAAATGAAGAGATCACTCCCTTCTGATCTGAAGACCTCGACCCCGCTCTTTTCATATCATTATTTATCGATAATATATGAATACGACACGTTATGATCAATGGTGGTGCTAGTATTAACATCATCTCCTCCCATGCATACGACCAAATGTGAGTACCTACCAATTACATGCATGGTAACCCAGTTATGTTGTTGTCCTTCAATGATGCCTTGACCCCTACCCTAGGTACCATTGTTCTCCATGTCCACGTGGGTCCCTACACTATCCCATAACTTTTCTATGTCCTAGAAGGGGAGTTCCAATATAACTTGTTGCTCATCTGACTTTGGATCTACACCATGGGTTGTGTCCCTTCAACTTTACACCGTTGCCTCAAATTTGAACACGAGGGACATAATTATTGTTAGTTTAATTATGCATAGTATATTTATTTAATTAATTTTATTAATTAAATAATAATGGTTATACTATAAACCATATTTTTGTTATGTATTGTTATATGGTTTCAAAACCATATTTGTTTCTCACAGATGCTGTTACTATTTTAATAGTATATTTGTATTTATTCATTTGTGCTTCCCATATGTTATTGGAAGCTAATGTAATTTGGAATATAGTTGCACCTATGCAACATAGTCTTTTGTTTGTATTTGGCTACGCAATATCTATAAATATTGCAGCCCATTCTTTGTAAGGCTGGTTGATTCTGATTAATACAATCCATAGGCTTCTGTCCCTATTTTCATTTGGTACCAGAGCAAGAATCTGGACCTGTGAAGGAGTGGAAAGAGAGTGCAACAGAGATAGAGAAGATTAGAGAAGAGTATGCAGCAATAGAGAGCTTGTGCAACCTCCTGCAAGCTCCCATCCTCATTCTTGGCTCCCCACATCCCCCAGTTTTTTCCAGGTGTTTGGAACACAATTTTTTTTTTTCACTGGTGCACCCAGCACTAGGAAAAATTTGTTGCAGGTATTGAAAAAATATATAAAAGAAACAATTATTATTTTTCTCCCCATTTGGGGTTTTATCTCTAATATTTGAGATATTTTCAGTCTTTGCTTTCTATTTATCAGAGGTATATTTGGTTATTTTTGTTCATATTAGAGGTCACTGGTAAAGATAGCTGCTAAGAATTGGAGGAGATTCAAAACTATTTCCACAGCCAAGCACTAGCTCTTAGACGTGTTGGAAGTGTTGATGCTTACAAATGGTGGATCATGCACCAAGAAACCTGCATATAAAATACCATCCATGAGTTGTTGAAAGGTGGATTTGCACTGTCCACGAAGTTGTGACCTCCCCACGAAATGACCTACATTAAAAATAACGAACATGCACTAGAAGAAAAACAAGGTGAGGTAAAATACATTAATCAAGCAAACAAAAAAAATGGTGGTCAGATCTACACGTAGATCTCAATGATCCTGCAAAAGAAAAAGTAGAGGAATCATTATTCTTTCCAAAATAGAAATGAACCTATAGCAAAAGAAAGAGCTAAGAAAAAACAAAACAAAGGCAAACAAAACAAGAAAAAGGAGATAAAGCGGTGCGAAAAGGCACAAATCCATATTATTAGGTGGAAACCCTAATAAGCACATCTTAAAGACACGTGGATTGCATAGTTGATGCCACATCATTCTTTCAAAAGGTCAATTTGAATTTGCTTTCTTTAAATACATCTTCCTCACTTTCTATATCAAGCGCTCATGCAGAGCCTAGTTGGTTAGAGTGAAAGACTTAGAAGTGGGAGGTGTGGGGTTCAAATCTCAAACCCAAACTTATTTTTTCAAATTTGGCAGATTTTTTGGTGAAACCACTAAATTTAGTGGAAAAATTCAAATTTAGTTATAAGTAACTAAATTTAGCAGAGAAATCCCTAATTTAGGGTAATTTGTTTTCTCCCATTTAGCTTGTCTTTTCATTCTGGGAAACTTTCTCCAAAATAAGGATACCTAAAAATTGTATTTTCAGCTGGTTTTTTGCAATTCTATTCATTTTGGGCTCATGAGGCCACCAAGGCCCGCAAAACAAATTTTTTTTGCCTTTCATTCAAATTTTCTAGATTTTTGAATGTAATTTGTATACTACATTATATTGTAGTAATTTACAGGTTTCCATAGTCAACTGCAAACTTTGTAACTACTTAGAAACTGGCAGAATTGTAATAAAAAAAATAAGAAATTGGTTCTGTAACACTCACGAGATCCTAGATCTCATTTGTAGTGTTCAGTATATACGGTGCCTCTGGGAAGCACTTACGGGTAAATTCATCATGACTACTAATGTACTTAACACCTAATATAGCTACAAGAATGTCGTCTGGGCATCGTCCCTTTAAATCGATGGGGAGTAATAAGGTCACAGTGCACACATTATGAACCATCCCATCTGTCTGTGAATGATTACACGACATAAATATGGATTGAGAAATTATCCAAGTATATAACAAAGTTACAGACACGTATGAGGATATTTCTTTGAGCTAGTGTCAATAATTGCATAGACCCATCAATACTATCTTGGTACCCCGTATTGAATTATTTCATGTACGTTAACACCTCTTTTATGTACCGCTGGGTATATAGAAAGGGTGAGCTTCTTCCATGTAATGACAAGTATATCAGAAGGGAACATATATAGAAAGGTTCGTTATATCATACTGACGATATATAGATTGGGAGACATAATACCTGGAGTGATAAGAGCCAAACCCTGTCAGTGATCTCTGCAAAATGGGCACTAATGCCCCCAAATTTTTTCTTTCAGATTCAAAACTACTCAAAGGAAACAACTATGCTACATGGAAGACTAAAATCAAGACACAACTTGACTTTGAATAAATCTGGCTTGCTGTGAATGATACTCTGACCAGATCATCCACTAATACAACACAACAACGGTAATTTGATAAAGTAGATCAGAAGGCCAAACTCATCATCTTGTTTGGAGTGTCCAATGATGTGTAACCCAACATTCGAGATGCCAAAACAGTGAAAGAAGTTTGGGATGAATTAAGCACAGTATACGAGGCCAATAACAAGAATGTTATACTTAATGTATAGAGTTAATTTCATATACTGAAGCTCAAGTAGAATGAAAAAATTAAAGCTTTCTTAAGAAGAGTTACAGAATTGAGGGCTTCACTTCTAGCCCTGGGAGAACTATTCATAGATGATGCTCTCATTCCTATTGTTCTGAGAGCACTCCCCTCTTATTACCGCATTTTTGTCACAACACTAAACATGTCAGATATGACAGTTAGTTTTGACAAACTAGTAAAACTACTCCAATAAGTGGAAGCATTGCACAATAAGGATGATGAAGAGGAGCAGGCACTGTCTTCACATCAAAAATGGAAAGGAAAAGGTAAACGAAAACCTAATTCCTATCATAAATCCCAAAATCAAAATCAGTATCAAGCAGACAGACAACAGAAGAAGCAATGTCAAATCTGTAAAAGAGGACATAACCTACAAGATTATTGGTATAATACTTACAAGAAAGGGTCATCCAACAACTCTGTACCTCAACAACCACAATTTTATAAGGGACATTCTAACAACAATCATGGGAAGAAAAAGGGGAAAAGAAGACCCCACCAGCAACGTAATATTGCTGAGCAACAAGAACAGTCAGACAATGAAGACTTCTTGTTCACTGCTTGATCAAGTGAACCATCCACGTCATCTAGTAATGTCTAGTATATTGATTTAGGATCCACTCAACACATGACCGGTCACAGAGATTGGTTTATTTCACTGAGGGACATGCCATCGAAAAATAATGTTTCGTTGGGAGATGATTCTTCATATATAATTCAAGGGATTGGAAACATTTCTCTACCCCTTGGTTCACACAAATGCAGACTATCAAATGTCCTATATGTCCCTGGGTTGACAAACAATCTTCTTTCAGTTAGTCAATTCCTAGATCATAACTTGGAAATTGAATTTGATAGTCAATCTGATAAGAAAACGTGTTTTATTTGAGATAAATCAAGAGGCTCAAAAATAATTGCAAAAGCCTCCAATGTGGGACACATTTTCCAACTTGATTTTGTTCACAGAGAAAATAAAGCACTTGTGGCTAAGAACTCTACCTCAGCATAGTTGTGACATCAGAGATTTGGTCATGTTAGTTTCAAATATCTTGAAACACTTCGCCGGTGTAATATGGTACATGGGCTACCATCTCTTCAGAAGGATATAGACAAATGTCCTCATTGCCTAGCTTGAAAACAACACAGAGCCTCATTCCAAAGGATTACATTTTGAGCTCATGGTAAACTTTACCTAGTTCATACCGATCTTTATGGTCCAATGCAGCCAAGTCATCCTGAGTTCCAGTACTTCATGCTTTGTGTTGATGACTATTCGAGAAAAATGTTGATTTTCTATCTTCGCAAGAAAAGTGAAGCATTTGAAACATTCAAAAAGTTCAAAGTAGAAGTTGAAAAAGAAACTATTCATCACATCAGAACTCTTCACTGAGATCGAGGGGGGAATTCACTAGTGATGAGTTCAGAGACTACCTACAAACTCATGGGATTCGTCGACAAATGCCTCCTCCACACACACCACAGAAAAATTGTGTTGTTGAGGGAAGAAATCATACTATCATGGAAATGGTGTGATGCATGATTGATGATTATGGACTTGCAAAGACATTCTTGGAAGAAGTAGTAAAAACAATAGTGTATTTGTTGAATAGAACACCCAAAACTGCTCTTGATGGAATAACACCACAATAAGCATGGTAAAAAAGGAAACCATCTATTGCACACCTCACAGTATTCAGGTGCAAAGCAAGCATGCACATACCCAAAAAATATATAAAGAAATTGGACATGAAGTCACCGAAACTCATCTTCATTAGGTACAATGAAGAGACTCTTAGGTATAGATTGATGGATCCTAAAACCAGAAAAGTTTACACCAGCAAAGATGCTGAGTTTTTCGAGAAGAAGGAAGCAGAGAATCCTCCTCCAAACTCATAAGAAGTAGAGACTTGTTGTAAAAATTGAATGTGATGTTCCCTCATAAGATGAAAGTGATGATGGGGATGATGGCATTGATTAGATAGAACCAGGACCCATGGGAACAGTTCAACGTATGCCCAAGTGGTGTACTAGCACATTGTAAGATGCAAAAATGGATGCTCCATCGGATACATCCACCCTTGGACCACAAACTCACAGTAAAGTAAGGGAAGAATTCAATTTTTCTTTGATGAGTAGAGTTATTGAATTAGATGAGCCCTCTACAGTCCAGGAAGCCCTACAGTCAAAATCTTGGAAAGATGCCATGGATTCTGAATATCAATCAGTGATGAAGAATAACACTTGGTAGCTTGTCGATCTTCCACTAGGGAAGAAACCCATTAGATGCAGATGGATATTTAAAAAAAGTACAAAGCAGATGGGATAGTGGACAAGTATAAAGTGAGACTTGTAGCAAAGGGGTATGCACAAAAAGAATGCATTGACTATGAGGAGACATTTTTTTTCCACAGCTAAGATCAAAAAAATCAGGATGATTTTTTCTCTAGTTGCCCAGTTTGGATGGAAAGTCCACCAAATGGACATAAAAAGTGCCTTCCTTAACGGATATTTACAAGAATAAGTCTACATGACTCAACCTGAGGGATATGTTGTACCTGGTAAAGAAGAAAAGGTATGCAGACTCAGGAAATCTCTTTATGGTCTAAAACAAGCACCCTAGGCATGATACATCAAGATTGATGAACATCTCATACAACATGAATTTGTTAGAAATCCATACGATCCCAATCTCTACCTCAAAAAGAAAGGGGGGGAGATGGTGATTTTTTTTGTCTATGTCGATGATCTAGTCATCCCTGGTAGTTTAGTGAAGATGATCTATGCAAAAAAGAAAGATCTTAATCGATCGTTTGACATGACTGATCTTAGGTTGATGCATTACTGTTCTGGATTAGAAGTATGGCAGAAAGAGAATCAAATTTTTCTTTCTCAGATGAAATATACCAAGACTATGCTCGAGAAATTTAGAATGATGGATTGTACACCGATTGCTACACCCATGGAGAACAGATTGCAGTTGTCTTGTTCAGATCCATCTCCTAAGGTAAGTGTCACTCTCTATTGGCAGCTGATTGGGAGTCTCATTTACCTAACCTACACTAGACCAAATATTAGCTTTGTAGTAACTTATCTATCTAGGTTCATGTAGGAACCCAAAGTGTGTGATTGGAAAGTAGCAAGGTGCATTTTGAGATATCTTAAAGAATTAGTGGATCTTGGTCTACAATATAAGAAGAACGAAAACTTCTTCTTGACTGGATATTTGGATTCAGATCATGAAGGTAACATTGATGATAAAAAATCCACTTCTAGATTTTTATTCTTTATGGGATCTAGACCAATATCATGGGGAAGAAAAAAACAAAAATTTGTTTCTCGTTCTTCCACAGAAGCTGAGTATGGTTCTGCCACAGAAGCCGAGTATCATTCTGCAGGAGAAGCTGTTTGTGAAGTGGTTTGGCTACATCACATATTGGAAGGACTTGGAATACCATAGGACAAACCAACTACCATGTATGTTGACAATGAAGGTATTCTCAAACTTATTCACAATCCAGTTTTTCATGAGAGAACAAAGCACATAGAGGTACAGGTTCATTTCATACGTGAACATGTGTTGAAGCACAACATCTAGCTTCAATATTGTCCAACAGCTAAACAACAAGAAGATATCTTCACAAAGTCACTTGCACATGACAAGTTTGAGTTGTTCAAAGAGTTCCTCTCCTCATCTCTTCAGACAATGCACAATTAAGGGGGGGGGGGAATGTTAGGTTAATTATGCATAGTATATTTATTTAATTAATTTTATTAATTAAATAATAATGGTTATAATATAAACCATATTTTTGTTATGTATTGTTATATGGTTTCTAAACCATATTTATTCTCATGGATGTTGTTATTGTTTTAATAGTATATTTGTATTTATTCATTTGTGTGTCCTAGACGTTATTGGAAGCTAATGTAATTTGGAATATAGTTGCACCTGTGCAAATTAGTCTCGTGTTTGTATTTGGCTATGCAATATATATAAATTTTACAGCCCATTCTTTGTAAGGTTAGTTGATTCTGATTAATACAATCCACAGGCTTTTGTCCCTATTTTCAATTACACCATCCCTATCGACCCATCGTGTTTCATGACCTGTAACATGCTATACCGGCCTAATGATGTGCTTTTACTAGTCAAGGCATCTGCCACTATCCCTACTTAACCTTCACCTACTAGCCCATCCACCCAGACTCCCACCACCTCTTCTCAATATAACCTTGCTTTCCACACTTCAACTGTAGCCTCTACCATTGACTCACATGTTTCCCAATAATCTAGTGAGCTGTCCATCACTGCTACCCACATACCAACTACTGATCCCTTAAAATGTGTTTTTCAATGCCTCACTCTAGGAAAATACTACCTATATAATATTGACACCTTCCTCACCCCGCAAGAGTATGGGAACCTACACCAACACCCCAATTAGTACATCCACATAGGTAAGGTTTTTCCTTATGGTCCTCCCCACCTTCACACTAATCTAACGTATGGGGGACTTGATATGGCCACCTATAAACCCAGACCTCCATCCCAAACCCAACCATTTTCATCTGACCTACACTCCCTCACTAACCGTCGCTTCACTCACACTTTCCTCCACTGGTGTGTATAGAAAGGATTTGGCTTTGGCTTTTTCGAATAGGACCGCTATATTGTCATTTCCTATACCTCTTGTAAACAAAATGACCATAGTGGTATTGGTTTTGATGCTCCACCTTGCAAGAAGGTTCATGTTGACCTCATTCAGGATGGGAAATCTTCCCAATCTCATTCACCCACATTACCATCATTCACCCACCGAATCCATAGATCCTGAATCTATTCCTCCTAAATTTTTCTTCATAAACACCATTTCCCTAGGACCACTAACCTATCAACATAATGGGGAAGCTCCTTCTTCTCTCCCATTCCTATATCCTGACATGATCAATGACAATACACATTCTATTAACATCATTCAATGTAAGGACGATGAGTCCATCCTCACCTACCTTAGTGCAGAAGAATCTTATATTCATCAGTCATTACCCATTGGGATGCAAACCATGTTGAAGTAATCAACCATTGAAATCAACATTAACACTCAGGACGACCTGCACATTCTAAAGATGGGCCAATCCTTAGACGCTATTAAATAGGAATCCTTCACCTCTTTCCTTTGGGACCATAACAACCTGTTTTCTTGGTCCTATGCTATTATGCCATGTATTGACCCAAAAATCATGGTCCATAATATCATAACCACTCCTGATGCCAAACCCATTAAACAAAAGCTGCGAGAAATGCATCCTTGCATTGCTCTTCTAGTCAAAGAAGAGCTTCAGTGCCTTCTCTCAGTTTCCTTCATTCTACCCATTGACTGTCCCCAATGGATTTCTAACATCATTCCTGTCACAAAGGTGATAGGGGGACTCTACATTTACATGGACTTCCATGAACTCAACCTCGCTTGTCCCAAAGATGATTTCCCCCTACTGAGCATTGACTAACTAGTTGATTTCACCACTGACCATGAAATGGTATCACTCATGGATGGTTTCTCGGGATACAATCAAATATTACTAGCTCCAGAAGACCAACACAAGGCTTCTTTCATCACCCCTTTCAGAACTTTCTACTATCAAGTCATGCCTTTTGGCCTAAAAAACGATCGTGCTACATATCAGTGAGCCATGACTTATATCTTCCATGACATCATGCATCACATATTGGAAGATTATGCAGATGATCTTCTGGCCAAATCTAAACATCGAACCAAACAATTATTTGTCCTTAAAGTCATCTTTTACCATCTCATTAAGTATTGTGTGCATCTTCAACCAAAGAAGTGTGTCTTTGTGGTACTTTCCAGAGAACTCCTAGGTTTCATCATTTCTTTGTGTGGCATATAAGTTGATCCTTATAAAGTCAAGGCTATTCTAGAAATGCCTCCACCCACTAATATCTTTCAACTTTGAAGCCTACAAGGAAATTTGTAATCTCTTTGTCATTATCTCGCAGCTTTCTGACCACTATCAACCATTTCATCATCTTCTTAAGAAATACGTTTCGTTTGAATGGGATGATGAATGTAATAAATCCTTTGAAGCATTAAAAAAATACCTCCTCCAACCACCAATTCTCATTCCTCCTAAGGATGACCATCTCTTTTACCTATATATTTCCACCATTGACCATTCTTTAGGTGTCATGCTCACTCATCGCGACGAGCAACATAGAGAGAAAGCAGTTTATTTCATAAGCTCTACACTTCTTGAATACAAAGTTAGATATACCCATGCCAAAAAAAAATTCTTAGCTTTAGTTTTTGTCCCCACCAAACTCTGACATTACCTACTCAATCACAAAACCTTATTCATCACTAATACTGACCCATTACAATATATGTATGCCAAACCCTATCAACATCAATGTGCCGCAAGTTGGCTTATGCTTCTTGCCGACCTCAACCTCAAATTCATTCATAAAAAGTACATCAAGGGCCATGCTATCACTGACCAACTAGCTGATGCACCTATTTCTAGGAATCATCCATCAAACTTTGATTTCCCAGATGATTCTATTACTACCCTTTCCCTGGATGAACCCGCTTACCAAATGACACTCTTCTTTGGTGGTTCCAAGTGTTAGAGTGGGGGTGGGGCTGGTGTTAACCTCATTTTTCTTGATGGTGAACCTATTAATTTTTCTTTCAAACTTGATTTTGATTGTACAAAAAATATTGTTGAATACGAGGCACTCATATATGGTCTCCAGGCTTCCTATGCCTTAGATGTTACGACAATCAATATCTTTTGTGATTCTCAGTTGGTCATAAACCAAGTCAATGGTATATACCAATGTCGTAATGAGATCCTTCAAAAGTATAAGCAACATGTATACATACTTTTGACCACCTTTGACCGTTATACACTTCAAACCACCCCACGTTCTACCAATAAATTTACGGATACCATGGCCTACTTTGCTTCTCAGATACCTACTTCAGCCGCTGACTCTAAAATATTTATCACCATACAAAGGCTACAATCACCCTCTTATTTACCTCATGAAGTTTACTTGGTCAAAACCATTGCCCCTGACCCATGTAAATTTTGGTATAAGCAATATGTAGAATATCTTTCCCTTCCGATTCTACCCATCGATCTCACTCGTAATGGATAACGGTCCTTTCTTAAAAGTGTTTACCATTATGTCCTCATGGGTGGTCTCCTTTACAAGTGTGGCTTCGATGACATTCTATTACAATGCCTTACAAGTTTTGAAATTCCTTAGACCATTAAGAAAGTTCACGATGGAATTTATGGAGGTCACTTTAGTGGTTTAGCTGTCGTGAAATGCATTCTTCACCTAGGCTATTATTGGCCATCCCTTAATTGGGACTATTGTGATTATGTCAAACATTGCATGAAATTCCAACAACATCCTAATCTCCACCACACACCTAGTCATGCCTTACAGGTCGCATGAGACCTTTGGCCTTTCTCTCAATGGGGTTTGTATCTTATCAGTGAGATCAACCCCCATTCTTCATAATGCCACCAATGGATCAAAACCACTACTGAATATTACACTAAATGGGTTGAGAACATTCCCCTCATTTCTACAAAAGCTGATAAAATATGTGAATTCATTAACCATCACATCATTTTTCATTTTGGTGTTCCTCACAGCCTCATCACTGATAATGGAAAATAATTCAAAAATAAAACCCTACGCAAACTATGTGATGCATTTGGCATCCAAATCAGTTTCTCATCACCTTATTACCCATAAAGCAATGGTCAAGCCAAATCAACTAATAAAACATTAAACACAATTCTTGTGAAGGTATTCAAAAATATTGGGAAAGATTGGCATACGCACATTACTTTCGTGTTGTGGGCTTATTGTACTAGTATTCACACTTCAACTACTGCCACACCCTTTTCTCTAGTCTATAGTACTAAGGCTATCTTACGTCTCAAAGTCACAATTCCATCTCTCCGCATCTCACTACAATACATACTCAATGAAAATGACTTTCACCAAGATCATTTGGCGCAACTTGAGTTATTAGATGAATGTCATCTCAATGCTCTTGACCATCTCCAAATCTACCAAAAATGTATCAAACGTGCCTATTAAAAACATGTTCACGAATGAACTTTTTAGGTCGGTGACATCGTCCTAAAGGAAAATCAACATGTAACCAAAGAGGAGAAAAGTAAACGGGGAAAATTTTCTCGTAATTCGCTTAGACCCTATATCGTTACCCATGCTTATGGATCAGGTGCCTATCATTTGTCTTCAATTGAAGGTAAACCTAAACCTAAGCCCCTTAATGCATTGCATCTTCAACCATTTTATTGTTAATATCAAGTCATATATCACTTTCTATCAGTTGATCACTCATCCCTTAAGTGTTGTTCACCTTCCATATTACCCATTTTGAATATCCATGACTAAATAAGAATCATGTGATTACCTGTCACCATTTTAGCCTTGTCTTCAATATGAATACCATGACTCTACTCATAACATGATTCTCATGGATACTTTTCATCTTCTCCAAGATGGAATTCCATGGTCGTTCATCACTCACAACTACCCCATTTCATAGTTAACTCCTGTGTACTATGGTTTTGTCATCAAAAAAAAAACCTACCCTTCCTCTATAGTATTTTTCATGACTTAAACATCCAAAAGAAAAAAGGGATGCCACTTTTTGAGTCAAACTTCTGGCCAAAGATGAATCCCTCAAAAGGGACATCTCTTCATTCTAATTCCATTGCTATTAATAAACTACTCTGTTGAAGGATAGATATATCATAGTTATTTCAAAAATTAAATAAAAATATCTAGAAGCTTCCTGCATTGATCGTCTTCATGAAGACCTTAAGGAGATAATATACTCATCTCATATAGACTTCCCACATCGATCAGTTGATTACAACACAAACAAATAAAGAAAAAGATGAAAATTTTGTCATGGACTTACATATTCTTGATCTTGGGTTTCTTGTTTTGAAATACATGTTATCGTACAGTAATTTATGTTAAACAACCTATTCACACCTCCTTTTTTTTTTAGCCTAACTCCTTATTACTTCAGGGACTTTCTGCAAATGTAGAATTTTGTGATTATGCAACTTTTTTCACCCTTAGAATGGTCAATTATGCAATGCATTTAGGGTCTTATGTTTATAAGACCCTCTTAGATATGGTTGAATCCTTAGGGATCATATCAATTAAGAGGCTCTTTTACCACCTCTTACCATTCACCTTCCTCATTACTTATTGGTTATCATATACAAGACCAGATTATCAACACTTATATTTAAAAACCACTCAACTATGCCTGTGACCTAAACTCAACCATGCTTGTGACCTAAACTCAACTATGCCTATGACCTACACTCAATCATGCCTATGACCTACATTCAACAATGCCTAACACTTACAAACCCATTCTTCTACTTCATTCTAATCTTCCATAGCTTATGGGAGAACTACATCCACCTGTGGTCCTTTTTCACCGGGACTATGTAGGTAGCATTTCGAGGGCATGGGGACCTTAGAGGTTAGCTCAACCAATCTCTACCCTAACCAATTCCCCCTTTCCCATTCCTTTTCCTATTCACATTCTACCATAGTTATTTTCCTTTCTATATCAATAACTAGAAATTAAAACATGCAAACAATAATTGATAAACATCTGTTATCCATATTTCATCCCCCAGGAAGAATATTGGATCGGCCACGATACCATAGAGAAAGAACCTAAGAAATCATGTTTAGATCCTACGAACAAGTAGATGATAGAATCAGAAATGGAGTGGCAGAGGCTATGCGAGAATAAAATGACTCTGTTAAGCCGTTTAATGTCTTAAATCTATTTTGCAAGATTCAGGAAGACTCAAAAATGAAATTGAGCCTCTAATCATGGAGTAGTGCCGTAGAGAGGCTAGGAGCAAGAAGGGAAAAAATGGTAGGGATTCTAATTTTTTGGGCTTGAAACAAGTTAGGAAAAGGTAAAAAATTGATTAAGTATGGAGAATCCTGCAGAGAGAGCCATGTGTCCTAACGAAGCTCCTCCGAAGATGAATCCAAAAGGAGAGGGGCTTAAACAAGTGTTGCATCTCTACGTGTCACATGCTGGAATGGAGGCTGGGTCAAAAGGTCAAACAGGGTGGGTCTCAAAAAAGTGGCTAAGCATAAATGTGCAAGTGGAGAATTTCAAGTGTCAGCCTGGTGCATCTCCAAGAGTTGGTACAAAAGTGGAGACCCAAATGAGCATGAGCTCGCCATGTAGCCCAAACCTAAAGATAAGAGGGGCCATTGAAAAGTCCACAGACTTGTGGAGGCTACCAAGTGTCAACTCGACGCTCCTTCAAAGGAAAAATTTGAATTTGGATTTCAAGCAAGCATGAGGCTGCCACATGTCCATATCTAAAAAGGGGCAGAGTTAGTTGAATAGTCAATGCATAAGCCAGGCTGGCAGAGGCTTCCAAGTGTTTAAATGGTGCTAATTTAAAGTTAAATCCAGCAAAGGGTTTTCAAACAAGCATGGTGCTGCCACGTGTCCCATGTCAAAGTGGGCCGTTAGGGAAAGTGTTGGATTTTTTCCCCTTACCCCAAAAAGTGTAAAATTATCAAAATGGGCCATGACTCCATCAATGGGAAAAAATCAGCATTAGAACCTAAGTCAAACCAAAGTGGGGAGTTGGAGGAAAAGGTGAAAAATTTCCGTTTAACAAAGGGGCACAAAGGAAAAAGTTGGAGCGCATTTCCCTAACCAACCAAAGGGTGCCACATGTCCAAGCGAAGCAGTGGCACCATGGGAATTTTCTAGATTTTATGATTCTCACGGGAAAGGAGGGGAAAAGATAAATTCTGAACCCACAAACCTGATTTTTCCCTAATCTAGCTGCCATGTGTCCCATATTAAAGAAGGGACCCGTTATTCAAAATGGTTTTCCCACTCA
Source organism: Taxus chinensis (assembly GCA_019776745.2). Classification (NCBI taxonomy): domain Eukaryota; kingdom Viridiplantae; phylum Streptophyta; class Pinopsida; order Cupressales; family Taxaceae; genus Taxus; species Taxus chinensis. The sequence goes on from CM034148.1 coordinate 654,485,779, forward strand.
TTTTTATGAACTTGATGCAAACTTTGAAGGGGCATATCTTTCGACTCGGGGCTCAAAATATTACAAATCTAACACCATTGGAAAGATCTCAACCTCATCTACACCATGGAGGTCTGAAACTTTAATTTTGGGTGGTTAAGTGGGAGAAAAATGGAGGAAAAACTTTGGGCCTTCAATGTAGAATCTCTTTCTTCCAACTACCAGATCGGATTTGAACTGCTCCACCATTTTCTCCTCTTTTAAGGCATCGAATTATTCTTTGGTGCAGTCAAGATAGATTTGAGACAAAGTTCATGGAAGTCATTAGATAGTGGTGGTTAATCTTGGAGCTATTTTTCCCACTTCTCTCTCTTTCTCCCATCTGTAATTGATTTATAAATGGACGCTCGGGACTCATTGTAAAGGGTTGGACATTCTCTTGTCTTTTTTAGGCTCCGCTATCCTTATAGCAAAGGATTCATGGAGTTCATACCTTCCATTAAAAATTCTATACACTTTCTCACCTCTTGGCCATTTATTAATGTACAGTATCAATCTGTAGAGTAATAAAACATGTTTTTGTGATCAATTCTAGATCCTTTCTTGTCCTATTTTCTCTCATCTGGTCTTTCATTATTAATCTAGTTATCTATGCTTAATTATTGTACACATTTTATTTGGTTTGTGTCTATCAGCAATGCAAGTTTCCATCATTCCTTCAGAGCATCACCTCATAGTTTATCTTTTTTTTAATTTCTGTATCCCTTCTATCCCTGTCTCCTTGGAAAATTTTAGATTAGGATTAAGAACAGAATCTCTGTAAATTTCTACATATGCACCTAAATAGATGAATAGAAACCAACCTTTAATTTGGAGAGTCTTCCTATTATACAGAGTCCCACACTTTGAGGAAGATTCCATGTTATGTATATTACACCAAATGATTGTGCTTTAGAAAATAAAATCTATAGACTCATTTAAGGGTGTTGTGATTTTTTACTAATAGTTTTGGCATGCATGGTAGGACAAGAGAATTCTCCATCTTATTACAGTAAAAATTGATGTACACTTGTTGTGATTCTATCTTCTAAGAATCCCTGAAATCATACATTTGGTGACTCCAAAAGAAACAAGTCCATTGGTTTCGGCAGTCCAAACAAGTTCATGAGAAGAATACAAATGCAGTCCAAAACCAGAGAAGAGGGATTATATGTTTATTTAGAATTGTCCCTAGATAGAGGGAGGGAAATATGAAGAAACCAGAGGTCTCTGTCTCCACCATATAGAGCCTTATTGACACCTCCTCCAAACAGGCCATTCTCTCAATCGAGAAGGGTGCTCAAGTCGATCAGGATGGCTTAGCCAAATCCTTATGTTAACTTCACTGGTAGTAGTCCACTCACCCTGAATGCACAAAATCCCGTATTTCACTAGGGAAAACCAAAATTTTCCTGGTGATCATGTCCAAGATATTACAAATGTCTGCACAATCCATGAAATCGATGAGATGGATATTAGAGTCAAGTTGTTCACCTCATCACTTAAGGGGAAAGCTTCAAAATGGTTCAAAATCCTTGAGGTAGGCTATATCCAACATTGAAACCAGTTGTACACATCTCTCCATAACCAGTTTGGGGAGAAAGGTGATAACTTATCTTTGCTGGAGCAACTAACAATCAAGAGATCCCCAAATGAGAAACTGACAGACTTTAACCTCATATTTTAGTGGATTTGGGATAGGATTCCAACAATAGTAAAGCCCACTAACAAAGGTGCCTTCTTATACTTTCTTAGGGCTTTAAATTCTAATATTTATTTGATGATTCAGTCAATGGGGGGTACAACCTTACCTGCGGCCTATAGCCTTTCCATAGGGGTTGAGAACCGTTTGATCCAAGATGGAAAAATCATTCCTAGGCCATCCATGCCTCTATAGCTCGAGCTAGGAAGCCCAGATGTTAGCCAAATGCCCACTTTAGCCCCTATATCTACTTCCAGGAGTCAAATCTTAGCTGAATCCTCCACCTCATCATCCAATACCTCAAAATAACTTTAGGAAGTCGTGAAACAACTTCAGAACCTAGGGAATGAGTTGGTGACCATCAATAGACAATAATCCCAGAGCTCTAGGCCATATCAACCTCAAACTAAGTATCAAGCTAGACCTCAATATCAGTAAAATAGACCACCATTTCATATTGTAAACCAAAATTGAAACTAAGGAAAACCTCAAGCCTAGACCTTTCAGGTCTTATGATTGAAATACAACCTCAAAATCAAGGGCATTAGTTCCAGCATAGAATAACATGTCACAATAATATGATTGGTTCTTTTCATGCAATCAACCACACAATCAATCAATGTGCTTTAATGGTGCACTCAATCAGGCCTTGATGGTATAGACTAGTATGGTGCTACAAGAACCTAGACAAGAAGGAGATCAGTAGCAAGAAGATCAACAACAATGATCTTATCTCCAGGTGAGACTATATTTGTCAATTGGCAAGCTAAGGACTTATGTGGGATGAATTAGTCCCCTTCTCAAATGTAAATGTCAATACACGGTCTAAAAGGAGAAACATTGGAGAAGGCCAACCACTGAACTCAAGTAACCCTCAACCTTCCATCACTCCATAAGGTTTTGGTACTTCAAATGCAACTCCCAATATGCAGAGCCAATCCAAGCCACCTCCCAAATCCACTCAGGCACTGGTTTTGTAAACCCATGTGTAAGAAAATAATGTGCCAGGGAAGGGACAGAAAAAGGATAGCTCATTCAATATCATCAAGAAAATGAAGAGGACAAGTGTGAACATTCCACTATGGGAGTCACTAGCCATTCCAGAGTAGAAGGATCTATTGCAAACTGTCATACAAAATTGGTCAAGCTCAAATCAATCCCCTAATCAACAAGAGAGGGTACTTACCAATTCAACTCAACCTAGGAGGAACCAATGAGAACAAAAAGGTAATAACCTGAGACCTCCCCCTTTCTATGTTTCATTGATTATTGGGGACAAGTTGGTGCAAAATTGTATGATTGATTTTGGGGCAAGTAGTTCTATAATGCCCAAAAAAAAGCTGATCAACTGGGGCTCCAATATGAATTCATCTCTAGGGGAGTAGTACAATTAGATGGGACAAAAATGATAAATGTTGGAATCATCAAAGATCTGAGCCTCACCTTACATGCTTGCCCTAATGTGACTATATTGCAAAACGTGTTAGTCATAGACTTGCCACCACATTTTTCTTTGTGTTTTTCCAGGGACTTCACTACCAAAATTGGAGGCTATCTATTTGCTGATTGGTCACATATGCTCTTTAGAACAAGGTATGGGATGAAGGCCACAATTAAATATGAGCCAATTTATGATTACCATATTGAATCATATGTGCATATCCTAATAAATGCCAACTACTCAGCTTTTGATCAAGGAGAACTCCTAAATACTTGTGAAGTAGATACCAAGGTGGGACATATCCTAGACTTGACTCTAGATGAATGGGCCAACAAAATACATGATTTTGGCCCTTATAAAGAGATGGAAGAATCTGAGCAAGGTGTCTACTATCTACATGAAGAGAACCATCCTCTTCCTTCCCTAATTAATCCAAAATATAAAGATGACAATGAGGTATGGAATAATATTCTTTGTTGGCTCAAGGAGTAAACAAGGAGCTGTAGAAGGAGCTATGATTGTGTCCCCCAAAGGTATGAAATATTATTCATCTTTAAGATTTTAGTTTTCCTACTCAAATAAGACTGCTGAATATGAGGCTTTAGTCCATGGTCTTCATTGGGTAAGGAGGCTAGGGATCAAGAATTTACAAGTGTTTGGTGACAGTGAACTGGTTGCCAATCAAGTCAGAGGACTTAATGCTGTCAAGAATGACCTGCTCAAGAGATATAAGAGTAGAGTATGGGATCTCATGGAGGATTTTGAAGCCTTCAACATTGTGTCCATACATAGGAAAGAGAATGAAGCTGCTGATAGACTTGCAACAGTTGGAGCAGCATTTGATGTGGTAGACAACATCAAGAGAGACAAAGAACAACCACATATCCATGTGGTTGTGAGGCTAGCAGTGCCAGATAACAACACATGCTGGTAAGGGTTTGAGGATGATCAGTAGATCATTAATTTTCTGCAAGAAGAAGCTAGATTCTAAGCTAATAATCAAAATAGGCTAGAGCAAAAATATGGGAATCAAATAATACAGCTATATAAAAACAAGCTTCCCAAAGGCTTAGTGACATCGGAGTTCATCTTCAATCCTAATTATCAGTTTAGAAAAGATAAGGCTAATATATGGATCAGAGGAGAAGATTCAAAGTCAATCCCAGTTGGAGAAGGTAAAGCACTACAAATTGGCAAAGTGGCTAATCTTGAAGAAAGGTATGAATTCATACAACTTTGCAAAGAATTTATAGATGTATTTTCTTGGAGTTATGAATACCTGAGAGGGTTCAATCTAAAGCTAACGCAACACACAATTAAACTAGATCCAGTTGCTAAGCCCATCAGGTAAAAGCAGAGACCATTCAATCCACATATTGAGCCTTTGATGAAGAAGGAGTTAAACAAGATGATAGAGGAAAGTATAATATTTCCAATCAAACATTCAAGTTGAGTTGCAAATTTTGTCCCAGTCAGGAAAAAGAATGGGGAATTAGATTGTGTGTAGAATTTCAAGATTTGAACAAAGATTCTCTCAAAGATCATTACCCACTCCTTTCAATAGAGTAGATCTTGCAAGTGGTGTCTAGATCTAAGAGATTCTCTCTCTTAAATGGCTACTCATGATACAATCATATCGTGGTGAAAGAAGATGATCAGTTAAAAATTGCTTTCACCACCAAATGGGGCACCTATGATTACAAGAAAATGCCATTTGGATTGTCTAATAGCAGTGACACTTTTCAAAGGGCCATGGATATGGCATTCAAGGGGATAATCAACAAAATAGTGCTGATCTATCTAGATGACATTACTACATTCTCCAAAAATTCAGCAGACCACCTTTTCCACCTAAGGCACGTGTTTCAAACATGAAGGATATTTGAGTTATCATTAAACCCTAAAAAGTGAATATTATTAGTCCATGAGGGCAGGCTTTTAGGCCATATTGTGTCTAAGAAGGGTCTATAAATTGACCCAGAGAGAGTTGAAGAAATAAGAGCATTGCCATTGTCAAGTCACAAAAAATATCTTCAGAGCTTCTTGGGGAAGATCAAATTTTTTCGAAGGTTTGTCCCAAACTTTGCTGCCCTTGTTAAGCCAATAACATTGATGTTGAAAAAGAGCTTAACCTTCAGATGGACAGCTGAAGGAAGGGAAAGCTTTGAGTCCATCAAATAAGATATATCACATGCCCCAACTCTTGTGAATCTATATTTCTCCAAAGAATTCATATTTTATGCCTTGGGTGGTAGTGGCACTATCTCTGCAATCTTAGTTCAGTAGAAAAAAGAAGACACATAATAGCTAATTTCCTTTTTCAGTCAAGGTATAGAAGACTATGAAGTAAGATATTCTTTCATTGAAAAGCAAGTCTTGGTAGTGATCAGAGGACTAAAAAATTTCAACCATCTAGTTTCGAATAATAAGATCCAATTGTTAGTCTCCCATGCAGGAGTTAAAGATCTCCTTCTTAGTAAGGATATAAATGAAAAACGAGCAGGATGGATCACTCATGTCATGGAGTATGACATTGAGATGGTAAGGGGTTGTGTGAAAAAATAGCCTCATGGCAATAAGAAGAAGTAAATAGTGAAAAGGAGGCTATTTTTGTTCTACAAAATAATCAAGAAGAAGAAGATGTTGATGTACCTGCTCCTTGTTGGACTCAAGACATGGTGCACTTACTTCAAACAGTCTTATGTACTCATGGGATGAGTAAATAAAAAATAAGGCATTTCAGACTCGAGGCCACCCCATATGTTTTCATTGATGGTGTCTTGTTTAAAAGGGACATCAATGGTGTTCTACTAAGGTGCATTCAGACAAATCAGATCAAAAGAGTGTTACAAGAATTCCTTGTTGAAGAAGCTGGAGGCCATTTTTTTCCAACGGTGACAGCACTCAAAATCATGAAGGTAGGATATTATTGGCCCAGAGTGTTTAGTGACTACTACACATAGATCAAAAGATGGAAGAATTGCGCATTCTTCAAAGAAAAAGAAAAGCTAGTAGCACTTCCATTTCACACAATTTCAATTGACCAAACTTTCATGCAATGGGAATTGGACTTCATTGTAGTCATCAATTCAAATTCAAGCCAAGGCCGCAAATGGATTCTGGAAGTAACAGATTATTTCACCAAGTGGACCGAGGCAGTGGCACTCAAAGAGACAAATGAATTTAGCATACTAGATTTCTATGAAGGGTTAGTGACCAGGTTTGGAGTGCCAGCTACCATTATATTAGACAATGCATTGGAATTGATAGGTTCTAAGATCATAGAGTGGGCTGTCAAGAACGAGATTTACCTAAGCAGTTCATCAAACTATTACCCTCGAGGTAATGGCCAAGTTGAGTCCACAAACAAGAACCTGTTAAGGATCATTAGAAGAAATCTTGATGAAAACCAAAGGACCTGGCACACAAAGCTCAAATCAACCTTATGGGATGATAGGACAATGCCCAAAATATGTACATGCAACTCCCTATTCAAGCTTGTCTATGGGAAAGAGGCAATGTTTCCTATATCACTACAGTTGCCACCATTAGAACTCCTGAGACAATTGAAGATGTATGAATTTTAACCAATGGAGGCCAGGTATATAGAGTTGATGGAATTAGAAGAAACTAGAGAGAATGCACTTCAAACAACGGAGAAGGATTAGGCCTGAATTAAAAGATTATTTGACAAGAAGGATAGAGCAAGGACCTTCAAGAAGGATACCTAGTGTTGAAATGGGATGCAGACTGAGAAAAACCAGGGAGACATTCTAAGTTTGATGCCATCTGGAGTGGCCCTTATATGGTCACAAAATGTAAGAGTAGCAATGATTTTCAATTATCTAAATTATATGGTGAGGAGTTACATATTCTAGTGAATGGAATCTATCTTAAACACTACTATTAGAGGTAAGGCTCCCACCATGTCCATATTAGCTTAGTTTCTTTTCCTCTAAGTGCTTGTGCACATTGTCTTGCTATAGTTTAGGTTGCTTTTCTCTTAAGTGATTTGCACACTCTACATGTTCTACATGGGACATGTATGTTTTAAATTTTTTATATAGTTATGGTGTTGTTTTGTTTCTCTTATGTAGTCCATTCAGAGAGAAAGATGAATGAAGCCCTCGGGTGGGAACAATTTTCTACTCTTATAAAACTTTGTTTCGAGTTTTCTTATGAAGACTAAGAGTGCAAGTTGGGCTCTGTGGATCAGAGGAAAAATCAGCATCATGACCGTTGTTCTCAACTCCATGCCTAATGGATATGATAAGGCGATTGGTCTTTTCATCTAGCAGGATACCCCTATGATTCACCAAATTTTTATCCATATTTCTGCCCCCCGGGTAGAATATTGGATTGGCCATGATCCTATAGATAAATAACCTAAGAAATCATGTTCAGATCCTACGAACATGTAGCAGAAATAATTAGAAATGGACTACCGGAGGCTATGAGAGAGTAGAAACAACCCGATGCGAGAATAAAATGACTCTGTTAAGAAGTTTCCTGCCTTAAATCTATTTTTCAAGCTTCAAGATAGAATCAAAAATGAAATTGAGCCTCTGATGAAGGAGTAGTGCCGTAGAGAGGCCAGGAGAAAGAAGGGGAAAAGAATGGTGAAGGATTTGAAGTTTTTAGGCATTGAAACAATTCAGGAAAAGGTCCAAAATTGACTAAGTATGGAGAAACCAGTGGGGAGAAACACAGGTGTCATAATGACGCTCCTCCAAAGATGAATCCAAAAGGAGAGGATCTCAAACAAGTGCCACATCTCCATGTCTCCCAAGTTCAAAATGGAGGCAAGGGTCAGACGGTCAAACAAGGCGGGTATCAAAAAATTGGCTGAGTCTAAATGTGCAAGCAGAGAATGCCAAGTGTCATCCCTAGCGCATCTCCAAGAGTTGGTCCAAAATTAGAGACCCAAATGAGGGTGAGCTTGCCACGTAGCCAAGAGCCTAAAGATAAGAGGGGCTGTTGGAAAGTCCATAGACTTTTTGAGGCTACCAAGTGTCAACTCAACGGTCCTTTAAAGGAAAAATTTTGAATCAGGATTTCAAGCAAGCGCGAGGCCACCACGTGTCCATATCTAAAAAAAATGGGGGCAGCGTCAGTTGAATAGTAAATGCATAGGCCAGGCCGATGAGAGGCTACCAAGTGTCTAAATGGTGCTAATTAAAAGTTAAACCCAGAAAAGGGTTTCCAAACAAGCACGGGTGCTGCCATGTGTCCCTCACGTTAAAGCAAGTCATCGGGGAAAACAGTTTGCTTTTTTCACCCTACCCCCAAAAAGTGTTAAAATTTCAAAATGGGCCATGCAACTCTACCAAATGGAAAAATTCAGCTATTTGAACCCAAGTCAAACCAAAATGCGTGGAGTAAGAGGAAATGGTGAAATTTTTCCTTTTGACAAAGGGGCACAAAGGGAAAAAGTTGGACCACATCTCCCCAGCCAACCAAAGTGGTGCCACATGTCAAAGCCGAGCAGTAGGGCCATGGGAATTTTCTAGAATTTTTTTATTCTCATGGGAAAAATGGCGGAAGAGATAAATTATGAACCCACAAACTTTATTTTTCCCTAATCTAGCTTGCCATGTGTCCCATATTGAAGAAAGGGACCCATTATTCAAACTAGTTTTCCCACCCATTTGTACAGACACGATGAAAACTTTGAAGTGGCATATCTTTCAACTCATGTCTCGAAATATTGACAAATCCGAAACTGTTGGAAAGATATTGACCTTGTCTATGCCATGGAGTTCTGAAAACTTTAATTTTTGGTTAGGTTAGTTGAGAAAAAAATGGAGAAATGACTTTGGGCCTTTAATGCAAGATCTCTTTCTTCCAACTACCAGATCGAGATTCGATCTTCTCCACCATTTCCTCTTCTTTCAAGGCACCGAATCATGGTTCGGTGCGGTTAAGAAAGATTTGAGACAGATTTCATGGGAGTCATTAGATAGTGGTGGTTGAGCTTGGATCTGTTTTTTCCCACTTCTCTGTCTTTCTCCCATCTATATCTGATATATAAATGTAGGCTTGGGACTCATTGTAAAGGGCTGGACATTCTCTTGTCTTTTGCATGCTCCCCTTTCCTTCTGAGCAAGGGACTCGTGGAGTTTAGACCTTCCATAAAAAATACAATATGACCTTATCACCTCTTGGCCGTCGATTAATGTATTATATCAAAATGTATAGAGCAATAAAATGTGTTTCTATGATCGATTCTAGATCCTTTCATGTCTTCTTTTCTCTCATCTCATCTTTCATCAATAATATGGTTATCTGTGCTTGATTATTGTACACTTTTTATTTGGTTTGTGTCTATTATCAAAACAAGTTTCCATCATTTCTTTAGGTGCATCACCTCATAGTGTAGCTTTTGTTTTAATTTCTGTATTTCTTCTATCCCTGCCTCCTTGGTAAAGTTTAGATTAGGTTTAAGAACAGACCCTCTGCAAGTTTCTACGTAGGCACCTAAACAGAGGAATATGAACCAACCTTTAATCTTGATAGTCTTCCTATTATACATAGTCCCACACTTTGAGGAAGATTCCATGTTATGCAGATTACACCAAATGATTTTGTCTCAGAAAAGCAGATCTATAGACTCATTTGGGGGTGATGTGATTTTACACTAACAACATCATTACCATCATAATTTACACATTCATTTCATCACATCTACCATTTCTCTACCATAATCATACATTTTCCTACAAATCATCTTAACACGATCCATACCATCACAAATTGCGCACATTAAGGAATTAGAAATTAAATCAACCATAAAACCTCACTCAATCATGCCTAAATCAGCTTGACTCCACTATGACTAAATCAACCTAACTCAACCATGCCTAAATTAACCTAACTCCACCATGCCTAAATCAACCTTCCTTAATCATGCCTACACCAATCTGAATCTATCATGCCTAACTTACCTAACTTCCATCACATGTAAAAAATCTTCATCGAAGCTACATATAATCATATACATCATACCATAAAACATCATCATCTCTATATATATCATCCAAATATGAGTGTCCATACATATATAATCGACTGCAAAATCTATACAAATATCTCTCATCTACTATATAACAAATAAAAAGGTCTCAAAATCTTCAGCACATAGGCCGGTATCATGTATATAAAAAATCAACAAATCTCTCATAAATAACCTCACTATCATCAGTGCACAGACCGGTATATATCAAAAACAATCACAATACTATCAAAAATGACAATATCCCTCATTTAGCCCTTAGATATCTAAGTTAGTCTCTCCTGACTCCTCTATCGCTCCTGTGTGCTGCCCATGAACTACATCCCCTCTTGCTACGGGCCTTAGTCTAACTAATGATGGCCTCTCACCTAGATCTTGTCTTTGTATAATGGTAGCCTCACCCTACTCCTATCTATGGGCTCACTGGCCCCCTGCGCTCACCATACTATGAGTGCGGGATCGGGTCCTCTCACTCGAGGCCTACTATGCTTAGTACTATGAATATGAAGGGACATCTATCCCTACCACTACCAAATGATCTTGATAATACCTCGCCTCTCCTAAGGCATCCTTGAATCTCACCATAGCCATTATCTAAGGAGGTGTCATGGGTCTCACTATAACCCATGTTCTTGGCCCTGTTAATAGCGGCCTCTATGCTTGTAACTGTACTATGGGATCCTATGTTTGAGCCTGTACCAATGCTTACATCTCTGCCTATATGGCAATGTGATCCTGTAAGGCCACAATCTATGCTTGAGAAGTGGCCAAATGGCTCGGTAACCCTATGACCTACACCTGTAGGGTGGCTACCTACCCCCATCTCTGGCTCCACCTTGTGTGGGTGCTTGCCACTATAAAACTGTGATCCAGGCCTAAGGGCCACCACCTACACTTGTAACGTGGCCATCTCTACCTGTGACCTTGTCAGTTGTCCTTGTAGACCTATAACTTGGGCCTATAATGTGGCCACTTGTCCATATAAAGTGTCTCTCTGGACTATGAGGGTCATCACATGTGGCTGCCTTGGCTTGGGTGATGTTGCTCATAACTGCACTATCCACCATTGTCTATATCCATTTTTACAACTGACATCATCAATCTGTCAGTCCACTAGTGGCTCCTCCTTACCGGTCGGCATGGTAGGTCATGGTGGAGACATAGGTCTCTCCACATCATCCCTCCTATACTATGGGAAAGGAGGTGGTACATCCTACAACATTCCAAAATATCATCTGACCCTATCTATAGGTATCAACTCATGCTCTCCCATGTGATGCCCCTCTATCCATCAAACCAACTATAGCTCATCTAACTTCGTGGCCATTTACCTGTATGAGGGGAAGCCCACATATGGCCTCTAAATAATGTCTAATCTAGATAATCCCTCTTATATGCACCTGTAATAGGCTATATCATGTGTAGCCCAAACAACTATGCATGCTCCAGAAACCGGAACCCAGTTCCTGTAACCCACTTGAACTAAGCTGGCGTCAAATGCATCAGATCAAGACATACCTAGTGGCATCACAGATAAATTGTGCTCATATTCCCAACAATGGAGAAGAAAGGTGCAATATAGGCTGAATCGCTGTAATCTCTTATATGCCCACAACTCCCTATACAACTGCACCAAGTATGTTGGTGCCCAAGAAAAGTGAGTCGTCTCCACCATCATGTTATGGAGGACCCCCATCAGTTCCTATGGGAATCTCCTACCCTCTCATCAAGCAGTGCAAAACAACACATTGCCTCCATAATAAGAACAACTAGCCTCATCTCCTTAGGATGGGCTACATACATATCCCTCTAGCTCAAACTCGTGCTATGGAACCTCATCTCTACCATCCCCTCACCAAACACGGTCAACGTGAACTCCTTAGATGCCTCTGATGATATCGAATACACCTACGTCCCCACTATTAGTAACCACAAGATTCTATAGACATCCTCCATGGTGACTGTGATATCACCTGTTAGTGGATGGAAGGTATTGGTCACTAAGTCCCATTTATCGATGAGGGAGACCATCAAACTTGGCTCCCAGACTATGTGATTACAATATCTCACTTCTATCAAGCTGATGTCCATAAACAATAGGGGTGGTACTCGTCTCTCATTTGTAGCTGCTCTCTAGCCTACATTAAACAAAACACAACCATTATTCAAGCTTGATTTTACCAAACATTGACCTTAACCCTCCCTTCTTATTGACCCCTCCCCCACTATCTATTTTATCCACTTTACCCATCCTTCTCCTTTATCCTTCCTAGACCTCTATCCCTTTAACTCTAACCATCATTGGTCACCCCTCACTGATGCCAGTTCATTATAATTGGCATTCGTTCCCCCATACATAACTGATGTCGGTATATACAGACTAACGTCAACCATACCTTGAACGGCGTCAGTAACTTTCACCACACCAACACCTGAAAACTCCAATTTTCTTTCTCTCTATTCTTTCCAATCCACCTACCTACCCACCTACCCCTACCAACACCTAATCTAAATCCCTCTCCAACCTTCTTTACCCTTCCTTGTCTCCTTCCATACCTCATTACGTCCCTTTTCCCCACAAATTTAGAATTCTCTACCCTACCCAAACCCCCCAACCCATGTTCCCTTCTAGATATAATCAAAACAACAAAGGGATTTTACCTTACCTCATCTCAAAGTCACCTCTATGGTGGAACATCTAGCCGTTGTGCTCGTGGTCCACCTGAACCTTCTTCTACCTCCTCCATGTCAAATTTCTACCTCACTCCTCTCCACCAATCACCTCACTCCGCCCTATCTCATTAACCCATCTACCTAGATCCTCTCACCAATCGGTACTCTTCACCTATGACAGGTTTGTTAAGGTGTCCTTTTCTCCATGACAAATGCAAAACTCAAAAAGTGCTATGTCATTTTCTCAAAGACAATACACACAAATGAATCTGTCTAATACAGATTTTTCCTTTTAAAAACCCCAGGTTGACCTAACTTGCATTGGTTATACCTAGACTAACATCACTCTTATGCCCTAGAAAACTATGGTTGGTTGTACCTACACTGACATTAGTCTTGTGCCCTAGAAAACTGTTGTCAGTTTACTTAGACCGTCACTAGTTAAACATGACTGGCATTGGCTACCTGTTATACCTCTATCAATACCCTTTCCCCATTTCCACCTAAAATTTACCCTTCTCACCACCTTGTTGACCTTACTCACCCTTATCACAACCTATCTCCAAGCCTACATTACCTATACGTGTCCTTAATTACATTTAGTGACTTGTTATTTTACATGTACCTTGTCCATACCTGTTCTGTGACCTCACTACCTGGACTTGGAACATTGTTAATGACCTATGAACCCATGTGCTCATTATAGCTTACGAAACTGTTACCCATGTTGTTTGACCTAATGACCTTACCTTGCTTATTATTGTGCCATTTATCTTGACCCAACATTTAGTGTACTGGAACATACCTACATGTTCCTGCACCTGACCTGTGATGTGCTTCCTTACCATATCCTACACCTTAGATACCGCAATCACTTCAACCTTTTTTGGATAAACCTATCAACCTTATATGATGTAGAGTTTGCATGCTCTTAAACCTGGTATTCTTTCGTAGTTTATATGTGTGCGTAAATTTGAGTATTAACTACCCTTTCACCCTGGCCCATTTCCCTTTTTTCCCAATTTAACCTTTACCTAATTTCATCATTTTTTACCTCCACCTACCCGACCCACACCTACCTACCTCACCGTTGATTAAGTGGATATTCCCATGTCTTCACCTGTTGTATCTTGTGATGATGGTACATGTTTTTCTCAACCTAATAGCCTTACCTTTCCTATGGCCATAACCCTTATCCAAACAAACCTTGACCTTTTGGATATACTGGAACCACACCTAAATGTTTCTATATCTTACCTCATTGAGTGTCCGGCCCGTATCCTTTACCCTAGATACCAAACCTCAATAACCCTTATTTAGATGACCTTTATGACCCTAACTAATGTACATTTGTTATATTGAGTAACCCTGGTATCTCATGGCATTTCACAGCATGTGTATACGTCTAAATGCTCTACCTAATCTCCCACCATACCTCTTACAATCACCATACCCTCAACCATCACCTTCTTCACCCATAGTCATGTTTTCTCAAACTACCCACCTCCTCATTTTTATCAAACCACTCACCACGTCCTTCTCTCTCCTCATCGATTCCTAGTTTGAGGGGGGTTACCTCCACCCATACTTAGGGAAACATTACCTTCACCCCACACATGGGGCAACCACATCTTATTTTTGTTAGCATCATTTACCAATACAAGCTACGCAACAAAAAGGGGCAAAATGTAGACATCGAAATTGTGTCACACTCCCCTTGGTCTCTCATCAAATAACCAACTCAAAAATGTGAACCTAACCATGGCCCCTTTCACCCCACATTAATATTAATTTAATGATTTCAATTAAATTAATCCTCATCCTAACAACTTTCATTATTTAATTGTCTTAATTGACCTAGTTCCCACCTCACCTAGAGATTTCACCCAACCATCTCACCCTATACCTATTCTTGTCATGTTCCCATAACTAAATACAACTAAGTCTTACTTGCCTTAATGAGCTAAGATTTGGTTTAACCCTAAAAGCACATGCCTAGGATTTCTCTAACAACATTCCCACTTATTATAAGGAAATATTTCATTCTAATTTATGACAACAAACCAAATTGGCCCAAGAAATTAGAAAGATCTTCCCATTTTAGTAAACCTAGAGAATCCCATCGTAACCGACGTCGGTTATACCTAAACTGACATCAGTCAAGAAGGAACTATCATCGATTACCATTTATTCACCTTAACAAACTTATTTGAGAGGTTGGCACATTCTGGACCAGAGGAGAGATATCAAAGCTACATGCAAGAAGAACCAACACCCTTTCACACATCTAGACATTCACAGCTAGCACCAAAAAAAATCTAGAAAAATTACACTCATGAAAGAATTCAAGGATTCATTGCTACAGTCCCAAATACAATCCTTCTTCATTACTATACAACCATCCAGTTTGCATCATAATAAGTGTATCCATAACCATCATTGTTATTTGAGTTAGTAGCTTTTTTTACTCCTGTTATGAATCTACAGTTTGCATGCTCATTCTCCTATCACTTACCAACCTCTAACCCGACCATTTCCTTACCCACACCACCAAATCATCCATCCTCATCTGGTTTCCATCCTTGAATACACCTGAGACTTCTAAAAACCTCCTCATCCACCCTACCATCTCTATCAAACCTTGTAATCAGATCTCTTTGAGTTTCATACACCCCGACCTTACTGACGCCAGTCACCCATAATCGTCATCGGTTCTGCATAAAACATCACCAGTCATACCAGACCAACATCGATCTTTGTGTTTTATACCCTTCCCAAAAACAAAGCAAAACAACCTCCTACCAATTGACCTAAACAACCCAGAATCAGACCCTTACTAGTCCCAGTACCTTAACAGTTACCTCATCCTTTAGATCCAACTATAGCCTAGCCTGTTGTGATTGGATTTGCTTATTGTACTTGAATGAGATACCTATATCATATCAACTATATTAGGACTTTACTTATTTCTCGCATTGATTTATTTTAAACATTGGATTGACAGATATCTAGGATGTAGCACACTTCCTAGAACTAGCATACACTAAGAAGTCCACTGTCATATATCATTTAACTTCTTTTTTGTGGTCTTGTTTTCTATTACAGGTAGTTCTTCCTAGCCAAAAGGAATCTCTCACAATTGTCATTGGGTCAAGAATTCATAATGCATGCATCAACCTCCAACAAACCCATTTAACATGTATTCCTCCTAGCCGATAACCCTATCTATTTCATCATTCAAAAATGTAAAGAAAATGATGAAACACCATTGATTATAAATTGACTAGCACTTGCTTATTTTATATTCACTATGCTTGTAATATTTCCCTATCTCCCTTTCTTTCTTCGAAAAATTTGGTGTTAAGACTGCTACACACTTCATGTTGTACAAAAAACCTACTGTAGACACCTATAATTACGCCCGAGCAATTTAAATTCTTAAAATGTGATAATTATCTCCTTTCCTACAAATTGATGACATATTGTCAATAGCGCTCATCTTCTCTTCCATTGTCATTAATTTATTACATTGCGCTAATTAATTAAGTCACCTATCCAACACATACCCTAATTAACGACCCTTCATTAATCAACACCTTCTATCTAGTCTAATTAATTATTATTAATTAATTAGCCTCCCTTCTCATTAAATCAATAAATCACTACTTAATTGGTTTAATTCCCTCCTAATGTTCCAAATCACACTAAAATCCACCTAAAAGCTTATAAAAGCTTGCACATGTATTAATTGATCATCTTGATTAATTAATACACCTCCTTTAACTACATGAGCCACTAAAGGACAAACTAAACCCTCCTAAAGTTAG
This sequence comes from Taxus chinensis, assembly GCA_019776745.2. Taxonomy (NCBI): domain Eukaryota; kingdom Viridiplantae; phylum Streptophyta; class Pinopsida; order Cupressales; family Taxaceae; genus Taxus; species Taxus chinensis. The sequence goes on from CM034148.1 coordinate 654,502,452, forward strand.
CTCAACCCCATCTAAACCCTCCTTATCCATAAACTAACTATACATCTCCATTAGTCCCAGATTCATGAGGATGTGTTGAATCATTTATCCTTTGGGCTATTTAAACAACCCTCCCTCTACTTCTACATCTACACCTAAATCTCTCAAGAGACAAAAGAAAGCACATAGTTTCATACTAATAGCCTTTTGTCATTCTTGAGCTCTCCATCCTCCATTCTCGAAGAGCTAAGCCTCACACCCAAGCATCCATTAAAGGATCAAAGCAAGCAATATGGTATATTGTCATTCGACTACATAGGTCCACTTGATTTAATTAGGCAATTAGAAGAATAGAGTTCATTAATTTACATTATGTTTTGACCATTTCAAATTTATAATGTTGAGGGTAGGAATTGCTTATTTCTTCATCATGATGGTGCACATTTCTCATTTCTAGCTAGGTTAGGAAGCTATTTCTAGGTGGTAGTTTCCTACTTTCAATTTAGCTAAATTTATGAAATACTTGTACACATTTGGCATGCCCGGTGGGACACTTAGTCCCATGGCATTTTAGTTTAAATTTCATTGTTTTGGCTAACTTTTGATATGAACATCTAGTAATTAATGTCCATTTTCTTGGAATTTTTGCTCATTTGATATGTGTAACCTCATGTTCATAGCCATAATTTTAATGGGTTATTTCCATTCTTAAGCTAACTTGTCAAAATTTGAGATATTATGAGTTTTCTTGTGTTTGTTTCCATATTTTGGTTCCAAGTTTGGTGCAGGCATGTTTTTAGGGGTGCAGGCATGGTTTTCATGGTGCATTGTTTTCATGGCACACACATCTCTCTGGTGGCATAAGCACACTGTTAAAACTTGTTACTCTATTTGCCAACCCCTGGCGCATGCGTGCTAACCCTGATGCACACACCCTAACCAACATGCAGGTACATTAACCCAGGCGTAGACGTCATTTTGTACTATACCATCACTACATTATGGAACCTGTTAGATTGGTTGACATGCCCTAACCAAAGTGCACATGCTGTTTTAGTGGTGCAGACACATTTTTTCGGTAAAGCAGTTGTTCTGTCTAATTTTCTTGGGAGTGGTGCATACATTATTTTTGTGGTGCACACGCCTCTCTAGTAGCGCAGGTGCTTGGCGAGTCAAAAAAACCTATAGAGTGGCACAGGCACTATTTTTCATGGCGCATATATTATTTTCATGGCACACACACCCCTCGGGTGGTGCAGGTGCACTATGAGCTGAAACAACATTAAGTGACACATACGCCCTAACCCGCATGCATGTGCTAAAAAATGGGCACATGTGTCCTTTTTTTTTGTTGAAATTAAGGTGTTGATGTGCTAACATTCTTACAAGTTTATCTAATCATATATTTGTCTTTGCAGGCTGTTTTTACATGTTTGTATTTGATTAGGTAATATTTTGAGTTGTTTACTTGTAGGAATAAGATCGTGTATGCTCTTCCCTCACATCCCTTGGGGCTATCTTGGGAATCAGAAACAATTCTTAAATCCTTTTTATGCTTTGAGGTTGTTAGGAGTATTTGGGTTGGAATTGGTTAATTTGGCATAGTTGAATTAAAGTGTTTTTCCATTTGATATCTTTTTGGATTTTTGAAGACAATCACGTATGCTCTTCTCTTACATCCTTGGATGATATGGAGAATTAGAAATGATGCCTTCTCTTTTGATGGAAAACTACTAAAAAATTTCATGCAGGACCAAAATGCCATCGCTTGTTATAGAACAGATGAATCGAAACAAAAGTCTGAAAACTACTAATATAGTTGTTATACAAGTTGTCAAATGGTGTTCGAGCAAACCACATCTAATTAAAAAAGATAAAATCAACAAAATATTCAAAACATTGTATTGTAGGTTTCGGAAAAGGGTATGTCTCTCTCCACTCAACTAGAACATAACCCCTTTGGCATAATGCCTTAAGCTACAACAATGTGGTGGTTTTAGGAACCCCAAAGTAGTCCACGTAAGAGGGAACCTTATGGATGAAATGGGAAATGCTCTGCACTACCTATCTGACTAGTAATTCCTTTGTGAGATATAGTTACAAGTTGTCCCTACGCAACCCATTTAAGTACATGATGAATGCATTAACTACCCACTGTGCTTGAAAGGGGCAAAGTCGAGATACTCCCAAGATAGTTGGGACTATTTGGGTAAATCGTCCCACTCGTGAATAATTTTTTAATACCTAGGATGATAGAACCACTTAGGAAGATATACTTTGGCCAAGATCCCACTTTGACCATTCAAAAATAGTGTTGAGTTGTGAACCCTATTTTCATTGTGAAACATGTGATGTGTTACTTTCGCCTAGTTTTTACTTACCTTAGGGTGAGGTGAAAATCTACCAAAGTGAAGCCAACATTTTTCATCTTTTTTTTTATTTGCTTCCTTCACATTATTTTGACACTTTTTTGATCAAAAGAAGGGTGACTACATTTATGTTACCAATTGACTGTTTTTGTCACTTTTATGTCCGTTTACATCCATCCATGTTTGCGGCTAGGTAAATTAAATGTCTAAAGTGTGCGGAGGCGTATTCACGTCATTGGTAGCCATTGTGATCTTTATGCCCATGTCAAGATCATCATTGTAGCTAGGCATGGTTCATCACCAGGGACTTCCTTAGAATAGTTAGCTTGTTTGTATCGTATTACTACAATTTCAATATTTACGTCTTGTTTCTTGTAAACTCGACATAAATATCTATATTGTAGGGTTACACTGCACACATTTTTAACTATTCCTAGCTATACTTTGAGATTTTTAGTTTGATTCTATTAGTACCTCAATTTCAAAGAGTGCTAGGAGTTACCATTTGTGTGTGTTATATCAGTAGCACCTTGATATCAATACCTTACTTTATCTTAAAGTGGGTTAACATATCTCTGTGATATTGTTGTGTCATTCGCGAATTGTAATTGGCACTTTTTCAGATATAGGTATTAATCACGTTTGAGCTCATTCATCATATATCTTTATTGGCAGGTCGCATTGACTTCTTGTATTTACTTACATTTTGTTCATTTCCTTGAACTTGGCATAAGTGAAAACATCTTGTTAATCATCTTGTGACGCGAAACTACTTTTTGAAACATAGTCGAGGAGGCACTTCATTTAAACAGGTTTCGATACCAAACACTTGTGTCATTGGTGATTTCTCACTCTATCACATTGGTATTCTCACATTTTTGATTTATTCATATTCTTAACAAATACATCTTGCATCTCACTTAGGGGTGGTCACTAAGCTTTGAACACATTTACAACTTACCCTAGTGAAATTATCACGAAAACATGTCTCTTAAAACTCATCTAGGATTAAATAAACAGACATATGAGGAATAACAAGTGCAAGCTTGGGAAACCTATAACAGAAAAGGGTCAAACCCCTTCATTGGACATGACCTAGGACCATTTTTTTCGACGGAAAAAGAAAAAGAAGAGATGGTCGATCATAGTGGAAATGAATTAAAATTCCCACATGCATAATTTGATTTTGACCCCACTTTACTAGATGAGTTTCTTCTCAGAAACAAAGATAGAGTGTTGGCATGGGTCGTAGAATTAGGAGCCAAATTGCCCATCGAAAATGAAACAATACTACCTGCAAATAATGCTACTGAGGAAGAATGCCCCATTAGCAATATGGAAGATATTTCAATGCACGGACAAGCTTCTACCTCTTACGAAGTGAATGATAAAGTGGTGGGGCATAGAATTCCCTTTATAAAAGTTCCACGAAGAAACAAGATAGAACATGAGATGGGGGAAGAACCTCCACAATACAAGGAAGAGGAACCTTTAGAAGAAGAAGCCACAATCCAGTAAAAAGTTAGTAACCTAAGCTGAAAACTAACTTTGCTTACCTCCCATGTACAGAAAGACACAAACAAGAATGTTCAAAAGTTGAAGCCTAAGGTTAAGATAAATGAACTCCATTAAGAAAACCAAGGATAAGAAGACACTGGGTATCATCGTGTATACATCCCCGCTTCTCCCACTAGAGAAAAATTTCTCGCACAGGAAGTGCAGTCTATGAAAGCGATGCTCGCGACCTTGCAAGAGAGAAATATAGGGAGCATTAGGAAATATCAATATGATGAATTATGCCCCTATCATTTTGACAAGATGATGACCCTTCAACCCTTTCCAAAGAAATTTGATATGCCAAAGATCAACAAATATAAAGGGAAAGGAGATCCATGGGATCATGTTAAATATATCTACATGGCATGTCAAGAGGCATCTTATAGCAACAATTACCTCATCATACTTTTTCCCAAGAGTCTCAGAGGTCAAGCCTTGGAGTGGTTTACATGCTTACCATGAGGATCAATTTTCATCTAGCTAGAATTGGTAGAAAGATTCATGTGTCACTTCTCGTATAACATAGAGAGTGATTTCACCATGGCAGACTTATGTCACGCCAAGCAACACCCTAATGAGACTTTCACTAGCTTCCTCCAATGGTAGAGAGGGATAGCTAGTCGCTTCCCTTACACTTTCCCTGAAAAGTAGCTGGTCAGTATTTTCATTCCCAATATCAACTTGGAAATAGCTTTTCACCTCCAAATGCATCGTGTTCACACTTTTGAGGAGGTTATCAAAAAAGGGATTCAGATAGAAAAATCTCTCATTGCTAAAGGCACCCTCAAAACCTAATTCAGAGACAAAAAAAATTTCAAACACACAGAAAAGCTGAAGATCTTTAATAAAAACAAAAATGTGGTGGGAGACTTAATCAATGATTCCAAACATGTTCAAATGGTCCAAATTGGTCAACCTTTTAAACTGACTAAGGGCCCTATTCAACCACCACCAAAGTGAAGAACATTCACCTCTCTTAATGAACCATTTTCACTTATACTAAAACAATTGGATGTGGCCCACATGATGACCTATCCTACTATGCAACCATTTGATGACAACGCTCCAAAACGTTCATGGTACAAAGAGCATGAATATTGTGAAATGCATTGTGTCAAAGGACATAAGACAGATAAATGTTTACGGATTTTTCATTATATTCAGGACCTCATTGACAATGGGGAGATAGAGGTGGATAACCCAGGAAAAACACAAACACCTAATGAGAAAATGGGGATATATAAGGAACAATTCCCCAAGCATGATAAGTCAGAAATGTCAAAGCCAGATCGGGGAGAGTCATCCCAAACTTATAAAGCCGTGAATTACTTATACAAAAAAAGATACAACAATCATTATGATTCACTTATTAGATGTATTCAATCTCCTACCGACCATGTTAATACCATCTGGATCAAGGGAAAGGACTGCATTGTGGTAACAAGGTGTGCCTACCTCGTGATTCTAGAACCTTTTCCGTTGACCCCACAAACCGGTAAATATAACTTTTTAGAACAACTTGAAAAGACGTCTGCTAAGATTTCAATCTTAGATCTTCTCAAGACATTCTATACCAAACTCTTTAGGGGTCAGGAGTGCCTTTAGAAGTCAATCCTGAAATCCTTCAAGCCTTGGTGGAAAACATTGTACCAAGTGAGCATCTTGCTTTCAACCATAGGGAGATCCATACTAAGAATCCAACACATAATCTTCCCTTTTACATTGAGGTAGTTATCACCAACAAGAAGATCAAATGGGTACTTGTGGATAACGGATCTGGGTTGAACATTTGCACACTCAAGTTGGTTAAATAGTTACGACATACGGAGGAAGATCTTGAGTCCCATATTACCACTATCACCACATACAAAAATGAGGAAAGAGAATCAGCAGGCACCATCACTCTACCCATGGAGGTGGGTCCTACATGCCATCAGACAAAGTTTCATGTCCTAGACTTGGAACTTCCATATAACATGCTTTTAGGCCGACCATGGATTCATGCCATGTAGGCTGTGCCATCAACATTTCATCAATGCATTAAGTTGAAGCATGAGGGACATATGGCTAAAATACAATGAGATTCTGAGCCGTTTTATCATCATAGAGATCTTAATAACTTTGCAAGAAAGGGTACATATGCATGTCCCTCTATAGATATAGCTATCCCTCTGTAGTTTGAGGCCGTGGAATCTTGGGTGGATTCAAATTCTCTTAGTTCTTGCACTCATGGTGCATCTACTTCAACATCCCCATTTGATTCATGGGAGATGAAAATCCTTGAATATTGCTATGGAGAGTATAATGTACAACAAGTGCTCTTGGTTTAAGACCTTTCATTGTCACCCAAGACTAGAGGTCGACCCAACTACTACTTTAGAAGACCTAGAGAGGAACACACTATTGGGTCATTCCTACTTGGAGGCTTATTAGCTGAGGAAAAATTGCTTGATCCACCTATAACTTGGGTTCTTGAGGATACTCAGCCATCATGTTATCGAACTCCGAAATATGAAAAATGTAGTAAAATGATGTACTCCATGGGCTACAAAGGCCTAGGATGTGGGAGAAATGAACAAGGACAAAGAGAACCAGTCCCTCTTCTACATTTCAAAACAGAAAGATATGGCATTGGGATTCACCCTTATGGAGCACACCCCAATGATCAAGATGCTACTTTTTCTAAGCGTGAGGATAGCTCTGACTATTTAGACAGTGATACGGATTCCCATTATAGCCAATATAAGGATCCGGCCTCCACAAACCTTTTCATGAACAATGTTGTCCTAACCATAACCCTTATGGAACAAACCCTTGACCTTGTATACCCTTCCCTTGTTGAATGGGACCAATAATGTCACATGCCGCTAGATTTATTTGAGAATGATGAAGCTATCACAAATTTCATGGGAATAAGGGATACAATTCCCATTGGAGATCACAAGGAAGGTTTCTTTATCAACTTAGATACCTGTGCCTACTTCAGTGAGGAGGCTGAACTTCGTGGTCAACAAAACTTAAAGAAAAGCGAGGGAAAAATTTCTCAAGTAAAGCCTCGGAAAAAATCAAAGTCCAAGTCATAGAGTGAAAACCTCTTTAAGGCACTGGCTGACAAATAAATAAGAAAATCAAAGGACAAACAAAGTGACCATGCCAAGGATGAAAATATCATGGAGACATCCTTGGATGAATATCTCAACTTACCTCCTGATCCTACGTGTATGGAGGACTTATCAAAATTACTAGTCGAAGAAACCATTGATGTCAATATTAGTACAGAAGAGGATCCCATGATAGTAAAATTGGGAGCATCACTCTCAGCTAGAGAACAAAGGACATTCACTAGGTTGTTACGAGAGTTTATTGATGTGTTCACATGGTCTTACAAAGACATGCCCGACTTAGATCCAAATTGGTCATGCACAACCTAGTCATGCATGCAAACACTAAGCCTATCGAATAGAAGCTGCAAAAGATACACCTAAGAGTGGACCTGTCAGTTAAAGAAGAGTTCGAAAGATTTCTTGCAGTAGGATTCATCAGGCCAATTGATTATTTTGAATGTATATCAAACATTGTTCCTGTCCATAAAAAACCTATCGGTATCTGAATCTGCATGGATTTTAGGGACATCAATAAAGCTTTCCCTAAATATGATTTTCCACTGCCCAACATTTACATGATTATTGACTCAACAACAGGGTACAAGATGCTATCACTCATGGATGACTTTTCGGGATATAATCAAATCAATATAGCTGAAGAAGACCAACAAAAAATAGCTTTTATGACTCCTTGGGGCACCTTTTGCTATCAGGTAATGCCATTTAGCCTTAAAAATGTAGGAGCTACCTATCAGTGGGAAATGACAGTAATTTTTCATGATATGATTCATGATATCATGGAGGACTACGTGTATGACATCCTGGGAAAGTCTAAAAAAAGAGAAGATCACCCATCATTTTGAGGCGTATTTTTGAACGCTTGCGTGAGTAAAACTTTAGGATAAATCTAAAGAAGTGTGTCTTCGGTGTGCTATTAGGGAAACTATTGGGCTTCATTGTGTTAAGATGCAGTATTGAGGTAGACCCTACTAAAGTGTCTCCTATTACTAAAATGCCTCCACCTGAAAATATCAAGCAACTACGTAGCTTACAGGGGAAAATTCAAGCCATTCACTGCTTCATCTCCCATGTTGTAGATAAATGTCACCCATTCACCCACTTGCTTAAAAAGGACATCGCTTTCATTCGAGGACCTGAGAAATAATAAGCCTTTGCTTTGCTTAAATAGTACTTGGCTAATCCACCTGTCCTCATGCCTCCCACTCCTAGAGAACCACTCTTGCTCTATATTTCTGCTATGAAATTTTCTATTGGTGCGTCTCACCCAATACGACCTTGGTCATAAGGAGAAAGTGGTGTACAATCTGAGTTGCACCCTCATCACCTATGAGCTCAATTATCCTCAAATTGAAAAGGCTTGCTTGGTCATTGTTTTTAATTTTCAAAAACTTTGCCATTACTTGTTGAATTCTAAGACCAAGCTAATATCCAAGGTTAACCCACTCAAGTATTTATTGTCCAAACCCCCTCTCATAGGTAGAATGGCTAATTGGATCATTCTACTCAGTGAGATTGACATAGAATTTTTCCATCAAAAATTAGTTAAAAGGACAAGTACTTGCGGACCAGCTAGCGGAAGCACCTTTGTAAAGCATGGAACCATTGAATCTAGATCTTCCAGATGGCTCCTTGTTCTACATTTAAGAATCTATCATATGACAAAAACCTTTTGATGGATCCTTTATGTTTTATGGTTCAGGTGCAAGATTGGTCCTTATTACTCCTTCGGGAGATCATATACCGCAGGATTTTTGCCTGGGACTCCCTTGCATAAACAACATTATAGAATATGAGGAACTCATTGCAAGGATGAGGCTAGCCATCAAGTGGAATGTTCATCATGTCAAGGTTGTAGGTGACTCGCAGTTAATCATCAAACAGGTTAATAATGAATAAAAGGTTAAGAATGACAAGCTCATACCTTATAAGAAGTTAGTAGAAACTCTAAAGGAGTAATTTGTGCACATTACTTTTGAACAAATCCCAAGAGAACAAAACAGGTCAGTAGATGCCATGGCAATGGTGGGTTCTATGCTTTGTATTCTGCCAGGGAATAATGGCATGCCATTCTTTGTAGAAAATCTAGACTAGCCCGCGTATGACATGGCATAATCTTTCCTTGCTTGTGAGGTTGTTGGTCCCAATTCCCCGTGGTATGAAACCATTTTTACCTATCTTAAGGACAACACATTCCCACCTGATATCTCCCATTTCAAAAAGTAAATCCTAATTCTCCAGATATCTAGTTACACCCTTTTGGGAGGAACACTTTATCATCGTGGCTATGATTGAAATCTAGTACGTTGTCTGGATGTGGCAGAGTCAATCCAAGTAATCAAAGAAGTGGATGAAGGGGTGTGTGGAGCACATACAAATGGAATGGTCTTGGCTAAGAAATTATTGAGATTAGGTTACTATTGGTCTACCATGAAAACTGATTGTTGCACTTATATCAAAAAATGTGTACTTTGCCAAAAGTATGGAAATTTCATTCATGTTCCATCACAACCATTGTAACCTATCACTACCCCATGGCCATTCTCCAAGTGAGGGCTTGAATTAATAGAAAAACTTACTCCTACCTCATTTGATGGTCATACACATATCATCACAGCTACAGAGTAATTTACAAAATGGGTAGAGGTTATCCTTTTAACCTTTGTCACAGAAGCCCAAATTTCTAAATTTATCATGAATCACATTATCTATCGATATGGTATTCCTGCAACCATTATTATAGATAATGGGAAGTAATTTAAGAACAAAAATATGAAAGGTCTTTTCCAATGGTTCCAAATCAGGTTAAAATGGTCCACGTCGTATTACCCTCAGGGTAATGATCAAGCTAAGGAAACAAACAAGACTTTGGTAAGGATAATGGAGAAGATGGTCAAAAAAACACATTGAAATTGGAACCTACAAATCCATCCAGCCCTTTAGGCTTACTGAACATCCATTCACACTCCTACGGGTGTGACACCATATTCCCTAGTGTTTGAGAAAAAATCTATCATCACTTTAGAGATCAAACTTCCATCCCTGAGAATTTCTCTTCGGGAATATCTGGATAAGGATGAGGATTATTGAGTGGCAAGATTGGCTGAGTTAGAGCTCCTAGATAAGAGGCACATTCATGCTCTTAATCACCTAAAAGTGTATAAACATAGAATCTCTAGAAGCTACAACAAGAGAATCATCTCTCATCAGTTTTAGGTTGGTGATTTAATCATGAATGAGAACTAGTTCAACACCAGAGCAGAGCGAGAAAATAAAGGGAAGTTCAAACCACATTGGTTGGGATCCTATGTTATAGTTGCCAAGTATGACATGGGGGCATACAAATTGGCTCACCCCAATGGTGATGAGCTTTGGGAGCCCATGAATGCCATGCATTTTAAGCGGTTCTATGCTTAAACATGGCACAAAAAAATCAAAAAATATATCAATAAAAAATTAGGAAAATAAAAAGAGAAAAATAGGTCATCCATTAGTGAAAACCACATAATTGTGGCACTTTGGAAAAGTCCTTGGGTGAAAATCAGTTTTCGGTGCCTCCGGAGGATTCATTGTTCACAAGCATCTTGCATCTTGAGGGTTGTTTTCTTTGGTATGGCCCTAGTTCTGCCTTCACAATTCCCTATCAAGCCTTGATCTGGCTTTGCCTTCTTTTATTCATTTGTAAGGGGTATGATCGTTTGCTATTCCCCATCTTACGCTAGGGGTAATTCAACAAATTCACCTTCTTATTCATAAGAACATGGCCTTTTCCCTTGTATATTCCCCATCTAATGCTGGAGGCATCCACGCTTTCTTGGTTACCTACTCATAGCTCTAGAAAACCGTTAGAAAACACAAAAAACAATAAAAAAATTGTTTGAAAACAACAAAAAAAAAAAGAAAATTGTTTCACAAAAACCTAAACAATAGAAAATTGGTGCATGACAACAAATCTTATAAAAAAACATTTACTTGCATTTTCTTGTTTCTTGCTTTGCTTGTTATTTGTCTAGTTGTTTTGTGTTTTTGCTTTTTGGGTTGTTTTGTTGCTTGGGCGTACTTTGTTAGGATTCATCTTTTATTTCTTTGATTAGATTTATTCTTGCTTGTACATATTGCGCTATGTTTTTACATGCTAGTGCATCTTAGGAAATCATGATGTAATGTGTTAATTCATTATGTTATTTCTTAGCATTTGATTGTGTTTGTTACAGGTTAATAACAGTGAATCGTAGTGTATTGTATTATTTTGTGGTGTTCTTTGTTAGATTTTGGTTGTGTTACTTGCATATGCATTGTTTTGTTATTATTAATATCACATTACCATCATTATCATCACATATAACATCATCTATACATCATATATAAACAAAATGCTAAGTTTTACATCATACATGTATGCTAAGATAATCATCACATATCGTATCATCAATGGTGGCAAGAGGGGTTGTGCATGATCAAAAATCTATCCCCCCACACCAATATCATCATATCATCCCGTTCATATACATATACACTAACACATGAGAAATGAATTTGATATCATCTAACATCCACAACACTTGTATACATCAAACATCGAAATTAGATACAAAGTACAAAATTTGATAACATCATAATGCATCCATAAGTGTTGAATCAAAAAAATGTAACATGCAATGAGAATCAACATAGAGTAATTTCTAAAAATGGTATTTCACATCATAGAATTATGCCCACTCATGTCACATGTATTAGGACACAAAAACAATAAAGTACATTATCTCATAAACATGTGTATTTGAACCCAAAAAGTAAATCCTCATATATATACATGTGTGTTATATACATCTGTATCAATCAAAATGGATACACATTAGTGCTCTATATAAAAAATGCCTTTAGCTGAGGCATACAAAGATGCTACATCAAAAATGTCTATACACATACATATAATGTCCAGATCGGTACTCAATACAATACATCATCGATACACAATGCCATCAAAAAGGGGCATGTATAAGAAAGAATTGAGCCTTCATCATGAGGCATCATCAAAATATAAGTATAAAAGGCCATACATAAAAAATCAGCCTTCATAAGAGGCATACATACAAAGAATCTGTACAACAAAAAATGTGGATCTCAACTGTAGCTCTCGCCCTCACTGGGACTCCTAGATCTGTCCTCTGGTCAACGAAACACTGGAGGCTGAGATGGCCCTGGTCTAACTAGCTACTCTGGCATGGGTTGTCTCACTGATATGGTAGAATGGCTTGATCTCCATGATCGAGAGCCTGATGCACTCGACCCTGACTGACGTGGCAGTGCTACTTGCTACTCTAGAGGAACCACCTTGTAATAAGCAGTCCTATAAAATAAGGCCTCACCACTAAGCCTAGTGATGTCATGTATCAGGTTGACATCTCCAGAGGTGAGTGCTACCTAAAGGGCAGTATCTCGCTTGCCTATCACTCGGCCCAAGTATACCTCAGCCTGTCTAGAGGAAGCAGCCTCTCGGTCTCTCTTTGTAGTAACATTTTGTATCTCAGTGCAGGCCTAGTCCCTTTGTGCAACAAGTGCATGTGATTGTGCATATACACGATCTCTCTGTGTAACAACCAACTAAGACTGATGAAGAAGGCTCAATATTTGAGCCCCCTATGTCGCTCTCTCCTGAATCTGGCTCCACCATACCACTCTACCATCTCTTGGGCCAGCCTAGGCCCGAGCCTGATCCCGATCTAATAGTAAGGTAACAATGTGATCTCAGGCCTCATCATGCTCTGCTATGGCAGTCATGACCCAACCTTGAGCCTCATCTCTCTCTTCTCTAGTTGCGTCTCTCTCGGCTATGACCTGTTATAACTACAATTGTACTATGGCTATTTGTGCCACCGATTGGGAAGCTATGTGTGCCTCAGGGACTGGTCCCTGAGGTGCTCTGGATGACTGTCCCTGCTTTAGGACCCTACCTCTAGATTGATACACTACTACCTGTACTGGGCTTTGTGGTCTCGGTCCCTATGCTTATGAGGCACCCTTCCCATCATGTGGAATACCATCGAAAGGATCCTCTGGGTCTGGCACTTATGCCATTTCCCTGGCCTGCACTCTGCACTGTGCCATATCTCTACAGGTGGGTGAATTCTTGCTTCCTAAGCCTCCTCTGGAATGGTGAGACGCTGGGGTAACACTATAACATACCAAGCTACATAGTAAGCTATGGTCCTTGGATCTCTCACCTGTCGTACTGAGTCCCATATCTATGGGACCACCTGCATGAAACTCGCCATAGCTCGGGCCACTAGTATGTGAGGCCCCATGGTCTACCTCTCTGAATCCCTATGTGCATGGTAGATATCTAGCTGGGGGACTCCCTGTACCCTACAAATATGCCACTGGCAGCTATCTACTCGATACAACTCTATGATATAACTACGGTTGCCTATAATAAAGTGCTCCACCAGGCACATACTAACCTCTGTGGCATCCTCTGGCCATTGGAAATGCCTGTATGGCTGCCAGATGACATCTATCTCTACCAACTCATCAAACTCTTTCCTATATCTGAATAGGCTACTAAGATGGCCACGTACATCCCCACCATCTGCTACCCATGTCATATACAATGGCTCCTTAGGATCTCAGACACAAAAAGGGCCCACGAGGCATCCGATCACAATATGATCCCATGACCATATCTGTAATAAGGATGCTAGACCCATGATCTTCTGACCGTGGTATGTGATCAAGTGTAAATCATAGTATAGGTGGGCTAATATGCACTACCCCCAACAATATCTTTCGCCGCTATAGATGCCATGAACCAAAGGTAATATTTCTCTCAGGAATGAAGTCCCTGTCTTATCAGTGATTAAGAACCCACTGATAAGAGACATGATGTAGAGAGGCCTCTGATGTAGTGTGGGGTCAGAGATGCACTCATGTAATGATATGGTCATCTTGTCGTGTGGTATTTCATCAACACCAAAAATGGCACTGCAAGCTACTCTAATCAGCCCTGCATCAGAACTGTACTCGATCAAGGTGCCCATCATCGGCACATGAAGAATCCACCATACATCCTCAATGGCGACAATCATCTCTCCTATCAGAAGTCTGAAGCACTGAATCTCACTATGCCATTGCTCGGTTAGCGCAGTCAGTAGGTCATGATCCAGTATGATGGAAGGCATCCGAGACATGGGGCCTGTCCCTACCACCTCGAGAAGTATCACCATGGCTCGCTATTTGCACCGATGCATACTACCCTCTAGCTTGGATATTTGGGTACATCACTCCCGCGTTTATAACACTAGTAATTGTCTCTACAAAATAACACGACACTAGTCAGTTCCTAACATTTCTTCTAAAAATCTATCTCCCCTTTTAGGGTTAACCCAAAAATCCTAAAAATTCTTCTAAGTGTCATGTTTTTGACACTTTCATGTCTTTTCTCCACCTGTCTAGGTCGTCTGTGCACCCTTTCTGGCATGTGCACCTCATTTTTGTTGTCTACATTCGCGCATGTATGTCTTTTGGTGCTTGCGACCCCTTTCTAGCACTTGCGTGCCATTTTTGGTGTGTGCACCACACATTGGGTGCTTGCGCTTACACGCGTATGCTCCCATGTATGTGCTTACCCGTTCATACCTGTGCCACGCTTTTCACGTGTGCAACCCATTTCCCATGTGTCCATATGCACGCACATGTGTTTGTGTGTGCACATGTGCGTGAGTGTGTGTTTTTTGTTCCTGCGCGTGTGCGCGTATGTGTTTTCATGCATGTGCCCCCAAAAGGACACTTTCACCCCCAAAAGGGCACTTATGCCCCCTATCCGACACCTGCGTCTGCGCACAGGCACACCAACATGATTTCCTAGGGCTAAAGGCCTAATTTAATACATTAATGACTAAAATCACTAGGCCAGGGTTCGATACTCACAAAGGGGCCATCATCTACATGTTGTTGGTACCCCCAAACTACATCTGCATGCCTCAATCGGTCTCATGTGATCACCATGGTTCTCCTCAGTATTAGAGCCTCCTAGTAAATTTTCTAAACAACTCGGTTAAAATGAATTGGTCATAATGTTTTTACCCCCTGGTGGGCTATATTAACCCGTTTTTCACCGTCAGGAGGGCCGGGAGGCCCATTTCGATCACCATTTTCTCCTCTTTTCATCGTGGAATAATTATTTTTCTCTTATGTTTCACCATATTGGGGCATATTTTGTTGTCTGATACCCCTTTCTTCTCCCTCAGACAATTTTATTGCTCCCTAGTGATTTTTATTCTTCTCCACACTCTGGTAAATAATTTTTTATTTTTTTTATAATTTTTTTTCCACTCAACAAGGACATTATTTGTCATTTGTTTCACCTTTCTTCCACCTAGGGAACTTTTTGTTGCCCCTAGGCCCTTTTCTTTATTCTTCTATTTTTCTTCTACTATTCACCACAATTTGGAAAGCAAAAACAATAAAAGCAATATATCTGTCAAAAATCCAAAAACAGGGTAAATTTTTTCAGAAAACCCTACAAAAATGGTAACTTGCTTATTATAGCTGAAACTTGTGTCTTGCGCATGGTATCTTCTCCATATCCTGTTGGTTTGTCTCACATCTTCCTTGATTAATACGACTTGTGGATCATCATATTTACAACCATTCACAAAGTTAGCTACTTGCTTCATCTGTAATTTGGGGCACGTTTATTGCCTGGTGTTGTTTCGTTACACATAAATGCTTTTCATGGACCCCATGTCCATTGTCATTTCCCCTTTCATGTGTCCTTGCTCGGGACATAATTTTTAACCCTTGTCATCAATCACGAACTTGTGGGTCTCTTCAGCACTGATAACAAAACATTTGTACAACTTTCTTGACCATTGTTGGGTTGGATATGTGTGTTCATACTTGTTTTCCTGGTTAAATGAGCTTGTTTCCATCTCGTATTGCATTGCATTGTTGTATGTTGCATGGAGTTGGTATTTTCAATAATGGTCAATTCTTCATAGTATGGCTTTTCATGTCATCCTACCTTTGTCGTATGCTTATATTTTTCATAAGGACCAATGATGTAGTTCCTATGGCAATATGATGACATCCAAATTGTTCCAATCAACAATGGCTAGAGGCTAAGCTCTTCTCTCCCCTCCTCCATATTTCATCTACATCACTTTCCTTTCACCCCTAATCTTCCCTCTCATCGGGGCATCCTTCCCCTTCCCCATTCTTCTTCCTCTCTCACATTTTTTTGATCATCGATTGAATTCTTTCATCACCCCATCAACACTCGAGGGGGCATCTCTCTCTCCTACTAATTTTTCTTCTATCCCTTCAAAATTTTCTTCTATCTACTATCTTTGAAGTGGCATCACTTACGCCACCCCAAAGAGGGGCAAATTTAGACACCTATAATTATGCTCGAGAAATTTAAATACTTAAATTGTGCTAATTATCTCCTTTCCTGCAAATTGACGACATATTTTCAATAACGCTCATCTTCTCTTCCATTTTCATTAATTGATTACATTGCGCTAATTAATTAAGTTTCCTATCCAACACATACCCTAATTAATGACCCTTTGTTAATCAACACCTTCTTTCTAGTCTAATTAATTATTATTAATTAATTAGCCTCCCTTCTCATTAAATCAATAAATCACTACTTAATTGGTTTAATTCCCTCCTAATGGTCCAAATCAGACTAAATCCATCTAAAAGCTTATAAAATCTTGCACATGTATTAATTAATCATCTTGATTATTTAATACACCCCCTTTACCCACGTGAGCCACTAAAGGACAAACTAAACCCTCCTAAAGTTAGCTCAACCCCATCTAAACCCCCCTTATCCATAACTAACTCTACATCTCCATTAATCCCACATTCATGAGGATGTGTTAAATCCTTTATCCTTTGGGATATATAAAAAACCCTCCCTCTACTTCTACACCTACACCTAAATCTCTCAAGAGACAAAAGAAAGCACATAGTTTCATACTAATAGCCTTTTATCATTCTTAGATAAAAATTGTCCAAGGCCAACTTTGATCTCAAGGGAATAGGATAAAAATTGTCTCCTTGGATTAAACATGCACCTCCCAATGATGGAAGACTTTGGTGTAGAGTTCTGAGATGAGTTTGAGATGAGAAAAAGAGATTACAATAGAATGATAGTAAGCTAAATCATTGCTTTTGGAGTATAAAAAATTCCTAAAGACCTCCTGATGATGGGAATGTGATTCTTGATTATTACAATCAAATGGGAGGAGATTCTACTCCATTACAACCCATTGATTTCAAATAGGATAATTCTAAAATGGTAGAAGAAAGGAATACAACGATCTTGGATTACACTTCAATATGGCTCCTTGCAAGAGGATATTGTTTGAAGGAATCAATGCTACAACAAATGATCTAGAAGAGAAAAAAAGAAAGGGAGGCCCAGATGAGAGTAGGAAAGGACCAAAGAAGTCACCAGTGAGTAAGAAGCCCAGAATAGTGAGAGAGGGAACAAAAACTATCAGCTACACATGTATCAACTCCTGAAGTTAATACTAGTGAAGCTTTTTCATTCATTAAAAAAAGTTGTTACTTGATCTTCTGTTGACCATTCGGTACAAGTTCCTACTACCAAGGTAGAAGTCAACATACAACCTTTGAATACTACTACGTTCATTCTTCCCCCAATATGGGTGGACACTTCTCCACCAAATCCTCCTCCTTTCTCTTTAGCAAACAATCCTCCTACTCCAGAAGTGGATAATCAGCCTAGCACTCAGCATAAGGAAAAAATTAATACTACCTTGGAGAAGCCTTCACCTCATGAAGTTTCATAAGCACAAGTGAAAGGAGAAGCTAAAGTTGTACTTTCAGTAGTGAAGGGTATGGAGGAAGGGGATATTGGGAAATAATAGGATGCACAAACTCATTTGGAGGATGTATAGGAGTCCCTTATGCATCAAGAAGTGGATGAAAGAAAATAAGCTCAATTAGATACAAACAAAAATAGTGCTAGGGAAAAAAAAAATTGAAAATTAGCTGATAGATCATAAAATGGAAGATTTGAAAAAGGTTGTATTATAAGGTACTATTGTTGGAACACATCAAGAAATGGTGGTACACCCTATTACAACCGTGACTAGTCAAGAGATGGTTGTTCATTTAAGTACCCCAACTTCTTTAGGACATGAATTTTCATCATGGTTGGGCATTACAAAAAGTTCCAAATGATATGGAAATAATAAACAGGGAAGAAAATAAAAATCTACTAAGGTGAATTAAAAGTTAATAATTGAATCATCAGGAAAAAATTTCTGAAGTATCCACACCAACAAGGTAGTGAAAAAAATAGTTATCTAAAAAGGATATGACTATGAAAAGGGTGCGCATGGGTGAGGTCACCACAAAAGGACTTAAATAAGATACTTAGAATTTGATAGGTACTCTTTTCCTTGATCTTGATAAAGAGAAGGCCAAAAAGGCTAAAATGAATGAGAAGATATATAAATTGTGTGAAAATTATTATAAAATTTGAGGAAGTCTTCTTCTCATCCTTGGATATGAGGAGAACAAGTTAATCCTCAAGTCATCAAAAAGGTGGAAGAAACATGAGATAAAGAAAATTTTTTGGATGAGTTGATTAAATTGATCAATGAAAAGGCAAAATAAAAATATTCAGAAGCGCTAGTTAGATTGAGATATTTCCAAGGCAGGTTTGATTAGTTCAAGAGTTTTAAATTGGAGATAGAAAATGAACCATAGTTTCAGAGTCTTGAGAAAATAAATTCATTGTTGGAGAAGGTGTTGATTGAAGAGAAGATTGTGACAGAAGGAACAATGAAGAAGGATAAGTAAGAAGATTTAACCCTTTCTTTTCTCACTAAAATACTCAAAAGAATGATGGAAAAATTGAAGATGTTAGAAAATAAGGTAAAATAAGTTGTAGATAATACAAGTGATTGTATCTATTTTATCATGAGATACACAATTGCTAAGCCACCAATTACAATGGAATAATTTCATCAGCTCTTCAAGAAAAAATGGATAAAACCACCACTCCTTTCACTTGTGATTCAATGGAGAAATTGTTAAAGCCTTACCAAGATGTTAATAATATTGGGGAAAACCTAGTAAGAGTCAAAGGATTCAACAAAATCATAGAAAAATAACTCCTCAGATATGAAATAGAAATGCATGCTATTACCAAGGCAAATGATAAAACAGTACAATATATGCTGGATCAACATGCTCTATATATCGAGAAAAGAAAGGATGAGGCTGAGGAGAAATGTAATTTTGAGACTGAGGAGTTAGGAAAGGATGAAATGGAGGAGAAAAGAAAGACTAAAATTGAAGTTTTACTACTAGAGTGAATTCTTCTTATTCTCTTTCTTTTTCTTCTTCTTCTTCTTCTCTTTAACTTTGCTAATACATTCTAACTTAAGTAATTGGGTAAAATTGTAAAACTTAAGTACATTGGTTAAAATCCATTAATTTAGGATATTTTGAAAATTTCAATTACTTATAAATAGGTGACACGACATGTAAGGTACTCGAGGTTATTTTGAATTGTAGAAAATTCAAATATTGTGTATGTTAAGAAATGATAAATTCGAGGAATAAAATTATTAACTTCTTGCATTTTTGTAGCTTGGAACGTATGGAAATCTTATTTTGTACTTCCTTTCTAGAATCTATAAATAGAGAGATAAACCTATGGGTTAGAAGATCGGATTTTTTTTTGTAATCAGCTATTGTACTTTTTGCATTGGAGATTTCAAATTTTGTGTTGAAATTATCACTTTTTCACTTTTTAAACTAGATGGAGATGAATAAGGAGGATTTCTAAGGATCTTTGTGTCTAACAAATTCTTGTTGTGCGTACTTAGAAATTTTATGGTAAAATTTTCATTATCTTGAAATATCATCTGAATGCATTTATTTTCATTTTCTAAAAAAAATGGAAATTATTGAATGTTAATTTATTTTCTATGGCTATAATAAGCTCTCTGATCTACTTATTATGAAGTACATCTCTTTTCCATAGATGGTTCTATTATCCTTCATGATTAAATTAATAGCCCCAAAACATAATTAGAATAAATAAATATATGACACAAGATCTTCACCGTTAAATGAACAAGATCTATCCCATGACTTCCTAGGTTTGTTCATGTAGCCAAGCATAAAATCTAGAAAACATTTTTTAGTGACTCTATTGGGGAAACAAACAAAAAGTGCTGAACTACAGCTTTTCCATGAGTCTATAATAGAATAATTTTTGAGTTATATGTGGTTTAACTACATTCTTCGTGTAAAAACATTAAAACCCAAAGCCAAGTCTATAATTTGGCATGAAAAATCAAGTGCTAAACATAGCGCATTTTTCTGATTTAAAAATACCCACCACTTGAACTTGAGTTTGATGTATGTTATTGTTGAGTCCAAAATCAGAAATTATTTACATGTTGAACTGTTGCGCACTTTTAGAGTAAGTATCTTTCCTATAAAACTAAATTTTTCTAAATCTCAATCCTTATTTAATACAAATTCTCCATTCTGGAAAACCGTCCTTTTACTCAAGAAAGTCTAGCATCAAGGTAGAATTTACCATTTCTTTATATTGTAAGAGAAATTCAATTTCAATCATCCACCTGAAAAAATAACTAGAAGAGCAAGTCTTTCAACTAGGGGAAGATTTCAAAATCCTATCAAAAATCAATTACAACATAATCCAACAACTAGTATTATCCAACAAGTTAATCCTAAAATTCATATCACTGTAACAATGGCACAGTAGCTTCCTGTCCCTTGGTGTGTGTCCTTTAGCCTTGTTAATTTAACACCCCCTCTCTATGAGTAACCTAAGTAATCTATAAATAATTTCGCTAATTTTTATAGAGATGGGAAACAAAATCTTGATCATCACTTGGTTGTTTTCTTTATATCTGGTGGAGTGATTTTTGTGTAACATGAAGATGTCTCTGTTAGGTTTTTAATAAAGACTCAGCATGACTTAGATGGAGAATGGTTTTACTGACTGGCTCTGAGAGCCATAAAAAATTAGACTACCATGCATGACTAATTTATGAAAATATTTAATCCTGCTCAAAATTCAAGTACATTGATTACTTAAAAAATAGCCTCATGAACACATGAGGGATTTTATTGTTGAATTCCAAATAATAATTTATAAAATTACTCCTACTGCTTCCTTTAGTGATAAAAATCAAAAGCTATTTTTCATTAATGATTTTTTGTGAGAAGTTGGTTATTAGATGCAAAGAGCGTGCCCTACTAACTTGTTGGTAGCTCAGAATATTTCCATTGAAGTAGAGGATGATCTCATCATGTTAGGTAAAATAAAGCATTCAAATCCTAAGGTTGATTGTTCTACTTCATCCAACATGTCTAATCCACTGGTACAAATATTGGCCAAAGACATGTTAGAGATAAATAAGCAAATGACATAAGGTAACAATGTTGTAACTGCTAGAAATACACCTACACAAAAATTTAATAATAAAAACCATAATCGGAACAAAATATTTGTTACCTCTAAAAGAATGGAAATTGAATATTCCCCAAGGAACAATCTAGAAATGAATGTATAAGATCAAGTTACTATTGACAGTGATCTACATGAAGATCAATATTTTGTAGACCCTACTAACGACTCCAATATTGGCTACTTAGACTGAATCAGACAATGACTATTATGAAACTTTTGAAGATAATGATGGTCACACTTTCATATGGTTTAAAAGATCTGAAGCACAACAAGGTGGTGAAACATATGCTCATGGAAATATAAGAGGAAAAGATGAACTAAGGTCAGATGTTACCATACTCAAAAGAGGTAGCCTTCTACCTATTTATATAGCTCCTAAATATAAGTATGTAACATCCTCTTTTTCTTCTACCCCTCAAGTACAAAGATCAATTATACCTAAAAAAAATAAAAATGCATCTAATTCTTCGTTTTTATATCATAGACCACATTAAGAAAACCAAAATCTAAATGTCAAAAGGTGAATACCTGAGAACTTTCAATGATCAGTTGAATAGGCTAGTTAAGTATGTTTAGACAAATAGATCAAATAGATCACTCCAAAAAATACAACAAAAGGAATTTTTCATAATCCTAGGAATACTCTTCCATAGAAAAAAATGCTTATAACTACTGCTCCAAATTCTTTTGAAATAATTGAACCATTTACATATCTTTATAATCAATGATTTCAAGTTGAATAATTACATCTTAGATTCAGGATCTTTTGATAACGTCATGCGAACTAAATTTGTAAATGCTATTGGGATCACATCGACCAAAAAAAATTGGGAGATGTTATTTTATGGAGAGACAAGTGCATTTAATTGGAAAAATTAAAGATATACAAGAATTAAAAGAAGAATTTATTAATAAAATATTAAAGATGATTTTTTTTGTAGTTGTTATTTTTGTTTCCTATGGGATGCTACTAAGTAGGAACTTATACAAAGAGTTCTATTGAGAAGTGAATATGGATTGGTCATGCACTCCACATTCCAATCAAAGGAGTAAATCAGAATTTAGAACCTAAAAAATAAGTAACAGTACAAAGTCACAAAGTCTAAATACCCGGGTGGTCTCAGATTATTTTTCAAGAACCAGATCACATAGTCTACTACTTAGAAATGGATGAAGAAATTATGAATCCAGAGGCTCAAGATGTACATGAGGAAGAAGAAAATATTTGGTCTCTTGATTTTGATGGTAGTTGTGCTTTTGGGTCGGGAGCTAGTGTTGTTTTGATATCCCCTGAAGGAAAGGTATATCCTAACTCCTACAAGTTAATGTTTGAAAAAAACTATTAATACAACAAAGTATGAAGCTTTATTGTTAGGAATGGAGGAGAAACCAAAAATATGGATGTAAAATTACTCAAAGAATAGGGAGATGTTGTGCTCATCGTGAAAAAAATAAGAGGCCAATACAAAGTAAAGAGAGATAAGATGAGACACTATTTGGATAGGGTGTTATCTGCCACACTTGACTTCTCATATTTCTCTAATAACTTTATTCCCAGATATAAAAACTACAAAGAATATTTTTTTGGTAGTAATTTTTATGTTACTGAACCCAGATAAGCCACCTAAGATGTTCAAGAAAGGTGAGTATAAAGTATAGATGATCTACTATCAAAGAGTCACCGATAATGCCGAGAAATGGAAATCTTTCAACGATGCTAAAGAAGATAATTGTATTCCTGGAGCAACAAGAAAAAATTGATGAGTTATAGTTTGAGGTAAGTAACTCACATCCACATAAAACAAGGGTTGGCAAAGCTGATCTAGACTCTGATGATAGCAAATTGATAATTCAACTGAAAGATAAACAAAATCCCTAAAGGCTTAGGTTACTTAGAAGAAATATTTGATAAACATGATCAATTCCTAAAAAATGAATAAAGAATATGGTGATATTTCTCCTTCAGAGCTGCAACCATTTTATTTGGTTCCAAAAGATGATCTCAATATGGTGAATATTGGCAATTTTTTTTTTTCCAAAGCAGAACAGGAAGTGTATACGGATCTTCTCAAGAAATACAATGATGTATTTCCATAGTCTTACAAAGAATCTAAGTCATATCTGCTAGATGAAGTGCAACACTATATTCCCTTTGGAGATGGGGAAAAAATCCTTTCAAAAAAAATCTCCACAGACACGAACTATTTCAAGTACAATCTACATTGAAGTTCAAAAGTTACTTGATGAAAAAATAATTTATCTGATTCATCATTCTGAATGGTTTGTAACCATTGTACCTATAAGGGAAAAGAACAGTGAGATACGCTTGTGTGTGGATTTTCCTAATCTAAACAAGGGACTCATTAAAGGGTAACTACCTCATTCCTATCTTGGATCATATACTACAGGTAGTTAGTGGTTCAAAAATGCTATTTATGTTAGATGGTTTTTCAGGTTATAGTTAGATATAGGTAGCAAAGGAAGAAAAATACAAGATTGCATTCATAACACCATGGGAAACATTTTCTTATTAAAATATGCCTATCAGGCTAATCAATGCTAGAGAAAATTTATAAAGGGAAATGGATTTTGAATTTTCTCACTTGAATGATAAAAGTATAGTGGTTTACCTTGATGATTTGACAATCTTATCCGAAGTAAGAGGTAATCACATTGCTTATTTAGAATAACTCTTCACTTAGTGTAGGAAGTAATGGGATATCTTTGAATCTCAAGAAATAAATATTTGTTGTTACTAAAAGAAAGCTTTTAGGACATCTTGTCTTAAAGGAAGGAACCAAGATTGACCCTGAAATAGTGCAAGATATTCAGAAATTACCTCTATCAACTTCTAAAAATGGAGTTCATTCATTCTTTAGCAAGGTAAACTTTCTTATAAGGTTTATTGCAGATTTTTCTAAACTAACTCACCACATTTCTTATATGATGAATAAGAAACAAGAATTCAAGTGGAATTATGAAGGAAAAAATGCCTTCAAAAATATCAAAAGCATCTTTTGCTGAAGTACCAGTACAGTATCACCCGATTTTAGTAAATATTTCATCCTTTTGCTATTATTTTGAGCATACCATGTTAGCCATATTGGTGTAGAAGAATGATGAAAGTGTTGAAGAATATATAGCCTTCATGAATATGCCTTTGAAATCATATGAATTAAAATATACACCCATGGAAAAGCATGTGTATGTAGTTTTTAAATAATGCAAAGTATTCACATATACTATTCTACAATCAGGTACTATTGTATACGTACCCAAAAATGTAGTTAAATCTACCTTTACACATCAAGATTTAGTATTTATGAGAGGCACTTGGGTGACAAAATAGAAATAATATGATCTTGATATAAAGCCAAAAAATCTAGTAAGAGGTAAATGTATTTTATAATTGATGATAGAAAGGAAGAACGATGATCTAGATACAAGAACTTCTTCATTTCGAGAAAAAATTGATGAGAAATTACCTATGGTTCTGTTTGTGAACTTGGTTGATGAATGGTATAGTAAGATTTCTTACTTCCTAACATATGGAGGATTTCCAGATCATCTAACATGTAGAGAAAAACACACTATCAAGAAAAAATCAAAGGAATTTGTTCTTTGGGAAAATAGTTTTTACAAAAAGGGAATTGATGGTTTTTTCCTCTGTTGTGTTCATAAAACTCAAAAAGGAAAACTATTGGAAAAATTCCATGACAAGGAATGTGGAGGTTACTTCTCATCCAGAGTTACTACACACAAAATACTTTGGGAAAGGTATTACTCACACACTCTTTATCAACATACCATAAAATGTGTATCTAAGTGTCGAGCTTGCTGACATTTTTTTGGATGAGTAAAGCTACCATCATTACCAATAAAATAAATTGTGATTAATTAACCATTCCAATAATGGGGAATTGATTTCATTAGTATGTTGAATCCTCCCTCTTTTGTTTTTTAGTATTACATTTTAACAACAACTGACTACTTTAGTAAATGGGTAGAGGCTATTCCTATCAAACATGCTATTTCTGAAGAGGTGTGTAATTTTATTAAGGAAAATATAATTTTAGGGTTTGGTGTCCACCATAAAATTGTAACAGATAATGATACAAATCTATAATTTGAAGAGTTAATTGATTTTTGATACACTTATGGTGTTTAGTTTGTGTATTCTTGCAACTGTTATCCTTAGGGAAATGGAAAAGTTGAATCAAGAAATAAAATCTTGATAATGATTATTCAAAAGTTACTTGAGGAGAATCATAGTACACGAGATGTTTTTTTATGCACTCTGGGCTAAAAGGATAACACCCAAAAAGAAAATAGGTATCTATCCTTTTCAATTTTTGCATGGGGTGGATGGTGAGATATCCATCACCATTGAACTACCTGCTTTATAGTTAAAAAAATCCATTAAGGATGTTACCTACTAGGATTGAATCGATAAAAAAATTATGTACTTATCTAAGCTATAAGAAACAAGTACTCAAGTGGATGATAGGTTGGCTAAGAATCAAATGAAAATTAACAAAGTGTTTGAAAAAAATGTTGGAGAAATAAAGTTTGAGCTTAGAAACTGGGTCCCCTTACGGGACAAGAAAAATGAGGCAAAGGGCATGCATGGAAATTTTGATTCATAGTGGAAAAGACCATTTATGATTAAAAAATATTCTGGAGAAGATAGTTTCATCCTTTCCTAACAGGATGGAGTTGACTTGCTTCTTCCATAAAATGGTAAGCATTTTAAGCTTTTTAAGAACCGATGATTCAGGGTAAAAATTGTATGTACATAAATAAGGTCCTTGTGTTTTTTATTTTTGTGTTTGTTTTGTGTTTCCCTTCTCTTGACCCTGAACCCAATGAAAAATACCTGAAACTAGAGATTCTATGATCTCATCTTCATTTCCTTCATTCTAATAAGAAATAAATATGTCCATAGATGGAGAAAACTGGTGTCTCAAATATTTCACTTAGATATTTTGTGATACCCCTAATTTTTTTTTGTCTTTTTTCCTTGTGAAGATTTGAGGTCATGTTTCTTGTGTCCCATTGAATAAGAATTAATTTTTTATACTGTTACCTTAACTTATTTATTTTACAGGATTCCTCAAGGAGGTTGCAAAAGGTTACTTAGCAATATTTACAAAATACCCACTTGACCAAACTTGCTCAAAAATCATAAAATCTAAGTATTTAGCCTATTAAGATTCATGTTTTTCAAGTTAATTTACTTTATGATTTGTAATAAGTTTCCATTCAAAAAAAATTTACACTGCCTCATGTTTTGTGGGTTTACTTAGTTGCTTTACTTCTTATAATATCTATGAAAAATAGTTGGCAAATCCCACAAACCCAATTTATACCTTGCCTTCTTTTCGTTAAATCGATGCAAATTTACTCCTTAAAAGAAAAAATAAAAGTCACCCCAAACCCGATTTGGATCACTTCCTTATTTTTGCTAAAATGAGATTACTTTACTTATGAAAGAAAGTAAACAAAGTATTTTACATACCCCACAAAATTGAGGCACTTAGCTTATCGGTCTTTTTAACCTACTTTACTTGCTTCACAATGCTAAGTAATCAAGTAGAGATAAATTAAAACTCTATAAATAAAGACGTTGGGTTTTTCAAAGTAATTTACTCCTTAAATAAAATTTAAGTAGTTAATAAAAGCTTTGTCTAACCCCTGCATTACCCCTCACTACATGACCTGATCGATTTTTCGACATCTCATTACTTCATAAGAAAAAAATAAGCTAAGACATTCCCACAACCCACCTTAAATCCAATGATGACATGAAATTCGTACCATGTGTATATAATGAGGTGGATTATTTAAAAATCCAAGTAATGACACATCATTTTAAAACATCCTAATCACTCTAGTGAAGTAATCTCCTTTGTAAACACCGAGAAACTTCTCGCTTTCTGAATAGAGAAGTCCCATAGTGATTCGACCTCAAACCATTGAGTAAGTTATGTCCTTCATTTTTATTCCTTCTTTTCAAGTTTTTTTCCTTTCATTTCCATTTTTTTCTTCTAAATTTTCTTATCCATCGTATGAGTATTTTCTCTATTCGATAAGATCTATTTTTGTTAAAATCATGTGGGAACTAGGTCAAATATATTGAAGGATCTTTAAGGGTTAACTGACTTAGTTGTATTCATTTTTTTTTATGCCATGAATGCTCAAAATATCATCTCTAAATTTAACCCTAGCTTTACCTAAGTTGGAAAAAAATTGATTTCAAACTGACTGGCACTTTCTTATTTGTTATTCACTATGATTGTCAGATTTCCCGATCTCCCTTTCTTGCTCAGAAAATTGAGGTGTTAAGATTGACTACCAACTCCATGTTGTGCATTAAACCTACCTAGCACAACTTAAGACCTTAACTTTTGTGTGTTTTCTAATAATTGTTACTTCCTCCTTGTGTTCTTTGGAACTCTAAACTATCATTACATCCTTATGTTGTGCTAGAAATTTACCCCACACTACTTCCCCATGCCTTGTGTGCTTTAAAATTACTTCTACTTCCATTATGATTTGTTTAGAATCAACTCTGTATTTTTGAAGACTTGTGTTTTTTGGATTTTGGAAGTAACGCTATTATGGTTATTCATTACGGAGAACCAATCACATATTTCATAAGAAGTATTTGTTAATTGGGTTTTTAAGAGACTCTTGTTTCCTAGTTCTTTTCACTAAACCAAACTCCTTATACTAACTTTCTTTAAAAATTGTAAAGAAATGCCTCTTGCAAAACCACACCTCATTATGAAAAAAAGCTATCTTACTCTCTTGCATGCTTAAAATTTTGAGCTTAACTTATAAAGGAATTGTGTACTTTAATGAATAGATAATCTTTGAATATTATCTTAGACTTGAAGTTACTTGTAAGATAACAATAACATGACTTAACATATGCATCTTAAGCAGGGATAATTGCTAACATATCAATAGTTAGCATACATTGTTATTTGAAGGAAACCACATAAAATGTATGAGAAACAGGAAAAATCATAAGAAGTAGAAGAGGTAGTTGTTATCCAAGAGGAACCCAATCTTTTAGTTGAAGAAACCTCCAAGGATAAAAAGAGAAAAGGAGAATCTAAAGCTAGATTAGTTATCAAAAAACATGGATAAAAATTAAAGTATGAATGTGAGGGTAATGTAGTTGAATCTTGTGTTGGATCTAGGCTTTTAGAAATCAGTGACATAGACATGGGGCATGTATCTATAGGTGAGCTTATAGAAGGATATAAAGTGATAAGACATACACCTTTGATGTAGGCCATGAACAACAATGGATTAATATAGGAAGTTGCATTTCCTAGCACTACCTTGTTGCCTGAATTTATATAATCCTCTAATAAGATCATTAAAATACACACCATGAAATCTTGTGGCAAGACTTGATACTTAGTTTCTAAATTATTCCTTGAAGATCACCACAAACGAAAATATGCTGGATTTGAATATGGAAAAGGCTATTAAACAATGGGAGGTTAACTCAATGAACATATTAGATTCATGAAGCTAAACTATTTGAATAAACCTAAGTAGGCCTCTAGGTTTCCTAGAACCATTGTAAGATCAAATCTTATCCAGGAAGCTAATGACATAACTCAGTTGTTATGTATAGTTAATGGAGAGAAGAATGCTAAGAATTATTGACGTGGATGTACTACTTCATGAGATCAATTGAGGTAATCAAAACTAATGCATTGATCAACTGGGATGAGATCATAAGTGATAATATTGATCAGAAAATAAGAGGGGTTAGAGAGTCTTTCAATTTTAATATGGCATCTTATTTGGTATATGTTGTAGCAGAAAATGGAACTTTCATTAAGTTACACTGTAAAGGGATCAAGTGGCTACAAAACCTATTTGTGAATATAATCCACAGTTGGTATTACCTGAGTATTTTAAAAAGTACATAAAGGTGAAATATTTCTTATTCTATGAAATGAATTTTCATCTTATCTTTAAAATAAATGCAAATAGGATCACTAATGCAGTATGGCACATAGTTTCCCAGTATGGATATATACTTATTCAGTTTTCCAATTTGTCATATCTTAGGGTTTGTGGTTCTCATAAACACCTCTCAATCTCCTAAGGTACCCAAATGATAAAAGGATATTGATGGGATTATGTAGGAAACTGATTAAACTACACAAATTTCAATCAAGGACTCACATAAAAGTAGTTCGCTTCCCAATCATCATTGGAATTTAGAATTGTGCCTACATTAATAAAGCAAGGAATATTTTGAAGGATATGTTCCATCATTATGATAAATATTTCTATGAGGATAGGGATAACTTTGATCTCAGGGGAATAACACAAAAAATGGTCTCCTTGGATTACACACACCTCCTAGTGATGGAAGACTTTTGGGTAGATTGTTGAGATGAGTTTGAGATCATAAAAAGAGATTACACCAGAATAAAAATCAACCAAATCATTGATTTTGGATTAGAAAAAATTCCCAAATACCTCATTGATGATGGGAATGTGATTCTTTATTCTTAAAATCAAATGGGAGGAGATGCAACTTTTTTTCTATCAATTGAATTCATAAAGGATAATGCTAAAATGGTATAAGAAATGAATTCAACAATCCTAACTTGCACTTCAAGATGGTTCCTTCTAAGAAGATTTTTTTTGAAGGAATCAATGATGAAATAGATGATCCAGAAGAGCACAAAACGAAAGGGTTGCTCAAGTTAGAGTAGTAAGCGACCAAGGAAATCACTAGTGACTAAGAATCATAGAACACTGAGAGAGGGAACACACCTATTAGCTACAAAAGTATCAACTCCTGAATTCAATACTAATGAATATTTTAAGTGATCGACACAAGTTATTTCTTCATCCTTTACTGACTGTTCAATACAAGTTCCTACTACCAATGAAAAATTCAACATAGCACTCTTTAAGGCTTCTAATTTTGTTCTTTTCCCAATATGGGTAGACACTTTACCACCTCATCCTCCTCCTCCACTAGTGGATGATTAGCTTATATCTCAACATGAGTAAGGAAGAAATACTACCTTGGAGAACCATTCACCTTATAAAGTATAAAAAGTAAAAGAGAAAGGAGAAGCTAAAGTAGTAGTTGAAATAATGTAGGGTATGGAGGAAGGGGATCTTGGGAAAGAACATAAAGAAAAGACTCATTTAGAGGATCTACATGGGTCCCGTATGCATTAAGAATTGAATGAGGGAAAATAATATTAATTAGATAAAAGCAACAAGAATGCAAAGGAAAAAGAAATTGAAAATAAACTAATAGCTCATAAAATGAAAGAGTTGTAAAAGGTTCTATTATAAGGTACTACAACTAAAACATATCAAGAAATGACGATACATCCTATTGCAGAACTTATGACTAGACAATATATGGTTGTTCATACAAGTACCCCAACTTCTTAAGGACAAGACTTTTCATCGTGGTTGGAATTACAAATAGTTCCAAATGCAAAGGAAATAATAAATATAAAAAAAATGGATGTGTAGTTACTTAAAATTATCTGTAAACGAGAGAAGAGATCAAAATTTGCTAAGGTGAATTTAAATCGAATAATTAAATAATTAGGAAATTTTTTTTCCAAAGTATCCACTCCAACGGTAAGAAAGAAAAAAGTAGAGTTAACTAAAGAGGATATAACTGTGACAAGGTTTCCCTTAGGCGGGTCACAACAAAAGGAATTAAACAAGATACTAAGACTTTAATAAATACTCTTTTTCTCAAGCTTGATAAAGAGAAGACAAAAAATGATAAACTAAATGAGAAAATCTCTAAATTGTGTGAAATTATTGCAAAAGTTTCCAAGTCTTCTTCTCGACCAATGATATTAGGAGAACAATTAAATTCTCAAGTCATCAAAAAAGTGGAAGAAACGTGAGATAAATATAAATTTGTGGATGAGTGGCAAGGAAAAATAGAAATATTCATAAGTTCTAGTTAGATTGAGAGTTTTCCAAGGCATTTAATCAATTGAAGATTTTTAAAATTGGAAATAGACAATGAATGTGGGATTTCTAAACTACAGTTAGAGAGTCTTGAGAAGATAAATTCATTTCCTAGAGAAGGTGTTGATTGAAGAACATATTGTGCCAGAAGGATCGATGAATAAGGGTAAGCAAGAAAAGCTGACCCTTTATTTTCACATAAAGCTACTCAAAATAATGACGAGAGAAATGAAGTTGCAATAAATGAAAAATTTAGAAGAAGAGGTAGAATAAGTTTTAGATAATATGGATGATTGTATATATTTTATCACAACATACACAATTGCTAAACCGCCAAGTACTATGGAAGAATTTATTTAACTCCACAAGAAAGAAATGGATAAAGTCACCCCTTCTTTCACCAGTGATTCAATGGTGAAATTTGAAAAGATTAACTAAGATGTTAATAATCTTTAGGAAAACCTAGTAATAGTAAAAGGCTTCAACAACATCTTAGAAAAATAACTCCTCAGATATGAAATAGAAATTCTTTTTACTACCACAACAAATGAAAATGTAATATAATATATGTTGAATCAACATGATATATACCGGGAGAAAATTAAGGATGAGGCTGAGGAGGAAAGTAATGATGAGATTGAGGAGTAAGGAAAGGATGAAATGAAGGAGAAAATTTATTTTAAAATTGAATTTCAACTTTTGGAGTGAATTATTCTTCATATATTTATTCTTATTCTTCTTACATCGTTTATTTTCCTCATACATTATAATTTAAGGAATTGAGAAAAATTGTAAAACTTAAGTAATTTGGTTAAAATCCATTACTTTAAGTGATTGTAAAAAATCTAATTACTTATAAATAGGTGGCATGACATGCAAGGTAGTTGAGGTTATTTTTAATTATAGAACATTCGAAAATCATGCGTGCCAAGAAATGAGAAATTAAAGGAATAAAATTATAAACTTCTTGCAATTTTGTAGTTAGGAACATATGAAAAGCTAATTAATGACTCCAATTTTTACTTCCTTTATAGAATCTAAAAATAGTGAGAGAATCCTATGGGTTAGAGGATTGGGAAATTTTTGGCAATCAAGTACTATACTTTTTTCATTCGACATTTCAAACTTTGTGTTGAGATTCATGCATGTTCACTTTGTAAACTCGATGGAGTTTAATGAGGATTTCTGTGGAATTTTGTGTCTCATGAAGTCTTGTTGTGTGTACTGAGAAATTGTTATGGTAAACTTTGTGTTATATTGAAGTTTCATTTTAATGCATTTCTTATCATTTTATGAAAATTGTGGAAATTATTGAATGCTTATTTATTATGTATGGCTATAATAAAAAAATTTATATACTTATTATGAAGTAAATATATTTTCTTGAGTTGTTGTTATTATCCTACATTTTCTTGTTGCTTCTCTTTGGTGTAACTTTGCTAAAAACAGTTTCTTACTTGCTACAAAATTGCAAAAATATGGTTTAAGAGCATCGCGATTGAAGTAATACCCCCATAAATAACTAAAATAAATAAATATCTTACAGAGACCTTCACCGTTAAATGAAGAGGATTTATCCCATGACTTCCTATATTTGTGTGTGTAGAAATCATAAAATCTAGCCAACAGAATGGTGATGGTCACCTAAAGTGTAAAGGGGAAGCATCCAAGGAATGAGAGAAGAGATTATAAGTGAGAATAGAAAATTTATCAAAGAAGTAATTTATTTCTATAACCAAGTCTTTGAGAAAATGGATGTACGTAAATTATTAATTGAAAAGTATCTAGATGAGGTTGAAGATTTGGATGGCTTACTACCCAAGCTTGAAACCATCACAAGTTTGGACGATGAGGTGGTGAAGAAGGAATGGATAGTTCCCTCATATTTCCATGGAAAACAATATGAATATGAGAGAGATATTAGACTAAGAATTGAGACTTTAGGAGATTACATATGTAAGCTTTAGAACATGATGGATATGTTAGGGGTTTATGTGGATGATATTGATCCAAGGATTGAAAAAATACATTCCGATCACAGGTGCATACACTTCAGGAACTAAAATTATAGGAAAGCTAATTGAAATTATTTAAGAGTATGTGACAAGTGAATTGGGGTCTCTAAAATATTTCAATTATTAATTCATTTAGAAATTCATTTATTTGGATATTTGTATCAATAAATGTGCTAAAATAATTAAGAAAGGGAGAGTTGTTTTAAATGAGTTTGTTAGTGTCATGTCGAAATAACTAATAATATTTGTTTATCATATGGGGAAAGATAATGATCCCATTTTGGGATTGTTTGATCACTTTTAAAAATACATGGATAAAGTTCAAGCAAAATTGAAGGGGAAAAAAAAGATTTTGACCCTTCTTAAATATTTTATTTATTCTTTATTCCTCTTCCTCATTATTTATGTTTCACCATTCATTATTCTTTGAAAACAAGAATCAGATTATTTTATTTCAATCTAAAATAAGCTCCTCCTTAGTGCATGTAAGAAATGATGATAGGGAGCAAGATAAAAAAGAGTTTGTTTCCAAAGATGGAATATTCTCCCCCTCCACTACGTGATCAATCATGCTATAAAATTACATTGTTCTAACACATCAAGATGGAATCATTTTCAGTTAGCATAGTTCATCCATCTACTATTAAGATAAAATATTATCATCCCATGTTTTAGGAATTTTGGTAGTTTCTTAGGGGACTATATAGGAATGTTTTCTTAAGGGAATTTTTTGTATAATAATGAAGTTATATCTTCATTTTGAGGGTTATAATTTATGGGGGGTTTTGGTTCTAGTTTTGGTTATTTACTAAGGGGATTCCACTTTATATTCATTAGCATGCATTGAGATCATTTTGTATATGTATCACTTCTCTAAAGAGGAGCACATAGAAGCATTTACCATGCTCTAGTCAGGAATTTTGGAATGTACATGAGAGCATAAATGGTGAATAAAACTTTTGATGTAATCTTATGTTTATTGAACTAATGAAATACTAATGAGTGTTTTCTAGTTATTGCATGAGATCGGTAATAAAATATATATTATTTTTAGTGGTACCTTGCAATATTTATTTAGTTTTAAAATAGTTTTCTATTGTATTAATTTTAATGCAACTTCTTACATCCCCAAGTGCATCTTGGGTGTTATGAATTAATGGAAAAAAAACTATGTTGAAATTTGATACACAAGTATTTATGTTATAGTTTCATAAACTGTGTGTGTGTGGTTGTGTGCCCATGCATGTGTGTTTGTGTGTGTGTGTGTGTGTGTGTGTGTGTGTGTGTGTGTGTGTGTGTGTGTGTGTGTGTGTGTGTGTGTGTGTGTGTGTGTGTGTGTGTGTGTGTGTGTGTGTGTGTGTGTGTGTGTGTGTGTGTGTGTGTGTTTGACTTCAGTATCAATGAATTCAAATTACCATTTGAAGGTTATTTTCTCTTGAATTTTTTCCTACATTTTTTTAGCACTAAGATGAAATGATAACCTAATACCATCCTATCTTTCCCTTGCAAATCTCATTTCCTTTTCATATTTGACATGTTTTTGCATCCCCATATTTTAAGTGTATTTACCATGATGTATGAATTTTAGCATCCAATCATCATGATATTTGAGGTTGTCTATAGTTTATTCTAAAATGATGTATGTGATCATATTTTATCTATCTTCAGTGGCTTGTGTTAATATATCAAATGTTTTCAATTCTTGTGTGACCATTCTTTAGAATAATCATTACATTTTGTGGTTATATTTGATCTCTGATTAATTTTATAACAATTTTGAGGGTTTTAAATATAATATCTCCCTCTCTTTGAAGCCACCCCTCATTTCCTCTCACCTTGGTTGAGGTAGAGCCATAAAGAAACAAGATAACAATCACATCCTTAGTCACATTCCTCTGTATCATTGCCACAATGCATCATCAAGATAGATAGATAGAACCATCTATAGGTACAAAATGACATATCATGAGTTCTTTCTTTTATTCTTATCCCCTTTATGCATAATTTCCTAATTTGGGTGTTTGATTTGGAACCATCTCAATTAGCAACACCATTTCTAGGGATATAGTTTCCTTAGTTCAATTATGAGACCCTTATTGGGGTTTTCATCAAGAAGTATTCATGTTTTACTAGTTATTAGTGTTCCTATATGCTCTAGTTTCCAATAATAAAACTAAATAACACCTTTTTTGGGGATATAGAGTTATTTTATAGTAAAGTTAATAAAATCCTGGCTTGTAAGAAGTTTGTTTGTGATGTATCTTCAAGATGTATGAATTAAATGGTTCTTACAAAATCTACTTGTTCGTCAATCAAATTGTTTCTTGTTGAATATGCTGGATTCAATTTTTTAATTAGAGGTAAAAGAGGGTTAAGGGGTCCCTTCCCCATTAAAAAACAAAATCTCTTATAGATTAGATAAACCATTATACAAAAACTAAAAAATCAGAAAATCATTATCCAACACCATAAACAACAAAAATACCATCTTACAACAAACAAACTGAAAGTAAAATCAAACTAACATTAAGATATCAACATTCCCAAAAGTTCAATTCATATAAATCCATAGTCCTTTAACATCTATATCAATGTATATCAATATAGCCGATTCCTTAGCCATATTTTTGATAGAATTTGCTAGGTTAGCAAGATCTGCTTCAATGAACCTTCTCTTCTTTTTCTTGGAGGATTATACATTATCATTTTTATGCTAGGCATTTATGAGTTAGGCCAGAAAATGAAGGTGTTGTATGGTGGATTTTGTGTGCAACATACTCCATTGCGTAACATGTTTCAATAGATCCATAAGGCATTCCACTTCCTTCTCCAAGGAATTGCACTTATCATGCAACTTCTTCACTCTTTCATTGTTCAAAAATTGGGCCATCTTGTCAACCTTTCTTCTCATAGTGTACTATTCATTAAAAATAAGTTAAATCATGCTTTTAGTAAGGTTGGTTTCGGTCCATAAACTCACCAAAATATCATTATCATTGGAAAACTCATACTTGGGATTACCCTACATCTACCCACTTTCCTCCATGAATGCTTGATTTACCTTCCTTTTCCCTCTTTCCTCTATGGAAGATTCAAAGACCCGCTACTGATTTTTTAATTCCTAGAGTCCCTTCATGGTGTCCTCATCTTCCTTAGGATAAAAAATATCCTCCGTGGATGACGAATTGTCACTAGAGTTCTTCCCTTACTCTAGTTAAATAACCTTGTCACTTTCATACCCACTCAAAGCATGAGCCAAAATCCCTAGATAATCAACACTTTTAAAGACTTGAGTCAAAAAAAATTTAAACATTTCCATGATCAAACCTTGGTTTAAAGGCACCAATAGTTTTCCCTTCTTATATTGTTGCATTGTTGCACATAAATACCTAATCATATAATAAGGGAAGCTATAACTATCACCATGCCTGATGAAATTAAGCATTGGTAGATGATAGGTGAAGGTTTTCTTGTGAGAACCCTCTAATGTAATGAATTAAATTTAATTTAATGCTACCTCATTAAACATATTAGGAAATGAATCCCTCAAGAAACCAACAAAGTGTGTAGTAATATTTTCCTTACCTTTGAATAAAATCTTCATCTCCTCAGTACTGTCCTTCTTGGGTTTATAGATATCGCTACTTTATTTTTTCATACCCATGAGAATTGTCATTTTATCAATGGTAATTTTAAGTTTCACCCCCCTAGTAACCACCATGCCCCTCTTCTAAAGCATAGAGGTCTTACAAGCACTGCCAAAGTCCTTTGTAAGAGTTTCATTGTAACATTCAAAGATCCTGAAAAAACTCAACCATGCCTCTCTTTTCAAAAATGGCCCAAGCTTTGGAATTTATGTTCTTGATGTCAATGGGTTTCATGTACACCAAATCCTCTCTCATTCTCCATTTTCAAATTTGAAATAAATACAATCCCATTCTCCACCTAAATTCACAGTCCCAAACCTTAAAATAATTTCTTGCTGAGCTCTCTATACCATTCGAACAAACTAGAAGCCTTCTGTCTTACCTTCTCATAAATGCGGAGTGCCAGATGGGATGTTAAATGTGACATAATAAACAAAAATTTAGATTTACAGCGTATATTTTTCATTATTTCATGTACTATTCCCATATTTTCATGGATTCATATGATTGTTTCTATTCTTGACTCCATTAACAATGATCATCACCCCCACCCTATATCTTAATCAAATATTCATCCTTGTTATGCTCATTATTATCCTTGGATAGTTGGCCATTCATAGGGATATCCAATTCTTCATATTTATTCATTAATTTCCTCCTATCAACATAGACCACTTTATTAGTAAAGATATCAACCAAACCATTAGTTCACACACACACACACACACACACACACACACACACACACACACACACACACACACACACACACACACACACACACACACACACACACACACACACACACACACACACACACACACACACACACACACACACACACACACACACACACACACACACAAATATATGTTTGAAAGTAATAACTTCAAAACTCTTAGCCATTTCCTTTATTCCTTCTGTGGAATCTTGTATGGAGATGGAGGTGGTTCCTTTATTGAGAACAATTTTTGTGATGTTAAAGGAGTAGCCCTTGATTTCTGTTTTCCTAAATTTTATTTTAACAAAAATACCTATCCCTTGAAAGGCCATTGTTTCTTGTGCGACATGATTTGATTGAATTTCCAAAGTACAATAGTAGCCCAGAATAAATGTCTCATTATAATATCTGAAAAATCCCCTAAATCCAAATTTACCTGGGTGTCCTTTTGAAGCACCATCTAAATTCATCTTAATCCCTTCATTTGTAGGTTTTTTCAATCCGACCATGCTTTTGTTTGGTTTAGGAGGGATATTTTGGGTGCTAGTGATTCCCCAGTTCTAATATATATTTCTTTCCAATTCCATGATATTCTTTTTCTTGTTTTGGTTTATGGAGAAATTAGAATTTATGGCATTATAACATCTAACTACAATTTTTTTTTTTTGATTGCTTTTTACTATTGAAGAGTATCATATCTCGTTCCTTCCATATTTCATAACAAAGATGAATGATAAAAAAAATCCATAAAATCTTAAGGCCTCATATTTTAATTGGGAAGATCCATTAGCTCCATGTAAACTTTAATGTAGGAGAAAAAATTTAAAATATTTCAAAGAGAGAAAGTAAGGAGTTCCTAACCTAGTAAAAAATGGGCTGTCAAGGAACAAATGAGAGGGAATTTCTATTTATTCTTCACATAACACACACTTATTGACCATATTAACTCCCCTTTTATTTTATTTTTCCACCATAAAGATATTTTCATGTAACATTAACCACCAATAAATGTTAACTTTCAGAGTGACCTCCTTCATCCACACTACCCCATTTGAAACTTTCCGTAATAGGAACTTCTTCAAATTGGAAATTATAAGCACTCTTAACTAAGAAGATACAATTCTCCTCCCTAAACCATATAATGTTGTCCTGCTCATGTTTTCAAATTACAACCATGCCAAATAATAAGTTATTAAATGTACTCAGGGAAAATTTTAAGAAACCCCCTGAAAAATAGTTATAGAAATCGTAGCGAACATCCCTTTAACCAATTTCGTAGTTTTGGAAAATGACGCTATAGCCTATTTCATTATTTAAAGAAAAAGGTAAAAAATATAAAAATTAGTTATAAATTGATTTTTGAATCTCGTGTAAATATTTTTGTGAATACCATCTATCAAATTATACTAGAATAAGGACAAAAAAATGTCATTTCAATTCCAAGCATCAGGGCTTCTTTCACAAGCCTTACCTTTATGCTCAAGTTCCTAGAATTTTTGACACTTGAAACCTCACAATAATAGGAAAATGGCATGTGGCATATTCTTATTACTCACTACCACTCTTCCTTACCTCACAGGTAATACAGACCCAAAAAGTTATCAAATCAGTTCATTCCTTGAGCTTAGAGTCTGTGAAATGCCGTTTCCTTAAAGAGGCTCGAAATCCTACCATGTTTTCGTCTAATAAATATTTCTCACTGTTTGATATATTAAGATCAACAATGCAAGCTCTATTCCAAGATTAAGGCCTGACATACTCACATTTATAATGGAAGTTCCTTGAAAAGGCCTAGTGAAGTGACAACTATCATCCACTAAATGAAATTTGAAAAGAGACTAAGTTTGATGTCTAGAGAGAAATACGTAAATATTTATAGTGATGTGCTACTAGTTACTTTAAATTCTATTTATGGAATTCATACTCCAATAGAAGGTAGAATATATTCATATAAGTTACGGACCGTGTAATAATCAAAATTTTCACTTTTACAAGTAAGTGTCATCCTCTATTTGATTCTTTAAATATTATATTTTTATAACTAGAACTATATAAGCCTGTTCTTTGAAATATTTCAATATAAGGATTGAAAAATTAGGGTTGAGAGTTTCAAGAATCAAAAATTCCAAGCATGTCTACTTTCATAGGATCCCAAAATAAAAGTAAAACCCAAATCTCATATGCCAAAATTATTAAAACCCCTAGTTTTAATGATGGATATCATGATATTTATGATCATGTAATTGATACAAGAACTTACAAGATTAGATACATATATGAGAATAAGGCGAATGAAAGTAATTATTCAAACCAATTTGGTAAACTTAAAGTTTGGATAACATGGGGGGTTTTATTGGAATGCATTATTCTCAATGAGGTTTTAGCTTGCCCTAAATTTGTCATTCTATGTGCCCAAAATTACGATCAGAAAAAAGAAATTATTACAAATGGCACCGAAGAAGAAATTTTGTCCATTACGAAGGTATATCATACCCATGCATTAGGGTTTGAATATAAATATATAGGAACCATTATCATAAATCTAGAAACAATTGCTAACGATTATCATGCCACCACTCAAAATGAAAGAGATGGTTATTTAAAAAAATGAACACATGATGGAAATATACCAAAAACGGAAGCCCCTGTATAAAATTGATATGTTAAAATATTGGTTTAGGAATACCATTTATATGCTATTATTTTTCCTTAGATTTGATAGTGATGAGAAAGTGGATGTAACCCTCCTCGAAATAGTATACAATATCCATTTCATTTCTCCACCTTGTGTATATAGATTTGTTGAGCACATTGCATAATCTATGCATAAACAATTCCTAAAAATCATAGAAGGATATGAAATTATGAACTTTAGGTTCACTACCTACTTGTGTTATTTAATTCTATGGTGGTTTAGTGAATGGTTTACAAGAAATAAGCTTGTAATTCAACCCTACAATGATGTTGAGGGCCATCCAAAAGTCTTACATCCATTAATTGAGTGGAACCTAAAGATAAGGATGTTTTATAATCAAAGGGACTACAATCAATTTGTGAAGTACTTTTGGACTCTCATTTGTCAAGCACTTTCAAAAAGTACAATGCCTAGATTACCTATGACTTGTAGAGATTGCATTCAATTCTGATCGAAAATATAGCTACCTGACTAATACTTCATGGAGGAATATATTGTGTTAAGGTTTTATTGATGATAATGAAAACCTTAAAAATTTCCAATACATGTGAAAGAGAGGGTTTTTGTTGTGGAATATATACGGTAGATGGAAAGCACAGATAAACTATATTTTTTTACGTAACAAAAGAGGAACATATTTCCTTCCTTACCATTCTCATGTGCATGATTCACATTTGAGAGAAAAGTATTTACTATGGAACATAAATTTTTACCCATTTTTAAGTTTACTATTGACTCTCATTAGCTTTAAGACCCATGCAAGGTGATTAAAGCAAGGGTAGTGGAGATCTAGAAATCATAAAAAAAATAAACATGAAAGAAACTCCCTGTTAGGAAACTTGAAAAACAAGAAATCTTGGATGAAGTAAAAAAATTAATGGATGAAATTTTTATTGAGAAAGGAATTAGTTTTAAAAAATTGTCAACGCAAATTGTGGGATTTCCTCTAAAAAAACAAGCAGAGGATTTTCAATATGCCAATTTTTATGTAAAAGATGATAAAAATTCCTCTCAAAACATGTCAAAGCATATAGATCATGAATTGCGAGATAAAAAATGGAAAAAGTAAAAAATTACTACATTTTGGTCTATGAGGCGAGAACTAGGTGATCTAAAATATGTTCTAGAGTACATTTCTATTCCAGAAGATTCTTTTTTAACCAAAGTATGGAATTAAGCACATTACATAGAGGAAATTAGTGATGATGAGACTGACCTTGAGGAATAACACACTCCACCTACATAGGGGATAAATCATATAAACTAAGTTTGAATGAAACTTGAAACAAAAATATCCTATAGGGAAAATTATAGTTGAAAAATATGGGTTTTAGTTGTGGTGGTTTGGGTTCAATAGGAAAAGGCATTTGGATTCCACCAAAGGTACATCCTAGAAGAGGTTCTAATAGGTTAGGCCTTGGAGCTTCTCCTTCAAAGAAAGGACCACTGCATACAACATCTATAAATGGTAATCAAATGCATTTTTATATGAATTCAAATCCTCAGACAACATTTCAGCCACATGTTGAAAATATAAAAGGAGAAGTTAAAAATGAATCTTTTAGTATTGTTATTGTTCACAGTTCTATTGATGGTGGTAGTAGTAGTTAGAAAGTATAACAACATATTATTATAAAGATGTCAATACAAATAGTTGAAGTTCCCATTGTCTAACAAGTACCTGAGAAGAGGAAAAAGACAGAGAAAAATATAGTCACTCTTGCACAAGTTAGCATTGCCTCAAGGAAAATAACTATAGAAGGTAGTGCCACCTCTCAAAAAATTGCTAATCCATAGGCAAATTATCCCCAAACTTGAATTACTCCTCCATTCAAGATGAAGTAGTTCATTCCTAAAAAGACCTTATGTTTTGATTACCGAGCTAAGTTTTGCCACAAATAAGAAAGAGATAAAAGAATTAAAAAATGCTACAGGCTTTTGTAACTTAAGATTTTATCATAATGAGGGTATTTCCTAGATATAACCCGAACACAGATACCCTGGAATGCATGTATGTTGTTCCCAAAATTGTATAAGTAGATAATATTATGGTTTCCAATGTCTACGATGAACCTCCCTTTAAAAGTATTTTAACGGAATGAAATATTGTGAAAAATAAAATGTATCAAAAAGTAACAATGATGTGGTACAGAAAGAATTTCTAAAGGAAGACAAAGATAAAAATAAGTTAAATAAAACAATTCAAAATTTAGAGGCTGATGGGTCATTGTATTCTCCAATCATTTAACCAATAGATTCAGTTGTTAGTGTCATTATAAAACTAGGGTTGTGTGTCCTAGGTTGTATTTCATGAAGTCTTATGAAAATTAGTTGATTTGGTGGTTCCTTTTGGGGGGTTTTTGTTGGTACAGTTCCCCTTGTTTCCCTCTAATCTATGGAAAAGGAAATGCAATGCTAATCTAATGAAATGAAATACATGTAAGCTACTAAAACTGCGTTGCTGTGATAAAAATGCTTTTAAAGGAAATAGTTTAACTGAATTTAAGATGAACACGCCTAATTGAAATACATAGACTAAATTCAAATAAACACATTGAATTGAATTAATAGAATTGAAATAACACACAATGAATTGAAATAGCAGTAGGAAATATATTAAACAAGGAAATAAACAATTGCATTCAAATAAAAGCATCAAAACTTGAACTTATAAGAAATAACGAGCATGCATGAAACATAAATCCTCCAATCTCCTTGGTTGAGTGGACCCTTTCTCTTCCTTAGGATTAAGGTACTCTTAAAAAAAAAAGGCATTCAAAAAATTATTGACCATATTGATTCAAATGAGTTCCAAAACATATTTTAGTCTAAGACTTAAAATAAACACTAACTGATATAAAATTGTATTGTAAATTACTACCATCAACTAACTACTAAATTGTCTTGAAGAAGGTGTATTTATAGACACAAATATTTACAAAACGTTCCATTATTATAGGCACCTAACTCAACCAATAACAACCTCGTTAGATCTCATTGAAATCCTACGATATATCTAAAAACAAGATTCATGTTTGTATTCTTGTTATGGGAGAATCCTTTATGATGGTGCAATGAAAAAAGGCTTGGCATTCTTGATTACTAATTCCTAGAATTGTAGAAAATGCTCATTACTATCCTACACACATCATCACATAACTCTCATAATCAATTAGTAGGAATTTCTATAGTCACGAGTTCACATGATTCAAAAACAAGAGAAATGCATCAACCTTATGATATAACTATATAGACCATCCCCCATGCACTAATTAACATTTTTAGGAAATACAACAATAACCATATAGATGATATAATATGTCAATTAATGACCTCATTAGAGGCATACCTTGAAAATGAAAAAGCAAAAGGAAAACTGACAATTAATAAGACAAGAGAGTTAGAGAGGAGGATATAATCATCTACATCTATGACTTCAGTTATTGCGAATGAACAGGAACAAGTGGAATTGGAATAAGTGAATAAAAAGTTACATGAAATGACAAGTAAGAATAATAGATTAGAAAAAA
The DNA here is from genome assembly GCA_019776745.2 of Taxus chinensis. NCBI lineage: Eukaryota > Viridiplantae > Streptophyta > Pinopsida > Cupressales > Taxaceae > Taxus > Taxus chinensis. The sequence goes on from CM034148.1 coordinate 654,546,580, forward strand.
CACTAGGATAATTGGAAGAGGTCCTTAAGGAAGAGAAATAAAAGGCCAAAAAATTGGAACATAGCCTAGAGGAAGAGAGAAAACAAAATGAAATATTGCAACAGGAGCTGGAAAAAGCACAAAAGGAAATACGATCTACCAACATCAAACTATCCAAATTTTATAAAAATTCATTGATTAATATGAAAGATAATGTTTGGGGGGAAATTTAAAAAAAATAATGATTTGATTAGATTGTTTGAATTCATGGCAAATCTACATGGAATATCTTATGAGCTTTGTGAATACGTAACTAGTAGCAAAATAATGACAAATTTAAGAGAGGATATAAGAATGAATTTTTTTGAAGCTATCTACAAATTCATTGACATGTAACTGACATCCAGAGGAATTAAAAACTTGTTTGATGCCTAAAAAATATCATATATAATTAAGAAGTGTGTAATGGTAGGCCAAGAAAATGAATTGTTGAATACATGCCAAAAAATGTTACAAGAGCTGCATGGAATGGTATAATATTTCAAAAAGATTGGTTTTCTAATTCCTTTTGACAAAACACACCAATTCATTAAGAAGGATACATTCCATAAGAACATGAAACAATAAATGATGTAAGAGAAGAACCGAATTCGCGATAAAGTAGATGAGATAATTATTTTTGGATTCGTTAAACCATTGATAACCTTTTCAGTAAGTTTGTATATAACAATAAATGAAATATCCACTCTCAGCTATGAATTTGTAACAAATTTACATGTGATTCACTCTGATTTATAACAAATTGTGATTCTAACAGATGAAGAGTGAATCATGTTACAAAATATGATATAATTAAGAGTAATTTAATTTTGATAATTTTTCCATTTGTTGCAATCTTAAAAAAAATCATACAAGGCATGTATCAAGCAAGTTGAATGAGGAATAGTATTATTTTAAAATTTTCATTTCAATACATAGTGATTCACAAAACTCACAAAACATTTATGTTAATGATTTGTAATTGTAAGGGTATGAGAAAAATAAGTGTTTTTGAATATATTACATGAACCTTCATACCATGTGATATCTATCTCATAAGTTTTTTAAACAATGTATTTCTATTCTAAAGATGACAAACCAATGCAATGTATTTCATGTTCCATTTCATAGACTACAAATCGACACAATGTTTAAAAAAAAAATCAAACAAGGAAAAAGATATTATTAGAAAAATGTATTGAATATTTGAATATATTAATTATTATATGAACATCTATATCATGTGATATCCAAAAATGGAAGCTTCCAATTTGATGGTAGATCATCTCTATCATTTCCTTGATCGGATCTATGACACTCACTTTTTTTACAAGAAATTGCTGCAATAGGGTCGTTTGGTGTATTTGTGCCATTTTTTTCAACTAATCTCCTTTCATTAATCAACTTCAATACTTCTAGAGCCATGTCATAGGAAACATTATCCAGTTCGTACTGTGATTTGTAAATTTTCAAAAAAAAATTCAAAATTTTGTCAAGCTTGTTTAACAATTTTGACTTTATAAAGGTCAAGGCACTGAAATTATCTCATCTTCAACTAAACCCAAAATCATTGTTTGACATAGATCAACTAATAAAAAAAATTGAACATGGTTTGCTGCAAAATAGTACTCAACCCAATTTTTTTCCATAGCCGGGTTATTTCTCCACACTCTAAGATATTATCCAAACATTTTATTTTATCAATCATTTTAGAGGAGAATTCATGGGATGTATAAATCAAACTATCCTTTCTTAAAATACATGTAATATTTGTTCCATTGATATCTAGAGGCTTATAAACATGTTGAATCAATGTAGTTAACCTCTTGTGGTAGTCTTCCTACAAATACATTTAATTTTTTTATAGAATTTTAATAAGTGGGATTTACTACAAACATTTCTTCAAATTAATCATCCCTTATAAATCATTCCCTTATTTACTCTAGTAGGGACACTACAATTTCTCTTAACCTCACCCTTGTTGATGATACAATGTTATCAAACAACAACCCTGTGACATTTTCCCTCTCAACCTTATCGGCTAATAATTTAAACATGTCCATTGGCATCACATATCCATGTAAATAAGCACATAATTCAACAAACAAGTTCAACATAAAAAAGCTACTTGCATTTCCAATATTTATCAAATTATTCCAACCATCAAACTTTGGACCTATAAAATAAGATTCATTAACAAAAAAAAATTATTTCCATACAAACTCGTTACCTCAAACTCTTCAAAAATCATCTATATAGATCATTCTTTCTTGTTCTTGTTTAACTAAATGATGCATTTTATAGACACCTATAATTTAGCTTGAACAATATCATAACAAATGCTCATCTTCTCTTCTATCATCGTTAATTAATTACAATAAGTAATTAATTAAGTTTTCTATTCTTCAAATACCCTAATTAACGACCTTCGATTAATTAATCTTTCCTCCTATCTAAACTAATTAATTATTATTAATTAATTAGCTTCCCCTTTCATTAAACCAATAAATCATTATTTAATTGATTTAATCCCCTTCTATAGTTTAAATCATGCTAATATTCCTCTAAAAAGCTTTTATAAGCTTACAAATCTATTAATTAATCATCTTGATTAATTAATACACCCCCTTTATCCACATGAGTCACTAAAGGACAAGCTAAACTCTCCTAAAGTTAACTCAACCCTTTCTAAACCCCCCTTATCCACAACTAACTTGACATCTCTATTATCCAACATGCAAAGGGATGTAGAGATTCTTTTATCTATTGGGCTATATAAAGAGCCCTCCTCCTACCTTTACACTTACACCTATTTCTTGAGAAAAAAAAGAAAGCAGATACTACATACACTATTAGCCTTTTGTCATTGTTAAGCATTTAACCATTAGAAGAGCTAAACCTCATTGTTGCATTTCATCCATTTAAGATTTTAGGTCATATGGAAATAATCAAAGTGGTCTTGTACCCATGCTTTTGATGAGTTTCCATTCATAATCCCTTGAAATCAAAAAATTAACTTTGATTGCCATGAATCTACCTAAGTTCAATTTAGTTGTTTTAGTAGTCTAAATAATCGAAGTTTTGAATAATTAGCATATTAGTTTGATTTCATTTCAAAGTTTATGATAATGTTGTTATTTAACTTTGCTTAGATCTTAACAAGCATGGAGGGGGAAGGGAGCATTGACAATAGTCAGGTTGAAGACATATACAAAAAGCTGACCTCCTTGGAATCCCGCCTTGGGAAGGCTAAGACTAGGCATGATTACAACATTTCCGCCTTTAGGGCCATTGAGGAGTTCATCGTGGGGCATGCCAAAAGTGTTTCCAACCTCATCGGTATCCCGGCTGCACTTTGGGGCAATGAAAAAGAGAGCAAAAGAACCATCGAGGAGCTCGATAAGACGGATGCTGCCCACATGACCGCTTTGGGTATGTTTCATGCTTGGAAAAAAGTCAAGATTAGTGTTGATCAAGCAGCCAAAAAGTATTCCTGCATGCTTCTACTTCTCTTTTGTTATTCTTACTGTTTCTTGGCTGTCGGGTTACTGTTTTTTTTGCTGTTGTTTTGCTGTTAAGCCTCGCTTATGTAGCTGTTTCTGGGCTACGTTTGATTTTCATTGTTCCTCTTCGACTCGGTTAGTCCTGCTATGTTTCTCACTCTTATTCTGGCTTAAAGGCCTTTTTTTGTATTCAAGGGTATAGTCCCTTTCAAAAAACTATTTGCCATTATTAAAAAAAACAAGATGGTGTTTAGATTTTGATTTAACTTTGTTAGTTAAGACTATTAGGTGTTATTTTTAATTTCCTTAGATTAGTTAAACAAAACCACACATACATTTGGCATACCCGATGGGAAAAATACAGGCTATTCACTGCTTCATCTCCCAGCTTGCCAATAAGTGTCATTTGTTCACTCACCTACTTAAAAAGGATGTTGCCTTTATCTAGGGGACCAGAGCACCAGCAGGCCTTCACCTTGTTTATCAATACTTGGACAATCTGCCTGTCCTCATGCCTCCAGCTCCTAGTGAGCCATTCCTACTTTATATCTCTACTACTCAATTTTCTATTGGTGTGCTACTCACCCAATATGAACTTGGTCACAAAGAAAAAGCGGTATACTACCTCAGTCACACTCTCATCTCTTATGAGCTCAACTATTACCAAATCACAAAAGATTGTTTGGATGTAGTTTTTACCTTTCAAAAACTTCATCATTATCTATTAAATACCAAAGCCAAACTTACATCAAAAGTTGACCCTCTCAAATAATTACTTTCTAAACCAAACCTCACCTATATAATGGCTAATTGGGATCATTATACTGAGTGAATTTGACATCGAATTTGTGCACTAAAAGCCAATCAAGGGACATGTATTTGTTGATCAATTAGCAGAAATACCTTTACAAGAAACTAAACCAGTGAGTCTGGATCTTCCACATGCCTCATTATGGTACATTGAAGAATATTTCATGTGGCAGGTACAATTTGATGGATCTATTACTTTTCATGGTTCAAAGGGCAAGTGTGGTCCTCATTACTCCTTTTAGCGACCCCATACCTTAGGATTTTTGCCTTGTTTTTCCTTACATGAACAATATCGCAGAGTATGAAGCACTCATCGCTGGGATGAAAAGCTCACCATCAAATGGGAAATTCATCATGTAAAGATTGATGGTGACTCTAAGTTAATAATCAAGCAAGTCAATGATGAGTACAAAGTTAAGGATGAGAAACTCATCCCTTACAAAAAGCTGGTAGAAACTCTGAAAGAGTATTTTGTGCGCATCACATTTGAATAGATTCCAAGAGCACAAAAAAATCTGTAGATGCTATGGAAACCATGGGTTCTATTTTCCGCATTCCACTAGAAAGTAATGGCATGCCATTCTTTGTTGAAAATCTATGCCAACCTACATACGACATGCCAAATATTATCTGGCTTATGATGTTGTTGGTCCCAATTCCCCATGGTATAAGCCCATCTTAACCTACCTTAAAGACAACACATTCCCTCTCGACATCTCTTGTTCTAAGAAATAAATCCTAATTCACCAGATAGCCCGCTATACCCCTTTTAAGAGGTACACTATATCGTCTTGGCTACAATGGTAATCTGTTACGTTGTCTCAATATGACAGAGACAGTCCAAGTGATTAAAGAGGTACATGAAGGGGTGTGTGGGGCCTATACTAACAAAATTGTTCTAGCCAAAAAATTGTTGAGAGTGGGTTACTATTGGCCTACCAAAGAAACTGACTACTGGAACTATATAACGAAGTGTGTACTTTGTCAGAATTATGGAAATTTCATCCATGCTGCATCACAACCATTGTAATCCATCACCACCCCATGTCCATTTTCTAAATGGGGTCTTTATTTAATAAGGAAGCTTACCCCCTACTTCATCTGATGGCCACACCCACATCATTATAGCTACTAAATACTTTACCAAGTGGGTGGAAGTTGTCCCTTTGACCTATGTAATAGGTGCTTAGATTTCAAAGTTCATCATGAATCATCTTATTTTCCGGTATGGCATTCCTGTAGCCATTGTTATTGATAACGAAAAATCATTAAAGAATAAAACTGTAAAGGATATCTGGCATCGGTTTCAAATAAGGTTAAAATGGTCTACACCATATTATCCCCAAGGCAATGGACAGGTCGAGGGACACAAATAAGACTTTGGTTCCAATCATGGAGAAGATGGTAAGTAAGACAAGTCGTAATTGGCATTTGTAAATAAACCAAATCTTTGGGATTATAGGACCTCTATTCGTATCCCTACTGGTGTGACACCATATTCCCTGGTATTTGGAACAAAATCTATCATCCCATTAGAAGTTGAGCTTCATTCCCTAAGAATGTCTCTTAGGGATTATCTTGAAAAGGATGAAGATTACCGAGTGGATAGACTAGCAAAATTAGAACTCCTAGACGAGAAGCACATCCGCACCCTAAATCACCTTAAATTTTATCCGAATATATTTTCTTGTAAATACAAAAAAAAGAATCATACCTCATTAGTTTGAGGTTGGTGATTTGGTCATGAAGGAAAATTAGTTCAAGACAAGGGCAGAATGAGAAAAGAAAGGAAATTTTGAACCACATTAGTTATAACCTTATGTTATTGTGGCCAAGTATGACACATGAGTATACAAACTTTCCCACTCGAATGGTGATGATCTCCATGAGCCCATGAATTCCATGGACCTTAAGCGGTTCTATGCTTAAAAATGGTGCAAAAATCAGAAAAAAGAAAACCAAAAAAAGGGTAAAAAATAATCAAAATACAAAAAAATTAAAATAAGAGAAAAATAAAAAAAACCACAGGTTATCCATAAGTGAAAACCACGCGATTATGGCACTTTGGATTGGTCCTTGGGTGAAAACCGGTTTCCGGTGCCTTGGGAGGGTTCGTTGTTCACAAGCATCTTGCATCTGGAGGGTACTTTTACTTAGCCTAGGGCTACTTTTGCATCTTCCTCCAAGATTCCCTGTGATCCTAATCTTGTCAAGCATTGATCCAACTTTTTCTCCTATTATTAGTCTGTGAAGGAACAGTCTTTGTCTATTACCCATCTCACGTTGGGGGCACTTCTATAACTTCACCTTCCTGTTTATAAGCACGTGGAATTTTTTCTTTTATATTCCCCATCTAACACTGGGGGCATCCACGCTTTCTTGGTTACCTATACATAGCCCCAGAAAACTGTTAGCAAAACACAAAAATATTCAAAATGTGTTAGAAAATCAAAACAATAGATTTTTTTTCACAAAAATCTAAATAATAGAAAATTGTTTCACAAAACTGTCACTTTAGTTTACTTGCAATATATTATTTCTTTCTTTTCTTGATTTCTTGTATAATTGCTTCATGTTTGTACATTTGTATAGTTTGTTTCTTAGACATACTTTGTTAGGATTCATCTTTTCTTGTTTATATCAGATTTATTCTTGCTTGTAAATATTGAAGTCTATTTTTTCATGCTGGTGAACCATGGTACATTGTTGTATTGGCTCATTATGTTCTTTGTTAGCATTTGATTGTGTTTTCTTATTGCATGTGTATCATTTTGTTATCACATCATCATATTTCCATCAATATCATCACATCTAACATCATCTATACATCATATATCAAGAAAAAGTAAATTATACATCATACATGAATGCTAATCTAGTCATGACATATCATATCATCAAATGGGGGCAAGAGGGATCACAGATATCAAAATCTATCCCCCCCCCACACACATATCATCATATCATCTCGTCCACTAAATCTAGCACATAACATGAACAAATACATTTGATATACACTACATATCTATCATCTAAAAATCAAAGCGCATGCGATACATAAAAAATTAGGATATATATACATGTGAAATCAACTCAGATAACATCACATCCATATATCTATGTACTCAATCAAAAATAACAAACAATATCCATTGTCTCATAACACATGTGTCATATAAAAAATGTCCATATATACATATACATGTGTGTGGTATATTTTTATCAAAAATGGATATACATCACTGCTATACATCAAAAATGCCTTCATCTGAGGTGTACAAAAAGGATGATATACATCGATAAAAGAATAAAATTTCCTTCATCAGAGGCATATGTCAAAATTGATGTACTTAAAGAGTGTTGTACATCGAACACAAGATGCTCATAGCCTTCATTAAGAGGCACATGTATCAATAAGATATGGATCAGGGGTGACTCGAGACCTTAGATGGGATGGCTGGTATGTACCATGGTGGAGGCATAGTGTGAGCACCACTCGATCTTACAGGCTACCCCCATGGATATTCCATTGAGTCCTGAGGCCTCTCTGACCTTGTCACTCTCTTCGACTGCTGGCTATAAGATGGTGCCCCGCCACTTAAACAAAACTGACTCATAATATAATGATCTATACTAAGATGCTCTGCCCTCTACTATATCTAGATCTCTGTGAGTCTGGGATGTCGCCACTGTGCCATATGTGCATCAGAAGGATGCTATCTCTACTGATACTTAGGAAAGCTCAGCCTGACCCATGACTGGCTCTTCTCTCATCCCATCTCTCTCTAGTATCACAAGATGTAGTTAAGCCTATATTTATGTCTACTAATATAGGCTTATCACTTGAGCCATCTATGTTTCCATCTGCCATATCTATTGAAAATGGATGGCACCATCACCTCCCTAGTCAGCCTGGGCTCGATCTTGATCCCGCTCTGCTGTCATAGCCAAAGTCTAATCTCGGGCCAAGTCTCTCTTTGATATGGCATACTACAGCTACTATTATAAGGTGGCTATCAATGCCCCTGAATACAACATAGGGGCCTTTCCTTATGCCTTCTCATGTATCGGTCTAGAAGCATGTCCCTGCTCTTGTAATCTAAGCCTGGGAATATGTGTAGGTGTCTGTACTGGTCCTTGCTACCTCGGTCCCTACACCTGTGCTACACCCTTCCTGTCATGTGGCATCCCATCAAATGGGTCATCTAGGTTACGGACTACTATGTCCTCCCTATCATCACCGTTGTAAGGAAGCTCTCATGGTGGCCAAGTGCTTGCTACCCATGCCTTGTCTGGGATAGTCAAACGCCGAGGTAAAACAGTGGCATACCAATCCATGTAATTGGTAGTGGTATCGGATCTCTGATTTTTTTGGCTAGGTCCCATGCTTGTGGTACAACCTGTAGAAAGCTATCCCTTGATTAGGCTTCTTGTATATGTGGCCCTATGTTTTGCCTCTCTGAGTCTCAATGGGCATACCACAAATTTAGTTGTGTAACCCCCTGCACCCTGCCCAGCTATCACTGACATCATTCTACTCTGTATAGCTCTATGATTTAACTATGGCTACTTAGAAGGAAGTTTTCCACCACACAAACACTAAGCTCTGATCCATCCTCTAGCCACTATATGTGCATGCAAGGCCTCCATATAATGTCTCTATCTAGCAGCTCATTGAACTCTCATCGATAATGATATAAGCTGCCTAGGTGCCCTCGTATGTCATCACTTAAAGAAACCCAAGCCATATATTTCGGCTCCTCTAGGACTCAAACATGTAATGAACCTATAGGGCTCCTGATAGCTATGTGATCCCATGACCAAATCTGCAGTAAAGAGGCAGGCCCCACCATCTTCTAACAATGGTATATAATTAGGTACAAGCCCTAGTATAGATGTGCTAATATGAACTGGCCCTAGCAATAGTGCTTGCCACTAAAAATCTAATGAACCAATGTCATCAGACCCATAGGGAAGGATATCCTAGTCTAATCAGTGAGTAAAATCCCACTGATAAGTGACATCACATATAACGGCCCCCCAATGAAATGTTAGATCAACTATGCACTCATGCAATGAAACTATCATGCCATCGTATGGTATCTCATCATGGTCAAACAAGTCACTTACTGCCACCCTGATCCTCCCAAGGTCACTTGTGTACTCGATCAATGAGACTATGATAGGTATATGGAGAATCTGCCATAGGTCCTCCAATGTAACTATCATCTCTCCAGTAGGGAGCCTAAGGCACTGGCTTTCGCTGTGTCACCACTCAGTCATTGCAGTCAGTATCCCGTGATCCAATGTGATAGAAGGAATTTGGGATATGGGGCCTAGACCCAACACCTTTAAGAGCATCTCCACCACATGTGGATCTTGTCAGTGCATGCTCCCCTCTAGCTCCGCTATGCGTGAATGTCACTCACGCATCTGTAGCATAGGAAACTGTCTCTACAAAATTATTCCATTTTTCGGCTACTAACATTTCTTCCAATTTCTTCCTGTCATTTCTTTAGGGTTAACCAAAAAACTCCTAATTTTCTTCTACATGTCATTATTTTTGGCATTTTTCTATCTCTCGTCCATCTACTCAGTGTGCCTACGCGCCCCTCCTTTCGGCACATGCACATGCATGCCTCCTCCTATGGATGTTTGCACCATATTTCAGGTGCCTACACATGCGCGTATATGTGTGCCCCTTTGTGTGTGTGCTATCATGTTGGTGCATGCACATGTGTGCACATGTGTTGTGTGTGTGTTGTCCTATATGCATATACGGGTGTGCGTATACATATTTTTGGTGCCTGAGCATGTGTGCGTATGTTTGAAGGGTGCTTGCACCACCATTCGGGCACATACACCCTCGTGCATGTGCACCTACACAACCTTGCCCTAGTTTCCTACTATTAAAAGCATTAATTATGAAATTAACTTAGAGGGTTAGGTTACTCACAAATATGCCATCGTCTGCATATCAGTCATACCCCCAAACTGTGTCAGATCACCTCAAACGATCTTGTGCTCTCACCATCATCCTCATCATTGTTAGAGGATCGCGGTAAAAAATCAGCAACGGTCGGTAACAAATGAATTGGTCATGGTGATTTACCCCCCCAGGTGGGGTATATCAAGCCATTTTTCACTGGCCGTGATGCCTGGAGGATTGTTTTGACAGTTCTTTTCTCTTCTGTTCACCGTCAAATAATTACTTTAATTAAATAATTATTTTTCTTTCATTTTTGATCATGCTAGGGATTTTTTTGCTGTCTAGTACCCCTTTCTTCTCACTAGGACAATTTTTCTTCTTATCCACACTCTATCGAATAATTAATTTTTTAAAATATTTTTTTAAAAATTTTTCCGCTATACGGGGACATTATTTGTCCCCTGTTTCTTCTTTCTTCCCCCTGGGGAATTTTCTTTTGCATCTAGGCACTTCATTCTATTTCTTCTATTTTCTTCTATGCATTCACTATCTACCACATTTTAGACAACACAAAAACAATATATATATATATATATATATATATATATATATATATATATCACTTCAAAATCTGAAAACAATGTAAAATTCTCCACTAAATCCTAAAAATTGGAAAACCTACAAAAATAGATAACCCACTTATTGTGGCTGAAACTTGTGTCCTGCGCATGTTATTCTTTCCGTATCCTACTAGTTTGTTTCACATCTTCATTGCTCAACATGACTTACAGATTACCAGATTCACAACCATTCATAAAGCTAGTTGCTTGCTTCTTCTATTCTCTGAGGCACAACTCATTGCCTGGTGCTGTTTTATTGTGCACAAAATTTTCTCCTTGGACCCAGTGTCCATTATCATTTCCCCTTGCGTGTATCCTTGCTCAGGGCATCATTTTTAATGCTTTCCATTAATCACAAACATGTGGAACTTTTTCATCTTGATAACAAAACATTTGTACAACCGTCTTGACCGTTGTTGGGTTCAATATGTGTGTTCATACTTGTTTTCCATATTAAATGAGCTTGTTTCCTTCTCATATTGCATTGCATTTTGTATTTTATATGGAGTTGGTGTTTTCAGTAAGGGACAATTGTTCATAGTATAACTTTTTATGTTATTTTAATTTTGTCGTATACTTATATTTTTACTAAGGGTCTATGACGTTTGATCTTTTGGTAATATGATAGCACTAAATTTGTCCCAATGCAAAGGATGAAAGATATTTCTTCTCTCTTCTTCTCCATATTTCTTCTACGCCACCCTCCTATCACCACTATTCTTCTGCTTCACCTGGGGCATCCTGCTCCTCTCCTTTCTTCTATCCATTTCTCACCTTTTTCAATCGTCAATCCTTTTCCTTCATCACCCCATCGACACTCGAGGGGGCATCTCTCACTTCTACTAATTTTTCTTCTACCCCTTCAAAATTTTATCCGTATACTATCTTTGAAGTGGCATCGCTTACGCCATCCCAAAGAGGGAAAAATGTAGACACCTATAATTTAGCCTGAACAATTTAAATACTTAAATTATGCTAATCATCCCCTTTCCCGCAAATTGGTGAAATATCATCAATAATGCTCATCTTCTCTTCTATCATTGTTAATTAATTACAATAAGTAATTAATTAAGTTTTCTATTCAACAAATACCCTAATTAACAACCTTCCGTTAATTAATCCTTCCTCCTATCTAAAATAACTAATTATTATTAATTACTTAGCTTCCTCTTTCATTAAACCAATAAATCATTATTTAATTGATTTAATCCCCTTCTATAGTCTAAATCATGCTAATATTCCTCTAAAAAGATTCTACTTGCACATCTATTAATTAATCATCTTGATTAATTAATGCACCCCCTTTATCCACATGATTCACAAAGGATAAGCTAAAATCTCCTAAAGTTAACTCAGCCCTTTCTAAACCCCCCTTATCCACAAATAACTTAACATCTCTATTATCTGACATGCAAAGGGATATAGAGATTCTTTTATCCATTGGGATATATAAAGATCACTCCTCCTACCTTTACACTTACACCTAATTCTTGAGAAAATAAAGAAAGCATATAGTACATACACTATCAGCCTTTTGGCATTCTTAACCATTTCACCATTAGAAGTGCTAAGCCTCGTTCTTGCATTTCATCCATTTAAGATTTTAGGTCATATGGAAATAATCAAAGTGGTCTTATAGCCATGCTTTGATGAGATTCCATTCATAATCCCTTGAAATCAAACAATCAACTTTAATTGCCATGAATCTACCTAGGTTCAATTTAGTTGTTTTGGTAGTCTAAAGAATAGAAGTTTTGAACAATTAACATGTTATTTTAGTTTCATTTCAAGTTTTATGATAATATTGTTATTTAACTTTGTTTACCTCTTAACAAGATGTTGTTTAAATTTTGATTTAACTTTGTTAATTAAGACTACTAGGTGTTAGTTTTAATTTCCTTAACTTAGTTAAACAAAACCCCACACACACACATTTCATCCAATAAGGAAAGGATACAACACAACATCAAAAATAAATCTTAGTAGCAAAATAATGTATTAAATGCTGGACCCTTTCCACTTCCATGTCATTCTTCCTCATCACTCCTAAAAAGGATTATTACTCATCGTACACCGTATGAACCTGTTAGTACAATGAGATTCACCTGGGGTCAACATATTTTAACATTTTACACCCATTTGTTGGTCCTAAAAATATTTGGAATTATATGAACCTTTTAGAACTAGGGCAGAAATAAGCATGCTTCTCTCAAACAAGGTCTTCAAATTTTTCTACAAGTTTAAATTTGCAAAGTATTTTGTAAGCTAGGTTTGTTCTATGATCCATACAGTGAATGGGAATCATATATGGGAAATGTTATGTTTTTATTATTACACATAGGCTATTATAACGAACTTACATTATAGATGCCCCATCAACCCTGACACATACCATCTTTGATGTAATTACAACATCATCCATGACATCAATCTCCTTCTAATTTTTTATCATTAAATCACAAAGGTTTTCAGCATTGGATTCATCTCTCATCTTGTGAATTGAAAGTAAGTGATGTTTTCTCACATGATTCTCAAAAGTATACACATGCATACATACCTAAGTAGTATTATCTACTACTGTAACCTCATTAATAGATAAAGATATGTATTGTGTAAATGCTAGTTTCTCTTTCAATTATTCTTTCTCAACCATAGCTATTCATTTTTCCCAATCTCAACCACTAATTTTGGACCAGTGAGGATGAGAAAATTTTGGACACCAAGAAAATACAACATATTATATTCTTCACAAAATTCTATTATAGGATGGTCTCTTTTTAGATTGTGAAAACAATAGTTAGCTGAACTGTTTTACTTAAAAGAGTATTTTGAATTATCTTGTTGAATTTATAGGCAATTGTCCCTCCAGTTTTAGTAACTATTATTTTAGTTTCTCTTGTTTCCTCCAAATTATGTTTCATACCTAATATGTAAAAAATCATCCATATTTTTCCATCTAGAAATTGTCTTATCAATTCCATCTACAATTTTCTTTTCATATATCTTTCCTACATACTTCTCAATAGTATCCAACTTAAGTTCCATTGTCTTGTTGCTGCCAAATTTATAGCTACAAATTTTACATTTTCCCTCTTTATGAGGTTCATATTTATTCTAATTTTCAACATGTTCAATAAATGGATACTTAGAAACCCAATATAACCTGAAACTTCTTCCCAAGTCCCATTTTCTTTCCTTTCTCTTTTTTCCAGAAATAGGTGTCCACTGAATATTTGCTATGGTGGAATTTTAATTTTGTTTCCTACCATAATTTTCACCTCTAAAATTTAATTAGGAAGGTGATGTGGTGTTAACTTCATTCAATTGGGGAGGTGATGTAGTTTCAAACTCAACATCATTCAATGGAATGTCTTCAAGGGGAGTCACTTTATTATTAACATCATTGACAACATTAGGCATCAAATAAAAAATGAATTGATTATGAGCTTCATTATGAATGTAGTTAGTATCCCTTGATTGTGTTGGCTCTACTAGAGAAGGATGGGTTTCCATAGATGGTTTCTCAAAATAAGATGCTAGTTTTTGAATGCCAGTAACATTACCAGTAGGGTTTGAAATAGATTTTGTACCCGAGCTCCCTTTTAGTTTCCATTTTCCTAAATCAATGAATCCTGTAGAATTCAATGAAAACAATATACAACATGTACATTAAATGATATTGATATGTGCACAAACATCTCAACATGAGAAATATGTCTAGATAAAAATATTACACATGAAAATGCATTCAAATGAATTGATTTAGGTAGAAAGAAAACATAGAGAAGAAATTCATCATGAAGCATCTCAAAGGAACTCTCATTGAATGATTTTTAATGTTAACATTGATTACAAACAAGTGATTTCAATATACATATATCATGTTCTAAAAAAACTAGATGATGCATATCATGATGTAATGAATGTCAATTGACAAAAAATGAAAAAACTAAAATGACATGTGAGAGGAGACAACAATCAAGATTACATATTACAAGAAATCCAAAAATACAAAATAAGAATTTAAAATACTGATCATGGAAACCTATAAGAAGTTTAGATGTAAAATTAAGAAATTTAAGTAGAACAAAATGTAACTAACCCAATGGAATTCTTCAAATATATTTAAATGATTTCCAAATTATTTTTGACATGGTCTATATAATATTATATCACTTAACATGCACTACTTTTTGCAAGACTGTTATATTATTATAAATGTATCTCAACCACCTACAGGGCATATATCCCATACATGTAAACAAGAGAAATTCCATCACTAAATTTCAGAATCTAACAATGTAGATCTTGAGAAAAACCACAAAAAATTGCAAATGAAACATAAGGCATGGGAATGAACTACCTATGTCAAAATGAATTAAATAACGTGGAGTAAAAATATAGAGTTAAGGTAGACCTACAAATAATGAAGGTAAATAAAAATATAAAGGATACAAAATAATTTTTTCATCTAGAAGAATAAGAAATTACAAAAAAATTTACACAATTTTTCATGGTGACTTGTTTCACATGCTACATCAAATTGGATAAGGATTACCTAACATTTATTTAGTTTCAATGCACTTGATCTATATGAGTTAGTATAAAAATCAAAAGGTTTGACTCTTTTGACAGAAGAATTTCATATAGAAGAAAGTAAAAGGATTAGGTGATATTTTTAGCTATCTCTTATATAACTTATTTGGAAGGAATAATAATATTAATACATTCATAATTAGATCATATATCATGAAAACTGAATATGTATCAAAGGTTTAAGAAGAGAATAAGCAAATTAGATTATTTGTTGAACAACCAAATACACTCTAATGATAAGAAAAATTTTGGTTTCAAGGAAGAATCTTAGAAGGAATAGATGCACGTTGAATCATTTCATGGATCTTCTGAAGATAATGAGGATAAAAATACTCAAAGAAACATCATATTGCAGCTGAATGCATTTAGGTATGAAATAACCTTCAATGGTTTTTATTATTCTTGCAATATCTTGGGTCACAGAGCTAGGGAAGGTAAAAGTACAATAAAAATACATTTCCATGGAAAAATGGAAGGGATGATCTCTCGTTTCAATCTACAGACATCACATGCTACAATTTCTACAAGAAGGGTCATATAGCTTGATTTAATTTTCATGAATTACTAAGATAGGGCTAGAGGAATGAAGTTAAGAATGATGTTGTGTCTTGTAATTATAATAAAGTTGGGCACATTGCTAAATATTGCTACCAAGAGACACCTAGCCAAAGTTGGAGAGATAGAGCACCAAAAGGTAAGATCCCTATTATGTGTTTCAATTGTAACTAAGTTTGTCATGTTAGAAGATATTGTAAAAGGAAGATGAAAAAATATAAGAGAAAGGAAGGTGTCAAGACTACTCCTGTTGAGAAGGAAAAACATGAACCTAATGTAGCTTTATCCGATCATGATGAGCCTAGTGGTCATAGAATTATTTTTCTATTGAAGAGCCCCAAGAACTTTTGTTATCTATCAAGAATATAATCAGGTGAAAGATAGAGAAACAAAAGTGAAGCTGACAAGGGTGTGGAAGTTAAAGTTTGGTGAGCTGTCCCAAGAGGACATGTATGCTTTGCATCACTAGACATAACTAAGTGAATGAAGTGCATCCATTATGCTTCATGGATTCATCTTATTGTATTTTGAAGAACAAATTTATTGAGGATTTTCTTGAAGTATTCTAAAAGGTGCAAGAATGATCTAAAGACTAGTAAAGATTTGCGGAAGGTAATTTAAGGACTTGAAGTCTTTGTTTTAACTAATCAAACATGAAATAGGTCATCTCAAGGTATGTGCTCAATTTGAAATAAAATTATAGTATGTATCTATTCATGAAGGAATCTAAATTCATTAAATCATCTAAGGTATGATCTATCTTTATTTTATATATAAAGGAGTCTTGATGACTGAGCTCTGCCATAATGGTGCAAATTAGAAGATTTTGTATACATGAAATTTGTATTTAGTATCCTAGTAGTTTTTCCTATTTTATAGAGGTTAGAAATGTTGTCATAAATCCAAATAAAATGTGTATATGCTCATGAAGATATTATTGATTCATCATAGGTATGAGGTCTATCATTAGAAGATAAAATTACGAAGAGTGTTCATCATTTCAAAAGATATGAGACTGAATACATGGTCTTCCATATAGTGCTCATTGTACTATGATATTGTGGCTTCAAGGATGAAAATGTATGGAGTGTTCTTTGGCTTGAAAATGAAATGTCTATGTGTGGAAGCTAGCTAAATTATCATTAATCTTGAGAGAAGATTGAATGCTTTGATATGATGTTTCACATATGATAGACATATGATAAGGGCATTCTTTGTATACTATTTTGTTCCTACTTAGAGAATGCGCTCAAGAAACATAAAGGATACTATCATAAAGTAACTATGATAGTAATATGTGTAAGTTGATTGAAATATTTTGAAGATCATATTATAGACTGCAGGTAAGGGATCAAGGTTTTAATATAATCAGAAGTCATTAAGCTATATATGTACCAACGAGTAATTATATACTTTTATAAAACTCTTGCAATTTTGTATACCATTGAGTAAGTAAAATTAACATTTTTTCTAAGGCTTGATTCATTCATGAGGAGCATAAAAATAAATATTTTGACTGTATGATCAGGAATTTTTTTGTCTTAAGTCTCAGTATCAAAGTATTTTTGGAGTCAAGAAGGTGAGAACACCATTTTTAAATTCATAAGTGTATTATTGAAAGACCGACACATTCAAAAGGAACAATCAAGAGGCATATCATATGGCTAACAATCAAGTTAATAAGGTTGACTCTGTTATCATGATGATAGTTCAGGGTCTGATCACCATTTAGGAATTAACACAATGTTTAGAGACATGTTGATTAAATCTACAGGAAAGTATCTGCAATATGAAGTCATGATTAGAAGACTAGAAAAAATGAACAAAGTTTCATGGTTTTAAAGAGAATCAATCAGTGTCATGAAACATTTTTGAGACCTTTCCATGATCAAGGTCTATGAGGATCTTAAGAAACAAATAAAAGTAATGTATCATTAATAAAGTTGTCATGAAAACTTAGTGACAAGATAAGAGGTACAATATGAATATTTTAGAAGTCTATACATTTGGTTGCTCAAAATTACTCCTAGATTAGGGAACAAAGTAATCATTTTAATATTATTACCATTTCCATATTAACACTATGAAAATATTATGAAAGGAAAACTAATTTCATTCAACAAAAGGTGAAGTGAGATTGAAGTCCTTAAGAATAGAAATAATGGCATCTACTTATTACAAATTTCATTGTATGCATTTTTTACTTTATGTAAGAAACATGACATATTTTGATTAATATTAAATAATTCATAATTTTTGATATTATGTTATGTATATTACGCATTTTGATGATTTGTAAATGCTTCTCTTCCTATCATATAATGTCAGATATATTATATGCTTAACTATTAATGAAAATTTATGTATTATATGTTAAAGTAAAATACAATGATAAATAAATTTGCAGTGATTTTAGGGAGATCTTTGCTTGGTGGCTGTAGAGAACATAAGAACATAGAATTAGCAATATTTACAGAAAATATTCTTTTTGAGTTGGATTATAAAAAATGATGTCACTTATGTTGTTTTGTCAAACATCTATGCAAAAGGGGGTAGGTGGGAAAAGTTTAACATGATGAGGATATCAATGAAAGTTGCAGAAATTAAACATATCTCCATATATAGTTGGATCGAATACCATAAAATGGTACATGTTTTTTATGCATTCAAAGAAAAATCATATCTATGAAAAGTTACCGAAATTGTCATTGAAAATTAAGGCAACAGGGTACTTCCACTAAATTTATTCTTTTAAAATCAATAAGGACAAATTAAATAAAAAATGTTGAGAAAAAAATCCTTGAAATGATTTTTTCTTTTAATGAGAACCTTGTTCAAATAAATGGTTCTATAATCTTGAGCCATGTGTCAGTGTTCTAATAACTTCCCAACTAAATCCTCCCAGTGGACATGAACCCTATAGAATGAGCCGCAGTTGATACGTTTTCGGCTCTAGAGTGGGAGGTCTATGCCAAGAGTCACTATTCTGTCAACATCCCAAGGAAATTCCCTTAGTGCGTGAAACCTATGGAATGTGCCACATTTTATATATCCTTCGGTTCCGTAGTGGGACGAGGTAGTGTTAGTGGTCAGTGATCAACAGTCTAAGGAGGGACATGTGGCAGCATTCCACCACACTTTACAGTGATGGACTTCGGTAGACGTGATGCTCACAAAATAAACTACATTATATATATATATATATATATATATATATATATACATATATACATACATAAATACATACATACATACATGCACACACAGATATATATATATATATATATCAGAAGAGAAAGCAAAAAGATTCAAAGAAGATATAACAAGGAATATACAGAGAAATATCTTGTGGAGATATATGAATTGATTTTAAATATACAATATATACATATATATTTTACATAGATGTATGTAAGATTCGAAAATTAGTTATAATTCTTTGCATGCGGAGGACTATTCAAGATGATACAATAAATCATAGTGGTTATCAGGTTGAGGATGTTCAAGCTTTGTAATAAAATAAAATGGAATATGATTTAGAAATCATATGTAGGACACATTTTATGAATATCATAGCACTGAAATATATACTTAGTGCACTATAAGGACAAATTTTGAGTTAACAAAGCTATGGGATGAAAATTGAATAAGGCATTAGAGTATCATGTCATTAATGATACCATAAAATTAAAAAATGACATAAATAAATGACAAAGGTAGATAAATCAATGCGACATGAAAGAAAATAGGTCTCAAATAGACTCGTCTATAGTAAGTGATTTTAGGATGTAAACTACAACGCAGTAGCCAGACCCTAGAAATACCTTAATTTATTTGATTTTTGTAAGAAAATTGCAATATGCTGATTTGTTAAATCCTTTTCTACTACGCAAATTTACAAATTGGAAAATGGGAAAATATTAAAAAACCTTTAAACTTTTCTCAATTATAAGTGATTCTAGAATCTACATGTACATCTCTCTCTCTCTCTCTCTCTGTGTGTGTGTGTGTGTGTGTGTGTGTGTGTGTGTGTGTGTGTGTGTGTGTGTGTGTGTGTGTGTATATATATATATATATATATATATGGATAATTTAATCAAATTCTTAAAATACTCCCATTCATGTTGGCGAATGAGCCAAAAGGACCAATATGGTTCCATAGATATCTTGGTGATCTAATAATGTTTTAAATACTAGCCCTTCGATAACAAAATGATTCAAAATAAAAATATTCATTAGGATTGGAGATCCATTGGCTATTTTCTTGGGAAATATTATTATTTATGGATTTTTTGGGTAAAACCTGGGCATTTTTGTGGCCGTAAAAATCACCAAACTCAAATTCCCAATATCCTATTGTTCACCAAACTAAGAATATTTGCCACTAAAATTTTCCTTGAGCGTACTCACGTCATTTAAATTTTTTCCTTCTTAAACAATAAATTTCCTTATTTTGTTGGGGTCCTCCATATTAAAATAATCCTCAACAACAGAACCGAACATGATAGTGGTAGCCTACCAAATATTAGGGAAAGTTTCATTGAGCAATAGGTCTAATATCCACTCATCTTCTGAAAACTTCGTAGTTCTTACACTTCCAAATTTCCATTTACAACCTTTTGAAAGTAAAAAGTTTTCCTAGTTGATAGCCATCAAGAAGAGAGATCCTTCAAAGCAATGTATTCTGAAGCACCATTCCTCAATAGTATAATTCCTCTAATATGTTTTCCTTATTATGGTAGTCCACACACTCTCCTCTTTAATCAGTCTCCAAGCCATTGTAGATAGGAGCAATTTTTTCATTTTCTTGCAATATCAAATACCTAAACCACCCCATGTTTTAGGCATACATATCTTGTCCCAAGAAAAAAAAAATCTAGTTTGGTTCTCGGTCCTGCTCGGTAGAAATAGTTTTTGGAAGGTTTCAAGTTTTTCAGCAATCGCAACACGAAGTCTAAAATCTAACATAGTGTACACCAGAAGATTTAGATGGAACACTTGAGTAAGATAGCCTTGCCTACCACTGAAAAGAGATATCCTTTCCATCCTTCAAGCTTTATTACAAAAATTTCAATCAATAAATTCCAATATGAGTTCTTTAATCTTTCCATCCCTATCAACATTCCCAAATATTGATTAGGGATGGATTTCCTTTCACATCCCAAAATCTAAGATGTTTTAAGAATTATTTTTACTGGGGTGTTGAAAAAATACACCAAACTCTTTCCATAATTAATTACTTGGTATGAGAAATTTTCTTAATCCATCTAAAGTTTTTAAAATTCTCTAGCTATGGGGAGAGTGGCATCACCCACCAATATTTTGTCATCAATTAAATGTTGATGAGATACCAGTTCACAATTATCAGTAGGGATAATCCCTCTAATTCTTCCTTTGATAGTGGCCTTATCTAGTGACCTTCTTATAGTTTTTTCCATAAGTATTAAGAGAAAAGGGATAAGTGGGGTCTCCCCATCTCAAACACTTAGAGTTGTTAAAGAAACCACAAGGATTTCCATTAACAAGGATCGGGAATATAGTAGTAGATATGAAACTTTGAGTTATGTTGCAAAACTCAGGGCTGAAACCAAATATTTCCTTAAATTTATGATGGAAGTTCCAGGACACTCTTTCATAGGCCTTCTCCATGTCAAGTTTGATCACCATGGTTTCTTTACTATTTATCTTCACTTAATGGAGGGTCTCATGTATAGTCACAATGTTCTCCTGGATTTTTCTACCAATCACAAACCCCCCTTGCTGATCATAAATTATATTAGGGAGAAGAAGTTGTAATTTCATGGCCAAGATCTTAGAGAACATTTTATAGATTCATTTGCATAAACTTATAGGTATGAAATTCCTAAAATATTTTGCATTGTGGTTCTTAGGAATGAGAGATATAACGGGTAAAATTGAGGTCCTTTAGTATGTTTTTGTTTATGAAGAATTCTTGAATGGCTAAGAGCACATCTCTTTTAAACACATCCCAAAAAATTGGAAAAAGAAGGTAAGGAACCCATCCAGACCAGGAGCTTTGTCCAGGCTCAAGGTTTTTATAACAAATTTAATTTCTTTGATGGTAGTAATCTTGATTATCATATGATTATCCTCTTCCATTACTAACTTGGAGATGAAACCCAAGAGGTGCATCTTTTTTCCATTATTACGAAAATGTTTAGATGGCAAAAAATTTCAATAGAATGAGACAAATCTTTGTATTTTTTTAGAATTAGTTAAATATGAATCACCCTCCCCTTTGATGCATGTGATATTGTTATAAAATGCGCTTTTAAGGGATGAAATATGGAAAAAATTAGTGTTTTTTTCCCCTTATTCTAGCCATTGAATCCTCAAATTATATTTCCAAAAGGTTTCATCCTTAGCCAATATATTGTGATACCTAGATAAAAAATGTTCACTTTGATTTTATTTTAAACTATACTATCCTCGATTTCCTCTTCCAAGGATATATGAAGAGCAGATATAATGTAGCCAAATTCTAAACAAACTTGATATACTGCAAATAATATGAGCTCCAAAAGAAATTAGATCTCCTTCTTTGTTATTCAATAATGAATTAAAATGTTTCCTAAATAGGAAAACAATTCCTAACTGAAGTTTCCAAGTAAACTCTAACTAACTTTGACTAAATCTACTCTAGGTGGTAGAAATTACTATTTTTAGCAGTTTACTAGAACCTTCTATTCTTAGTAAGTTCGCATGCTTATTCGTGTGCACACAGAAATTACCACACATCTTCTACATTCCTAAATTAGAGGAATTTCCAAATTTCTAATTCATAATGCAACTAATAGACTAAAATTAACTAATGCCCAAAAATAGGAAAAAATAGAACTACAACTTAAATCCTAATTTTAGGCCTCAAGATGGCGGTCTTAGGGCCTAAAAATGTGCTGAAAATTGCTCCAAATGGTAGGGTGGGTTGCAGGTGCATTTGTCTCATCGAAACTTGTGGTTTAAAAAAAAGAACTCAAAAAGACACTCGGAGCTCAAGTTATGACCTTGTAAAGTTCCTGCTAGTTTTAGCGCATCAAGATAATTCTTGTTCAAGATAGATTTTAGATTCAAATATGTTCTTGAAACAATATTTATTCTATCCATTGATTTTAGTCTTAACAATAAGAAGATTTTTGGTGAATCTGAACATAGTTGTTCCTTCAATCTTAATGTCCCGCCATTCGTTGACTACATCTTTGAAATTCTCATATTTCAGCAACATTTTTTCAAATCTTAACTGTGTCCTTCTTATTTCATTATATTTTACTATAAATAGGATGGTATTTTTGTCTCATCCCATTATTGGAAGGGAACAAATAAAATCCTATTGTTTAAGCCATCCCCAAGTAGTTAAAGCTCTATCTAACTTAAATTAGTTGATCCCCCATTCTTCGGTTTGACAAAGTATATTTTCCCTCTTTCAACTCAATGTCCATAACACACATGGAAGTAATGAAATCTTGTAAGGCCTCCATAATTTTGTTGAATTGAACATTTCCACCATTATTTTCAGTCAACATGAAATAAGTGTTGTAATCCCCTATAGCAATCCATTCTATTTTAGAGATGATTCTATGAAAATTGGATAGTTTATTCCAAAAACATTTTATATCCCCTTTATGATTAGGTGCATAGATATTATACAACAAACATAAAGCTTTAGATCTAATAGCTTGGAAAATAATAGCAATATGATTATCCATTCTCAAAAGATTCATACCTTTAAACCTTTCTAGGTCCCACATAATGGTGAATCCTCCTGAGGCTCCACAAGAAATAATGGCCACACAATCCATCTTACTCCACAAACTGTCTTTTATTAACATGAACTGATCTTCATTCATTTTGGTTTCCTAAATAGAAAAAATATTTTCATTATGTTTTAATGTTAATTCCTTTATTAGTCTATATTTGGTGGGAATTTTTAAACCGCTAATGTTCCATGAGATAACATTCATTTGTAAACTTGATTCTTAGGTATTCTGGAACTTCTTAGATCAATCTTAGATTGAGTACGATCATCTTCACCTTTTGGTTATTTTTTCTCCGAGAAGATTGCCTATTTCACCTACCTAATTTAGTTTTCTTATCCTTGGAGGTCGCTGGTATTTTGATCAATTCTCTTACATTTCCAAGTGTGCACATTCCATTAGTTAAAATGTTTTCCTTTCCTATATGCAAATAAGATCCCTCAATAGACACATGTTTAGATATTTACCATTATTTTTCTTTAGAAATGATATTCATGATTATATTGGATTCAAACTCCTCACCTATTTTATCTAATTTCAAACTGCAACGTCTTCGAAACAAAGAAGGTTTTCAAATATATTAGAAATCAGTCCTAACTCTATCTCAACATCATTTACCTCCATATTTCCGTTTTCAAATTGATCAAATTTTTTTCCTTCGTCACCTCCTTATGTAACATTGAAAGTTTTGTTCTTATAGTTCCTTTTTTCTATTTTTCCTAGATATGAATTCAAAAAATACTTCAACATCTATGGATTGCGAGATGTTATAATTAATTTGACCTTTCTTCCTACTACTGTTAGGATGATCTGAAGGTTTCTCCATTCTTGACTTTTCATTGATTGAAATCTCTTTATTTGGGAAAATATTTCTTGTAATCTTAGTGTTCGGGGCTTGGCATTCAACACCATTACCTTTATTTATGTTTTTATTTTATTTGGGTACTTATTTATAAGCCATTAAGACTTTAAACTTTCAATGTTGTTTGGTATGGCCCTAGCCTTAGCAATTATCACACTTATATGGGCAATTTTTGAATTCAATATTTTGTGTCCATTTGTAGACAGTAGATTTAGGGACAATAGTTTTGGGTACTATTGTTCCCATGAGAGAATAAATACATAATGTAGCACAAACCATCATTGTTTTGTTTAAGGTAGAATTATCCACCTAGACAAAGGTACCCAGTGTACCCATAATCCCTTTAATGATAAAAATGTCCCAAATTTCCATGGTTAAACCAGGGATGTGCAGCCAAACGGGGAACTAGTTGACGTTTTCCTTGTCAGGGTTGAATAGGGGAGACCATTTGCTAAGGAACAAACCCGTACGATCCAAAAACCATGGCTCCTCATTCAGACCCTTCGGGGATCTTCTAAGTTATTAAAGCTGATTAGGAAGAATTCATTTGGAAGGGGAAACAATTCCATGTCCCCTCTCAGTTTCCATATCTGGTGAGACCATTCTCTGATTGAATCTTTTTTTTCAACCAACGCCAACAATTTTTCTAATCAAGGAATTGTCCATCTTCCCAATAGTTCTATCCACTATGTTATCAGGGATCTCTAGAAACATACCTAAATTGTTCATCTTGGATTGAGGGGATACCACTTCTCCTTGATGATTTCCAGACTTATAAATCCTCGTCTACATGAATGGAACCTTGGGGGGTCAATTTTTTACCGTCTTTGTAGGAAGGAAACCATCCTCACCTGCCACTGGAGGAGTTTGTCTCCCATAAGCATCCATAGGAAGAATCTACCTACTTTGATCTTCCCACCCATACTCATTTAAAATTCCTCCCTGCTCTTAATCTCCCTCTCTCCCCATCTCTCTCTCTTTCTCTCCATATCTCCCTCCACTAGAAATTTGATTATATGGTTTTATAGGAGTTTATCCATATGTTATTTTCCTAGTTTCAAATGAGTGTGATAATTGTTTGATGCACATGGGTTTTTTCAGGGTTTATAAAATATCATTTGTTTGTTGTTCTTAGACTATTATTTAGTTCATTTTCAAAATTGATTTTTCATTTCTAGATTGCATCCTTTGGTAGAAATTTCATCCTTAGATATGGGTCAGACCAATCCTATATATTGTTTATTATAATTTATTTGTGGTCTTGATTTACAAAGTTGGAAGGAATAAGATCATGATTTAGAATAAATCTCGCAAATAAATTCCTTCCTAATTTGAATTCTTTACAAAGAAGAAGGAAGTAAATTTTGAAGTTAATAAGAGGTCAGAGTTCAAGAGGTAAGGAATTCTTGTGATTCCCCATTTATTGAGTATTATTTTATTTTTTCTCATAAATCTTAACTCATTATCTTTGAACTTACAACCTTTGTTCCTTTTTTTAACAAGATCATGTTCCCAAATCTTCCAAAAAAATTCGTGAGCTTAACCATTTATTTCAAAGTGAGAATAGAGCCTTCAGTTTTGAATCTATTCCTATAAGAAATCCTAATAACATTTTCCCCATTCCCTTTCTTTATAGACCACTTGTTCAAAACCTAGATGATCATCCTCCTAAAAATTTTGTTCGCAACAATATGGGTCATCCTCCTCCTAGTGCTCCTTTCAATGTTAATTACTCTAAACCTATTCATTTTGAAAGAATGCTTGGATATACAAAGGAGGTTCCAACTGAAGTTAGGAATAGGTTTTCTAAATTTAAAGGAAAGAACACTATTATTGGTGATCAACATCTTTATATATTCCAAAATATTATGGATGATAATGAGGATGCTTGTTTGAATTTGTTTTTTCACACTTTAGAAGATGATGCAAAAAAATGGTTCAATGCCCCACTCCATGGTTTAATTGATTCTTGGGATGAAATGAATAATTCCTTTAGGATTCAATATGGTGATATGAATGACCATATGTTCCTCCTATCCAAATTTTAAAATGTAAATAAAATTCATATTGAGTGTTTATAGGATTTTAACACAAGGTTCAAAAAGACTTTGACAAGACTACAAACTAGTTTAAGTCCCAATGATGAATCTGGATTAATCAATTAATTTAATGCATTTGACAACAAACAAACCTATTAACTGAGAGACAATAACCATATCAGGTTTAGACAAGTATTTAGTATGGAAATCTAAATTGAAAATAATATCAAGGTTTTTAGTAAACCTCGAAAAAGGGGAGTGGTAAAAATTGAGAAACCACAAACAAGTAACTCCAAATATTTAGAAGAAATGGTTAAGATCCTGTTGGGATTAGTAAAGCAAATATCCTAAAAATTTGGAATGGATGAGAAAGGGTTATCTTGGAGCCCTAAAAATAAATATCAAATTAAAATAGATTTAGAGGAGGTCATAGGGCTGACGATAGAGGAAAAAGACATGTCATAGATTATAAAGAAGTTCCTAATCTATTGGGTAAAATATTATATCAGTTGAAGAAGAACCCATCATTGATTAGAATAATTAATGTTTATTGACTCACATTAACTGTGAACAACTAGTCTTGGCTAAAGTGGCTATTAGATCATCTTTTGATGATGCATGTGTGCTCGATCATCATGTATATTTCGAAAATGGTGTAACCTCTATTAATATCTTATGTGCTAAAATTACTGTTGATTTATGGTGTAACCTCTCGAGATTTGAGGTTGGTGTTTATGTTGATATGGATCAATTATTTGAGCTTCCCAATCATGATTTTGAGTATATTAGAGCTCTGATGGTAAATAAGTATGATGGAGAAGTCCCTTCCAAGGAGGATAGGGAGTTGTTACTTAATGCATCTATTTCTCAGAAAAAGGAATATAATTTGATAAATAAACAAGTACAGGGGCCTACCCTAGCATCAAAAGATTATATTCCTATCATAACCAATGTTCCCAAAGGCCCCAAAGAGAATTATATTATGTAGAGCGCCTGCTATTGAGACAATCCCAATTATCCTTCCTCATTTTTTCTACTTTGAAAAAAAGTATACCATTGCATATAATAGTAACTTTCCCTTTGAATACATCCCTGCTGAAGTAAAATGTTTTTAACATGGCTCATATCCTAAAACAAATAAAGATATACAATCCTTCACTATAACTACTTAGGATTCCTAAGCATAAACATAGGGCATTTGAGTATTTGGGATTTAAGGAGGCTCTTATTGTAAATAAAGAAACCCCTCCCATTATTTCTAAAAACAAGGTTGAAGAGCCTCAAGAGATAATTGATCCCTCTTCTGATTTTTTTTGGCACATCCTTGGTAAAGAGTCGATTGGATGTTGATACTTTTAACACTAAATTTATTATAAATGGATGGATTTTTCATAATTGAATATTTGACTTAGGTCCTTCCTATAATACAATGTCATTTTCATTTATGAATGAGATTGGTATAGAGATAAAAATTTCTTATACAAGACGTTATGCCATGGATTCAAGAGAAGTTCATGTTGTTTGATGTGTTAAAGAATTGGTTGTGTAGTAAACATCTCATCCCAAAAAATATTTGATGATGAATGTGACTATTTTGGATTTCCCAACTAAGTGGTGAACGTTGTTTTCAAGAAAATGGGAAGAAAGTGTTGGAGGTAATGTGTATATGGATCTTTCCTATGATATTATTCCATTTATTGCATTTTGTATGCATGTTAAACTAAAAAAAATCTAATTAAAAGACCCTTATACTAAGTAGGTAATAACTTAGTTAAAATCAATAAAATATATTATAATAAAGTGAAGGAGGAAGCTAGTTAAACCATAAAATATGAATCTATACTAAGTTAAAACTGCCTTTTCATATTTTTTATGTGTTGTGGATGTAGATACTTCCTTAATGAGTTGAACGTAGACCACACATGATACATTATTTCTTAGTAATGGAAGAAGATATCGCATCAAGCATGACCTAAATTCCACTTTGGGTCTTCTCTTACTACTCTATAGCAAGTTCAAAAGGGGGAGATTAAAAAATAATTCCAATAATATGAAATCCTCTTCTCAAGTATAATGTTTATCAAGGACATGATTTAAATTTGGACAAGGTGTACTAGGTTTCTTATATAACTTTCCATTTTACGAGAATCTTGCAACCTAGTGAATATGGGATACAATGAATTTAGAACTAGAAAAGGATAAGTATGATTAGAAGATATTATTTAGATATTAGCAACTCATGGGAGTTTGGGAATGTTTAATTAATCAAATAGGATTAATTAATAGGCCAAGTTTAGCTTATAGAGGCCATTTGGAGATGATTTGTGGGGATATTGGTAGATTTTAAAGGATTTGAGTGGGGGATTTAACCATTAAAAGGGTTTAGTTATTAAATAGGATATTTAAAGGATTAATTAAATAATAATCGTTAATTAATTAAAATGGAATTGTAACTATTGAAGCGACATTAATTAACATTTAGGATGAGTGAAAAGGTTAATTAATTAATGAAGTGTCGTTAATTAACCAAGAAGAAGAGAAATGTTAGCTAATTAGAGGAAAATTATTGATTATAAATAAATGACGATAAAAAATACCATTAGTACAATTTTAGTATTGAAATTGCGGGATCAAAATTAGATGTCTACAGTTACCCCTCTTTTGATGTGGTGTAATGCAAGTGACACTACTTAAATGATAGTAGAAAATTGAATTTTATATGGGTAGAAGAAATATTACTATGATAAAATTCCCCCTTAAGTGTCAATGGGGTGATAGAAAAATTCAGCTGATACTCAAAAAAAAGAATTAAATGACCATATCAACATAAAATATTATCACAGCGGTGATTAAACTAAAGTTTAATATAATCACCAAATCTAATGTAATTTTTTAGTAAATAAATAATTTATAAAATACTAAAATAATACCCAAACAATTAAGTAATGAAAATCTATAACCCTAATTTGCAAAGAGGGTTAAAATAACCTTATATGATTTAAAGATGTTGCTCGACTGTGTCGTAGTGGAGACCAGGTAAACACAGATGGAGAACCGTTAGACAAAAATTTAGAAAAATGGATATCTGACATATTTGATTAGACTATAGAACATGGAGGTGGATATGGGTGCCCATTAGATCCCTAGTCTGCGTAGATGCTCAAAAACTTAAATTTTTCAGAGTCACATGATGTTTACACTTGTTTTCCTTTGATTGTGTTGAAATCATTGTACGAATGTCAAATGTCTATGTAAATCTAGAATTGATAAATCACCTACTAAACCAAAAAACAAACATCAAACCCTAAAAATGAAAGATGCAAATGAAGGGTTGAGACTATTCTCAGCTACCAAAATGATGGACTTATCATTGAGTGTTGCATTACATCTCATACCCAATGTATTTTTGTGTGTGTGTACATAATTATGCCTTAGGTTATTCTTGTGCTAGTCGTATGCAGATAGCGAGAAATTAGCTAGATGTAAAATGTAATAAATGTGTGCATAGAAACAATAGACTCCCTCCTATGAAGTTTCATGTAGATGAACTAACCTTCTGTCCCTTGTGATGAAGCTAGATTAATGCAAATGGAGCTATAGATGCCTTAGATGGATGTAAAATTTGGTGGAGATAGTATATTCTTAGTGATTTTTTCCCCCTTATTATGATCACATAACTTTATATTTATATGATTCCTTCCCTTGAATTTTGTAATTAACCCCAAAAATTCCAGCTACCAAAAAGATAAGATGCTCAAATGCATAAAAAGGACCCAAAAAGTGTGACCAAAGTACAAAGAGGAAAATGACGCCTATACGGGATGGGGGCACTTGATGTTGGCATGTTGGATGGGTGCTAGTGTCCAAAATGACTAATTCCAAAAGGTGAAAATATAGACTGAGAAAGTAAGAGTGCAAGACTAAAAAGTAGAAGCATAAAATAAAGAAAGGTGGCTAAATACATGGGTTAATTAGTAATTTTATTAATTAGGAACCATATGAATGGTTGTATGAAATTGATACTAGATAATGACTCAAAGTGCATGATTTTGTGTCTACATTTACCCCCACTTTTTGTTGGTGAGAAAAAAATTAGTACTGTAAAGTAGATAGAGATGGGTACCTGATATCCATTAAAGGTGGCCAAATAAATGGATTGATTAGTACTTTTATTATTTAGGAACCATATGAATATTTTCATGAAATTGATACTAGATAATGACTCAAAGTGCATGATTTTGTGTTTACATCTACCCCCACTTTTTTTTGGTGAGAAAAAATCTTAGTAACGTAGAGTAGATAGAGATGGGTACCTTATATCCATTAATATTGATGTAGAACGCATGCCAAGGGACTAAAAAACACATGAAGTGATAAAGATGGAGCGTGGAGACTAAAGATGCTAAAATTTGAAAAGGTGATGAAATTAAACCTAGGGAGGAAAACGCGTGTGTAAATGCCAATGTGTGTGATGTTGTTGACTACTTTATTTCCATACAGATGGACCTATAAAAGACAAGATGATCAAGTATTCAAATACGCATGTATAGGTATAAAAAAAATGTAAGGAATTATGTATAATAAAATGTTGAGAATGGGAAAAAGGAACATGTGTACCTTATCTACGATGAGGAAAGAGTGTAGAAAGGATCATGTTAATGAAGTAAACATTTTCTAGGAGATCTGATGCCACTGGCCAAAGAGGTATAGGAAGGAACGTTTGATTTATCCTCCAACCTTTAACCACTTCCGAAAAGTGTACAGATCTGTGTATTGTCTGGTTTTTTAGGTGATTTGATGCCACAAGAGAAGTAATGTAGAGAGGAATGTCTGGTGTTAACATATAACCTTTAACTATTAGATGTGATAAAACGACACTGCATATGATGTGTAGAAATCCATGTGCTAAGGATGACCCTCCTTATAAAATCCGTTGTGTATGATTTTTGTAGACTCTGCTGAACCCAATCGTTGTGTAACTGTCCCCTAGTTATAGGAACTCTAGGAAAGGCATCACTATGCTAAGGACCCAAGTATGAATCTAAGCCTTGAATTATATTGTACCAATACTATGTTATGTTATATACTATTTTTATACATCTATATGGGATGACTGATTCACTCAAATGATGCCCCCCCTCTTTAGAGGTGCATGCAACATCATTCTAGGAGTATGCATCCCAAAAGATGACCAATCACAAAAATTGTGCCCTATAGGGGGGAGGGGACGTGATTAGTAGAGAGCAAGGCACATGCAAACAAGTGGCTAGGAGACAATTTTTAGTCTGAACTAACATACATGTAGAGGAAAAGTGTAAGTTATAAAGAAAATGTCTAAGAAGATAATGTAAAATCCCAAGAAGACATTATAGAATGTGAATAGTGGGTTGTAAACATGGGACATTTCACAACATCATAATATAATCAAGGTTGTAATGGCTGCAAATAGACAAGTGTGCACACAAGACAAAGGGAGAATCTGGCATAAAAGAACAAGAAGTAGAAAATAATGTAACAAATAATCATGGAAGCAAGTATCCCTCCATAACCAACGTTACACATGAAGCAACCATTAACATGTTAGAAATATAAATAAAAGTATGCCAAATCATGAATAATGTTCTAATAAACAATAAAACTTATAAAGTGTGAAAATGGATGCCCCCAGGAGCCATTTTGGGACTGGTAATAAGTATTGCACCAAAAATTCATGATGCATGTAAAGGACCCATATAATATGCGATCACAACAAGAAAGAAAGTGAATGTGCATGTGTGTGTGGTAAAGATAATGACATACAAGATATCTATCTAGCATGTGTAATAAAGTGAACTTGTATAAGTAAATAACAACAAAAGTAAATTCAACAAAGATATGTAATATGTCATAGATGGATGTGATGGAATATAGAGTGAATGATCTAGGCAATGTGCCCCTGAGTGAATGGAAGTGTATGCAGTGAGGTTTATTTGTTTGTGCCCCCTTAGTAGTCAAGAATGAACCATAAACAAGATTACATCTTTAGAAAATAGTCGAACTATATGTTGTTTATAACGTGATGTGATGAATGTGTAATTATGATTTGTAACATTGATATGAGGTGTGAGAACATGTGATGATTTATCCTAAAGTGTATATCAATAAAAGGATGTTAGAAGAAGTGGTTATGTGGCCTATAGCTTATATCATTAATGTAGGAATGTTGCATGATAGAAAGATTTATTAGTTCAATGTGTGAGTGTGACGAGGTCCAATTAATTTGTATACCCTCAATAGTCAAGTATGGGCTGTGAGACTAGAGTGTGTCATTGGGTAGTGAGTGTAACAAATAAAATAAAATGTGTAAATTATGTAATATGTATAACAAATGCTGCAATGAGAAATCGTTATGTGATGTGTAATATGTAGGGTGTATAGTATGTAATGTAAGATGCGTAGATGAGATAAGATGTGTACATGTATAGTAGATGTAAGATATTAGATGTAGGATATAAGATGTGTGAAGATGTGTGATGTGTAGTATCTATTGTGTAGTGTGTGAAGTTCATGCGAATAGGATGACCTTAACAGATAAGTGTGAATTGAAGCACAAGAGTGTGTCATTAGGTAATGAGGTGAGAAAAACTCACCTACTAAATATTAAGTGGTCATGTAGTGGTGGAAGAAACATCATGACTATGTGATGGTGGTGAAATTTGAAATGTGTCTTGACCATT
Organism: Taxus chinensis; assembly: GCA_019776745.2. Lineage (NCBI taxonomy): Eukaryota > Viridiplantae > Streptophyta > Pinopsida > Cupressales > Taxaceae > Taxus > Taxus chinensis. The sequence continues at coordinate 654,580,000 of CM034148.1, forward strand.
AATATAAAGAGTAGTTGCTTTGACAAAATGAATTGGAAAAAGAAGTGGAGTGGGATGGGGAGAAATATTTAATGGTGGAAGATTTGGTGGTATTGATGACGTTGTAGAAAATGTGATAGAAGAAGGTTTATCGATTTTGAGAGACATTTATGTGCTTTGAGTTAGTAATGTTGTAGATGTTATGAGAGGAGGAGGTGTTATATTGATTTTAAGATGCATTTTCTTAGGAGGTTTTTGACTCTCCATACAATGACAATTATAATTTATGGCATGGTGGTCATTAGATATAGACAAGTCTGATTTAGCAACCCATTGGGATGTAACAATTGTAAAAGGACATGCAGTAGAATGTTTTGTAGAAAATGAGATAAAGCCCTAACAATCAAGATGTTTGAATCTTCATTGTAAATTGTAGCAATCATTTTCATTATGTCCAATGATTTGATGATAATTGCAATATGGATGACATTGATATTTGTCTAGCCAATAAGGAGGATAAGAATGAGTATGCGGTAAAGTGATAGATTGACGACTAAGGATCTTAGTAAGAATGTCATGTTACTTAGTATTATGATCAAAGGTGAGAATATTTGGTAATGGTATGACTTGAGGATCTCTGATATGAGCACATGTATTAGACATAGAATGAACATATGATGTAGAAGGAGAACAAAAATGAGTATGAGAAATGTCCTTAATACATTTGGATTTCAGATTTGAGAGATGTAATCGGGAATTCTGTAGCCTTAAATTTTTCTTGAAATAAATAATTAAAAGCTTGAATTGAATCCAACATGGGTTGATTAGATGGAGGATCATGAAGACTAGGGTCATTAACTAAATCATAAAAAGTAACACTCACTTGATGTGGAGGTGTAACACGGGAAAGATGCATGGTGTCTAGGGGATTTTTAAGAACAACCTATAAATTGAGATGCATTTTATGAAATTCAAACAAGAAAATTTGAGGAATTATAGGAGCCATGATAAAGAAGATGGTATGCCATAGAAGGATTTGAATGATCGATCATGAGTGGTTTCACCAAAATGATTAAACTAAAGTGTAATGTAATAGCATAATATAATGCAAGTTTGTAGTAAATAAATGAATGCTAAAATATAGAAATAATAATCAAGCAATTCATAAATAAAAAAATAAAACCCTAATGTGCAAAGAGGGTTAGAAGAGCCTTATCTTATTTGAAGAGGTTATTGGAATGTGTCGCAGTACAGATTGGATTAATAGAGATGGAGAACCATCACAAAATATAATGGAAAAATGTGGATTTGACATATTTAACTAAACTATGGTACCTAGAGAAAGGAAAGGGCACTCATGGGCACCATGGTATGAATTCTAGGCACCCTGGTCTGCGTAGATGCTCGAAAACCCAAATTTTCAATGTTGTGGGATGTTCACACTTGTTCTCCTTTGATCACCTTGATTTCATTGTATGACCCCTGAATGTATATGTAAATATGGAAAGAATAAATCACCTACAAAACTACAAACAAAACATCAAACCCTAAACAAGAAAGATGCAAATGAAGGGGTTAGATTGTCATCAGCTTCCAAAATGATGGACTTATCACTAAGCATTGGACTACATCTCAGACCCAATGTTGTTCTTTATGTTTGTGTGCATAAGTGTTCCCTATTTTTCTCTTGTGTTAGTCACACATGTATAATGAACAAGTATCTAGATATAGAAGGTAATAAATGTGTGCATGGAAAAAATATAATCCCCTCCTCTGAAGTCTGATGTAGATGAACAAGCCTTTTGTCCCTTGTGATGGAGCTATAGATGCTTTTATGGATGTAACCTTAGGTGGAGATAACAAATTCTTATTTCTTTTTTTGTCCCTTATTATGATCACATAACTTTATATTTATATGATTCCTTCGCTTTAATTTCATAATCAACCCCAAAAAGGATTACTTCTAAAAAGATAAGATGCACAAATGGATCGAAAGCACCCAGAAAGTGTGATTGAATTATAAAGAGGATAATGGAACCTAGAAGGGATGGGCACACCTGCTACTTGCATCTTGACTGGGCAATAGTGTCTAGAATTTAAAATGCTGAAAGGTGAAAAGACAAATTAAGAAAGTAAGAGTGCAAGAATAAAAATTAGAAACATAAAGAAAAGAAAGGTGGTGAAATACATTCGTTAATTAGTAATTTTATTACTTAAGAACCATATGAAAATTAGTATTCAATCAAGATTAGATAATGACTCAAAGTGCTTGATTTTGTGTCTATAGACGACTGGGATTAAAACATGGATCAATTCTCCTTTGTTCTATTTTATTGATTGGTTTTGAGATCTTGCACTAAGTACATTCTACAAAGGAGGGAGGGAGGGAGCATAAAGAAAAATTTCATTATCAAAATTATGTTTTAGAAAGCTAGAAGAAATATAAATCATTGGTGAGAATGAATGTTTGATATAACAGGGAAAAATGATAAAGGGTGAAAGGAAATGTCGTAGCGTAGCATACATACCATCCTATGTCAAAATTACCTTTTTATTTGATGTAAGAATGCAAAAAAAGGTAAGATGACATGAGAATCCATAATATTAATTTTTTTGCAATGTTAAAGGACTGGAACAAAGTAAAATAGATGAGCAATTCAATGCGAGAAAGTAATCAAACAAGAAAACAAACAAACAAATAAGAAAAATACAATAAACTTAAGTAATAAATACTTAAGACAATTATACCAATGTTTTTATTATCTAAATGTAGTACCCAAATGTATGAGATATAAAAAAAGGGTTATAATGATTCCCTAAGAAAGGATATTTGCATGGGAATGGATGGAGGATATAAAAGTACTAGGAAAAGTAACTACGCACTATTGATTTGAACAGAGCAATGCTATATCCAAGGAAGATAGACATAAAAATAACATGAGATACAGTGTTGATGAAATCAGATCACAATATGATCCACATGTCATGTGTTAGAAAAAAAAAGCAATCAGTTAAGATATTTTGTAGTATAGTTTCCAATTTTTTGTGTTTTTGAATTTTTCCACTGTTTTTGGATTTTGATATTTTTTGAATTATTTTTTTGTTTTTTTGAAAGTTTTACCAATTTTTTTACATTTTTTAATGTTTATCCAATGTTTTAATATTTTCTAAGATATTTTTAATACTAAGGATTTTTGAGTTTTCCCAATGTTTAGGATTTTTCGAGGATGTTTTATCAATGTTTTTAGATTTTTAAGGTTTTTTTGACATATTTACAGGAAGAACCAAACACTAAGATGTCTCTAAACAAATATGATAATATACAAGGGTAAATTCCTAAACTTATGTATAAGAATAGGCTAATCTGGATAAAGGAAAATGTGGATAGGTTCAACTAGATGATGAACTCAAGATAATGAAGAGGTATAAAGGAGTGAGAATGCCCCTAATGTAAGATGGACAAGAAACAACTGATAGAAAGAAGGAAAATATTTATTAATGAAAGGGGAAAATTTTTCCTTTAGGAGTGGGAAAAAGGAAATTTATGCACATGGATGTTCTAAATGAAGGAGAATAACAATGCGAATATGATAGATGAATATGAAAAATTAAAATATGGTATTGGTGATGACCCAAAGGAACGAATCATGATATAAAATTAGGACTAAAGAAAAATCCTTTACAAGGTCCAGAAACCACTTGGTAACATATTAGTCCTGTTTCTCATGGAGTCAATTCTAATGTCATTATTTCTTCAATGTGGTTAATTAGGTGTGTGAGTCATGTGTGTAAGAGAGGTAATAGTATAAGATTTGAATTTTTGAATAAGGGATTTTCCCTCTAAATTGTACTTCAAAGTGTAAAGGGCATATATAGAGTGATAAAATGAGCTGTGAGTGTTGTAAAAGTCTAATTAATTCTTAAGAGGGTTTTTGGTTAGTCATAAGTGATTGGTTAAGAGAGTTAAATGTTTGTGAGAGAGGCTATGTTATGAGGGAAGTCCAAGAGTCACTAATTTTAGATTTAGACTCATTATTTCATATGTAAGAGGAGTTACACTTAGGGAAGTTACATACAAATAGGAATTTGAATATATGTGAAGGTGAGGAGTTGTTTTGAGTTAATTCCATGTGTGGAGGAGGAAAAAATGTTAGAAAGAAGGAGAACTCTATGTTTTCAGAGGTATAAGTACAAAAGTACACAAATAAACCAAGTTTTACATAACTTGTCTTATTTTTAGACCAAACCAACTTAATTTCCTACCTCAAATTGCATGCCCTAGCTCAGACTAATGAAAATCCCACAAAAATCCGATAAGTTATTTTTAACATAACTTTTGCAAAAAATTTCTTCAAACTGCGAAATTTTAACTAAAGGTTAATGTCATCATAATTAAATATATATTACCAGAAAGTATAAAGGAAAACCTAAAATATCTTCCCAAGATTTTTTTCTGATGTCTTGCCCTAGGGGAAACACAATGTTTTTAGTCAAAGAATCCCTTTAATCACCAAGATAGAGTAATGTGCTTATCTCCCTAAGTGATTACTTTTTCATGCATTACACCTCCATGTATTAAGCAATGTGAAACATACAAAATTTCTCTAACATGAATTTAAAAAATAAATTTACACCCTTGTAATCATATTGTCAATCATCTTCTTATACCATTCAGCTAGACATTATCATATTGTCAATCATGTTCTTATACCATTCAGCTAGACAGTGAATCAAATCTTTCATAACAACTTGAAATGAACACAAAAAAAATAATGCATTATCAATCCCACAACATGGATACACATACATGGAGAAGAGGATTCATTTCTCATTTTTGAGTTTTATAATGAGATTCAATGAATCATATTCTCCATGCGTGTATATCCCAGTTTTGGCAATGTTAATGCATTCTTTGTTTGTGTTCATTTCAATTTGTTACGAAAGATTTGATTCACTGCCTAGACGAATGGTATAAGAAGATAATTGATAGTATGCGAGTAAGGGTGTGCAATGTTTGTTTAAATGCATGTTAGATAATTTTTGTATGTTTTACATTCTTAATATATGGAGGAAAAGTACATGAAGAAGGTAGCCACTAAGGGAGATAAGCATGTTACTTTATCTTAGTGATTGAAGGGATTTTTTGACTTAAAATTGTGTGTTTCCCCTAGGGCAGGACAATGAAAAAAAATATTGGGAAGGGATTTAACTTATTCATTTATCCTATATGGTAAGAAAATATCTTGAATTTTTATGACAACAATGTTTAATTAAAATTTCTTTTAAGAAAATGTTTGGAAAAGTTATGCTAAAAATAGCTTACCAGATTCTTGTGGGGTTTTCATTTGTCTAAGCTAGGGCACACAATTTGAGGTAGAAAATTAAGTTGGTTTGGTCTAAAATTTGGAAGCAATAATGTTATGGGATTCCAATAAGGTATGAAAAAATAATTTTTCTTTTTCATGTTTAATTTTTTATATTTTCTTGGCATTCCGGAAAGAGATCCTGAAACATAGTCCAAAGGCTAGTAAAGAGGGTGGATTTCCAAAGGAAGCGTGTAATAGAAAAAGAGTATAAAATTGAAACTTCTTAGTATTAAATAAATAATTAATGGGACTTATAAAATGATTATTTTTTGTCTCGATTCCATGTGGAAGATAATTTATAGGGGCTGTAAGATTGTCCTAGACTAGTTGTCTTCTTATAAGCAAAAAATTCAAAAGTGAGGTGGAAGGAGTTGTGCTAAGAGTTAGGATCTAAAATTTTCATGCACATCAAGGGTGTTAAAATACAAATAAGGAAGGTGATAGTTAATTTTTTTTTTCATTTTTATAACATCATAAACCTAGTTCTAGAAAACTACTTGTTCTTAAAAGTAAGAAATGCAAATAGTGAAGGACAAGGAGATGTACAAAGAGTTGAGCCAAGATATTTTGAAAGCATGTATAATTTTTTAAAATACATATATTTTAGGTTTTATAAATTTGTGATCATAGATATAATTTGACTTGCACTATTGGAGCAACAATTTTGACTTGAGAAGAATATAAGGGTAGTCTAGTATAAAAAGGAAGTAGTGAAGCTTGTGAGGCATCTGATTACATTTGTTGAGTGAAATTGAATATGGTTGAAGTGTATACAGGGATGGAAGGCCTAAATATCCTTAAGAAATTTTTAGAGGAAAAGAAAGTACTAAAGTGGGTCTAATGGAAAGGAACCCAAAATTCGCTAGCTGGTAAGCAAAAGAGGAAGAGTAATTAAGGAGTTAATTTGTGGTTTATTTTGTGATCATTCTAACCAAGGGGAAAGTGTGCAACAGGAGAATAGAGAATATAATCATAAGAGAAGCTAGAGACCTTTATTTTATCCTTGAGTAGCCTAGTCAAAAAGTAAGAACTTGTGCACTTCAAAGAAGGCAAAGTAATTTTTCTTATTTGTAATGTATGTGATGAGTATAGTGATTAAAGGGTCAAGAAATGAAGAAAATGAGCATGATAGGAAGATATTTTCATTGATGAATTCAGTTTTAGTAGACTATTTGACAATAATAGTTCAAAAGTAATCCTTTTTGGGCTTGAGATGATTCTCCATGTAGAGCTAGTAAATTGAAATTGTCTAAACCTTCTTGGGAAACTCTCGATATATGTTTGATATTTTATTTTTCTCTGCATCAGTTTTACCAATGTTTTTATAGTTCTAAAGATATTTTAATATTTATATTTTTTTATTATTTTCCAATGTTTAGGATTTTTCAAAGATGTTTTATAAATGTTTTTATATTTTCTAGGTTTTCTGAAACTATGTAGAAGAAGAACAGAATGCCGATATGACTCTCCCAAGAGATGATATTATACAAGGGAAAATTCCCACACTTATGTACAAGAATAGGCTAATATGGATAAAGAAAAAGAGGCATATAGGTTTAACTAGATGATGAACTCAAGACAATGAAGAGGTAGATAGGAGTGATCATGCCCCTTGTGTAAGTTGGAAAAGAAACGTGTGATAGAAAGAAGCAAGAGATTGTTTAATGAAAGGGGACAAAGTTTCCTTCAGGAATGGGAAAAAGGAAATTTATGCACATGGATGTTCTAAATGAAAAATAAAAATAATGTGAATGTAATAGATGGATATGAAAAATGAAACTATGATATTGGTGATGATCCAAAGGCACAAATCATGAGATAAAATAAGGACTAAAGAAATTGTTTTAACTAGGTCCAAACACTACTTGGTAACATACTTGTCCCATTTATCATCAAGATCTAGCGTGTGTGTGCATGGAAATTAATTACCAATCTTGAAGTGAAGATTTTATAGCTAATAATTGAAGACACACTTTCCAATGTGTAGTAATGATTGATTTTGATAGTTTATTGGTGAATGGACTGTGGAATGAAATCCATACATTTCTTTGCAGCCAACAAGGCATCTATAGCCTCGATAAATATATATTTGATTATATTCGTACCATTTATCTACGATTGTCTAGGTGTTGATAGCCCTAATAGATATATTGGAAATACCCTTAGAGAGAGTTTATATATATTGCTTTGTTTTTTAATTTTTGATTTATTTTTATTTCTTTCTAAAAATTATTTCATCTCACTCAATTATTTTGATAAGGGGTTAAGAATCACTAATTTCTTGATGGAAGGATGTGTATGTGATTATAATGATGAAATTATCTAGTGTAAACATATATGCCAATTAAATCTTCAAACAAATTTTATTCGATGTATTATAGTGATATGATCTCAAAGAGGTCGGTCATTCTTTAATTTATGAAGGTAATGAAAGACCAAGGTCAAATACATAAAATAAAGAGCAAGTTCACATAATGATTGTGAATAGAATATTCAAAATATAATTGAAGGGATAGAAATGATGGTAGATTTGTATAAGAATAGAAAGATTAGAATAAACATCCATGTGTATGAAATACCTTATTGCAATTTTTTATGTTTGTACCTTCATTTTTCATGTAATGTTTTAACGTTCTCTTTTTTCCTTTTATTTTTGACAGGTTTTATGAATGGAAAACTATAAAGAGAGAGGATGAAAATCATGATAGATAGGAGGGAAAAGATCAATGATAGCGTAGGAAGAATAGGGTAGAATGGATTCAAAGATTGGGACCAACAATGTCACTCTGTGTGATAGGATCCAACAATAATGTTTTTGATTTATTTGAGGATGGATACTAGGAGATTTTTCTTATCAAGAGTGATATTATTTCTAATCTCGATGATCATGGTGAGGTCATACTTGAGAAGTGTCTAAAAATTATCGAGACATCTGTATTTTCTATATGTGATTTTGAGTTCCATATCAATAAATTTGTGTGCTTTGTGACATACTCAGTGTTTTCATTGTTGTTTCTTTTTTAATCATGTTTAATTTTTTGATTTGTGGGTGTCGGATTTATTTTTATCTTTAGAGCTCCTTTGATTTTTGATATCAGATTGATGAAGAAACTATTTATACTTCATACAATCTAATGTATGATTTCATTCATCTCGATAAATGGGGGGAAAATGGATGCTTCAAATTGATGATAGGATTTTCAGGGATGATGGTGGCATTTCTAAATTTCTTAATAGAGGGATGATATGATGGATGAATAGTATATGGTCAAAATATTGATTGTAATGAGATAGTAGGAGGTGTTCCAAGGACAGAAGGTAATGGGATAGGAGGTGGCCCATGATTTGATGGCAATTAGATACTAGGAGTTGGACCAAGGATTGATTGTGATGGGATAGAAGGAGGTAGTCCATGGATAGATTTTATATGAATACTAGGAGGTGGCCCAAGGATATAAGATACAAGGCTACTAGGAGTTTTCCCAAAGATAGAAGATAATGGGATACTACGATGTGGCCCAAGGTTACAAGATAATTGGATATTAAGAGGTGTGTTGATGATAAAATATAATTGTTTACTAGGAGAAGATAACCCATCAATTGATTCCAATTTAGAGGATGTGATATGTAAGGAATGATTAGGATAATAGAAGATAAGATAGATATATATATAGATAGATATATTATATATATATATATATATATATATATATATATATATAAAGGAAAGACCCCATTATTTTGTCATGTAATGAGAAATGAGAAGATCAGAGGATAAGAGGATGTCCTTGTTCTTTGATGACATAAGGTTGATTTGACAGAAGAAGTCCAACAAGTGTTTCAAATTAATAATCCATTCGATTATAGAAATGATGGTATTAGGAGGTTTTGACCTCAATATTTCCATAAGGGAACTTTCTAGTGTGTTAAAATGGTATCTTGGCAAATCATTTTTTGTTAATTGTTTAACATGGACATAAATATTGGTTTTTAGAAAATTTGTGGGGATTGGATATCACATGGGTGAAATGTACTAAGATCCGAAGATATTGGATTTTAATTGGTAGATGAAGATGACTTGAGAGATAAAGTAAATTTGGATTTAGATGTCTCTATCAGATGGCTTACTTTGAATAAAGTAGAATGCTAGTATAAAAAGGGGTTTTGTGGAAAGAGAGTCAATCGAGACGCAGGACTAAAATTGATTGTTTTATTATATGAGTTGGAATTGGAAACAAATATGTAACAAAAGAAGACCTCAGTTAGGTGACCTATTATTTGATAGGATAAATTTGAGTGAATGGGACTGATGAATTTGAGAATATTTGGTTTAATGAATTGAATTGATTAAGATATGAAGGTTGAGGAGTAAAAGTTAGAATGGGTTTTCTATTATAAGCATCATGAGGAACCATCAAATATCTAGGCATGGTTTATTAGAACTAATACATTAATAATTGTATACCATATTAAATCAATCAATCACACATATGAACATTAAGAAATGTAAAACAATTAACACAATTTAATACATAACATAAGATATAATATGGAAAACCCCAATGGGGTAAAAAACCATGAATTTTTTTTCCATTTTATTAAGAAACTTTTTTCCAGTACAGAACTCCCCTTCCTCACTCCTGCTCCATGTTTTAAACCCAGAATAAATACATATATCTGAATATGGCCCATTGCCATATTTAAATAACCTAGGTTATAACTATTAAGTGACAGGGTACACCTTGATTTAATAATTAGTTAATTAAAAACAAATGAAACCTAATACATAGTCTATATCAAATAATAAAGAATAAAATCTATATTATATATTATTTAATTATAAACTAAATATTACAAATACTTAATATTATGTTCTAACACTCCTCCTTATTATTAAGTGGTGATCCATATGCAAAAAATACTTGTTTGTATAATAGGATTTACAAATCCATAAACCACAAAAGGTTTAGCCTAGCATATGTCTTTTCGAAGGAATTATATCACCTTCATCATGCTAAACTTAATATTTAGTACAAAAGGATTTGGAATCCATAAATCAGACATATGATTTAGGATAAGTATGATTTGTGAGACTACATCCCATCGTTTCTCATGGAAAAATTCTTAAAACCACATCTGTTGACAAGAGTCTTCATAAAAAATTTTGTATAATCCCATGGATTTTAAGGAATATCCCCCCAAAAGAATATGAAACCACAAATTAAATAAGGATGCCAAGAATAAAGGATAAAGTCATTATACATAAATAAAGCCACGGGAGACAAAGAAAATTCATGAAATATGAGCAAAGCCACCAAACATAGAATGAAGTCATGTAACACTAGGAAGACTGCAGAAGCTGACATGAAACCACAGATTGAAGACAAACTGATCCAAAACTGGAGAGAATTAAAAAGAGGTACAAGTGGAAAGAAGTGTCTTTGGCGATCAATTGCATTTTGTATATTGACTGTAAACTAATGTATTTTATAAGGGGTGCATCACAGGAAATATATGAGTGAGTTCCACTTTGAGAGATTTTATATGAGAGTAAGAATGTATGAGATAAGACTATTTGATGTGAAAATTATTGATAAATAAATAAAGATTGGATTTTGGAGTAAAAATATGTTATTTGCTTTCATTTACGTTTATTTTCATAGACTAGACGTGGTGTATTTCACGAGTACATCCTTAACTAAGGTCAATTTTTCCTAAGCCTCACAAATCTGTTGGGGTTTTAGGTAAAAATTTAGTGTCTGAGCCCAAGTACAACTATCTAATATCTACAGGAGGATAGAGGGAGTAAGGTGTGAGAAATTTTTTGTATCTATTTCAAAAAGAAGGATAAAATTTTAAGGAATTTTATCAAAGATTCAAGAATATAGTGAAAATATTAGATGAACCAAAAAATGAGAAAAGGACAATCGAGTTTCTTATCGTGGGATTATTACCATATATAATGTTATTAATTGAGGGAAAAGAGTTCATAACAATTATATAATTAGTGGAAATGACATCAAAAGTAGAAGCAAAACCATGGAGATGAGAGTGTGAAATGGTATTAAAAATGGAGAAGTTGTGGAATGAATTAAACACAACTAAGACAAAGACTTGATAAAAGTAATGTAAGAGGATACCTTCGGAATTATCAAAGAAGTAATGGATATCATGAAGGATTTCAAAGGGATAATAAAATGGGATACTATAGAGGATACTATGGGAGATATGGAGGAAATAACTATAATAGAGGAAATTATCATCATTATTATGGAGGAAATAACTACAATAAAGGATGGGATGGAAAGTATCAAAAATACAGATAAAATTGTCAATGAAGAAGGTTGATAACATGTTATTGTTGTGGAAAAAAATGGATAAATACTACATAATTGTGAAAAAAGATACATGTTGAACAGATATTTTATAAAGAGGAAGCGACATAGACAAAAGAGGAGACCAAATTAATAGAACCAACTAACAAATATACATCCATGGAGTTAGAGAGACCACAAGAAGAAAAATCTTGGCAAGTAAAGAAGAATAATATGGAAGATAAACTAGAAAACCAAAAGATGGAAAAAGAAGAGATAATGAAGTCAAGTTTTAATGGAGAAAATGAAATTGTGACATTGTGTGAGGATGTTGAAGAACAAAGGAGGGGAAAAGGTGGAGAAAGGAATAGAAAGAAAAAATAAGGCAAACCATGAGGAAATATAAAGAAAATAAAAGGTGATAAACGAGAAGAAGAAAAGAATAGTTAGGTCAAAATAAGATATAATAGAAAATGAACATGATGGAATGAAAAAAGGATGAGGATTATGATAAATTACAAGTAAAATGCAGCGGATACATGAGAACGATACCACTGGATGATAATGAAGAAGACGATTCAATCAAGTTTTCAAAGGAAGCACAAGTATACTAGAATAGAGGAACTAAGACAAAATACTTAAGGATGGAGGAACTAGAAAATAACAACACCTTATGAAGACTCAGGAAGATGAAGATTCTGAAAATGAAATTGAAAAAATAATATCTGATTCAAAGAGACATGAAAGTGAGTACCTACGGCATATGGGGATAATTATATGATTTATTCATCAAAATCATTATTTGGTTGTATTGAGGACGAGACAAGGTTTAAGAGGGGGAATATGTTGAAAACGATTCTTCATCAATTTTTTGAATAATCCACTGAGTTAAAGGAATAGCTGCCAAAACAAACATGAAACCATGAAGGGAAATTAGGAAGGCACAAATAAAGGATAAAGCCTTGATACAAAGAGAAAGCCACAAAAGGATAAGAAAAACTACGAAATATGAAGAAATATGCCAAACATAGAAAGAAGACGTGTAAAACTGGGAAGAACTGCAAAAGATTACATGAAACCACAAATTGAAGACAAACTGATCCAGAACAAGATAAAATCTGAAAGAGTCACGTGTCAAAAGAAGTTTCTTTCAGGATCAATTGTATTTTGTATATTTAATGTAACTAATGTTTTGTATAAGGGTGCATCACTAGAAATATATGGAGTGAGTGCCACTTTGAGAGATTTTGTACGAGAGTTGGAAAGTATGGGATAAGACTATATGATGTAAAAATTATTGATAAATAAATAAATACTAGAGTTTGGAGTAAAATATGTTATTTTCTTTCATTTATGTTTATGTTCAAAGACTAAGTGCATCCTTAACTACGGTCAATTTTTCCTAAGCCTCACAAATTTGTTGGGGTTTTAGGTCAACAACATCTCTAGGATCCTCTCATAACATAAGGACCTCCATTACAAATAGATGCAAAATACTAGATTATATTACCATAAAATCTATCCGTTTATATAGATCATAACAGATCCTTTTACAATGTTTTATACTAAATCAAAAGTATAGAGGAGAAGGAGTCAACAATTGACCAATCATTAGGAGGTTGAATTTCCATGAACACTCCCCCTTAATGACAACTTTGAAAGGTCAAACATTGCACAAAAATTGGGGGTATTTTATAACACATAATGGCTCATAAACATATATGCAGTATAATCTTCAGTCTACCAGTATTGGAGGTCTTTATCACCGTAGAGGACCTACTCTCAGATAACATACATATGAAATTCATTATTCTTATTTTTCTTATATTGAACGAGATTCTTTAGCAAGAGTAATACAACTATGACCACCACATAGAGGAGTAATATTTCCTTCGTCTTCCATGTGTATCTCTTCCAACAGCCTCCCTCATCCACATAGCTTATTTGTCACTTCTATTGTAGCTCTCTTCCTTAGTAGAAGAAATAGATACTTTTGGTTACTTTTTTTGTTCCAAGTAATGGAACTTACACCAATAAAAATTGAACACAAATTCAAATATATATTCTATCCAACACAACATCAGCATGGTTAGAGTCATAATATCCATATAGACATCATAATAAACATATAAATGATTATTAATTTCACTTTTAACTATCTATAAAAATTAAACATTAGTTGTATAATAACTAACATAAGAATATGCTTAACAACTAACCATATTAAAATATGTTGAAAATTTTCAACATACTATTCTTGTAAACTAGATATTAAATGCAATTAGTATTTGGCATCTCCATTACAAATGGAAGGGCTTCCCCAAGTGTCATTTGATATGCATATAACAATATTTTAGTAATCACATACTAATAAAAACATATATATATATATATATATATATATATATATAATATAAATATATATATATATATATATATATATATATAATAAATATATATTATCTTAAGCCTTTAAAACAGAGATAAGACTTAATAGATAACATCTCTAAACAAATAATAAAAATCATACAAGAATAATCACATAATTCATTGAAAACATGATCCATTAATAATGGATGTTTCCGAAGGATTTAAGTGGATTTTTATTCAAAAAATGATTGATGTAAGCACCTTTCAATAAATTTCATAGGTGGTCATATATGATCATTTTTTCATGCCAAAAATAAAGAAAAAAAGAACAATAGTTCAATTTTTAAATAAACTATAAAAGAACGAAGAAAAGTTTTAAAACACATATAAGCCATTTTTGTATGTTTTTAGTTGTATTTACTTCTAGTTCATTTTCCATAACCTATCTTAATTAATTATGAAAGAAAAAACAACTCCTTTTTTAACAGTATATTTAAATATAAGATATAATTTTAATTTAGAAGTAATATAAGTAGTTTAGAAAGCTATTATATTAGCACTATGATTATTCTCATAATATTCATCTTTATTTTGATCAGATTTATTCCATTTGTTATTTTTGAAATTAGATTTTTTATTTATTTACAATCTTCTTTCTTATGTCAAAATTTCCCAAAGTTATGACATTTACCATCAAAACTAACTTGTAAGTTTCCTCGTTTCTTATTTTTACAAGGAGTTTTAAAAGTTGATTTTTGATTTTTATTGAACCTAGAAGGTTTATTTTCTTATTTTTGAGCAAGAAGGGCTTGAGTCGCATTCTCTTTTAAATCAAATTTTTTCATAATTATCTCTTCTTGAACCAAGAGAGAAATAAGGGTTTGTAAATCTAGAATATCCTTTTCTATTTGATATTTAGAATTCAAAATTGAAATGAAATTTCTAAAGTTTCCTTGACTATTCAACTGACTAATGAAATAAAGAAATTTATCCTCAATTATGTTACAACTACACCCATCCAATTGAGACTTAATATTGTTTTTTTTTTTTCCAAATAATTTATTACTTTTTCATCTCCCTTCATGGGAGTTGTCATAAGTTCTAAAATCATTTTAATGATTTTTGATAAACATGTAATTTCGTGCATAAATTTCAATTGTGTCCAAACCTCACTCAAAATTTCTTGATTCCCCTATATGAAGAAAAAACTTATCTTGTACGCTTCGTAAAAATGATAAACATCACCTCTTGTACTTTTTCTTAACACACAACAATGTTGTCCACAGTTTCTTTGCTTCCTATCGGAGCCTTCTCAATTTTATTCAAAACCATCCATAGTTAATGAGCCACGAATTGTACCTTAAATTGAATCTTCCAAATGTTGTAATTATTCCCATTCAACATCTGAGATTTATCAATTGAAAAATGATTAGAAAACCGTTTTTGAAAAAATAAAAGAAAATAATTAATTAGGATTAAAAAATAAAAAGTTAAAAGAAATCCTCCCGTCGTTTAATCCCCACAATAAAAAAAATCAATTAGTTTAAGTATAAAAAAGAGGGAATGTCAAGTATATAATCTACACATGAATGTATTAGTATGATATTAAAATTAAATCTAAATGTGAATGGTTTTTTTTACTTTTCTATTCAAACAACTATGATCTAGTCATCGTCTGGAAAAAAATATCATTTTGAAATAAAATACTACATTATTTTAACTATTTTTCTCAAAAAAAAAACTTTAAGATTAATTATATTTAAGCTTTTCAAAAAAAAAAAAAAAAAGAGAGAGGTGATAATAGTATATATAGATAATTTGGAGCTCTTGCTCCTCTATATGTTTATATGCATTTTTGTCAACTCGGTCGAGTTGGTCTAACAAACTCAAAAAATTTGCATTTTATATGCCATTTCAATTATCATATATAATTGACAATTATATCCAATTTTCATCGAACAACCTAGCTATCAAATCGGTGAGCTCACTTGTGGCTCTTTATTCATATTCCATGGTTTGGGATATATTACAATGTTGGGCTATATATTCAACTCATCAACTCCGCTACATCCAAGATATACGTGGCATTTATACCTTGCACAACGTGGCCGAACAAACTATCTAACCCATTTGTTTGACCAATATACATGGGTCGAAATAAAAAGCACCACCCCAATCATTCATAGGTGGGAAAAATTAATAATGTGTGGCCATACCTTGAACATCTCCAGCTACCCATCACATTATAAACCAAGGTTGCACATATCACTTCACCCATGTGGGATTATATTTCCACAAAAAAAACAATGCAGTACTTTGGTCAGTTTGTGGGGGGACTAAAGGTAACTTCACAAACATGAGTTAAGAGGGGCTGTGTGGGAGTAGAGAGGGTTGGAAGGGGTGGCCACCAAAACCTTATTTAAACATGGTTTTATAAGTTTATTTATTTTTATAGTGGCCGCATACATAGAAAAAAATAAGAAGGGGGCGCTAAGTTATATTAAACAAATTTATCTTCATATGATATAGTTTATAATATAAACTATAAAATATAATGGAAAGGGCCGAACCCATCATGCATATTAGTTTTAAAAAATAATAAACCTAAATATATAAGCCCTATGCAAACCAAATGTAAAGGAAACTATGTGGGTGGCATAGTATACATATAGTTTATATTGTATAAAATATAGTGTAGTATTCTATAGTTTGTGTGTGTGTGTGTGTGTGTGGGGGTGTGGGTGTGTAATTTAAAAAAAAAAATGAATATAGTTTTAAAATAGAGTACAAATATATGAATTATTAAAAACATGAAACACACTCTAATTGAAGGGGGGCCCGAATGACATGGGCATAATTAGATAAAATTATACCAAATTTAACAGAGGGTACATTGAAGTAGAAAAAATAATTTTGGAATTTACAAGGAATCAAAATTTTTTTACGCTCCCAATGATAAAATTTGGAAACCTATTTTGATGTAGCATTGTCTCCTCATTTATTTAATTTGAATTTACCCTTTGGAATAATTTTAATCCTGAATATGAAAAATATATGAAACATAGAAGATATTCAAAAATAAATGATCTCACCTAGTCTCATAAAATGTTTTCACCTACGACTAGAAATGCAATCACCTTTCTCATGTGCACACATTAATCTCCACGAATATTAACATTTCCTGGAGAAGATAGGGGAAGGGGTTAAATAAATTCCTAACCAACTAACCAAACAACTACACAATGCAAAAGAATTTTGATTAATTAAATTATTAGTCAATACCTAATACGCTCTGGGAGCATATTAGAACTGAGACATTAATAATTATATAACCTACTAATTTAATCAATATCACATCTAGACATTAAAAAATGTAAAATAATTCACACAATAAGAAATAACATAGGATATAACATGGAAAACCCTAATGTGGTAAAAAACCACAAAGAATTTTTCATTTTATTGAGAAAATTTTTACCAGTCTAGAACTCCCTTCCTCACTCCTGCTCCATATTTTTCCAGAATAATTACATATATCTGAATATGGCCCACTACCATTTTTAAATAACACGAAGGGTTATAACCATTAAGTCACAGGGTACACCAAAATTTAATAATTAGTTAAATTACTAACTAATGAAACCTAATATAGAGTTTATATTAAATAATAAATAATAAACTATATTCTATATTTTTTAAATAATAAACTAAATATTATGAACACTTAATATTATATTCTATAATGATTGACATCGTTTGATTTGAATTCGTAGACATATAGTTTTTTTATTGAACTCCTTTATAATGAAGGAAGTTCCACTTCAATTCAAGCAGTGTTACGACTTCTAACTATGAATTTTTCAAATATGTGCGTGTTCATGGGAGTTTCCAAAGGGAACATAAGGAAAATAAAAACATAATTATACAATATTGACAATCAAGAATGTTTGGAAAATAAATGTCAAAATGATTGATGAAATATTGGATGACCTATAGATTGTTGTGTTTAAAGGAAGCCAAAATTTATGAAAGAGGCATGATTTTTTAATGAAAAAGTATGTGTCATAACTTTGAAAAAGTTTCACCTTGTTATATTAGTAAAACAAGGTTTTAACTTAGATTAGAAAAATATTTATAATGGGTTGGTACACACAAGAAATATAGGATAAGGTTTGCCCTGATCCCACATACTTCATAGGTATTTTAGATTTCTCACTTACCAAAGTTTTTCTAAATAAGTACACATATTAGAATAAATATTTAATACAAACTATATGTGTTAGAAGAATATAATAAGAGGGGGGTGAATCATTTCTTACAATCCAAATCTTATTTTAGATTACTTATTTAAATCAGAAACCACTTATCCAACCATTAATGTGTGTGTTTCATCAAATGACATACATCCAATCAACCATGAACAAGAGAATGAACACAATGACATAAGATATAAGTGGGAAACTATAATGGGGAAGAAAACCAACTTAAAAAAATATTTATATTGATATGTGTCAAATATAGTGAGGCACCAACCCTATAAGGAGCACCAACCCTACAAGAAGAACCAACCCCTAGTTTTGTGAAGTACCAACTCCACAAGGATGCTAAAACAACCCAAGATGATTAAGAAACCAATAAAACACATTATTATGAATATATATGAGTTTTTTTGTTTCCACAACTGATGGAGATCACAAATTTAGCTCACACTTCTTTAAACCCACGTTCAAACCCTAGGTCTTCACACTTGCACAAACTTGCACCTGCTTAACTTCTCAATGCATAAAACCATTGTACAAACTCTTTATATCATTCTTAAACCTATCACACAATTTATGATATCTCAAATGTTTTCTTCAAACCTACAAAACTCTCACACCTAGGTTACACTTTTCATACTCACTCAAATTGTCTTAAATTATACCCAAAACATTAATTTTATAAGATATTCTTGATTCAAATTAAAGATACGTTAGTTTCCCAAATTTAGATTGACCAGTTAAACTATATAACATCCCATTTATATCATAAATACCTTCACATAAGAGACATGTAGGTCAGCCATGCCTAAAACCATCCATCATGCACAAAAAAGCCTCGAAACCCCATCACTAGAATGCGAAAAATACGCTCATGTCATAACTATGTTTAGTAAAGATCCATCATTTGAAAAACATGATTACTATACCATTAAATCATCGTACATGGTGAAAAATGTTTTTGGACCAATCAAATATTTATTTAAATATGCCCACTCTCTCATATCCTTCACAAAACAACTTTTATCAACATCATGATTTCACCTTTCAGCTTCAAAAGCACCAAAGGTTATCTCAACTATGGCATGTGACAACTGTATGGAAATATTAGAATGTGTAGAACAGTTATATACATGTTATATCTCATGAAACAATAATATGTTCAAACCATATGAACTTTACACTTCACTCGAATAAGCTACCCAAAAATAAGCTTTGCATACGCAACTAGTTTACACCCATTCTGACAATTTCAGGACCTACAAATGCCTTTAATATGAATAAAATTCATCTCTCATAAATTTTAAGGTGGTAAAAACCATCAAATAATCCATCTCATTCTTGAAGCAAATCAATCTTTCAGCAAAAGCAATCTTGACTTGAAAACCAATAAACCTTCATCTATACAAACTTACCTAGTCAACCCATCAAATATCATCATCATGAGACAAAACTTATACCATTGTAATTATCTCTAAATTACCTTTCCTAAACATATTGGAACTCATTCCAACACTAAGTGTAAGGCCTTTAACAAATTTCATCTCTACAAACTACCTGAAATTACCCCAAAACTGTCCTTTGACTAGTATTCACAAAAAGGGCACACTTTGCTATTTTTATGCATCACCATGACCTTAAACAACATGGAAATAAAATAAAAAATCATATAATAAAAATAATATTCATTTATTTTATAACTTCTTTGTATAACCTTGTCCCAGATTGAACTTCTTCAGAAACATGCCTCTTTGAGTAGGCTCCAATCATCACCACACACACTACTATACGTTTATGGAAACCTGGAGGATTCCTCCACATGATACAATAATAATTAATTCACTAGAAATAAATATTTTTAAATTATGATCAATTTCTCTAAAACCACTTTCTAGCAAGGGTTTCAAGCACACAATAATTTATTTACCTTCTTAACATTTGTTCACAAAAATATGAAGATGAAATGACCTAATTATTTTTGGGAAAGTGCACGAAGTAGGGGGGCCAAAAAGTAGACAAGAATTTGAAAAAAATCAAAACGCATGTGTTTTGCTAAAACTCTCTTGTGTTTTAATTTTTTTGGCTTGGGAATCACCAAACCTATAACGCGTACACGTTATAACATGTACGCATTTCAAACAAGTGAAAACGTATATGTGTTATACTTATAAGTATAAGATTTATTTTATTATTTCTTATACTTTTATTATTTCTTATGCTTTAAATTTATTTTAGTAAATATAAAAAATTAGGGTCACTCTACACCTTATGGAAGTGGTCTCGTAGCTCCAACAGTTATAATATAGAAGATAGTTTTTCAAAATCTAATCTGGTTAGCACTTACTCATTTTCAGTATTTCAACAAACAACCTATAACTTTCAGGGCATATATATTGTATTCATTCTTTTTTTTGGGAAAGTATATAGTCATTTTTTAGGTTTTTTGACCTTGGACAATGGATTTTGGCCCTACCACTGCTTGAATTGGTACTACTTTTTACATTTGGTCGATAATTCACTGTAGTGACCATGAATTAGCTCTTTGATGTTTGTCTACTTCTTACTAAAAAGAGATCCTCACTTTGTAGATAGAGGATTGTTCCCTGAATGGGATTCATGTCCTATGGCAAAAATGAGGTGATTGTAATGTGCCTCCTCCTTAAGGTGTGATAACACTACTAGGTGTTGAATGAGTTTTTACAAATAGTACCAAGTGAATTGCATCAAGTGAACTCTAATGATTTCTCATTCTTAGAAACATGGTGCTCTGTATAAAGATCATCCCCTCACCTTTCCTAGCTCTAAAATCATCCTTTCATAGAATCAAATTCATGATTCTCATACATTATTTCAATCATATGTCTCTTATGGAGACAAATGATGCCTTAATACTTCACAAATAATGGTCCTTGATAAGTCGGTGACATGAATATCTCATTTTAGCTTGTTTTGAAGGGTGTTCAATTAACTAAAAAATGGCCAAAATGCCTTTTTAGGCCTTTAAATGAACTAGTCTCTCATAAAAAATAAATGAGTCAATCGATCACCTTAAACACTATTCCTTACACACTAAAACACACTGAATGATGTTTTTAGGACTTTCCTTTGGGTGAGGGTTTATGATTTAGGGTTTAGAGTTTAGGGCTTGGGGTTTAGGGTTTAGGGCTAAGGGTTTATGACTCAAGGTTTAGAGTTTAGGGTTTAAGGTTTAGTGTTCAAGGCTCATAGTTCATATTTCAGGGTTTAGGGTTTATGGTTTAGGGTTTTGAGTTTAGGGTTTATGGTTAAGGGTTTAGGGTTTAGGGATCAAGGTTCAAGGTTTAGGGTTTAGGGGTCAAGGTTGAGGGGTTAGTGTTTATGGCTCAAGGTTCAGGGTTTAAGGTTTATGGATTAGGGTTGAGGGTTGAGGGTTTAGGGTTAAGAGTTGAGGGTTTAAGGTTTAGGGTTCAAGGTTTAGTTTTTAGGGTTTAGGGTTGAGGGTTTATGTTTGAGGGTTCAAGGTTTAGATTTTTGTCTTAGGGATTATGGATTAAAGGCTAGAGTTCAGGGCTTAGGGTTTATGGTTTAGGGCTCAAGGTTTAGGGTTTAGGGGTCAGTGTTTTGGTTTTAGGGTTTATGGTTTAGGGTTTAGGATTTAGGGCTTAGAGTTTAGGGTTTATGGCTTAGGGTTTATGGTATACAGTTTAGGGTTTAGGGCTCAGGGTTTCATGTTTAGGGTTGAGGATTTAGGGTCTATGGTTTAGGGTTTAGGAGTTAGGGTTTAAGGTTTAAGGTTTAGGGTTTATAGTTCAGGGTTTAGGAGTTAGGGTTTAAGGTTTAAAGGTCAGGGTTTAGGGTATAGGGAAAAGGGTTAAGGGTTTAGGGTTTAGGGATCACGGTTCAGGGTTTAGGGTTGAGAGTTAAGGGTTTAGTGTTCAAAGATTGGGGTTTATTTTTTAGGGTTTAGGTTTGAGGGTTTATGTTTAAGGGTTCAAGGTTTATAGTTTTCGCTTAGGGCTTATGGCTTAGGGCCTATGGTTAAGAGTTTACAGTTTAGGCTCAAGGTTTAGGGTTTAGGGGTTAATGTTTAGGTATTAGGGTTTAGGGTTTAGGATTTAGGGCTTAGATTTTAGGGTTTAGGGCTTAGGTTTTAGGGTTTAGTGCTCAAATTTTAAGATATAGGGTTTCTGATTTAGGGTTTAGGAGTTAGGGTTTAAGGTTTAAAGGTTATGTTTCAGGGTTTAGGGCAAAGGGTTCAAGGTTTAGGGTTTAAGGATCGAGGTTTAGGGTTTAGGTTTTAGGGTTAAGGGTTTATGTCGTAGAGTTCACGGTTTAGGGTTTAGTGGTTAGGGATTAGGGTTTAAGGTTTAGAGTTTAGGGCTTAGGGCTTATGGTTTAGGGGTTAGTGCTTGGGGTTTAGAGTTTAGGGGTCAGGGTTTAGGGTTTAGGGTTTAGGGACCTTTAGGATTTAACATTTAGGCTTTAAGGTTTAGAGTTTATAGTTTAGGGCTCATGGCTTAAGGTTTAGGTTTTAGTGGTTATGGTGCATGGTTTAAGGTTTATGACTTAGGGTTTTGGGTTTAGAGTTACGGGTTTAAGTTTTAGGGGTTAGTTATAGGTTTAAGGTTTAGGGGTTAGAGATAAGGGCTCCAGATTTAGGGTTTAGGGCCCAGGGTTTAAGGTTTAGGGTTTAGGGCTCAAGGATTAGGGAGTAGGGTTCAAGGCTTAAGGTTTAGGGATTATGGTTTAGGGTTCATAGTTCATGGTTTATGGCTTAAATTTTAGGGTTCAGAGTTACTGGTTTAAGGTTTAGGGGTTAGAGCTCAGGACTCTGGATTTAGTATTTAGGGTTTAGTGTTCAGGGTTTATGATTTAGGGTCAAGGTTTTAGGGTTATGGGTTTAGGGTTTAGGTTTTAGGGTTTAGTATTTAGTGTTTAGGGTTTAGGATTTACTATTTTTGTTTTAGGTTTTAGGGTTTAGGTCTTATGGTTGAGGGTTAAGGGTTTAGGTCATAGAGTTTAGATTTTATCAAATTTGTAGGTAGAACATTCAAAGAGAGTCATAAAAATTTGATGTTTTTCATCTGCATATTCCTTATTGTCCAATTCTTCCAAATACCCTAGTAGTCCTCAATCCTTGGATGCACAGGGAGACACTGTTACTTGGCTTCCATTTATAATGATAGAGATATTTGAAAATTCATGTTATGACCTCTAAATCTACATGAATTTCAAGTTACTTAGAAAGCACATCACACCCTTCACTAATATTGATGACTACCCCTATCATTTTGTTCAGGGAATTTTGAAAACATTCATGGGTTTATCATATAAGGAATTATCAATGAATGGAAGGTCACTAAGTTGTAGACCAGGTAACTCCCATTTAGAAATAAACAAGAAATATTTACTAGGAAATTAATAACCCCTTAGTGTTCTTAGCCATTACCCTGTTTCTATGCTTATTTTGAACACTTTAGGAATTTCTATCAAATTTATTATCCTTTCTAGTAGAACACTTTAAATTTATCTTTCTATGGAGGAGAGGATACTATAGGAAATTCAATTACGATCCTATGCCTCTGCATTGATATATTATGTATGTTTATTTTGTTTCCGTTAAGATTTTTTTTTTTGTTGTGATGGTTATTTTTTCCAACTTCTAATGGGTCATCCTGGCTTGCATAATACCATACAAGGAAATATGAGAAATGTGAAATTTTGTTCAGAGTGTGAATAAATTTACATTCAAGAGCACCAGTATATGTGGGGAGAAACAAGTTTGGAAGAGATGTGTAATATATGCATTACAAGGCACAACGTAGATGTCATATCCATTTAGTTGCTTTTCCCACCTCTCAAAACAAGGTAGTTCTATAAGTAGACTCAATGATGGTTCTAGGCATGAGAATAGGAAATATTGATGAAATATGGTTTGGGGTTTAGGGTTTAGGGTTTAGGGGTTCAGAGTTTAAGGTTTAGGGTTTAGGGTTCAAGGTTTAGGGTTATGGTTTAGGATTTAGGTTTTAGGTTTAGGGTTTAGGGTTTAGTGTTTATGGTTAGGGTTTATGGATCGAGGTTAACGATATAGGGTTTAAGGTTTAGGATTCAGGATTTATGGTTTAGGGTTTAGGGTTTCGGGTTAAGGATTTAGTGTTTAGGGATAAGGGTTTATGGTTTACAGTTCAGGTTTTAGTGTTTATGGTTCATGTTTTAGGATTTAATTTTCAAGGGTTAGGGTTTATGGTTTAGGGCTCGGGTTTTAGGGTTCAGGGTTTGGGGTTTACGATTTAGGTTTTAGGGCTTAGGGCTTAGGGTATATGGTCTAGGGTTTAGGGTTTAGATTTTAGGGATCATGGATAAGGGTGTAGGGTTCAAGGCTTAGTGTTTAGGGTTTAGGATTTAGTGTTTAAGGTCTATGGTTTAGGGGTTAGGGTTTAGGGTTTAGGATTTAGTTTTTATGGTTCAGGGTTTAGGTTTTAGCGTTTAGGGCTCATGGTTCATGGTTCATGGTTTAGGGTTTAGGGTTTAGGGCTTATGGCTTAAGGCTCAGGGTTTAGGGATCATAGGTAAGGGTTGAATTTTTAAGGTTTAGGGTTTAGGGTTTAGGTTTTAGGGTCTAAGGATCACGGTTTAAGGTTTAGGGTTTAGAGTTTAGGGCTCAAGGTTTACAGTTTAGTGTTAAAGTTTATGGCCTATGGTTTAGGGTTTTGATTGTAGAAGTTATATGCAAAATTTTTTAGGCTGAATGCTGAAACCTTGAAAATTTATCTATGTACTAACCAGTTTATACTTTAAAAAGATATCTCCTAAATCACGACTCATGGAGTTGTGAGACTAATTCCATAAGGTGCAGAGTGACCCTATTTTCTTATATTTACATAAATAAATTTAAAGTATAAGTTTTTCATTTGTTTATGTGAATAAAATCATTTCAAAAGCATACATAATGTTTATACTACACAAAACACGTACACATTATAACACGTACATGTTTTGCATTTTCTCTTTTTACAAGACATTCCTCAACGCTTGGGATCTGGTTTGTATCCCCAAACCTAAGGCATGGACCTGCACAAACACAACAAACAACATGTTTTTTACAAGAAAATATAAACATGCCACTTCCTCAATGATAAAACAAAATAAAACAATAGGTCAATTTTAAAAAAATTATACCACGACGTAGAGCAGTATCTCTTCTTTCTAAAAATATAATTTTTCAAATTTTATGACTAATATAAGGTTTCCATATTATTTATTTTCTAACTATGCCTTTTAATAGATAATTTTTGAATTGTAAATATGTCTATCTTTCATGGTGTATCTTTTTTTTGGTTGATCAAAATTAAAAAAAAAAAACTAGCCCAAACTAGGCATAATTCTATACATATTCAAAAAAAAATTCTAGCTTTTTATATTTTTTGATGTAGTTACTAGTGGGGGACATGGTTAGAGCTCTGTTATTTTTCAAAACATTAAATTTCTATACTAGAAAAATCATAAATAAAAAAATATTTACTAATTATTTTTTTTAAAAAAAGGAGCCCAAACTAGATGCTCCTAGCTATATTTCTACCAAAGGGTTTTCAAAAATACTAAATGGTGCTCACAAAGTGGTTGGGGGCACAAAAGTCACTCTATTGTGTTTTTTAATGAAAATAGGAGCATCTGTTGGTATTTTACTTGTTTGACCCACTTAAATTTATCAATTTTCAATAAACTTTAGTAGCTTAGAAAGTAGACTGAAAATGCTACGATTCATATTTCTACAACATCTTCCAATTTTGAGCGTAAGTATTTTGAAAAACTCGTACAATTTGAAGCTTTCTTTTTAGAAAAATGCGTCCACTTAAGACCCCCTTTTGGCCCCCCAACTTGGTAAAATTACCCTTTTTTGACACCTTTTCGACCCAATTTAGAAACATCATTGAAAGTCACAAGGTATCACACAAATCAAAAAATTCAAGGTGAGTATCAAAAGGTGCAATTCGAGCTAGAAAACACCCTTTCTTGGACCATGTTTCACCAAAATTGACATAACTTACTATTCCCATTTTAGAATGACTCCAAATTCTGATCACACCTCAAGGAATCCCTTGTGCATCATCTCAAATCATCAAATTATCTCAAACAATTCTCCATATCTCCATCCCATCTCATTTTTATAGCTAGCTCTTAGGGTTTTTCACCATCTAGGCTATGGTAGCCTAAAACAACATCATAACTCATCATAGAAACACTCCAAAATTCCCTAACATACCTGTTACACAATGAAAAAACTTCCTACAAGAATCCATGAGCTCACATGGCTACAAATCATTGTCTTACCTCCTAGCACTCATATTTGGTCTAGAGGAGCACCTAAAACTTTGTCATGAACCTATATCTACACCATGAAACTCATGTGAGATCCTAATAACTCCCCAAACATTAGTTACATACTTCTAACGTTCTCCTTAATCTAACAGTAAGCTATACTCATCATGCACCATTACCTAGGCTAGCTAGGTCACCTGATTAGGTTGTCAAGAAAAATAAATTCTCATTAAATCAACTCTTGTAACCAAGAACATACTTGAATATACATTTCATCATCAGTATGAGAATTCTATGACTCTACTCCATCATCCACTTTGTCATTCATTAGCTTTTACATAAATGAAAACACCTGAAACACAACATGCCAACAATCTCCCCATTTTTCATTAATGGAAAACAACCTGAACATATCCCCCTTTTTATATTATTGACAAAGTATACATGTACCTGCATTTCATTACCTTTCTCATCTTCATTTGTTCAACATTTGGTAAGAAACGTCAACTAAAGATCTCATTCCAACTCATAAACATGAAACTTCATTCAAAAACTAAAATTTGACCATTCTTCAGTCATGGAAATAATATGCCCCCCTGTGAAAAAAACATATACCACCTAAACATGCCAAGAATCAGCAATAAATAAAAATTTTACCTCTTCTTTGAGTAAGAGCATCATCATCAACCTTTCAAGTATGCAATTCTTGACATTGTACACCTAAAAACATATATTTTTCCTTTGAGAGACCATTGTAGAAATCCTATACCTAAAGCACACACCATGTGAACATGCCAATAATGATATACATGAGCTAAAAAATTTCTCCTTACCTTAATTCTTGGGCTTACTCAATTTTTTAAGAAACAATCTTTACTTAACACTACCATTCCTTGGTCTACATATCACACTAGGACTAAAATCTCTAAATTGAGCCTTTAGTGCAATCTAGATAACTTTCACAAATTCCTAGAAGAAAAATCATCCTCGAACACACATCCTTATGGATATTTTCAATAACTATAGTCATATTTGAATGAGGTAATGCAATTTTGAAACTAACTTGCTTGTTCATGGAGAAGAATACTAAAATCATACATTGCATAGCTTGAACTAATCTAGAACATCCTTTAGAGGTAAAATCAAATGCTTCCCGTATTGTGCAAAAATCCTTACACACAATTCACACCTAAAAACTTGTAACTTCACTTTACAATATTGTAGTACTCCATTATACCAAGTAAGATCTTTGATCCATATTTTTGACCCAAGAAAAGGTAATAGACCAAATCAAAAAATTCTTCACTATCATACTCATTGAATCAACCATTATAGTAGTCAAGGTATCTTATAACCCTCAATAATGACTCCATGAACACCTATAGACATGTAGGATGGAATTTGGAGGAAGAACATCATATACATTAAAAACAGTAGAAACATAAGAGACTTGAACTTACCTTCACCCTTCTTGACCATCTTTAGAGAAACTTCACATGATTTGGGATAACTAATATATTCACAATACATCATATAAGTCCTTGAATACCAATTAAAACCTATAGAAACATCCATACTCTACCTCTAACACATACCCTATACCTATAGCAAGAAATATTTCTCATGGAACAAAAATTGAACCAACCAGTCTTACCATGCCTAAGATTATATTATTTTACCAACTTTAGGATCCATAACACCTTCACACATGCATATAACAAAATATTAAGGATTATAATTATCAAAAATTGAAGTATACGTAACCTTACTTGTAGAAGCTTGATTTAACCTTTGAGTTCATTGTGTTCTCAATATTATAACCTTAAAAATTTAATAGAAGACCAAATCACTTTGATGTAATAGTAACACTCTTTTTTACAGAAAGTTCACACATTTTAGATCATCCAAGACTTTTCAAAATATGTTGAGAACACATTAGGATAATTTGATACATGTAGGTTTCAATTTATTTGTGACTGAGTCATGAAGTACCTCATACCCATATTCACTATAAACTATCATTTTGATGATATAACACATGAATACCACTCACCCCTTAATTAGAAAACACTCTCAAATCTATTATACTCATGTACAAACATTGGGAAGTCTAGTAACACACCAAATAATAACCTACAAGCTTGTGACATGTCATACATTCTCAAATAATGTCTTCAATATCCAAGAGTACATAAGAGAAAGACACCACAAATTTTGACCTTATACCATTTCTCTAATATTTTTAAATTTTTTTAACCTTATTCATTCTCAAAAAACTCTGGGAATCATCAAAATTTCACTACACATTCTTCTTGCTACCAATTTGTAGATACACAGCCTACTAGGCTTAACTCAATGAGAATCACACCTAGTTTTCAATGCATTCATTTTCATAAGACAACCATACCTAATTTGAGTACCCTTCTATATAAATCAACTCCTTCATTAATCTTGAAGACTGTCATGAAAGGAAACATGCCCAGTTTAGAATTTCATCTTTTGACAATTAGGTCTTTTACATCTTTCACTATCAAAACTCAACACTGTCATAAATTTAAGAGAAATATGACCTTATCCAAGAATGAAACATCAATTTATACCTTGTCTAGATGATTTTTTCCAACTTTTAGCTCTATTTTCCATCATTTATAGCTTAAACAAGAAATTTTCTTTCATGTCCCTTAAAATGCACTGTTAGGACCCAATTTTGAGAAAGAACCACTCAGATTGCTCAATATTTAGTTTCAAGAGATAAAAATTAGCCATCAACACTATAAAAACATCCTCTTATTGTTCTGAGAGCTCTTACATTAACCAAAGACTATAAAACTCACTTACTTTATTTAAACTCCTTTATATTACACTAGACATCCTTCATGAGCATTGCCATAAACTAACTTGAGATAGTGGTCTGATTAAGTCATTATTTGATGAATCATTCCATTTTCAATCCTTCTTCACACAAATTTAGAACATATGATATCATGATGAACATTTCATACTAACAAAAAACCTATAACATTTGGACTTAAACATCCTATATGACCATGACATACCAATGAATGACCCTTGAATGCTTAGAGAGACTTTTCACACTTTGACTTAGTATTGAGACCACTTCATATCTTCACATACATCATACACTCTTAGAAATACTTGATTCTTGCACTCTCATGCCACTCCATTCATGACTCAAAATTTACTCCTTGGGATACCAAAGACCTTTAAAATCCTCCATCAACTTGAACCACTAACTCATAGAAAAAGAAAAATTTTTACATGAATTTCATGACATAATAGACCCATTATGAGACTAAAACATTATCCTTACACTCAACTAAGTAATTATAGATTAACAAAACATCATGACAGATAAGACCCAATCTTGAGAACACTATTATATCACACTTGAGGACACTAGAATTGAGACCTAACCATCTCTACTCCTTAATCAAATAAATAGATCAACAAAAATTTCTTAGAGACTTAATATAAAATTACCTTAACACCATGAAGGACTCACACATAGAAAAATATAGCTCCCCCATACTCTAATGCTTCATATGGACCCATATACCTCAAAGAATGCATATTAGAGGCATATGACACAATTGAGGATCTAGAAGAAAGACCTAAAAATGTCCTAAAAATTATTAGAAACCTTAGAATCTCCTTGTCTACCTTCTTTCATATTTGATCTCTGATTCATTATTTGATTTTTATCATGAACTACTTTTGATAAGACCATTATCTCTTCAAGATCCCAATTCCTTCCTTTACTATTACTATGCAGCGCAATCCTTTGAAAGATTATCTTTATCATATTAGGACCCTAAAAATCTTTGATCTTTCCTTGAGTAGCCATGATAGCAGTTTTCTTACAACATGAATAACTCCATTACCATTTATAACATACCACAAAAATCTTTCCTTCACATCCCTCAACTTGTTGAGGTAAACCATTCAAACAAAAACTAACAAAAATGACCTACCTCATTGCAATTATAACACACTAATTTGTTAGGTTGCTCATTCTTATTGTCTCTCCATGGATGAGAATCTGTAGTATACCTTCTACACTCTTTTACCCCATGACTAAATAAACTACAAGTCAACAAGAACCATTAAAATATCATTAATACCTTGAGGCATTAGGTTTCCTAATAGCATTGGTATTCTCATTGTTCTTGATGAGAAAACTTATTATTTTATTCATTGATACTAGGTTTACCAAATTCCTTTCTTGAAACAAGGTCCTCTTCCTTCAATTCCTTTCCTTTGGATTCCTCTATGAAACCCAAACCAGCTATATCACCTGTTGATCTCTATTTTCCAACAATATCAATTAGATTATTGGTACTTTTCTAAATTTTCTGACAGGACATGAGTCTTATTTTTTTACCTCTAGCAACTTAGTGCTTAGGAACTCTATATCTTCTTCAAATTTTGAGCAGACACTTTATTTATCCTGTAAAAATTAAGGCAATATACTTTACCTTCTCTTCTAACAATTTGATTGACTCATTTTCATTTTTTGATTCAGACTTGCACTTTTCTTCTAGCTTATGAATCTATTTTTCATACTCATTTACCTAAAGAATCAAATTCTTATTCTCTTTCTTAGCATGATATAAGTCTCTTTTGATTCCCTCAAGATCATCTTTGAAATCCTCTTCATCCTCATTAGAGTAACCACAATAACCTAATATAAAATAACTTAATAAAGAAGATCAATTGCAAGAAGACCTTATTGCATCATTAGTTATGAACAATACCTCATTTTCCACATCCTCATGCTCTGATTCATATTAATAATCTTAAACACCCTTACTAGCATCTTGTAATTCATCATC
Source organism: Taxus chinensis (assembly GCA_019776745.2). Taxonomy (NCBI): domain Eukaryota; kingdom Viridiplantae; phylum Streptophyta; class Pinopsida; order Cupressales; family Taxaceae; genus Taxus; species Taxus chinensis. The sequence continues at coordinate 654,611,439 of CM034148.1, forward strand.
TTCCTTTAAATACAAGATTTTTTTTCACTTCTTGTATTCAAATCTCTTAAATATATTTTTACCTTTGTAGAACTTATGATTCTTCTTATTTTGATAATCCTCATGATTTTCATCTCCTTATTTTTCATGCCTATGACTAAAACTTACCAGAAAAATACCTACTTCACCAAAATTTAAACACTTGAAATCTAATTTTACCTCTATACTTACTAGATCCAACATTAAATAGTCTAGCCATCATCGTAAAGAGTTCTTCATCATCAATTTTAAAAGAAAAATCCTTTTTGTCCTTATTGCATTTGTTCTTCATTACATATTTGAAAGCAACCTCTCTCTTGGCTGGTTTGAAATCGTATATTCTCATTTCATATGTCATCAAAGTTTTTATATAACTCATCCATCTTCAAAGTAGTCAAATCATTTACCTCTTCAATAGAACATACTTTAGAATCAAACTTAGGATTTAGGGATCTCAAAACCTTTTGAACAAAAACTTATTCTTTCACATCTTCTCCTAACTCTTTCATGTTATTGAAGAAAAATTCAACTCTAAGAAGATATTGAAAAATGGACTGATTATCATTCATCTTAACAATCACAAATTTGATTGCTAAAAGTTTGAAGCTTAGCATTTTTTTTAACCTTTGATTAACCTTCATAAAACACTTGAAGTTTCTCCTATGCTTATTTTTCTACATTACAATGAATTACCTTTCCCATCTTAGATTCTCCAAGACCACATATGATAACATTAAATTCCTTTGAATTATCATTACATGCCTTATTTTCTGAAGTACCAGTAGGAGGAGGGGTAGGAGTAGTATATTCATTTCCCACAAATTTCTAAACATCAAACCCTAGAGACGTGATATGAGTCTTCATTCTTAAACTCCATAACTCATAGTTTGTTCTATCAAAAAATGGTTGTCTTGCTGGTAGAGAAACCTTTCTCCTCACTCGTCATTTTTTTACTTCAAAGGATCTCCTTTTAGGTTATCAAACTTCTCCGAAAGGGACATGCTCTGATACAAATTGTTGGAAGCAAAATGGTTTGAGAAGGGGGTTAATAAATCCATACAAGCCAAATTTAATTTCATATTACTTATTAAAATTAGGAACCACTTATCCAACCATTAATGTGTGCACATCATCAAGTAACATGCATGCAATCAAACATAAACAAGAGTATTGATATAATAACAAAAGATATAAGTGGGAAACCCTCATGGGGAAGAAAACCCACTAAATAAAAAATATTTATTTGTATATGTTAAAAATTTAGTGAGGTACTAATCCCATAAGGGGCACCAACCCCTAGTATAGTAGAGCACTAACCCTAAAAGGAGCACCAACCCCTAATTTTGTGAAGAACCAACTCCATATGGAGGATAAAACCCACCAAGATGATTAATAACCCACTAAACCACATTATGATTAATATCCATAAGTTTTATGTCTTCCAAAACTGATGGAGATAACAAATTCAGCTCACACTTCTTCAAACCCTTATTAAAACACTCAGTCTTAAAACTTGCACAAACTTGCACCTTCTTCACTTATAAATGCATAAAAAGCTTACACACACTCTTGATATCATTATTCAACATGTCACACACTTTCTCATATCTAAAAAACACACTTTCAAACTTTCAAAATTCTCACACCTAGGTTGAACTTTTCATACTGACTTAAATATGTTACAAATTACACCAAAAACATTACTTTTATAATCTCTTCTTGATTCAAATTGAAAAGAGGTAGGTTTTACTCCTTTGGATATACCAATTAAACTTCATAAAATACCATTTGAATCATAAAACATTCACATAAGACACATGTAGGTCGGGCCATGACTAAAACAACCCATCATGCACCAAAACGCCTTAAAACCCCATCACTAGAATGAAAAAAATATAATTATGCAAAAACCATGCTTAGTAAATATCCCTAATTCACCACACATGATTAATATAATATAAAATCATCATAAATAGTCTCAAATTTTCTTTGACCAATAAAAAAATTTCATTAAATGGGCTCGTTGTCTCATATCTCTCATAAAACAATTGTTATCAGAATATTGATTTCACCTTTGGGCCTTAAGACCAACCAAGATGATATCAACTTTGGAACGTGACCAATATATGGGAAATATCAGAAATAGTAGAAAAATTATATGCATGTTATATCTCATGAAACAATCATATGTTTAAACCATAACAAACTTACACTTCACTAGAATAATCTGCTCAAAAAACAATTTTTTTAAAATCAGCTAGTTTGCACCCTTTCTGACACTTTCAAGACATAAAAAATCCTTACATGGGTAGAAACATTCACCTCTCGTAACTTTTCACATGTTATAAAGCATCATGTCATTCATCTCATGCTTCAAACAACTCAATCTTTCAGCAAAAGAGTGTTGTCCTGAAAACCAATAAACCTTCATCTCAACAAAATTACCTGGATAACCCATCAAATATCATCATCATGTGACAAAAATTATACCATTGGAAATATCTCAAAATAAAATTTTGAGAACATATTGGTACACCTTCCAAATCTAGAACCGTGGGAAGGCCTTCAACCAAGCTCATCTTTGTAAACTTTCTAAAACTTCCCCCAAAGTTGTCCTTTGAATAGTCTTTACAAATAGGGCACACTTTGTTATTTTTATGCATGACCATGACCTGAAACCACCATTTAAATAAAGAAAAAATTAAATACTATAAACTAGGTCCATTTATTTTTCAACTTATTTCGAAAACCTTGTCTCAAACTAAAATTCTTCAGAAACAAACCTATTTGAGTTAGGTCCACTCATCACCACAAGAACTACCATACCTTTATGGAAACTTGGAGTAGTCATCTATATGTGTTGGCAAGGAAAATGTTTCGGGGATAAATTTTTTGGATATCTTGTCAACGCTCTAGGAATATAATTCCCTCTACTTAATCGATGCACATGAAAAGGTGGATTTCTTTGGTGGGCCTTTCGGCCGAGGATCCAATAGGGGCACTCCACTAGCGTTGTGGAAAAATATTGTTGATACTTGCAAGGGAGTAATTTTTTAGGAGAGCTATAAATGGAGTGAGAATATTAGATAAGAGGAAATAATGTTGTAAGTAAAAAATCAGAGTCTTGCATACATCAGATAGAAATTTCATCACATGCACTAAAACTAGGAAGAACTAATACTGCAAATATCAACAAGACTAATTATAATTTTAATGAACACAAAGTAACAGTAAACCCCTTAGTTAAAAAATCATAGAAAATCCTTCTGTCTTATGTCGATGCTCAAGAATTTTTTTTACATAGTATGAGAATTAAAGACATTGAGAATAAAGAAAAAATAGATAACTCTTGTCACTAGTAAGTAAGAAAAATATTTCTCTGAAACTTACAAGGATACAATCAACTTGAAGAATTTCAGAATTAGAACCCTTTTGGATGAGGAGATCATTACAATTTCTAGAATGAGGAGAAACTCTTCATCTTTCTGATGATATTTCTCCTCATCTTTTTGATGACCCTCCATATGCCTCATTTGTAACATTAGACTATTAATATTTCTACTCAAATATTAAGTCCCTTTTATAAAAACATGGTGAATTAAATTTTATATCATGTTTCTAAAGTAACTTAAATACATATCAAAAAGTACAAACCCCAACTCTACATTATAACATTGAAGAGAGAGAGAGATAAAGGAGGAATTATGATGACGAAGAATCTGCTCTTGTTGACTCATGGAAATATCTTCCAGATTGGCCCTTGATCTAAAGGACATTAATGAGGATAGAGGTTCCCTAAATATCCTAAGATTAACATAGTACAGAAGATCACTCGGAGAGATTTTCAGTGAGTATTTGAACAAACGAAACATATTCTGTATGACAAAAATGGTGGCTGGTAAAAAAAATTCAACTGTTGGAGGAGGACATGGTCAGCTGGTGAGTCATTGCACAAGTGGTAAAATATCATAGTTTGTTCTATGAGTTGGGGTTTATTTCCACCAGTCTTCCATGGTTGTTATAAAAAGGCCGGCTATGGAGACTGTAGCCGATGAGATTAAACTTTATATTGGAAGACTATGTTATTGTCGCTAATTTCATGGTTTCGAAAGCCACCACATGTCTTGCCACCATAAGTTTAAATTTTCTCGCAATATGATAATCGAGGAATGAAAATTGGAATATGTCATACAAGTTTGCATTATAGGATTAACTTGAGCTCAACGAGCTATATTTCTAGCTCAGTGGGATGTTTCATATCCTCACTGAGCCCTATATTATTCTCAACAACCGAGTTGATCACTTTATGCCATTTTTATCAAGAATTAATATCAAATCAAATTCCTTATATACCTCTATTAGGGGAGCTATCTCGTATTTCCTTGGCAGTTTTTTCCATATAGCTCGGGATCAGTTTTATTTCAAACTCAGACAAGAGGATTATCCAGCCATCTCAACCACCTGTGTGGAATTCAAACACTTTTACAAATCCCTATAAGATTGGGAGGATAAACCAATGCACGTGGGGATTAACATGCAACCAACCACACAATCAAATGCATACGGATCCACAGCCTTACCCAAAGGCTCGGTAGAGATGATGCATCAAAAAAAATAGGTGAAATGTTTCCCAAGCCATGTAAAAAATGGGTGATCAAGCCTATTTTGAAATGTCATCACACCATCTATACAAGCCATGTGGGATATATCCAACACAAATGTAAACCTATGACGACTAAAATGGAGGATGGGTGTTGAACATGGGACCTCCCATCTCTAACTCGTGTGCTTAACCAACACCAATATTGTGGTGAGTTAGGATAATAATTGGAGGATATGTTATTAAGCATATATCTCAGGTCCACTAAGCCTATATAAAGGCTCTATTCTCCCTCTCAGAGACAATGATGAATGTAATGAAGGCTTTAGGATATTTAAAAAGGAGTTTGAGGAGAATATTAAAGAGCTTCCAAGCTATTTCGAAAGGCTTATTATTTTAATAGGCTATGTTGTTAGTAATAAATTCCTATTATAAAATATAGACCATTTTTGGAGAGAAGTCCCTGTTGTGGCAAATCAGCAACACCCCCTAGATGTTGATCAGATTTCTAGTTTGATCATACTAGCATCCAGTGTGATTGCACAACATTGAATCCTCTTCCCAAGTGTGGGACTTGTAAAAATGGAAGAGGAATCTCCATATTAGAGGTTGGTTCCTCAACTCCTCTGATCAGCTATTTTACTTGCACAATTGCAGAGGTTTAAATTCCTAAATCTACTCTAAATTCCAAGGAGACAGAGATAGGGAAATGCAAAAAGAAAGAACTAATGCTAATAGGTGATGCACAAAAGGAGTTTTAGACACATGATGCTACATGAAATACACAATACACAAGGAAACACAGCACAAAACATGCACAAATGCTCAAAATGTAATGAAATATCAAGAAAGCAATGATAGATATATGAAAGGATTGAGGGGATTTTAATCACAGAACATATATCAACATCTCAGATCCAACATAGTACATTACAGTGATCCAGAGGCAAGAAAAGGTGCTGCATTACATGGAAAGGTAAAATTTCTTCACAAATTTTGCCAAGGAGGAAGAAAAAGGAAATTGCAGAGTTGAAAAGTGTCTCTATTTTGCAAAAATGAACTCATTCTGGCTTTTAAAGTGTAAATCACGACCCCAGGAGAGAAGAAACATGGAAAAACATGCAAGGGGTTCAACCATTAACCAAAATGCAATCAAAACAGCATGGGTGACCTAAAAGACCCATCCCCTGACATTTTTAACCATGCTGGGAGAGAATGCGAGCCATTCTTCATTAAAATCGGTGGTTGAAACGTCATTTCTGTTCATGACCACGTGCCAGAAGTGTTTTTTAATTTTTTATCTCCAAAATCCACCAAAATGCAAAATTGACCCTGAAATCTTGTAGATAGTTTCACCAGCTTTCCATTGATATAAAGAACGTGAAAAACCGAGATCTGGATCTAAAGATATGGCGATTTGAAGTTTTAGGGAAAAACAGGGCCAAATCGGGTTGGGCGGGTGAAAAATTTGAATTTTTGCACATTTTTGGTCATTTGGGAAATTTTCCAAAATTTCCCAGCACTCCGCCACTCTAGGTGCCACATGGCGGCATCTCATTGGCCGTGGGCCTTTCAGGGTAAATTTTTTCTAAAAAACTCCGCCGAGCCATAACTTCAAAAATACATGGAGTTAGGAGGAAAACTTTACCTTTCTGGAAAGCTAAGAAAGAGCTCTATCCAATGGTGTCATTTCCAGAAGGTTTTGAGTTCCTGAAAAGAAAAATATTATGAATGAGGCACAAGAGAGGAAAAAATGAGAGGAGTTAGCCACAAAAAATGAGCAGGGGCACATTTTGGATAACAGTCCCATTTAAAATTTGATAGGAAAATATTGTGGAAGCTAAGTCCTATTATATTAATAGGCAACTTGTAAAATTAGGAGTTAGTGGAAACTCACCAATTGGTCCATAGTGCCAAAATTTTATTTGCAAAGCCTTGAATTATTGACTGGAGTGTTGTAAGGGATCTTGCAAACAACTGGAAGGCCTATTGAGTTCCATAGGATTCTTGTGTTCTAGGAAGGTGGCAAACAGGACCAAATAAGCATCTGTGTTCTTCGAAGGTATAGAGTGCTTTGTAGGAAAGTAAATTTCCATTAGGTTTTGTTGTAAAATTCATATTATACTTAAAAATTTTAATAGTGGATCCATTTGAAAGAAACCACAGATGTAGGATATTGTTGAACTTCGTAATCAATCTGTGTGTAGTGTGATTTACATTTTTACATTAATTTTTATTTGATTACTTAAAAGGATAAATTTATCAAAAATTATTAATATGCCTATAGGGGTCCATGATCGAGGTAAAAAAAATTGGTTTATTTTTTAATCATGTTGGTATCAGAACTGATTAATTTAATAGTTTGATTTCTTCAAGTTGGTGCACTTGGATCAGTTTGTGTGAACAGGGTACAAGTACACCATTGGCAAGATGTCCAAACTATAAAATCTTGAAGAGGTTGAAGCTTATAATAACTATATCTAGGAAGAGAACTCTCTTTTATGATCGATACATTACTCTTTGGAAGAGGATAACACTCACTTGAATTGAGAACTATAAACCAAGGATGAGATCTTGGCAAGGTTGTAGTATGGTGATCAGAAAAAGGACATACCTTCAACTTTAGATGCAGATGCCATGGTAGATGAGTGCATTATGAGTTGTTCACCACGTGAATCTTCTTCCTTCCATTCGTTCATATTCAGATAATGATGTCTTTAGTTCATTTGAACAAGATACTGGAGGTTTTGAATCCAAATTTTTATCTAAAATGGGATTTTATGGAAGAGGACTTGGTAAAAATTGGACATGTCATTGGTAAACCAATAATGGTTGAGGATCATCCTTATTTTACAAGTTTGGGTTTTACTATTGCGTGAATGGATATTATAGATTACTCCAAGCATGCTGACGAGAGACAAGAATTTGAAAAAAAAGTGAATACCCCACTAGTCATACAAGAAGATTATGAGTAGGAAAATTGTGCTTTGTCATCATAGGTAGGATGTGGTAAGAAAAAATAGCAAAGAGGTAATGAAATTACACCTCCAGTTTCTTACCATAATCATAAGTACATTGAAACTTCTAATCAAATTTTTCAGCTTAATAAGTATGGTTATGATTTTCAAAAAATGTGGAATGCCTTTCCATGTATTGTTTGTGGATTGTATAATCATACTATGGCCAAATGCTGGAAGAGAAGGATATTGATGAATAATTTGATGTCGTTCATTAGGAATAAGGAATATCATTAAGACCAATCTCATCATGGAAAGGTGAGAAATGGTAGTAAGAGTTCCCCATCCCAGAAGAAGGAGATCAAGAGGAATTTTTGTGCTCATTGTTAGAGGAATGGGAACTGGGTGGACACATGTTGGAAAATTCATACTACTCTCCATCAGAGTAATGGAAAGACAAACATGGAATGGAGGCCTATTGCAAAGGCAAAGAAGTTTTCTACTCCACCACTAGTTGAAAAATCAGCCTAGGATCAGCTAATACCTAAAAGTGAAATTCCTTTAAAATGAGTACATAAAAAAAAATTCAGTTATATATTGTAGAACTCAGATTGATGAATAGTATGTAATATTTTTTTGTAGTTTAGATTTTATGAGAAAATGTTGAGAGAAAGGTCTACCATACTTAGTAGATTTTCTTACTTTAAAGTTTGATTAATACTCCAATCACATCTCCTAATAAGCTCTTGATTACCTGTTATAACTTGGATAAAGGATTTTAACTCGTATTTATAAGCTTGGATATTTTAAGGCCAATTATGTAGATAGTTGAGATTGTAGGTATCATCTCGTATCTTCATTCTGTTTAGCGACATTATGACCATGTGATAGAATGGTAGATGAATTATCATTGACATATGACATCAAGTAGGATCTTTATTCTATAAAAATGCCAACATGGGAATACATATAACGGTAATTGATAAATGTTTTTCAAGAAGAGGAGGTCACGAGAGATTAGCTCAGAGCATCATTCGGTGTCAAGGCATTACAACCGTACATCCGAATGGTAGCTGATCATTAGTGACATCGGATCACTCACAACTCTCCATAGCATGTAGTTTCCTTTAGACCAATTTGGATTCTATAGAATAAATTCAAAGCTAGGATATGTGTTGCAGGGTGAAGAGGATCATTGTTGTTAGATATCTGGAATCTTAGCACCGCACATTGGGAGCTTTGAGGTTTCATTTGGAAACTTAACACCATACAATGGAGGCCTGGAGGTCTTCTTTGGATACCAAAGTGGTGGCAATAGGAGGAAGTGAGCCCAAGTGCCATAGGTCCTAAACTTTGAACCATCAGTTGTTTGATTGTGGAGTTCGTAGTATACTACGTACATCTCTTCTCAGCAACATGATTTGGAGTTTACAATATTTTTGGGAAAAAAATCCTTTTCCATTGGGGAGGTATTATCTTGAGAAAATTATGAAGGAAAAATGTTCCTTAAATATCCTAAGATCATCATAGTATTGAATATCACTCCTAGATCTTTCCAATGACTATTTGAAAGTAGGAAATGAAGTTCGTATGATGAAATGGTGGCTGGTCAAAGTTGGTCAACTCTTAGAGGGGACACGATCAACTGGTGAGTCACTACATGATAATTGGAAAAATAGCAAAGCGGTGTGCTACAAGTTGGGGTTTAGTTCTAATGTTCTTCGTCAGTCATTATACAATAGGCCGGATACAGAGACTATAGCTGGTGGGATCCACTTTTATATCAGAAAGGGACCCTAATGCCATGAGGACATTGTTATTATCGACAACGTGGTGTGTACTAAACCCACCACATGGCTTGCCACCAAGAGTTCAAAGTTTCTCGTGATATGCTTATCAAGGCATGATAAGTGGAGTATTCTGTATAAGTTTGTATTGTAGGATTAACTTGATCTCAATAAGCTATATTTCTAGCTTGATGGGGTGGTTGAATCCCAACCAAGCCCTATATTATTCTGAACGATCGAGTTGATTAGTTTATGCCATTTTTATTGGGATTTAATATCAATCGAATTCCTTCTACACTTTCATTAGGGAGCTATCTCTTATTGCCTTGGTAGTGTTTCTAAATAGCTTGGGATCAGTTTTATTTCATACTCAGTCGAGAGGATTACCCAACTAGCTAGGCCACCTATATGGAATTCAAACACTATGCACATCCCTATATGATTGGGTGGATAAACCAATACACGTGGGGATCAACATTCAACCAAGCACACAGTCAAAGGCATACATCTTGGAAGCCTTACCCAAAGGCTCGGTGGAAAAAATGCACCCAACAAAAGGGTGATACATGGCCTCAGCCATGCAAACAATAGGTGGTTCAGCCTATTTTAAAACACCATCCCACCATATATGCAACCCATATGGGATATATCCCATGCAAATGCAAACCACCTGTGATTAAAATGGAGTATGGATGTCAAATGCAAGACCTCCTACCTTCAGCTAACATGCTTAACTAACTCCTCTACCATGGTGAGTTGGTATAATAATTGGAAGATATACTATTAAGCATATATCTGAGGTCCACTAAGCCTATATAAAGGCTTTTTTCTCCCTCTCATAGACAATGGAGAATGCAATGAAGGCTTTAGTATATTTAAAAAAGACTCTGAGGAGAATATTAAAGAGTTTCTAAGATATTTCAATAGAATTATTATTTTAATAGGCTATTTTTTTTGTAATAAAGTCCTATTATAAAATATAGACAATTTTTTGAGAGTAAGTCCTATTTAAAATTTAATAGGAAAATACTGTGGACGCTAAGTCCTATTATTTTAATCGGAAAATTGTAAAATTGTGAGTTATTGGAAACTCAGCAATTGGGCCATAATGCCAAACTTTTATTTGTGAATCCTGGAATTGTTGACTAGAGTGCCATGGGGCATTTTCGGAATGTCTTGAAGGTCGATTGAGTTCTATACGATTCTTGTGCCCCAGGGAAGGTGGAGGATGGAATCAACTTAACATTGGTGTTCTTTTAAATTCTGGATTACTTTGTAGGAAAGTAAATTTCCATTAGGTTTTCTTTTAAAAGTCATATTGTACTTTCAAATTTGACTAGTGGAAGGGTTTGAATGAAATCGAAGGTGTAGGTTGTTTCTGATTTCTGTAAGCAATCCGTGTACAGTGTGATTTATAGTTTTACATTTTTTTTGAGTCAATTCCTCAAAAGAAGTAATTTATTGGCAATTATTAAAAATCCTATAGGAGTCCATGATTGAGGTAAAAAAATTGATATATTTTGGATCAGCCTTGATGCCTCCGAATGACCCATGGAAACCATGAACTACGTGTTTAGAAACACCATTGAATGGAACCCTTGGTGATCATAGGTGTTTCTCATGAAGATCCCCCCTGAAGAGATTGGAGCTTTGGAATAAATCCGGCCGTAACTCCCTTCAACATTACCACACTGCTTAGTTGATTTGGACATGATTCTGATGAGACATACTATTGAACAGTATGATAGTGTCGACTATGAATTACAACTCACACATGAGTGTCAAAAGACACTATTGAGATACATGAAATTGATCTTACTATCATCTACTCTTGCATACTCCAAAGATATAGAATGCATTAGTTTCCCCCTTTATGAATCTGAATTTCATTTTTTCTTGACACTTGCTTTATTTAGAAAAGTAATTTTTTTAGCAAGTTTCAAGAATCTTCCCTCTAGTCTCCAACTGGTGATGTAAAATTGAATTTTCAACTCCTGACATGCTCCTTCTATGAAATTTACCCTCTAGAAAGACTTACTATTTTTAGTAAGTGCCAAAAAAGCAATTTTCTATTTTTAACAAGTACAAAAAATCATTTCACACAAACCTTGACTTGATATGGTAACTGGAAATCCTCCTCTCTGTGCTCCCCTCACTTTTTGGACCAATTAAGAAAAAATTTACAAGTGTTTGTGAGACAAATTACTATTTTTAGTAAGTCTCCAGTTGGGACCAAGCTGACCATTTCACTAAATTTTCAGTCATAGTACATCCTGAGTGTTCACCATTTCCCTCGTAGGTTCTTCAGTTTATGGCTTTCCTAAAATAGTAGTCTCATATGTAGAAGACCTATTTTTAGAAATTTAGCTTCTAGTGGTCAGAATGTTGTGGGAAAAAGTTTTCTGATATGATATTTTTTCCAATATTGCCCCTCTGAAATCTTGGACCTACTCGATCAGTACATTGGGAGATTTTAAAGTTTCAAAAAATTGACTTGGCAACAACTCTAAACACGACAGCCATTAACGGACCTTGAAAATTGTAGGTTTTGTTTTCTTCTGTGTTTTCAATAAAAATATATGTTCTCTCTGGGTTTTGGTTTCTTACTCCACTAGTGAAATTTCTCTTTGATTATACTGTTGGTTTTATGGGAAATCAAGTTTTTCTCTCCGTTGAGCCGGATAAAAGATTTCTTCATTGTGAGTGGTTTGAGAAATGGAATGAGGATTTGAAGGCAAGGTTATAATTATTTTTGAAATATAAGAGATAATAAAAATACAAATCTTTGTTTTGTGCACTAGTTAGTAAGATCCGTTTGAATCTTCGTTATATGGAAATGGAGTTTTATGAAGGATTCCTTTGCTTTACTCCTTCGTTCTTCATTCATATGACTCTATCGGTCAATCTATCCTTAAAAATATTTGCATTATAATGGATGTTAGGGTTTTGTTTCTATAGTGGAGATGATTTTAGGTACAACAATGGTGTATGGCGCTTCTGGACAAGTGTCAGAGCAATAATAGAATAAGAAGTTAGAAGTCGTAAAGAAAGCGACAAAAAGGATTTAAAACAATTAAAAAAAACAAAGCATGAGTGAGGTGAAATTTCATGTCGCTCATGTCCCTTAAGTATTATTTGATGAGAGAGACAACAATTTTCAGGTTGTGCTTGATCGTGACAAATGGCAAAAATATAACGACTAAGGGTTTGAACTCCCATAAACACCTAGGGGTTGAACTAGTGATCTAGTAGGATGTATGGGTGACCAAAGGGCTTATATGGGCTGGGAGAATTTTATTGTCCCTCATTTCCCTTAGCTTTAGGGACATAAGGGACACAAAATTAATCCAGGATCCTGGAGCTAACACGTCTCCCCATCAAATTTGACTAAGTCCCAAACTCGTTCCTTGAGAGTAACTTCAAACGATGATATATTGAGCTCTTGATGGATTTTTTGATGAAATTTTATAGGAAATTGACTGAAAATGACCTTTTAAATCCAATGGTTGGGGTATAAGATCTCTATCCATCCATTCTTTTCCTGAAAAATAAGATTTTGAATTTGTTCCTTTCCTTGTGGCTAGAAAAAACCAATTATAAACCTATTGCACCATGGTGCCATGAAAAATATGATTTCACTATCTTTTAGGTATTTGAATTCCATTTCTGATGTTTGATTGTTTTGATCTTAACTCCATCCAGTGCTCCCAGACTCACTTCTCAAAGTGCAATAGCTTTTTTGACCATGTGCACTAGCTTTTTTGACCATGTCCACTGCTTAGACCTTTGAACCCTATTTTTGGTAAAATTTCCCCAACTCCTCCAAATCCTTCATGAATCTTCCAAAATCACTTCCATGGTGTTTCTAGGCCTTAATTTCATGTCCATATTATATTTGGTTCCTCCGTTCTACTCCAAGGGGTTGCTCCAGTCCTAGGAAGACCAATGATAGCCCTTCCCATGACTGCCCAAAATTTGCATTTTCCAAGAACTCCTTAAATCACATAGGGGGTTTAAATTGACTTTCCTAAATCACATAGGGGGTTTAAATTGAATTTCCTAACTCACCTAGGTTATTGATTTAACATAAATTTGGATTTCACTAGACTATTTTGGTAGACCTGGTGTTCCTTGGAAGGGTAAAAATTAAAAGTTCTAATACAGGGGTATAGTTGTCATGCTAAAAAATTGTTAAATTTCTTGTTTCACATTTGTATGACAACTGGCTCTAGCATGGGGACACATGGAGGATTGAGCATAGTTAATACGTGACATGAATAATCCCATAATCTTAACTTTACAATGCAAAGACCAATGCCTTATCCATTCGGCCTTGTGAAGTCATGTACAACTTGAGAGAGAGAGAGAGAGAGAGAGAGAGAGAGAGAGAGAGAGAGAGAGAGAGAGAGAGAGAGAGAGAGAGAGACGTAAAAACTAAAGGAAAAACATGAAATGGATTGGGAGGAAAATACGCACACAACATAGAGGGAAACACACCTAAAACATCACCTATGGTATAAGGTGGGGGATAAGCAGCTTTCACTTAAGCACTTTCCAGTCCTCAAAAGTTACCCATAAGTGGGCAATACTGAGTGATTTTTTTGTGTGAAACCAATGAATGGTTCCAAAAAGTAGCCTCCTCTCCTTAAATAATTATGAAAGGTGGGTGATTTCATGATTTTATGTTTTTTTTTTGGAGTGAGTCCATGTGAGCTTATTTATGCTCATGCCTTCACTTAGAAATTCCATTTCCTTCCTTCCCTTTGAAATCGGTCTCATAGTGCCTATTTCATTCCATGTTTATCCACATAACTTATTCTTCAATTAGCATCCTACCACTTCCCCAAGGCTGGTTTTTATTCAAATCACTTGATTATTCTAGATTATTTTCTTTCCCAACTCTATGTTGTTTGGCCTCTTTTCCATGAGAAACCTCATACCTATCCTTAAGCTCTACTGTACTATGAGGTGATTGAATATTTAATGAAGGGCTATAATTAGCCTCATACTTTTCCTATATATTCATGACACAAGGTAAGAGATCAAGAGTTAGCTCAAGGTATTTTGTACTTTCTACTGCATCCAGGGTTTTCTACACTGAGTTCTCCTTAGGTACTTCTTACCGCTCATCTTTGTACACCTTTGAAGAATCTTCATTCTGAAGTTAAAGATAACTATATGGAGGGATTACTTCATCATATTGGTAATTTTTGAGTTTTATCACTCCTTTTTCAAGGGGATCTTTGGCTTCAAGGGCCTTAAATATCCTTTCTTTAATTTATTCATCATCGAAAGAGTCTTCCTTTTCAAATGGGAAAGAAAATACCTCCATTTAATCATTGTATCCATCAACCATTGCCCCAGAAGGCACATCATATGTAACCAGTTTCTTTATTTCAACATGGCTAATATTCACACTGGTTAAGGATCCCAAATCAAATCCATGTTTTTTGTGCATATTCATGGCTTGCATCATAAGTTTGAGACTGAGCTTAAGATAAACTGTCTCTTCAGCGACTCTTAGGAGATCTTGCACAAAACATTTTTGAGACATTTTGTGGCCTCATCACAAGCTGGTATTTTCCCTCCACAGATGTCATGACTGAGATCATCTCCATCTCCAAATAGAAAAGAGAACATATTCTCTCCGCGGGTAAGTGTATAAGTTGGTTTCTCCATTTGAGACTCATCAAGAACCATTTCCTCTTCTTAATGGTTTGTATTGTCTAGTAATTCAGGGTTTCCCTAGTGTAACTCGAATCTCCTCAATGTTTATCCAAGGTCCATACCTCTATGTGAAGGAATATCTCACCCTATCAAGATGGGAATATCATCTTCCTCCTCAGTTTTCATAAAGTGATTCAGCCAGCTACTATCTTGATACAAGATGTTGGTTCCTAAATTTCTATACTTTCACACTGTGTACCTCATCTTCTTCTTTGGAAACAATTTATCCATGTTTCCCTTCAATGGTATGACTACAGAAGATAAATTCATATGAATTTTCGCTCCCAAGTCTTGGTAGAAGCTTTGAAATAGAAACATTCCAAATGAAGCCGGAATGTCTGCTAGTAAAATCATCGCTAAAACCTTTTTTCTATAAATTTGGTGAGAGCCACCTATGCATATTTGACATTCCATACAATTGGGACCTATTTTGACTCCAAGGAGTAATAGGAGCCACTGAGTGGAGTCATGGTGAGTATGAGAGCGTTGGTGACCTTTATAGGCATTACATTGTCGGAGGCACCAAAATCTACTACGCAGGTGTTCAATATATATTCTCCAATGAGAAGAGAGACATAGAAAGGTTCAAACTTATCATTCTTGGATGCTCTCAATGAAATAATGTTCTTTGATGGATGTGTAGGTGGGTGTGGTAGTATTCCTTTAGAACTAGATCAATGGGTGTTAAACTACCTCTCCTGATATATTGAACAAATATCTCGAATTATTTAGGGTGAGACCGCAAACATTTAGTTTGAATAATTTTCATCTTGAATTTGTTAGCATATTCTATGAAGTCAAAAGGGGTAAATGTGGAAAAGGAGGATGAATGGAATGATTTTGGAGTTTGGATAGGTTTGGTAATAGGGTTAGATGTTTGGGGAATGGAGAGTATTTTGAAAGGCACACTAGGAACTTTTGAAGAACTAGATTTTACAAAAGTATATTTAGATTTAGAACTAGAAGAAACATTGGAATACTTACTTTGAGTACTGGGCAACCTCGTGCTTGCTATAGGGTTGGGTTTCTCCAACATAGACTCCATGCAAGGAGGAAGAGGAGACCCTTGACTGATTTTTTTTTGTGGAGTGACCACAAGAGGACCTTCAGTCTTCTTATTTTTAGTAGTAGTGGATGAAGTAGCTCCTATTTAGGACTGAGAATGAGTGAATACTACACATGAGAAACTAGGCGCATCTTCTTCATCATCTTCATCACCTTAATAATACTCACATAATCTGATTCGTGTATCATTCTTGAGTTCATCAAATTCTAGGAAATTATCACCTTCAATTTATTGTCCAACCTCTACTTCGTTTTCTTGAATCCTGCAACTTGCATTGACGGGTGGGGCCTCCAAGGAAAGCATTTGGTGTGCTCTTGCAATTTTATTTGTGTTGTTTCTTTAAGAACATACTCATTCAAATAATTCTCTCCTCAACGATGCCATCTCATTTTCCAATTTTTGCAGCAGCAAATCTTTTCTCTAATCTCCAGGACACTAAGCCTTACCCCTTAAGGAATTCTTGATCTTTCCAGAGAGGAGAATATCGTCATCAAGTTCAATGGCCATCATTTGTGATTCTATAATGTTACTTGGTTGAACTCTTCATAGGAAAAATCCTACATTTGGTGATTGAGAATTTATGAAGAACTTCTAGACATTATTTTAAGACGACGAATCTTTGTAAGAGATAGAACCATTCTAGTGCTTATTCTTGGAGAGATTCCATAAACAATATTATAGAAACCTCTTCATGTGTGACTCCAAGAATCCTCAATGATGTGGTGAAAGTAGCGATGTGTTCTTTAGGTATCAGTGTGCCATCACCTGTGAACTTTGGAAATTTCTTGTGGGAACCTATTGGTATGTTGTAAAGAGGTGGTTCAAGAGTGAGTGTGCATATATTTCTTCCCCATAGAACAATGGGTTGAGGTCTTTCTTCTTCATCTGCCATCATTGTTTCTATTTCTTCTCATACTTCTACAAATTATTCTTCCTTCAGGAAAACATTGCTCAATGGTGGTTCAAAAATGGGAGAATTTGAAAAGGGGATATCAATAGGATTTTGGATGGGATTTCTAGTTGAATTACTTGCTAACCTGGATGGGGGTGAGGCTTGAGAAAATTAGTAGGGATTGTCTCTAACTAGTTATTGCTGATTTTGCAGAGCCTTGAAAGTGGGGTTGAAAATTCCTCTTGATCTATTGAACTTGGTGTATCTCCTTTCATAAAGCTTTATGAAATATGTGTAGTGCGAATACAAAGGGACACTGTGGAATATAAAAGCTCACGTGCAGGAATTTATAGTGTATCTTTTAGCAATAGATATTCATGAACTATTTTTATTTTGATAATATTTCTTATTTCTAAATTTACCATACGTAGTCTTGATCTCCAAATGTTAAAAATATGTTGTCCTTCTAACAAATTAGTTGTGTTACTGCTAACACATTAATGTTTCCTCTATTCTTCATTACGTTAATGATTTGCATGTTTGAAAGAATATGTGACATTACTGGAAAAATAATTACATGAGTGGGGGGTTGTGACCTTTGAAACATCATATTTTGTAATTGTGTAATTTACATTTATGTAAGCTTGTAAACTAGAATTATAAGCTTGTGTCCTAACATCTAGAATATTCAGAGCATTTGAGGGCATGTGGGCCTTATGAGAAAATATGCATTATTTGAAAAGTTGTGAACTATAGTTGTAATTCAGATCCCTAAGAAATGAATATCCCACAAATATTCCCTCATTTTTTGACCACTATGTAAAGTCAAAATTGATACATATGTGAAACTTGTAAAGTATTCCCTAAGGTAGCAAAAAGGGAATATTTAGAGAATCTTAATGATACAAGGTGGAAAGAAATTTAATAGTTTTGTAGTATATAACTTTTTAGTTCTTACAAGGCTACGAATTTCAATCCCATCCCAATGCACGGTGCCAAGGTACATGTGGCACAATGTAGTAGCAATTAAAAAATGGAACATCTTCATAGTTTGGTGCTTGGTAGTTTTTTTATATTTGAAATGCTACTAATTGTGCTTATATCTTCAAGGTATGATGTGAGAGTTGTGTGCGATGTATGATAGAACCTAAAGGTGGAGAATTTTTTTAGTTTTAGAGTTGGTAGTTTTATAATTTTTACAATGTTAAATTTTTTTTGTTTATCTTTTCCATTCTGGAAGAATATACATGTGTAACTATTTCACAAGTCATGAGAAGCAAAGAAGTTTATGGGCCATGTATGAAAGCATTAAGTACTTGGCCAATGATAAAATGAAACGTCATTTAAGTAAATTTGATGTGCTTAATTTATCCACATGCTCGGCTCATATTCAAACAAGATTATAAGATAAACAATCAAAAGTATTTTAAAAATTGGGAGGATTTGTCCTCTATGAATGGGAGTGCATGAAGAGCTATATGGTTTGAAAATATTGGATGAGTCCCACACCTTGTATTCAAAATTTGAAATTAATAAGTACTTTGGATCCCTAGAATGAGAAAGAGCCCTAATTTTTGTGATTAATTTGTGTGAAGGATGTGTTCAAAGCTTTAAGAGCGTTTTAAGGCTTTTGTTGGCTCAAAAACTAGTTGTGGTTACCTTATTTTGTGGGTAAGAAATTGATTTTAGAATATGTTTTTTATATGGTATTATGAGATTTTTCAAAGTAGGTAGGGAGGTTCTTATACATCCTTAAGTTCACTCCTCAAAGAAAGTGATCATCATTCTTTCTCTAAGACAATGAAGACTAAATTAATTGGAGCCCCAACCTCATCCCACCTTAATTCTAACTTGGATAATATATTTGATACAATCCTTAACAATGCAGATTTATATGATTTCCTTTAGATTCTACATGCACCCATTATGAATGAAATTATGAAAAATCAACAAAAGTTCAATTTCCTTAGTAGCTACATTTACCCTCTCAACAGAGTACCTGGAATGGGTATTGTCTTGTGTAAAGAATTATAACTAGGTATAAAGGGAATTTATGGATGGTGTGGTTTTTTTGTCTTATCCCTGAGTCTAAATTATTTACATGAAATTTCAGGAATCCTAGATGCTGGTCAAGTGGAAGATACTGCAGATGAGACAGTAGATAAATTTTTTACTACTAATAATGCAAATCATTCAAATTTACTAAAAAATGAATGGATTGATAAGAAAATAATATATTCCAATTGAATCCCTAATAGGTTGTGTAGACTCAACTTTTTCAAGATATTGGAGACATCATCACCCTCTTAAACATGATTGTGGGGAATGAGTCTTCATATCATGTTGGCATGTGTGAGTTTAGGTGTTGTAATTAATTTAAAATCTCATTCTTGACAAAGAGGATGGTCTAGAAGTATTATAATATGATTATTATAATTATTACATGGATATTTAGCTGGTTTCATGATTGAATGAGTTGATTCAGTGAGATTGGCTTGGTCTAGCAAGCCTAATCATGCGACCTCTCTAGCCTACAGAAGGTGTATGGTGAGTAAATATGAAAAGTGTCTTGAAGAGCATGGTACTAGAATGAATATAATTTTTAGAGAGTCTTTAGGTACTCACATGATTTTCAGTGTGCAGGTACAACTAGAAGACACAATTACAGGTGCACATCTAGACCTAGTTTAGGTGCTTGGAGAGCAAATGGAGCATGAGAATGAGGTATACAACAACGTGAGATTCTTGAGGCATGCAGTAATGTGATAAATTTTTTATGAAGTTTTTAGTCATTTTGGAGAGCTAACAAGTAGATTCATGAGTTTTTTCTACTTGGTCATGGTGCAGTCTAGGCTAATCCTAGTGTTTGGAGGCCTTGTTAGGCATGATAGGAACTTGCAGGTATGTCTGAGTTATTGGGATCAATCATGGAGTTACGTTATATTATTTTCATCATGTAGAGGATTTTTTTTGACGTTTCATGCTTGGATTTAGTGTTTGATTAGTATGTATTAGCCTTGAAAATGTAAAACCCTAAGGGCTTGCCATGCAAACGAGATGAGATATAAAGATGCATACCTATTTAATATATTTTCATGATTGGATATGGTGCAAATGGATATCATAGAGGTTTTAGGAAAATTTAAAGTAATTTTGAATATAATTTTTCAAGTTATGATGTTTTATGTTAAACAAGGTCCAAGAAAGTATGAATTCCAGCTCAAATTACAACTCCTGATGCCCATAATGATTTTTTTTATTATTTTAATGGGAGATTTTTTATTTCAAGGATGTTTTCCATTGATGGAATGTAATTTATAAAAAATAATGAGGTAATTTCATTTTCACATTTTTAGGAACGAATGTTAAGAAGGTAAACTTCATTTCATGAAGTTGAAACCCTAGCTCAAAAGTGGTAGGAGAGATATTCATTTCAAGTGCTAGTAATTTATTTTTATTGCTAGTATGATGATTTAGAGTTTTATAGAACTCATCCATATTTATAGAAATGTATGGTACATCATATGGTGGTTTGTGGAACCCACTCAAACGAGAATGTTTTTGAAGATGTTTAATTTGTGGGAAATTTGTCCAAAGGAGGTACAAAATAAATTGACATTGTTTTAGCCTAGGATTTTTAATTTATTTCCTTGATATTTTAAGATAATTATTGAGGTCTTAGAGGAAAAAGTGTGCCCAATTTTTGAAGACTGTTCTTTAAGCAGGTTTGGGACAATTTTCGAGTAGTTTTAGAGATTGACCTAGTTGTAGGCCTTCCACTTAAAGTTTGAAGGAAATGTAAGATATTATGGAAGGATGATTCAGATGTCTTTAAAATTGTATACAGTTTATCTTTTAGTGATGATTTTTGCTAGGTCATTGAACTCAATTTGTGAAGAATAAGGTTGTTTGTTTCTTAGGAAAGGTTTGTTATAGATAGAAGACGGAGGTAAAAATCCATGAGATTGATTATTTGATGATTTCTATCAATTAGAGAGTGAATAGGGATGAATTATTTTCCTAGTGAAGGAATTTTTTAGGTCTTTAAAGTGGCATAAAGGGTGTAAACCAGTTGAGTTCCTGAAATAATTTTTTTTGTAGCTCATTTTTGATAACAGGAAAGTTGGTACATGGTTAACATGTATGGATGTTTCATGAGTTATAGAAAGCATGGATGTGTTATACAGGTCCTTAGATTTGTAATGAGTGATTACACAACATAGGTGACATTATATGGTTTCATCTAGAAAGTTATAGGTGAAGACTCATTCTTGGAAACAACCATTTTGAGAAGGATATGAGCCTTCTTTGTAGTTTTATGAAGAATTTGATTTGTGAACGATAATTTAAAACCATGTATGCTTTTTGTATGTAATATTTGACATGGGTGAGGAATTTTGGAAATTAATAATCATGGTGATGACATTTGTAGTCTTTGATGAATCTAGTGATGGGGTTTCGAGATCATTTTGGGCTTGTTTTGTGTATGTGAGAATGATTGACCTACATGGGTACATTTTACAAATTTGTATGATTTTATTAATATATTTTTAGTTATATTTCTTTAAATCCTTATGTAGGACCAACATATGTTGTGTAAATGATTTGAGAAGGTTATTAAGTGAATGCTTTATTTCAAATTAGAACTAGCTAGGAGAGAGGGAAAATTGTGACCAAAGTGTGAGTGCAAAAAAATTATTAATGCATGAAATAAGATATTAGGAAGTAAGAATAAGTATGTAAGGTTTTAGAGAGCATGTGTGCAAGGTTTTGAAGCTAAAACAAGTCATGAAAATGTGAGATATGGTGAGTTTACGAAGAGAGGGTTTTAAAAACTATGAGCTGAATTTGTGATCTCCGTTAGTTATGGAAAAAAAAAATAGTCATAGATATTCATCTTCAAATGGTTGTGTTTGTTCGTCATCATCTTAGGGGGTTGTATCCTCCTTATGGAGTTGGTTCTTAAATAAATTAGGCAAGGGTGATCCTTGCATGGTTGGTATCATACCACACTAGGGGTTGATGCATCTTGTGAAGTTGGCGCTTCAATAAATATCATTTCTTTACGGAATATAAGCCAAGTTATAATGGTTTTTATTTCCTTTGAGGGTTTTGCACTTAAGTTTTGTTTTCTTATGTATTCTCTTTGTCTTTCTCTTGTGTATGAATGATTCAATGCTTAAGTAAACACATATATGGTTCATGTTTGATTGAATTTTTGTATGAATGATAATTAATGATGAATGTAAATGGAATAAAGTTTTAATATAATTATTTACCCTCCCCTCTTAGTGTCAGGAGTCTATAGAGATCTTGGCTCTAGAAGCCATCTCCACATCCCAAATATGACCCTAGCTAACTGCCACCATCCTGCATCACTCTACTAAGGATGGTGCAATAAAAGAATAAAAAGAACGAGAATCAAACAAAATGGAGGTAGGGATACCACCAATGTTACCTATAGTCTCAATAACTATACTTTATTGTTCTTCCTGGTAGTTCTCAACCAATGCATACATCCTATGAGTGTGCCCCATGTCACCAAAAATTGGCTCAAAGATCTGTTTCTTACCCTTGTTATTAGGGTTCTATGAGAAGTTTCTCATAAAATGTCTAGTAACACCACACCCAAAACAACACCCTGATCCTCTCCCCTGAGTAACAGCTCCAGTCGGTGCCCTAAAGGGGTGTGCTATAGACCCTGATGACCCTGCTATGGACTGTTGAGGTCTCTACTGGTGAGATCCTACCTACTAAGATCTAGCTGCTCTATGTCCTAATGGGATCCCTTGGAGGAGCCCCGATACTCTGACCCCTCTATGCATTAAATTTCCATGGAGGTCTATATGGTGGGTGAGAATGTTGGTGCTGCTACTATGGTCTAAAGGATGACTATATTGAACCCTATCCACCACCAGGAAGAGGTAATGAACCCATCAATCTATTGTCCTACGTCTATTGTATGCAGCTTCGGACTCAATCTCTAGCTTGCTGGGTCTTTCCCCAAGTCTCTTCTACTATATAGGCCTTCTCAATGGCCTCAACAAATGTATGTGGACAATGAATCTGCACCACTCCTCCAATGTCCAGATTCAGGCCCCGGATGAACCTTTGGATTTGTAGTCACTCATCTTGCATGTAATGAACATAGTAGAGTAGATTCAAAAATCTACTCTCATACTCAGCCACCATACGAGATTCCTGTCGGAGTTCATGAAGCTCATTAATCCTCTATTGTACAAACCTTTGAGATAAATATATGCTCCTTAACCACTCCTCAAAGAGCTCCCACGTAATTGTCTCAGAATAAATATGGAGCTTTTTCTCCTCTATCCTCCACCATACGCCTACTCCATCCCTTATAAGATGAATCACAACATGAGCTTTTGTGTTGCTAGAGCAAGGGAAGAGCTTGAAGCACCCACTCAAGCTCACATACCAGGCCTCTTCCTGAAATCCACCTATGTCACTAGAATATTGAGCTAGCCATAGCTTCAAGATCTCTCTGATATGGTCTATAGCAGTGGTCTGGCAACCCCTGGGCCTCTTTGTATGCTCATCCCTAAGTCTAGGGCTCTCAGACCTATCTCTATGTCTTGAAACCTGGTCTCCTTTTCCTCTCTATAGTGAATCTTCTCTGACTGAATCCTCATGGGATTTCTCTCCTCTATGCTCCTCGATATGCTGAGGAGATGCATGAGCCTCAATGGATGTCGCCCTATCATGTCTGACTAAATGTGCTCCTATGGTCCCTCCATGTAGAGAGACATTAACATCCTGAAGTTTCTGTAAAATTTGTGGTAGAATAGTTGCTACCACATGATCTGGTGGTGGTAAGTCTAGGTCTATGTAAAAATACCCCTTGTCGTGTCTGTGCCTCCCACATAGACCAAGGTGAGAGTTAGTTCATCTTTCTAAGTTTTACTTAGTTTCCATGTTTACTAAAATATGTAATTTCCATGCAATTTTTTTTTCTAGATTCAAAAATGTGCTAGGTTAAAGTTCATGTTTCAAGTTTTCTAGTGTGCCCAAGGGTCCAAGATCTTGAACCCATGACTCTGATACCAAGTGTAAGACCCGCTATAAACTTGCACTTGAGAACCAAGAACAACCTAAGCTTAGTTAGAAAAATTATGGGATAATTTTTTTTAAGGTGTTAACAACCAAAGTCTCAAGGAAAATTAAATTCAACTAATAAATTTTCCCATTATGACAATTACTAATTCCACATTATAAATCAATAAGTGTAATAAATCCATACCTAGCTCAAATATCCTTAGGAATTAATTTAATCACTAATTACATTGACATTTTAGCTAGATATCCCTTGATTTAAATTTTTATGGTTAAGTGACCAAAACAATTAAATAATTTAATTACACAAGATCCATGAAAAGAGCAAGGTTTAATTATGAGGGGGAAAGAATACATATTTAAAATCATCAAAGTAAATTCTTAATTACCCCCTCCTAGAACTCACTAAAAGATTCAACTAGATTTTTATCATAATTAACAAAATTAAAACTTCATGAAAACATTCTAATTAGATAGGAAATTTTCTCACCTTTCCAGTGATATAAATAAGTCCTCCCTAACTCCTCATATTTCTCAAGTTATGGGCCAACGGAACAAGGGTTAAAATTTTCCCCAACTTAGGCCTGCGGACTTCAGAGAGACATTTCTCTAGGAGAATGAATGTGGACTGGTGGAGCGGATTTTTTTTTTTCCCATACTTGGGCCGGCGGAGTGGGGAGGAATTTAGTGCTTTTGACTTTTTGGGAGAAATGCACAAACTCCCTCTGTGCACCCGCAAGTCTATAAGGGGACACATGTTAGTATTTCCAAGCTCCAGTGGGAAGTCAGGTTGCCAGATAAATTTAAGACATTTAGCTTTCCTGCCGAAAAATGTTAAGGGATCAAAATGACCCACACCTCCGCCGATGCTAGATGATGCCATGTATCAGGATCTCATTGACTGCAGGTGGCGGGGCAATGGAGAAAATTTTAAATTTTCACCAATTTTTTTTTGAAACATTAAGATTGAAAAATCAACTGATCCTCTGTCATCGTCTCATGAAGCCATGTGTCAACCAATCATTAGCTGTAGGGAGATAAGCCAAAAGAGAAACTTCTAGAAATTTTACCAAAATTTTAAAAGTTAAGAGTTAGAATGTGGGATAGCGCACCCATGGAAGTTCTTTTCCAAGGAAAGGTAGGGGATGTGGGGCCATGGAGAAAAGTAGGAATTTTTCTGAAAATTTTGAAAGGTTAAGTTAATGGTTACAGGCCCGTGCGCCCGCGGAAATGTTTCCAAAAGCGAAGGGTGGGGCGGTGGGGCTGCGCTCCTTTTTCGAAATTAGATTATTATTATTTCTAAGAAAAATGAAGGGTTGCGGGTTAGCGGAGTGGTGAGAAACTTTATGACTTGACACCTTTCAGGAAAAAAACAAAAAAACATAGTTTTAGCTCACAGGTCCGCCTAAGAATATTTTATTCATTAAAATTTGATAGTTATATTATTTTTGAAGCCAAATGAAGTAAAAAATTTAGAAGGCCATAAATTTTGATAAGGACCTTGGTTTTTGGAAAACAAGGAATTTCTGAAATGCTCTCGACGTCCTCTTTGCATAGAAACCTTAAGAACTTGATTTCGACAAAGTTTTAAGGGTCAATTTTGAGAAACATTCTACAGGCTTCTAAAATGTGAACTTATATTTTTAACTTATAAATTTTGTTCAAATTTGTTGTTAGCTCTTTCTCAACATGCCCAATAGGAATGGAGGATTTTACTTGGAATATTTTAGGATGGATTGCAAGGTTTAAAAGGTTTGATTGATTAGCAATTCAAAAATTACCAATATTTTTTATCCAGCAAAAGTTTGAGTTTTTGTGTAAACCCAATTTTAAAGGTTCTATAAAATTTTCATAAGTATTTTAGTTTGTTTGGGCTTGTTTTCATCTTTCTTAGATTGTATTAGTGTTTCAATTGTTTTCCATAGTTTTACAGGGTTGTTATGTATCTTTTGATAAAAATTTACAAGTTTACCATGAAACCAAAATGAAGTTTATACAATTCACAGCTAGAGATCAATCTATTTCCTTAGCCATGCCATAAAAAAGTTGATTACATTTCATGATGGTTTTAACTAGTTATCTTTCCTTCAATAAAAATTTAAAAACAAGAATGCAGCTTCTAATTTTCAAATCATGCATTTCAACAAAAATAGAGTAATATATCTTCTTCATATGTGTTTCTCTCTTTCAAATAGAATCTCCTCAAAATATTTCAACACAAATTTTTTTACACAGAAGTAACTCCATTTTTGGAAAAGACTACAAATTCTATTTATATTTATCACATACAACTTTACAAATTACCCCTCTTTCTCTTTTCCTTTCATTCAAATGCACTTTCACGTCTCTTTACATAGTATAAATTTCGGTGCATATCTCTATCTTATTTAAACATAGGATTTCATTTCTAAAATAGAATAACTATCCAGTACAAATAATATTATAGTCATCCACTTGAAGTGGGAAAAAGGCATACAAAAAGAAGTCTTGCAAAGGTCTGCCAAATTTTTTCTTCTTTCTCAGCTCCAGAACAACAACATGAATATCCTCCATTTTCTTTATTTCAATTTGATCAAAACAGAATAGGTGGAAAGGCAACACTCTCAACCCAACCAATACATCCAATTAAAGGATAATCCATCCTTCTTCATTGGCCTTTGATCCCCAACCACAATGCAATAAGAAATTTTTTCCAACACATGGAAATAACAGGCTTCCACAACACAAAGATATATTTCTCATTCAAAACACATTCCAAAACAAAAATGCAGTTTGCAACCACAAAATAAAGATAACAAACAACACTCAGGCTTCATCATGTAAGCCAAAGGAGCAAGTAACTATGGGGGATGCTTCTTATGCCTCCCAAAGGGGAAATGGGTATCACTACCTGAGAACAAACCGCCAATATATATATATATATATATATATATATATATATATATATATATATATAATTTCAGATCCCTAACATGCCCTTATGCCTTCCCCAAGTACCCCTTATTCCTCACATTTCCTTATGCCTCCCCAACCTCTTATTGAACCCCATAATGAGTAAAGAAATGCAAGCTATTTCTTTTTTTAAGGTGGAACCCAAATCCCAACTCCCTCCACACTTATACCTCCCCAAAATACTTATGCCTCCCATAGAAATACCCCATAGTCTTCTCCTACACCATCCCTAGGCCATCTACCCAAACAATCCACACACATGCCAAAACATTCACAACAATAACATTTGCACAAATAAAAGAAGATAATTTCAAGAGCCAAGCTCTTACCTCTCCATATCGGAGTTTGTGCCAAGTTCCCAATGGCAAGCTTTCCAATGCAAAACAACTCAAGATCAACAAAATGTAGGCCTATAAAAATTCTGCAAACTTTCTCCAAAAGTACGATCTCAAAACAACAAAAGAATTTTTCCCCAAAATAAGTATGTAAAAGTGAAGCAACCAAAAGAGTGTAACCCCAAAACAATAAAATGAGTTTGAATATATAGAAGGGGGAAGAGGGGAGGATGAGGTGGATCTTTGTTGGATGACATAACACACATCCTCAACTCCAACTCACAAGTCAACTTCAATATCCAAGACACAATAAATTAGTAGGTGAGTAATATGATAGTTTACTTACATACTCAAATCAAGCCCATACCCCAAAGGACTGAAATTAATTTCAAGTAATAAGTGCAATTAAAACATTCATCTAGACTTATAAAAATGCATAATGAAGGTTAGATTTAAACTCTCCAACCATAGGTAAGGTTGGTATGCAAATTTTTGGAGGTTTATGGGACAAATTTAACTTGTCCCACAAACCTCCAAAAATAGTTTGCAAGGACAATTTCAAATTCCAAAGAAGATGAAGTGTTTCATACTCCAAATTTTACTTACATATCACTTACACATTGCTTTCACATATCTTACAACATTTAATACAAGATTCAACCAATCCAATTATTACTTTCTTATGATCCAAGATGGTTAATTTATATTAACAATATGATTACTCACATTATATACCACAATTTATTTAAATTAAAAGGGGTAAACACATCACTTAATAAACACATACAAACATCAATAAAAAGGAACCAAATAAATAAATACACATAACCCTTGGTCACATTTATAGGTGACCCCCCCATGGGAATCCCTAACACAATCAACACACAGACAAATACAAGTTTCCATGGTGACCTTGTTGAATTCATCTAGAATTCTAATGTGGTTGGTCTTCAATCCCCCAATGTTTTTTGTGACATTTTAAATCTGCAAAATACAAATACCATCTTCGGCCTCGTGGACATATTAGAACATCTAAATGAATATAAGTATAATTTCAAGATCATCGGCATATACGTGAATCACAATAGAAATCAAGACAATCAACAGTATCACTTATAATTTCATCCAAAACTATATCATCACCAATTTTAATTCAATTCTCATTTTCTATGTCTACTCAAAATATCCAAATATCACAAGTCTGAACAACATCTTTGATATAACCATGTCAAACAATATATCAACATCAATTTCTAAAATGTCTCTAATAATCATCATGTACCATATATGAATCAAAGTCCACAATAAACGATGATCTAACATCTAAATCATGCTAAATTAAACTATAACAATGTCCATAATATAGTTAGCAGTATCAATATCAATATCACAAGGTGTCGAAGGAAAGTGGGCACTACAAAAGGAGATTGTTTTTAAATATGAATAAAAATTGAAAGCCCTATAGTCTGATTTGGAAAGTGCATATAATAGGTTAAGGATGTACGAGATGGTAGAATAGAGTACTAAAGATCTTGATGGGATATCTAAGTACTTAATCATAGATAAAGGAGACAAAGGGGACTGATTTTAAAGGTATAACTCTATTAGAAAACCTAATGATACTAGGTATGGTACTTCTTTCAATGGTTATTGTTATGTTTGTCATGATTTTGGTGATAGAGCTAGAGATTGCAAAAGAAAGTATACTAGGAATGGTGAAATAATATTCAAAGGTGAATGTCATTCATGTTGTGAGTATGGTCATAAGGTCAAGGATTATTTCTAGAATATATATGTATATGAGCCAAGAGGAAATAAGGGTGTTGTTTGTTTCAACTTTCAAATATTAGGTCATATAGTAAGACTATCCCAAAGAAAAACGATGTTCATCAAAATTTCTAATCCTAAGGAAACAATCATTATAGTCAAAGGACCTAATCACGGAGGTATATCTAAGAAGGATGATACTAAATCAAAGTTTCTAAAGAATAATCAAATAAAGTATTGCAAAGAGGTTTCTTCTACGATTAAGCTAGAGGAAAAAATCATCAAAGAAAATCCAAATCAAGGAAACGTGTTTCCCTTAGTTGAGAAACATAGAACTTAAGAAATTCATATGTGTCTCACTTCCATTCATTCTTCTATACATTAAAGGTTGAAGAATTTAGGAGGGTGGGATACTTCAAGAGATATAACGTATGGGAAGTGACATATCCATGTGTTAATGAGAGATTTTAATTATTAGGTATCTGAAGATGTGAAACTATGCATGATTAAGGTCTTTTCTATTGTCAAATTAGTGTCACAAAAATGTTATTTTATTCATAGGTATGAGATTGTTGAGGTTTTGGTTTAAGTATGATGTCATGCAAATTGTAAAAAACAAATTCAATAAGTGTTGAGGTTTGTGAAAGAATGTATTTGTAGATTGATTATTTATCATATTGATAATTTTATTGTGGAGATATTTCCATGATGAGAAGGCATATCAAGGTGTGTCATCAAGTTTTCTGTTAGTAGTTCCTTTTTTGTTCAAGTCATGAAATATTCTTGCTATAATGAAAAGTCTTCAAGTTTTTGCAGTCATTTCTTTAATTTTGTGCTACCATTATTGAATTTTACTAGGTCTGAGGTTTATCCTTAAAAGGACAGTTATGATGTACGTTTGTGTATTTTATTAGGGTAAAGTATCTTAGTTTGAGAATCAATATTTTTCAGTCTTTCAAAGGTCCATCTTGTGTAAGTGTTATAGTATAGATATTAAGGGAAGTATGACATGATTAAGGATTAAATTTTTTGTGTCATGTGTAAAATATTTTCTCTCTATGAACATTATCAATAAAAATTTTCTTAGATTATTTAAGTTTAAGGTCTTGTTAGTCCTTCAAGAGGTCTTTGTCATGTTATGTCAAATAAGTATCAAAAAATTTTCATCAGTTTCACTGACCTAAGCATGTCAAGTGTGTTTATTTCAAGGAAATAGTATGAAGTGTATCTAGGTCTGTAGAAGACACAAGAATAATTATATCTCTGTTAAAATTTGGTTGAGTTTACATAATTGATCATTTGTCTTTGAATAATGTTTATAAGGTCCCTAAGAGTAGTTATACATATGAGAAGAATCATTGAGGTAAAAAAATTAAATATAGTCATGTGAAGAGTCAATTAACATGAAAGCTTTGGAGTATTATTCGATAGGAGTACTTTCATAATGTTAAGATGTCAAGATGATCAAAGATAAGAAGAAATTATGATTTTAGGAATGCTTATGAATAAAATGATACTAGGAGTTGTATCACAATCCTTTCTTCATATCTGAGGTATGTCAACGTGTGTGTATACTTCATGGAGACAATATGAAGAAGTGTGAAGTTGGTTTGGTATGTGTGTGCACAAAAAAAGTTAATAACGAAGAAAAAATGCACCACAAACATAGAAGAAGTGAAGTAAAGGCATATTAAGGCCATCAGTAGTGTCTTGAGAAAGAATATGGGAAGAAAAATGTGTTTTTCAAAGCGAAAATGAATAGTAAGGCTTGATGTAGGACTAGAATCATGGTGCAGATTCATATATCGAAGGTATGCTTTCTGATTTCGTTCATGAAGTAGTTATAGTGTTGAAAATGCATGAATTAAGTATTATAGGTTGTCCATAAATAATCAAGGTGCTTTAATATGAGGGAATATGTTGAGGGAGAGTTTATATACTCTTGATCCTAAGAAATATCAAATTATAAAAATTACAGAGATAGTTTGACTGATTTCTTGCATTATGAGTGGACATTGTATCATGTCAAGGTACTATAGAGTATGAAATTAAGCAAGATTGGGCTACAAGTTTGAGAATACTTCTTGGAGCATGCGGATATGGTTTTTATAGTCAAAATTTGTATAATATGTAAATAATACCTGTACGGTAGATATTTTGAAGTGTTACTCAGAGGGAGAGCTTGTCATGAGCTCAATCAGTCATGATGGCATGAAAAATTGTTTCAAAAATGTGGTGCCATGTTTGATCCTTCTCCATGGTATAAATGAAAGGTACGCGAGTTTGTATTTTTGTATTTACAATTAGATAAGGGTGGTATAAACCTAAGGGGAGATATAAGGTGGTATGTCATGCTGGGTATGGGCTTCTATTGTTGGAAAAAAGGTGGTATAAATTGCTCTAAAGATTTGGTTTAGGGATCTCATCCGCAATAAGTGGTTATCAGCTAGTACATGATAGAGATAGGTATTTTGACAATCTTATCATATAAAGAATGGTTTTAATAGGTGAGAGGAATGATTTTTCAAGAAAAAAATCATAATTTTTGGTATAGATGATTTCTTTTGTATATCTCTACCCAGGTATGCTACATTGCTTCTATGATGAGACAATGGTAAAAAAAAAAGGTTTGTGAAGAATGAGAGGTTTGTATGCTAGTATGAATACTTTGATGATGTTTACATCTAATATGGAATACAAAATATTTTAATGAGGATGAATACCATGCACGTATAGGTATGATTTGTCTATAATGTAAAAAGGTAGAGAAGACTAAGTGGTTTTTGTTCAATGAAAAAGGGTGAGATTGTTGGCATGTGTGAGTTTAGGTGTTTTCATTGATGTAAAAACTCATTAACGAAAAAGAGGATAATTGAGAAGTATTATAATATTAATATTAGAATAATGACATGGAGATTCGTTTGGTTTCATGATTGAATGAGTTAATTCAGTGACATTGGATAGGTCTAGCAAGCCTAGTTAGGTTACCTAGCTAGCCTAGCTAAAGGTGCATGGTGAGTAATGATATAGGGTGAATTTAAGAGAATTGTAGCAGCATGAGGAGAATATTTGGAGAGTTTATACACACTCACATGGGTTTTAGAGTATAGGTATTGGTGGAAGACTCAGTTTTAGGTGTACATCTAGACCTAGTCTAGGTGTATGGAGACCAAATGAGGCATGACTATGAGGTATATATACATGTGAGCTCATGGAGGCATAAAAGGATGTGATACATGCTATATAATATGGGGTAGGTCACATCATAAAGGGATTATATTGCAGTGGGGGGAGGAGTGATCAGGAATCATAAAGGTAGTTTGGTGGTAGCTTATGCTGGTAAAATGGGAATACACACTAATCATTTTGCTGAAGAATTATCTGCTTTATGGGGCCTTAGAATTTCTAAGACTCATAACATCCAAAATCTCATTCTGGAAGGATACTCACTCAATATAATAAATCATCTTAATCAGTGTTCGCCCCCAAGTTGGAACATCAAAGACTTCATCTTGGAGTCCATAAGTATTTGCCAAACCTTCAATAATATTCAGATCAAACATACCTGCTGGGAGGGTAACAAGGTGGTAGATGCATTGGCTAAATATGGCATAAATGTTAATCACATTATTTGGGATAATAGTGATCACATTCCTGAGAAGATTCAAAACAACATACAAGTGGATACTTATGGGCATACAAATTTGGGATAAAATTAATGAGCATTGAGAGGGGGTATTTATGAATAAGACTTTCACACGCGTGGATAATTTTAAAACAAGTGCTTAAATAGATATTGATGGGAATTCAAGGTTATATTAAGTATGATGATGATTTAAAGTGGTTTTATCTTAAGTTTAAAGCTGCACATGCGGGAAATATTATGCCTATAACAGCTTTTAAATAGTATTTTACGGATTCTCAAATCCATGGTAAGGCTGATGATGATCTGGAGTGGATTTCAAAGGGACTAATGCTCACGCATGTGGGAACTCACAGGGTTAGAGCAACAATAATTCAGACATTCGTGGGAAGTGCCATGATAGCAATGGTTATACTATGCATTATTCCCATAGTGTGAGAAAAAACAGAGCAAGGCATAACAGTGGTTCTATCAAATTTTTCAAAGGTATTTTGAATTTTACACTGTCAGTTATTCAAGCCTGGTGAAAATGGGGAGTCCCATGCCAGATCGAGCCCAGCGCAGACGCTGGAGAGGAAAAATAACGAAGAGCTTTGGAATATTCTCAACCAGGGAGGCATCACTAATTTCATTGAGAAGATTCAGGGTCACGACCAAAGCATCTCTGTTTAGTTCGCGAAGGACTGGAAAGACTGTAAA
This sequence comes from Taxus chinensis, assembly GCA_019776745.2. Classification (NCBI taxonomy): domain Eukaryota; kingdom Viridiplantae; phylum Streptophyta; class Pinopsida; order Cupressales; family Taxaceae; genus Taxus; species Taxus chinensis. The sequence continues at coordinate 654,644,956 of CM034148.1, forward strand.
GTCAAGTATGGAGGACAAAAATTTTGATCAATAAAGAGTTAATCGCTTGGAAATGGATGGGTACAAATTTTTCAATAAAAGAATTGACAGGGTGCTGAGGAGAGGAAATTTGTGGAGGGAAATGATAAAATGGTTTTTGTCACAGTGGGTCTGCAAGTCAACTCTATCCCTCAGCCTTTCGATGAGATCACCCGTATGATGGTGAGATACATCTCTTTGGAGGGGAGATTCGTCACTGTGCCCTCAAAGCATCCTGTGTTCCTCAATCACTTATGCAGGAATTTCACGGTATGCTTACCTCACTATTTGCTTAACTCTCTTGAGCACTCCATTTTAGAGTTTCAAAAGCATGCACGTGCGGTCCCGTTGCATCAAGGGTCTCATCTTCTTATTGCATAAGCTTGTGTCTTCTTAGGTCTTCTTGGCATCCCATACCTCCCCCGTCTCTGTTCCTCCTCTACCCAGCACCACTGCCGCTGGACCCCCCATCTCTTCTCCTTCTGCCCCCATCACCGTGGCTATCATCCCCTCTGCCTTCCTTCTCAGCTCCGTCTATCATCCCCCCACCTCTGCTCCCACCCCCTTCGCTTCCACTTCGACCAGACCTATTACTAGATCCTTCTAGAAGACTAAACCTTGATACCTCTGTTTCGGGGAATGTTCCTCAGGACTTGGAAATTACCCATAACCTCTTGTATATTAGTAGTACTAGTTCACAGGAGGCACACATGCTGAGAGCTCCACAAAAATGCTGGAAGCCTTAGAAGCTGACATGTTGCTGTTGAAAGAAGAGGTTAAAACACTTGGAAAAGCAAAAAGGTAAGAGGAATGAAGGAGGAGGAGGTTGATATTGATAATAAACAGGTTGAAGACATCTACAAAAAACTTGAACTCCTTGGACAACCGAATTAGGGAAATACCAAGACTCACCATGACCATAATATGGCTATTTTTAGTGCAATTGAAGAATTTATTGAGCAACATGTCCGCATGCGTCTCTAATCTCAGCGGAATACCAACAAATCTTTAGGGCACAGAAAAGGAAAGCAAAAAAGACCATTGAACAGCTGGATGTTACTGACTCTACCCACATGACGACATTGGCTATGTTCACCTCTTGGCAGAATATAAAATCCAGAATTGCAAAAAAGCCGCCAAGAAGTAATTGTGGATCTATGTTGTTCTTGCTATACTTCCGTAATGGTTTTGTACTGTTTTTTTGCTGCTCTTCTGCAGTGTTCGAACTGGTTTGTTGTTTTGGGGTAACTGCTCTTTGGGTACTTTGGGTTTCTATGTCTCATTTGGATCTTGATCCTTTTTGTAATGATTCTCATTCCTATTCTGGCTTCTAGGCCCCTCTTTTGTATATACAAGGTTATAGTCCCTTTCAAAAAACTATTTACCAATAATAAAAAAAAACATGTGAGATATGTGAAGGAATCCACGAAACTTGAAATTGTCCCCTACTCCACAAGGACATACAAGTAAGGATATCAACCTACTATAAAATATGTGACACACACACTCATGATACCTCAAAATGTTGCATCATTGATCAAATTCATAAAGCTAGATCTATTAGGAATCCAACAAACTATTGTAGAAGATGCTGCTTTAGAGCATGATTGATATATTTGTGGTAGAAATGGAAAAGGTCAAGGGGGTACAGAGGTGGTAGATACCCACCCAGAAGTTGTTATAAATGTGGATCTCTTTATCATTTCTAGCATGAATGCCAAAATTTCCCCATTTGCACATATTTTTGAAAGGAGAACAAAGTGGAAGATTACCTCAAAATCTATAAGATGATAAAAAAATAAGAGAAAAGGGAGCACAAATGATAAAAATTATGCACATTTCTAGGAATAAGGATGAGATAGAAGCGATACCACCAAAGGAGCCAATGACCAAAGTTCATTTCACTACATGCGCTATTGTACATGCACGAGAGACACCTTCTAATAAAGTGCGGTTAGATGAACTTCAATATACAAATACCTATCCCAATGAAAAAAAATATAAGGATGTCCTTCAAGAATGCAATAATTATTTGATAAGAGAACATCAAGGGGAAATAGAATTCCTTAGAGATAAGGAAAGGTATTTCAACATGAGAAGTTAACAAATTTTAAGGATAAAAGGGTTAACAAAAATTGATTTCAGGAGGTATGTAAGTTACTATGCACATAAGGTACAATTCCCTTACTTGGTTAATGATTGTCCCATAAGCTAATAAAAGTGGAACTACAAAATCAATTACAGATGATGTAACAACATGATGTCAAAATAGAAAAATCATGAGGCTTTGATAGGGAAATACTTTTTTATTCCTGTAAAGATGGATGAAACATTAACAACATCTTGGTTGAAATAGGTGCGGAAGTTAATAAACTTACATTTGAAACCTGGAACAAGATGAGGTGGCCAATGTTACATGCATCCCCACTCGTATTGTTTGTGGATACAAAAATATGGGTTGTGCTTATCAGAATCTTAAATAATGCCATCATAAGTATAATGGGAGTAAAGTTCCATGGATATTTTGAAGTTATACCATTAGCTGAAGTGGATAATTTCCCAGCACTACTTGGAAGATCATGGTACTATGCCTATAACTCCGACATACAATTTAAGAAGTGTCATGTTAGCTTCAAGAAAGATGGTCAACATGTCATCTTTCCCATGGATCCTAAACAAAGTACACCATATATGGAGACTATAGAAGAGCATGAAGATTTGGACCATATATAATATCCAAGACATAAGGATAGAACATTTTTATCCCATAATGGAAGGAGAGTTAAAATGGGGGGACAATAAGTTATTCTCCAATACTACAAGTGTTTCCTATGAGAATTAGGTGCACAGGTCATACGAACTATTAGGGTGAGAATGTGGAATGATTCAACACACAACAGTATGTGATAATATCCAAATGTCCTTGTCAATTTGCAAGGATGTTTGAAGACTCAATACATATAGTACTCAACCCCATCCAAGTTTTATGAATCGGGGAGTGAATATATCCATATTTTTTAAGGACACGAAAGCTTATGTACACACTGAAAAAAATTATTAAACTATTTAAACTATTTATTAAAAGAAACTATAGAAAGGTGGTGGGAAGGTGGGAAACAAATCATCCAACGTTACTATTATGGAAATACATGAAAATAGGCCATGAAGGATCAGTTCAAATGAACAAATAACATGTGACAATACACCAGTTATATTAGAATGACCAGCCCTAAAGAACAATTAATAAATATATAGCAATATGAACAATTGCATAGGTTAGAGAAGCATTGTGGGAACACCTCTTCTACCATACACTACTTGTGTGGGTGTGAGTGTAGTATGTCAATAGTGAGTTATGGAGGGAATACAATTTTTGGGAAGGACTGGTTCAAGGATTTGTCCACACCTTTTCCTTTGTGACAACAATTCCTTGGTTAGATCCTGCTCTTCACCATATGGTTGTTTTGTGCTTAATAATCTTATGAGATGACACCCCTATAGAAGAGAAAATTTTGGTACTACATAAGGATGAAGGTTTCATGTTATCTAAAATTTTCATGGAAAATAATGCAAACCACACATAAAATGACACGGGGGAAGTAACGTTGGAGCAACAAATGAATGCATAGGGAGGACATGAAAAAGTAGTTCACCAAATAACTAACGAAGATGAGAATTATCATTTACATATGGATGTGTCTTGTGGATCATGAGGGGTAATAGAAAAAAAGAAAAAAGGAATCAACCACGTGATGCACATTCAAGTCCATACAGGTTAACATTACTAGCGAGACGGAGCCGAATATGGTGACGATAGGTAACTATTGGAGTGAATCAGAAATTTATAAGGTCATTGAGTTATTGTGTGAGTATTAAGACATATTTCCCAGGGGTTACCATAAAATTAAGGGACTATAATAGAGGATAAGCTATTTTGGAAGTGTTTGTCTATGATGAACCTTAACTGTTCATAAAGGTCAAAAGATCAGAACTTATCAACATGTTGAGATGGTAAGTTAATCCATCCTAATTGACAAATATGAATGGGTAATCCCAATGTTAGTGAACATCAAGAAGGATGGGCGTAGCCAGAAATCGTGTTGATTATAGAAATTTTAATTCTGTTTGTATAATCAACCCCTTCCCAACTCCCTTTACAGAGGAAATTCTCGAAGGTGTGGCGGGCATATAAATATATAATTTTACGATGGATTCTCTAGTTATCACAGAGTCAGAATTACAGAAGAAGATATCTAAAAGACCACTTTTGTTACCAAATGGGGATCATATGCCTACATGATCATGACATTTGAGTGTAATAATGTACCATATGATTTTCTCACACATTGTTGTCACTACCTTTGATGATTTTATACTTAAGTTTCTTCAATTCTATCTATATGACTGGACAATACATGGGTTAGTAAAATACCACTGTGATGACTTGCACCTGATCTTTGAGAAATGTTTATAATTAAAAAATTTCCTTGAACTTGAAGAAATGTGTGTTTGTTAACTAATTTTAGGGAATAATAAAACTAATATACATTTACTAATAACTATTGTGAGATATGCATGCCCGATAGTGGTCAAAGTTGAATCCTAGGGAAATTATGGTAAGGATGGAATTTTGGCATACCCTGTAAAAATTGCATCATCGACAAAGCAACCGCAAATAAAGAGGGAGATTCGTTCCTTTTTGGGACATTGTGGGCATTATCGCAAGTTTATAAAAGAATTTGCATGCATTGCATTGTCATTGGAGAAGATGATACACTAAGTAAAATAATTCAAGTGGGATCTTGAATAACAACAACCTTTAGAGAAAATCAAAGAAAAGCTAACCTAAGCACCTATTTTACAATTCCCAAATTGGAAGAAACCTTTCCACATGCACATATGTGCCTCAAGAATTTCCGTGGGAGAAACACTTTCACAGTTAGGGAAAGGAATACTTGATCACCCAATAAAACTCATTTCAAGTTAGGAAAACTCTAACTTTGGTGACACAGAGAGGTATTATACTTATCCATGGAGCATGAGGGGTTATTCTGATGGTTTATGTGCTTCTAGTGAAGTTAAGGTTGTTCATCCACATTTTTTGAAGGGATAAAAAGTTTTGGAACCATTGAAGGGAAAATATCCACAGATGTGTTGCATGGGAGAATATATAGGTGGGTAATATTATTCTAGGAGTTTTACGTTCTTGGTGGTGGTAAAGACTAGGAAAATATAATGTATGTACTTGACCAGAAAATACTTAGGAGATGTTGATAATCGAAATGAAGGACACAATCAATCAGAGGACTGGTATAAGATGGATGCCTCAGTCCCACTTACCAGGCCCAAAATAGGTGTTGCTCATGGGAGATCCTAAAACATATGATTTACATCCTGTGCTCCAAACTGGGTTAACACCTAGAACAGGAACAAATGTCAGTGTCAATGAAATCAATTATATGTCAAGGTAGAGTGCCATTTCAAAAACTAATTGTAAACCAATCTCTATAGGAAGTTGAGGTGCAAATGGTAATTCTATGGTGATGTGTTCTACAACATGTTAACATGGTGAATATGCTAAGTGAAGCACATGAAGGAATTATTGATGGAAATTATATAGGAGATGCTACAACTCATAAAAGGTACTACCCTTAATGTGGGGCTATGGTGGATTTTTTTTAAAGTTATAGCCAAAAAATAATGTAGTAAAGATTGCGACCAATGCCAACGAATTGGCAAGCATAAAAGGATCCATGTGACAATATGCCTTTAATCAACCGATAAATTCCTATGGAACCATCTTGAATCGCCTCATGAAACTATTGAAATATTAATTTGGACCCATCAATACTGTCTAGGCGAAGAATGAGGGCATGCTATATTATCACAACCATAAATTATCTTACAAAGTGGGTGGAGCCCATGTCAACAAAATATCTGTACAACCATCAACGAATGAAAGGTTGGAGTTGAAGTTGTGGGAGCACATCATAAGCATATTTAGGTTTCCCCTTGAGTATTAACTGAGTAATAGAGTAGAAGTACATTTCTTGAAGGGATATAATTTGAATAAACTCTTGCGAGAATTCATAGTTTCATACCATGGAAACTGACCCCATAGTGCATCCACATGACTAATGGTATAGCAGAAGCTATCTAAATCACAGATACCGAGTCATACATTGCACAAAGATATCCCTGATGTATGATAGAACAGGTTGGGATGAAATAATCCTCAACGGATATTTGGGATGGTATCGGACTAGAATTCCTAAGGCACTTGAATAAAGTGACACCCTTTCAACATATGTATGGAAAGGAATTTAACATAAAAATCATCATTTATTTAAGACCATTGAAAACAAAAAATAAAGAAAAAATTCTATCAAAAACAATAATGGGTGTTGAAGGAGAAAGGTTTGTGAAATTTTTCACCCTAGAAACTGATGTGTCAATGGATGAAGCTTCATTTTCATATTACTAGATCACCATGGTCTAATTTGGGAAACAAACCATAGAAGGAAAAAAGAACAAAGTTACAATGAAAATGAGAGGTATTTTCCAAAAGCTGGATAAACACAAAGAGACCAAGATGGAAAATGTTAGCATCTTGTCAACTTATGTATAGAAATGGATACATACTCCCTTGATGAGCAAAGAAATTACAACTAATATAACTCTTGAAGTGATAAAGAATGATGAAGATATAAAGTACAGAGGGGAAGCCACTAAGGAATGGGAGAATATTTTGATAAGTGAGGGTAGAAGAATCATCAAAGAAGTAATTGATTGATATAACTAACTCTATGAAGAAATGGATGCATGTAAAGTATTAATTGAAAAGTATCAAGATGAGGTTGAATATTGGGATGGCTTCCTACCCAAGCTTGAAACTATTGCAATTTTGGATGATGATGTAGTGGAGAAGGAAGGGATAGTTACTTTAGATTGCTAGGGAAAATAATTAGTCAAACTACACAAGTGTGTCCCATGTTTTTGCATTCTTTTTAGAGGTAATTGTCCAAAAACTACATAGAATTGGAAAATGTTGTAAACTATTCAAATGTTGAATTTTTAATCTATAATGTATGTGGATTTTTTTGGCTTTTTTTGTTGTTTAGTTATTTATTTTTTAAAAAAATTGTTATTATATATTAGAGCTACATTGTGCCAACATTTTGTAATGTACTGAAAAAAAATTTGTTTCTACAAAATTTTTGATATATATTATATAATTAATTATCTAGTAGATAAATATTTTTTTGGTTGTTTAGATATATATTTATTTTTATAAATTTTTAGTGAATATATTATTCAATTCAAAAATGTATAGACATTTATGGTTATATATATACCATAGTTTATAGAAATTATTTACTATTTTTCAAAGTGTCTCAAATGGGACTTAGTGAATTTCCTAGAATACCATAGTTTAAAAATATATTTTTTTCAAATAGAAAAACTCATTTTAAAAAATTCAAAAATTATATTTAAGGAGATTACATAAAATAATGAATTTATGAATAATTTTTCAGAATTGTTTTCACTATTTAGACCTAAACACATCACATATGAAGTGACATCTTTTGGCTTATAATTGGCCTCCAAATGGATTAAGGGAAAAAGAGGCCACATAGGTGCCACCTAGGCTCCAGATAAGCGGGTTGCCCAAACACCCTGTAAGGCTTATATCCATCAATTTTCTCTCTGAAAATTTTAGAAGGTAAAATATCCCAAAGGAGGTTCACTGTTACGACTGAGGTATTAATTAACCACATTAAAATAATACATTACACCAAAAATTAATACTAACATCTTAAGTATGTAAACAAATTAAATAACACTGTGAACACAAATATAATGTGGAAAAACCCTCGAGAGGTAAAAATACACAACAAAGAGATAATACATTAACTGAGAAATAAATTACACAATCTAGTAACTCCAACTCCTCACTTCTTTCCCATGGAAATTCAACACACATGAATTATTACAATGATCCATAAATCATTTGACCATATGATGGGACATGAATTTTTACAAAGTACCCAAATTTGAATAAATTGATTTAATTAAAAATCAATTAATCATAAAATCATAGTTTATATTAAATAATTAAGAATATAAATATTATGAATTATTTAACTATAACCTAGGGTTTAAAATAACACTTAATATTATGTTGTAACACTCCCCCTTAATATAATGTGGGGAACATATGTCAACATTACCTATTTATACAACATGATTTAAAAATCCACAAACCATCATGAATATTTAGGCTAACATATCACATTTGAAGGATTTATACACCTTCATCATGCACAACTTACCTTTTCGTACAAAAGGATTTGGTATCCATAAATCAATAGTGAATGATTTAGGCTAAGCATGAGTTTTGAGACTAGATCTCATGGTTTCTCATGGAAAATATCTAACAACATCTCTAGGATCCTTTTATAACACAAGGACCTCATTTACAACTTATGCAATGCTAGACTGTACACCGTAAAATTAGAGTGAAAAGTTCACAAAGATCATAACTATATTTTTAAATTATTTAAAATTGGAGTAGAAGTATAGAGGAGAAGTAGATATAAATGAGTTGGCCATTATCAGGTGACATTTCGACACACACTCCAACTCAATGGTAACTATCAAATGCCAAGCATTTAACAGAACTTACATAACTTATCAACACATAGTGGCTCGTAAACATATCTACAACTCGATCTTTAGTTGGGAAATACTAGATATTTTTATCACCGTAAAGAATATTCTCTCAGATAAAGTGTATATGAATCCTTATATGATTTTTTATCTAATGGTGAACTATATTCTTAGCAATATAAATGAAAATGTCACTATCACATAAAAGAGGAGTAATTCTTTTAGCTTATATGTGTATCTCTTCCAACAGTTGCTTTAGTTACATGGATTTTTTTCACTGCTTCCATTGCACTTCCATAATTTTCCCCAGTACAAAAAATGGATATTGTTGGATGATTTTTACTGCTCCAACTAATGGCATATGTACTGAACAACTTGAATAAAAATCCAATTATATATATCAAACATAACATCATCATGATTAGAATTGTAATATCCATAGAGACATCATAATAAGAATATAAACATTTACTGATTTCAATTTTAACCATCTCTAAAACTTACAATGATAAATTAAACACAAGTTGTATAACAACTTAAATATCAATATCCTTTAATAACTAACCATGTTACATTAAAATTTTGTTTATTAATTTGAACATATTAATATTTGTAACACACACACACACACACACACACACACACACACACACACACACACACACACACACACACACACACACACACACACACACACACACACACACACACACAGATTAGATGTAATTAGTATTGGATATCTCTAATACAAACATAAAGGCATCCCTGAAGTTTCATTTGATATGAATATACTAATATTTAAAGTAATCATATACTAAATTAGAATTTATAATGGTTTATCAAAAACATATATATCTTTATTATCTCTTCTAAGCATTTAGGGTTGTGATAGGAATGATAGATGACATATCTAAAAATATTGCAAAATAATGTAATAATAACACATAAAATACACTAAATATTTTAGGAAAATATCCTCTAACTATGGACACATTCCATCAATTTATGTGGAGTTTGCTTCAAAAAATAACAGAGGAAGTGTTTTTCGAGATAACTTACCACTTAAGAACCCTTAACACAGTTCATGAATAATAGGTGGCATATTACAATCTAGGATAAGCTGATACATGTCATACATGCTCCTAAAAAATCTAGTCTTTGATCCCACAATTGAATAATACTACATTTTTTTAATAATCAATAAAGAAGCCTAAGAAACAAAATTAAACACATATAACCATTCTTTTGTGTGCTTTCACCTATAGTGATATTGAGTTCATTTCTAATAAAGGATTTATCTTTTAGTAATTTTACACTATAGATAATATGAGTTAACTTGAGAATGAAAGAATATTATTTTTCAATTTAATACCATACAAAGAAAACATTTTATTTTCATCAATAGTGAAAAATGTTGTCTATACAGTTACTACATTAGATCTATGTTTATTCTCTTCATTGTTATTTTGATTTTGATCTGGTATATTACATTTTTTATTTTTGAAATTGATTTTTTTTTACTTTAGAGTATTCTTTATTTTGATCAAATTTACCACAATTATAACATTTACCATCATAAAGGGAAACCCTGGGATTGCGGCAGGGGAGGAGCGATACGGGATCATAAAGGTAGTCTGATTGCTGCATATGCTGGGAAAATGGGAATTCAAACCAATCATTTTGCCAAAGCATTATCTATTTTATGGGGCCTGAGAATTTCCCACACTCAAAATATCTAGAACCTCATTATTGAAGGGGGCTCCCTGAATATCATTAATCTCCTTAAACAGTGCTCATCTCCAAGTTGGAGCATCAAGGATTTTATCTCAGAGTCCATAAGTATTTGTCAAACATTCAACAACATCAGGATCATGCACACTTACCGGGAGGGTAATAAATTGGTAGATGCACTGGCTAATTATGGCATTAATATTAATCACATTGTTTGGGATAATAATAGCATCCCTAAGCAACTTCAAAACAACATTCATGTGGATTTCTATACGCACGCAATTTCTTGAGTTGAGATATGATTATTGGGTGTGGATCAGTATCAATAAAACTCCCACACGTGTTGACCTAAAAACTATGATTATACAAATCCTATCGAATAATCAAGATATTTTGAAGTATATGGGGAAGTCCAAGTGGAGTTACTTTGATATGAAAATCACGCATGCGGGCAACACTGTGCTTGCTAAAATTTGTATACAAGGCTCCAAAGATACCGAAGATAGTAATAATGTAATTGATGATAGGGAGTGGGCTAGCAAAAAGGCCATTATTGCCACATGTGGATTTCCGCAGGCTCATATCAGTAGGCACACAGATGTTCATGGGAATAGCAACGGATCTCATTTTCAACATTGTGTGGATTACAACAGTAAAAATCAGACTGACTTTAGCGCTCTCAAGGATTTTGGAATTTTTTGTAAACAGTTAAGCACAGTGAAGATGGGGGGTCCCCCTTGCCAAATTGAGCCTAGTGCGGACCCGAACTAGAAGGATAATGTTGAGTTATGGAATATACTCAGCAAGGGCGGCATCACCAACTTCATGGAGAAGGTTCATGGACATGAAAAAAGCATCTCAGTGCATTTTGCAAAGGATTGGAAGGAGTGGACTGTGGAATATGGGGGGCAGAAGATCTTGGTCAATGAGGAGCTTATTGCTGAAGTGACCGTTTGTAGCATGGAGGGCTACCATTTTTTTAACAAAAGGGTCGACAGAGATGTTGAAGAGAGGAGATTTGTGGAGGGATCTGAGAAGCTGATCTATATTACTGCGGGCCTACTTGTTAGCTCGATCCCTCTGCCTTATGATGAGGTTACTCGCATGATGATACGATTCATCTCTTTGGAAGGGAGGTTTGTCACCGTACCTACTAAGCACCTTATCTTTCTCAACCACTTCCGGAGGAATCACTTGGTTTGTTTCCCCCATTATTTGCTGAACTCTCTTAAGCGCTCCATTTTAGATTTTCAAAAGCATACCCGGGCAGTTCCTTTAAACCAGGGGCTTATTTTACTGCTGTATAATTTTTGTCTTCTTAGGTATCCTGGTCTCCCTTCCTCTCCTAGCTCTGTTCCCCCTCTGCCGTGTTCTACTGTTGCTAGTCCCATTTCCCCACTCTCTGCCCCCGCCACCGCTGTTGTCACCCCCTGCCGGCTATCCAAGCTTCATCTTCCATTCCCCCTACTACTGCTCCCGCACCCCACTTCACTTCCACCTCGTCCAAACCGGTCACCAGGGCATCTAGAAGGCTTAACCTTAATACTCTTGCTGTGGGGAAGGGCCCTCATGAAATTGAAATTGCACATGACCTCCTAAATATTAGTAGTGCTAGTCCCCGTGATGTGCATATGGAGAGCTCTAAAAAAAGGTTGGATGCCTTAGAAGCTGAAATGAAGCTGTTGAAGGATGAAGTTAAGAACTTGGCAAAAAAGAAAGGAAAGAGGAAGAAGGAGGAGGAGGTGGATATTGATAACAGCCAAATTGAAGATATCTACAAGAAGCTGAACTCCTTAGACTCCCGCTTAGGGAAGGCCAAAACTCGTCATGATTACAATATGGCCATTTTTAGTGTGATTGAGGAGTTCATTGAGCAGAATGTCAGAAGTGTCTCCAATCTCAGCAGAGTTTCGGCAACACTTTGGGGCAATGATAAGGAAAGCAAAATGACCATTGATCAACTCGATAAGACTGACGCTACCCACATGACAACTTTGGGAATGTTTAGATCCTGTAAGAACATCAAAACCAGCATCTACAAAGCTTCCAAGAAGTAGTTGTTAGGGATTTAGCTGCTCTTGTTTCTTTTTTTGCTTTTCTTTTGCGGTTTCTTTGCTGCTTTTGTGCAGCGTTTTTAATGTTTTGTCTTGTTTGGGTAGCTGTTTTTTGGCTACTTTGGGATTCATTGACATACTTGGATTTTGATTATTTTTTCTCTAATTTTCATTCCTATTCTAGCTCCTAGGCCCTCTCTTGTACTAAAGGGTATAGTCCCTTTCAAAAAACTATTTTCCAATGATAAAAAAAAACATTTACCATCAAAACTTACTCTTAAGTTTCTAAGCTTATTATCTTTACTATTTGATTTAAAGTTTGGTTTTTGATTATTTTAAATCTAAATGAAGTATTCTTTGATTTACATGTGAGAAGTTCTTGAGTAGCATTCTATTTCAAGTCAAAATTATTCATAAACTTATCCTCTTGGATTAGAAGAGAAAATAGAGTTTGCAAATTAGGGATGGTTTTCTCATTTTGGTATGTAGAATTCAAGATTGAAAAGATATTCCTAAATATTTCGTGTATTTTTTTCTTTGAAATTGGAAAATGTTGAGGGTGTTGAAAGGACCTAAATACTTTTACAACGAGCCCCAAAGGATGAATAAAATAGTTAATCACAGAAGAAGAGATTCCTATAAGTAAATGAAATAAATGACCAAATAGGCCCCAATGAAACATAAAGAGGAAAAGGAACACGAGAAAGGAAAGAAAGAATAAGCAACTACCCAATTGAAGGAACAATTTCCAGCAAAAAAGAAGGAAATTCTAAGATGCATCCCTAGGGGGCTACAAGACAGAGAAAAAGAACATGATAGAGAGAGAAAGCAAAAGAAAAGGAAATCAATTATTTCCCTTCTTTCCCTTCTGTTAATGCTCTAATTTCCATTTATCTTGTGTAATCATCTCTGAAATAAGAAGATTATAATGCGTTAAGTACAAGACCAAGGATTCCACAACGGGGAGGCCACTATCCTTATCTAAGTCTGAGTGATTAGATTCACAGTTCCATTTCGGTGTCGGGGATGGTCCTTCCAAAGAGTGAGTAATAAAAAGTAACTACCCAACCTCTGAGGAAGGATCTAAATGAGTGAAAACAACTACAATAGAAGGGGTTGCAGCTAAAGGGAAAATAATTATTATAGAAGGGGTTGTAGTTTCAACTAAGAGAACTGTAGTTGCAGTTGAAGCAAATATAGCTACATCTCTTTGATTTTTCATGTCATAATTCTCTTCTTCCTCTGATAATTCTTCTTTTTCAAAATATGGTGTGCTCCAATGTTTGGGAATCTCCTTTTTCATGAGGATTTTGGGTCTTCTTCTGAAGGAAAACAATATGGGGATGACCCGGGGTACTCTGTAATTTCGACATCTGAAAGAAGTAGTTTCATAGTCTAAAAGCTTAGAGTAGCTAGTGTCACCCGTTTTAAGGGTCATCTTTTCTGACAATCCCTTGATGAGAATAACTTCAACACAAATCCTGAAAAAAGTGTAAAGACCACTCATTAACCTCTATCCGTCCACCTTGATGAACCACCCCAGGAGGTTACCTATATCCTTTAGAGAGGAAGTAAAAAGAAGGGGTATATTTGGTAACCTCACCCAAACTTGAGACATGTATAATGAAGAAGCTATTCGGGTCAAAATATGGAAACCATGGGGTAGTGGAAAGCTATACCAAACACTATAATGAAGGGCCCTCATTTATGGCTCTCTAATAATCTTGTTGTTAATTGAAAAAGACAATGAAGAAACCCCGAGAACAAATTAAGTATTTTCATTTTTTTTCCATGAGGTGTGAATCCAATGTACAACTACATTTGATGATTGTTAGACACCATTAAATATACATATAAGGGATTTTTATTTAATGTCTTGTAGTAGGTTAAAATATTCTACATCCTTGATCTCTAAGATTGGATTTTTAGAAGATTCCTCAATGATGTAAGCTGGGGGAGGGGGCGGGGGAGCTAATGCGGATGTCGAGGGTGAGGCATTTTTAAAAGGTGCCTCCTTGAAAGAGAGAGAGCCACAGTTCTTGGTCCCTCCTAATAAAAAACAAGGAAAAAAATATAGGAGTCCTTGACTTTCCTGTAGGAGAAGAGACGAAGATCATCCCCAATCCCTTTTCCCAAGAAAATGAGACCAAAATATCCCATATTATAAACTAATTTTTAGGCAAGAGTACATTTCAAATCCAACCCATTAGCAAGTCGATTGAGTCGAAGTGTTAGATTTTTACCAGTAACAGTATGTAAAAAAATCTGGATATGTTTTGCGCTATCAGCGAGTGGATGGGAGGGAGCATGAGATAAGAGAATATCCACAGTAGAAAAAGCGTCTCTAAACTCCCACAATTTTTATGGTTAAATATTTCCTTCAAAAAGAGTTCTTCATATCTAGTGACTAGTTTATCCATGCTCTAGTCTCCCTTGACCAAGGAGTAAGAATGTGTTGTGACCCCTGAGTTAGCATGTTGAGGGGGAAAGAAGAAAAGAGCATTTTGAGATGTGAATGTTTCATATCAATAAATTTCGCTAGTCCAAAGGGATATTTCCCTGGAAAAAATATGGGATCCCAAAACCCGAAACCGCTCTCCACAGTCATCGAAATTCTTAAGTTACATCTCTCCATAACCATATTTTCTAACGAAAGTAATCTAGGATGCACCATTAGGGTTAGGGTATGCAACAATAAGTTTTATCATTTTTTTTCAATTTTAGATTCTATAAGAAACCTTTATTGATTATCTTTCGTGTATGTTCAATTAAATAATGAAATACAATAATTTATCTTGAATTAAATTATAGTTACACCTAATTTTAATTTTTTCTAGAAATTTAAATACATTTCTAGAATCAACTTTTAAATTTTTGATAATTGTGTACCTTCATGCATTGATTCTAGTTGTTGCCAAGCCTCATTCAGAATTTCCTTATTCCTGAAATGAAGGATGAAATCATCTTGGATGCTTTGTAATATAATACACATTTCTTCCTCCATCTTCTGTTGACATCCATCCACATTGTTTTTTTTTGCTTGTCTTCTATTAAGAGCTTTCTCTTTACCATTCAATACCATCTATAGTTTGCGAGCCATGAATTCCGCCTTCAATTTGATCTTCTACATGTTGTAAATAGATCAATTCAAAATATGAAATTTATCAAGTGTAAAATGATTAGATCCCAATTTCACTTAAATAATTTTAACAAATGAGAACAATGAATTTTAATAGTAATAGTGGTTTAAAATTATTGTTATCGTTGTTCAAGGTACGCTAGTGATTTTTTTATGAATTCACGTCGACAATAGTACTGTCAAAATATTATTATATACATACATTACATTAGTTTGATGATAAGGAATTTTTTTTGAAATGTAAGTGATTTTTTTCATTTTGCAGGAAAACAATGACTTACTCATCATGTTGTAAAAGAAATTATTATTAATTATTTTGAAAACTATGTTTTTATCTAATATTAGACAAAAGAAATTAAAACATAGCTTTTATGAGTGGTTATAACTAGTTTAGCTTGGCCAATTTGCTTTTGCCAACTTGGCAGCTTAATTTAATTAACTAATTCTTTTGAGGGATTCAATCTCATATATTACCAACATAACATTTCGATCAACCAAGATCTTCCAAATTTCCATGTGTTTTCCAATAATTCTAATGCATTAGATGGCACTATCAACTCATGAAACATCAAAGTACTTTCAATGCACAAAATGCAACCAAGACAGGGCCAAGGATGAGCCCCATGGGCTCTTCAAAATAAAACAAGTGGTGTGATGGAAGTAATACCACACCCCTTGCACAATATGGATTCTAAATCCGTAACAAAATATTTCCCCCACCAATGTGGGACTAAATTCCATAAGAAAACACACACATGATTAACATGTGGCCAACATTAGCCAAGAAACACTTGAGGTTTGTGGAGGGAGTGAGTGTTTTTTGCCCGCGAGGGGACACGTGATGTCAAGAGGATGCAATTAGTTGGTGTGTGTGTGAGGATGCAGAGCCCACCAAGTGTAGAGAAGGAGATGAGAGTTCACCCCACATGGATTTTTAAGTGGCCCAAGTATAAAATTTAAACTTTGATATTAATTCGGTTGAATCCCAAATATAGATAGTGTCCACAAACAAACTTCATAACAATTAGTATAATTTAAGATCCCTACTATTATTTAGGTTATATCATAGCTTCTAAACTATAATATTAAGTTTTTAAAATTATTTATAGAATATATTATTATGTGAAATAATATAAATACTTTAGGATACAACTAACATAGTATACACAATATAAATTATAGTTTTTAGGTTATAATTTAAATATAAACTATACTTTCAAATATTAATATAGATGAAAAATTGATTACACAAGGTTTAGAAGGGGTATAACCTAGACATTGGGGGGACATGAAATTACAATTTATCCAATACGAAAAATTAAATCCCTCCTTTCATGGATTTGTGTCTCCCCATAACTTTATTTTAATCTTTATTTTAATTGAGTTTTACCCTCATTTTTATCTTTACATCCACACACCTTAGAAACTATTAGAAAAATAATAAATATATTTCAAACATATTTACCCTTACTTTTTATTTTATACATCATAAGTTTTCACTCTCGAGAATATTTCACATGTGGGTAAAGAAAATGGAAGGCTTATATATATATGGGTTAGTTAGTTGGGTGTTTAGAAAAATATATTTTAATAAAACCCCTTCTTCTCTCAAGACATTTACACACACACACACACACACACACACACACACACACACACACACACACACACACACACACACACACACACACACACACACACACACACACACACACACACACACACACACACACACACACACACACACACACACAACCTATCTAAAATGTGTAAATGTCTCGAGAGAAGAAGGGGTTTTATTAAAATATATTTTTCTAAACACCCAACTAACTAACCCATTTGTTGGATTGGATAATTAAGTTAGGATTAATGTTTCACATTGTGGTACCATGTTATGGCCGAGTTATTAATTAATTACATTAGAATAACATATTACACCAAACATTAATACTAACATCTAAATTATGAAAATATATTAAATAACATTGTGAACACATATATAACGTGGAGAAAACCCCTAGATGTAAAAAACCATAACAAATACATTCCATTAACTGAGAAACACATTACACAATCAAGTAACTCTAACTCCTCACTTCTCTCCTATGGTAATTCACCACACATGAATTACCAAAATATTCTATGAATAATTTTACCCCGCAGGTCATACATAAATTAAGTGAGGAGAAATGAATTTTACAAAGTACCATTATTGAAATAAATTCAATTAATTAAAAATTAAATTAACCATAAAATCATATTTTTATATTAAATAATTAAGAATATAAATATGCTAAACTATTTAATTGTAAACTAAGGTTTATACTAACACTTAATATTATGTTCTAACATTAACTTGAACCCCCTTCGGCCGAAAGGGGTTTAGGAAAAGGGGGGTTCAAGTGAACCTCTTTTTTGATGACATGACATAGTGGTAAAAAGGGTTCATGCGAAGGGGATGTTCACTTAAACACCCCTCAAACTATTGATTTTAAGTTTTTTGGGTTACGTTTTTGCCCTACCAAGTGGGACACACTACTGTGCATTTACCCTAGTTTGAATATGAGAAGGATATAAAAAATAGGAATTAATACTTTTGGATATTACATATGCAAGCTCTAGAATATGTGGGAGAAGGCATGAGAGGATGTGGATGATATTGAGTCTAAGATTGAAAAAATTCTTCCCCTCATAGGTGAATACACTCAAGGAACTATAGATATAGAAAAGATAACTGAAATTCTTTAAGAACATTTGGTATGACAACTCTAGTCTCCAATGTATTTCAATTATTGATTCATTCATAAATTAATACATTTTCATAGGTATACCAATAATTTGGAAAAAAAAATTAAGAAAAAGAGATGTTTTTCAGCTGATTTTGACAATGTCTTAAAAAAATATAAATAATCTTCCTTTATCATATTGGGCTGGATGAGGATCCCATTTTGGGTATGTCTCAGTGCTTTAAAAACTACAAGGATAAAGTTCAAGAAAACTTGAAGGGAAAACAAATAGATATTGACCCTTATTAAAAAAAATTTCTTTATTCCTCTTCCTTGTTTTTTATTATTCTCCATTTATTATTATTTCCAAACAAGAATCAAATCATTGACTTCAATCTAAGATAAAATCCTCCCCTTGGGCATGGAAGAAATGATTACAGGGAATAAGATGTCAAAATAATTTGTTTGGAAAGATGCAATAATCTACTCCTCCTCCATGGGATGAATCATGATGCAAATTCGTTCCACCATAGTGCATCAAAATTTAATATTTTTTATTTAGAACACCGCATCCATCTACTTTAAAGATCAAGTATTATCATCCTACATTTTAGTGATTTTGGTTTTTTTTTTGGGGGGTATTTAGGTATTTTCCCTAAGGGGGAAACTTTATAAAAGAATGACGGTCTATATTTATTGTAATGTTTCAAATTGGAAGGCATTGAGAGAATTTCTATATGTATCCCTTGTCTAAATTGAACCACACAAAATTATTTTCCATACTTTAGGTAAGTATTCTGGAATGTATATCAAAGCATAGTTGTTGAATATAAATATCGATTTAATATTATAATTTTTTGAATTAATGGAATAGGAAGGAGTTATTTCTTGTTGTTGCATGATATTGGTCATTTAATAAATACTATATTGTAATATTACCTTTCAAAATTTGTTTACTTTTAAAATTATTTTCTTCAGTATTACTTTGGATGTGACAGTTTATATCCCTTAAGTGCATCTTGGGTGTTATGAATCGATGTAACAAATATTTTGTTGAAATTTTATACACAAGTGTTTTTGTTATAGTTTTAGGGATTATTTGGTAGTTTTTATGTGAATTTGGTATTAATCAATGCAAATTCCGCTTTAAATGTTATGTTCTCTTTAATTTTTCCTCCTCTAATTTGTGAGAACCAGGATGAAAGGGATATAATTTGTTATTTTTCCCGTTGTATCCACCATCTCCACTTCATCTAACCTCATACTATCTTGTCATTCCCTTGTAAATTATATTACCTTTTCCTACTTTATATTTTTTCCTACAAGTTACAAATATCCCTCATATTTCATGTGTATTTTACATGATGTATGAAGTTTATAATCTCAACATCATCATATCCAAAGTTGTAAACAATTTATGTTAAAATGAGGTATGTGATTATATTTTATCCATCTTTAGTGGCTTGTGTCTGATATATCAAATATTTGTAATTCATGTGTGAACATTATTTCAAATGAGCATTACATTTTATGGTTGCATTTAATACTAGATCGAGGTTATAACAAGTGTAAGGGTTTGACATATAATATCTCCCTCTCTATTTAAAGCCACACGTTAAGTCCTCTCATCTTGGTTTAGGTGGAGCCATAAATGAACATGATAAAAACCATTTCCTTAGTCACGTGCCTCCATGTCATTCCCATAAGGCATGTCATGATAGATAAATAGACCTGTCCATTTCTACAAAACAACATATCAAGAGGTCTATTTTTTCTTCTTTTCCCCCTTTTACATGATTTCATTGTTTAAGGTGTTATATTGGGAACCAACATGGTCATCATCCTAACTTAATTATGACATCCTAATTTATTTTATTTTAAGTCATTTATGTGACTATTAATTTGAATTGAGAACAAAAAGTTGGAATTAAAAAAATTGTGATATAAAGTGACATAAAGTCGAATTTATCACTTAAACTAAAACATGTTTTAGTCATAACATTGTTGTAATATTGAGATGGAATTTTATTACAATATAAAATACATGTGGTTGTAACTACTATGTCAAGGCTATGACCTAAGATTCTTCTCAAACTACATGCATTTCCCTTAGTTGTTCTTTTGGGATTTTTGAAAACACATGAGTGAATTCAAAAAAAAATCTTTTGACATGAAATTAATTAAAGCATCAAGTATTTTATTAAGAATATGAGACATTTTATTTTCCTATTGTATAAATAGTGGCAACTCTCAGCTTATTACAACATCTTTGCATTCCTACAAGGCTATGGATAGATATCTCAGTGGATCTCCTTTAAGGCCTTATAAAATAGGAGGGAAATCCATTCACACTAGTGGTGGTAAATATCCTCTTCAAATATACCCATTTATTTAGTTTTACTTGCACTTATACCTTTATAACCATCACCAATAGTTCTCTTGATAATATTTTATACCTCAATGCATTCCCTCTTTTATTGTATCCGATCGTGATTGAAATTTTAGAAACCATTTATGGAAATAATATTTTAGATAAATTGATCCACTTATAAACAATATCTATATATATCATTTGAAAATAGGTTGTTAAAGAAAAATAGTTAATAAATATTTGGAAACATAACACTGATTTTTTCTATGATAAAAAATAACATTGGCTCAAGTGGCCAACTCTTATGAAATGGTGGTATAACACCATATTAAATACATTTCCTTTAAAATATCCCCATATGAAGTATCCTATGGTAAAAAATGACCATATCTTATCTCAAAATTCTTCGAAACTCTCAAGTATAAGTAGTTCACACTACCCTTGGTGTACAAGATTTTTTTGGTGAGTTTTCTAATAAAATCTCTACATGGTCAAAAATTGCATGGAACAAAAAAATGACCAGTACTATTGTAAACATGATTTTGACTACTCTTATATGATAATTACAACTTTTCCATTCCTGGTTAGTGCTTTCTAAAGTACATTTTTTAACTTGATTATCCTTGCATAATTACATGTCAACATATTTTGAGAATACAATGAAAAAAATTAATAGAAAAAAATTACTTTATCACCTCCAAACTTCATTTGGCATATTTATTTCTTCAATTTAGGGCCATAAAATTTGGTCAAGAATTTATATTCAGTTCCAAGAAATCTATATGGTCTTGGGTATCGATGTATTCTAATTTTAGTGTAAAATCAATATCCTTCATTGGGTCTTATACTTCATCTAGTTCAACCTTTATAAGATAAATTATCTACAAAACCCGATATAAAAAACTACATAATACCT
Source organism: Taxus chinensis (assembly GCA_019776745.2). Lineage (NCBI taxonomy): Eukaryota > Viridiplantae > Streptophyta > Pinopsida > Cupressales > Taxaceae > Taxus > Taxus chinensis. The sequence continues at coordinate 654,666,581 of CM034148.1, forward strand.
CATCTGCTAACCTATAACTCATAAGGAAATGCACTAGATAACTCACTTCATAAACTTAAAAAAGGCCACCAAATGTCGTTACATCTCACATTTTAACATCCAAAGTCATGAGGGTATCACCCACATAAGGTCTAAAGTTAAAAATTAGGTCAATGCATCGATATATCTCATCCACAAGAACTCAAACATCCTTCTTCTTACTATTGTACAAAGAGACAAGTCAAACCAGAAACAATCAATAGAAATTTCCAAATTTGATCACTCTATCTAGATATCACAAACTTGGTGGAGAATAATGTGTTGTTTGAGGTGTATTTAGAGTATTTCTAATGTCAGTAGTGTATGAGGGTTCCAAAAGTTCTTCTAGTGTTTATTTTTTATGACTCTTAATTTATGGATAGCGTTTGAGATGATGATTCATGCATATAAAGAGCCTTGTAGAATGTACAATAACTAGCACTTGATAGTGACATATAAAATTTAGAAAGGTAAGAACCACATAAAGTTATAGGAGATAAATCATAGTAGTTCCAAGACCATTATTTTGGTTAGGACTATACAATACGTTACAAGAAGTTTGCTACGACAGTACTCCAGGTGTATTCATAGTAATAATTCTAGTTTTGAAGATAATTTTTGCTCATAATCACTGAATTTCGATATGTTGTTTTCTTAGATCTATGCAGAAGTATTCCAGTATAAGTTATTTCCTCTATGCATCATTTTTTACCTTTTAAGTACATGTTACGTTGATTAGTATATTTTATATTCTTTCTATCTGATTTGAGTTACAAATCTAAGTTAGTGTTTATGTTGTAACATGTTTATAAGATATGTAATCATCTATATTATAATAGAATCCTAATTAAATTGATAATTATTGGATTGTGGCATGATTATTATATATAGGCTATATTATAGGTAATAATTTGTAGGTTAAAATTGAGATAGCATTTAGTAATGGTTTTATAGGTGCTTAATTAGGTTAATACCACCTCAGAAATCCATTGATTGATTAGGGTTATCATATGAAAAAGTTGACTTTTTTGTTTCTTTGAGTGGGATGTTTTGGATTTACTCCATTTTGGAGATGGTCAATGTATATGTGATGGAGGTGAAATAGGGAACTGAGATACTCGGAAAGGATCAAAATTTATAAATGTGTCCCACTTTGTGGCCAAAAATATTTTAAAATACTTCAAAAACTTATTAAAATCATGCAAATTATGGATCCCTATACCTCAATAAATTTGAGCTTTTAAAAATACATGTTTTTCATTTTATATGTGCTTGTCAAAATTTTAGTCCTGTGAAATATTTTTCTAGAGGTACAAAAAGTGCAAAAAAATGAGAACACAATTATATGCCTTGATCAAAAACTAAATGTGGAAGGAGGTGGCTCCTTCAATCCCGTTATAATGTTTTTTACTTTTCTAATTTTGGCACAAGAAATTTAAGCTTGCAATGACATTGGATTTTTTGTTTGCATTAGTTAGACATGTTTTGGCATAGGAAATCTAAAGAAGGAAAGTAAAACACATGGTTTGGATAATAGTTTGCAATTGTATTTTTCTAGAACATATCCTTAACTAGGTGACTAACATTGGGCTTTACTAGAATAGCTCCATACAAGGAGAATGTTAACAGAGTGATGTCAAAAGCGCAAGAAAAAACATCAAACATAATTTGATCAATTGTTGTATATAGGTGTGTCATGATCCAAGAACAATGACCAAAGCAACAAGGCTAAGGACATAAAATCCAGAGTGTTATGATCCAAGAAAAGCCAAGGTAACAAGGCAAGGACAAAAAACCCAAAGAAGCAGGATCAACACCACACCCTACCATACTGCTGAATGGGAGGAGTAATACCACAAACTTGTATGAATTGCCTAAAATCAACTACTCGAACACTGACAAAATAACATTGGGATTCACTAGAATATCTTCCCCACAAAAGAGACTTTTCACATACCAAAAGTGTTGAAAATACATATACAAAATCTCTTAACAAACAAGAGAGATACACTACACATGCTAAAGAAAAATACTCAAAAAAAGAATCATTACAATGCAGAAGGTATATAAAGTGGAACAAGAGGCCGAAGGGTGGAGGAGCCATACCTATAGAGTCCTCTCAACGAATGACTATGTTTTCACCATGAGTGATCATATATCCACCCCAAATTAACATGGATGGATGAAGAAGATGCCTGCATGTGACTTGGTGTAACATGCACAATTCATGCATGTAAAGGAACATCAGAATGTGTGTCAGGTTCATCATGTCTGACAACTAAAATATAAGGTTTCTCAATCCTGAGTGAAGGTACAAAACTCATGTGTTGCTCATGATCCTCAAAAATAGGCGAGCGAACAAAAATAGGAGCTCTGTTATTGTGTGATCCCAATGAATTTTATGTTAGAAAACCGATTTCATGGAGAGAATTCTACTTAACATGTGGAATAGGGGAAACAATACCCTGTGAATATCTGTTAATACCTCCGCTAGTGAAACCCATAGAAAGGACCATATGAGAACTGAATTCAGTGGTATGATTCTCAAAAGAGCCATGCATATGAGTAGAAGTAGGATACACAACATGTGTTACTGTAATTGGCACAGACGTGGAAGAGCATGCTGTAATAAGCCTCATAGGATTAGGAGCATCAAGAGCAGTAACAAGATCAAAGACTGACATATCAATGTTAGTGGGTACATGAGAAACAATTACAAGTGAAATAGGAGCATGGATATGGTTGTCCACAAGATGATGGTGATGTTGTAGGCTAGCTATTTTTTGCTACAAGGAGTGTATTAGTGTATCCTTATCGTGAATGACTGATTGTAGAAGAAAATTTCACTTCTTGAGTGATCTATTTTCTTCCACAAATTTTACAATATCATCTTGAAGACGACACAGTTTAGAGAAAATCGTATCATTCTCATAATCCATTTTATATACAAGAATGCAACTCCCAAAAGTTTAGGATGTTGGGCTCAGCTGAAATTACATCCACAATTGATTACAACAATCCTTCATATTTGGCACTTTATAATGAGTGTGTGTTACAATATGGAACATTTAATTTATAGTTTAATTAACAAAATAAATATTTCCAATGGAAAGAGCATAAAAAAAAAGCACTTTTTCTAAAAACGACACTCAAAACCGAGTTACCAATCAAAAGATACAAGCTTTTCAATATTATGCTCTACTATTTATTTTAGATGCCACTAAAACAAAATAAAATGTTCTTGCATTCACCACACAAATAAAATGAAAGGGGGCTGGAGTTAAGCACCTACTAATAGGAATCACGATATTTAAGCCCTCATATGACCATATCATATGACTAAGGGCTAAGGATTTTAATGGGCATTTACACTGCTTCTTCTGGTAAAAACTGTTATTTCTAGACTGTGCCGAAAATGAACGACACCTGCAAAAAAGGAAACAATCCTCACATAATCCAAAAATATTATACATAAGCTGAAAAAAACCATAGTAGATCTTGATAAAATCAACAAAACCAAAAAACTGCTTTCCTACGTTTCTTTCTTGCTAGCACAGATCTCGAGGCAAACCAGTTCGTTTCTCTGTAATAATAAGAAAACCCTAAAAAAATTCTACCTCCAAAAATGGTTGAGTTTATAGTCAATATTATGGTTTTTCCACCTTACGGATCCAATGGAAGCCTCTGTTTTGCATAAAACCACATACAACAAAAAATATGACCGAATCCCAAATTTATGAATATACAAAGAATTTATTTGCAAAATAAAACTTACAAATGGATGTCAATAGCAATCTCCTTCTCTGATACCATAAAAGGAACGATAACAAGATTGTACCAAGCCAAGAACATAGATTCTAATAAAAAACCACAATCAATAAGATGAAATCAATTTTCCAGAATAACTTTACATAACACCTTTGCAAACAAATGAGCAACAATATCATATATTATTATGGAACTTAATGAAATAAAATTAGAATGGGCCTTGCTTATATAGGAAAGGAATAACATATAAGAACCAGTCAAGGTCGTAGATCAAGACATAATCAAGGAAATAACTAGTCATCAAAGAACTAGTCAAGACCAAAGATTTAGGAGAGAACTAGACATCAAGGATCTAGTCAATACCATAGATCAAGGAAAGAACTAGTCAATACCATAGATCAAGGAAAGAACTAATCAATACCATAGATCAAGGAAAGAACTATACCTAACAACTAGATAATATCTCCTAATATCTAAATAAGATAAAAGAAATATCCACACACATAAGTGGGTGAGGATAAATACAATAAATGTAAATAAAGTACCTAGATGAACATGAGATAAGGTAAATACCTACTCTAGCAATTTCTTGTTTGCATTAGTTAAGCATGTTTTGGCATATGAAATTTGAAAAGGGAAAGTAAAACACATGATTTGGGTAACACTTTGCAATTGTATTTTTCTAAAACATATCCTTAACTAGGTGAATGATTGAACTACTAGTGTAAGTAATTTTATTTGTTCTTAAAATTGAAATTATCTTATTACATTCCACCCCATTGGTTTTCTTTGTTATATGACATTGGAGTGCAAAACTACTCCACCATTGTACTTTGAGTTGAGAATTAGTGAATGGTTTTTATTGGTAATTATGTTTGCAAGAGCTACATCATATCATCTTAATGATGGATAGGGACGGGGATGGTAGGGCCAATTGAAATCTACCTAAATGAAGGAATAATTATTTACCACCTTCAGGTGTGAAATTTTACTTTATATTGTTTGGAATGATGTTCCATATAGAATGAAATCATTGTAATAAGCATAATGTTTGTTTAAATTACCCTCATAGTAGGTATTTTTACATCATGGGTAATGAAAAAAATATTATTATAAACATGTTGATTTGAATTGTAAGGAATTACCTCGAGCCATGATTATTGTATCCATATAATATATTTTGTAGTAATGATTTGGTAGTAAGAAGTATTAATGATGAATGTAGAGGGGTTTCCTATTGCATTAAAATTTAATGTAACTCAAGGATTTAAGAAAATAAATTTGGTCCATAAAATCATGTGGTTGAAACATTGTAATATAATTGGAAGGTATACTAAATTTTAATACCTTAAATGAATGGTGATATGATTCCTATTTTGGAAAAAAAACTTATGCAACATAATTGATACGTTATCTTGTTTTATATACATTTACTAATCCTCATTATGTCTAAGATTTGAGAAGAGGTTGTATGCATATTATGTGTGAAAAATAGGTTCAATATTTAATTGGAAAACTATTTTGTTGAACTAAGAATAAATATTTGTGATATTTTAGAATTGTATTCTCCTCATTAGTGTGTTGATTTACCTAGTTTGGCATGTTAGTGTTAGGTACGTTTTTTTGCAAAGCTATGAATCCATCTAGTGTAAAAATATTGTATTGATCTCAAAACTTATGGTTTTGTAAGAACTTGCTGGGTTTTTAAATGACACTTTAACAAACCAAAGTCAGGGGACAACAAGTCCCTCCTATTTTATGGGAGAGGTTCCCTTATTGAAAGCAAGCAACAAAACTTATATACAAATGTGCAAATTTCAAAGTTTGGATTCATGATACTTTTAAACATTTTATGCCCAAAGATCATCAATAAAAAAATAGAAGAACTAAGGAGATGAGAGATGAAGAACATAAGAATACTTTCAAGAAATATAGATGAAAGAGTATAACCTTATATGTATTGAGCCAAGGAGATCTGGAATAGAATCATTCACTTTCATAACAAATATAATTCTATAGACACAAAGTTATAGAAATAATTTAAAGAAGAACAAAAAGTTTCTTATCATAAAAGATGGATGATTCACAAATTCAAACAACGAAAGAAGGAATCGCATAGGAAGAAAGGGAAAAAATTCTATATTGATTACCTTCGAATCTATATCATCTACAGAGTACCAAGATCCAAACCTAACAATGGCATGGAGAAGCCATTAAATAGATTCCAAGAATAGTTAAATTCAGTTGCAAATAAAAATGATGAAAATAATTCAAGAAACTGATGTATGAACTTTTCTAACGCCTCGGTCATTTAAATGCTTTGCGGAAAAACTAGACACATTGAATCGCAGCCATTCATCTTGCCTTTGTAAAACTTGAATTAGAGTCATCCATATGGGCAAGATTTAAACTAAAGTGGGCTTGAGAATGCCTATTGTATTTTGTGCCTTTTAGAGAAATGGAACTTTGGAACATTTCAGCCAACCCATCTGCTTCTGATATAGGACTAACACGTGGCTTTACTTGAGTGGAGAAGGAGTCATGACTCACTTTTGAAATTTTAACTCTTTTTAAAGTAGGCTCAAAAACTTAAATTTCTCTGCCGACCCACCTCACCACTTTAAATTTTGATGCGGGCTCAACATTTGACTTTATCCCTTGGCATGAACGGGGCCATAGGTCACTTTATAGATTTAACATCTTTTAGAAACAAATTCAAAATTCCCAAATCATTCTGATGGCTCACCTTCTCACTTTGAATTTTAAAAACATCAGAACACACAAATGGCTCGCCTTTCCGCCATCTCTTGAAACACGGCCATGTGTCCCCTTATGGGCATGTTCTATATTTTTTGAGTTTTTACTAAGTCCCTCTATTTGGAAAAGGCTTTATCTCTAATCCAGAACACATGGAGGGCTGGCACTCATTTGGAGACTCTGCTTGGACCTGACCTTCAGAGGTGTGCCATTTGGACACGTGGAGAGCTGGCATGTGTTTGGGACATGCTTTTAGATCCACCCCCTAAAAGAGTGCCAAAGAGACACATGGAGACTTCAACAGTTCTTTTATACTTAGCCGATTCAGGCCTGTTACCCACTTAACTTCTATTGGTCCCTAGATACGTGGAGAGTTGTCGTTCATTTGAATTTTTGCTTTAGATTCACCCCCTGAAAGGGCGCTGAGATGACGTATGGCTCCTTCCTCCATCCTTAGAATTTTAAACACCAGATTTAACTTTTTTGAGGCTTTGACCACATGGAGGGCTGGCACTCATTTTAGGTATGTCCCTTGGGCCTCACTTCTAAAGTTACAACAATGAGACACATGGAGGATTCCGCTGACCCTCTTATACTTAGTCAATTAAATGACCAGATCCATCCCTCTTCTAGACCTTGGACACATGGAAAGCTTTCGCTCATTTGGGGAATGTCCCTTAGGTCATACTCTTAGATTTGCACCATTAAGACACATGGAGGATTCCACTTTCTCTTATTTCCTTAGCCGATTCAATGGTTGTCTATGTCCCCACTTTTACTCAGACCATGTGGCAAGCCTTCACTCAATTGAGGACTCCATTGATATGTGCCTTCTGGAATTAAATTGAGCCAACCCATAGCAATCTAGTGTGAGTCTGTTATTTGGCCCCAAGTCGACTTGTATGCGGTGAAGTCTGAAAACTTTGAGCCCTTCATTCAATGTTCTCCTACGTGCTCGGATATCCTTGACACCAAACATGCCCCTTTATTGTTGGATTTGGAAATTGGGATCACATGACTGAACCGCCCCTTCTGATTTTCTCCTGTGTAGGGTCATGTTTGATCAATTTTGTCGGGGGGAAAAATTGGGATAATATGCACCAACCCAAAATTTTGAAACTTGACTTGAAAAATGATCAGAATTCTGAGGTTGACAACAACTAGCTCTTTCTGGGGATGAATTGGCTAGGACAGAGGAAAGAGGAAAGATCAAGAGCCATGGAATAAATCAGGGGAAGTAGACCAGTGCCTTATTCATTCAGAAAATGGAGTCAAAGGCAAAACCAATACAAAAGACAACACACATGCAATAGAAATAGGAAACAAACCAAAAAGGAAAAACCAAAAACAAAACACAAAGGAACGGCCAAAAACCAAAACACTGTACACAATATATACAAGGACTACCTAGTCACCTAAGACTTGAAAAACTTCATTTATTTCCCACTGTAAGGAAATGGGAGAGCCAGACAAGATCCATCCATATAATCCAAATAAAAAGAGTTTTCTTTAGCAAAGTGCCTAATTTTGAAAGGACCAAGCCAAAGAGAATGAAACTTACCATGGCTTCCTCAAGGTTCATGTTTTTGTTCCCATAACAAGTAAATGTCTCCCACTTCAAAAACTTTGGTTCTATCTTTCTTGTCAAACAAAGCTTTCAACTTCAGTTGATGAGCTAAGATTTTATCAAAAACTTGCATCTTGTCTTCATCCAGCTTCTAGAGATACATGATCCTCTTGTCCAAGGAACTAGTAAAACTTTAATCTTCAAAAGCCTTTAATAAGTGCAAGGATTGTAATTCCACTATTATTGGAAGTTGAGCTTCAACATCATACACCACTTGAAATGGAGAGATTCCAATTTCTCTTTTGGGTGTAATTCCATTTTCCCAGAGAGCATAATAAAGTTTCTTTTGCCAATTCCTCTAAGAGTCATTGAAAAGCTTCTGAATGATGGTTACCAAATTCTTAGTTGTTGATTTTGCTTGTGCATTCCCTTGGTGGTGGTAGTTTGAAGAACTAGCAAGGGAAATTACATAACCATATAATAAATCCATCATCTCAAAAGAAGAAAAATTCAAAGCATTATCAGTCACAATCTTTTTTGGTACCCCAAACCTTATCAAGATGTTCTCTTTAATGAAATTACACACCACCTAAGAAGAAATGCTTTTGACTGGAATAGCCTCTACCCACTTTGTGAAGTAATTTGTAGTAGTTAGCATGTGAGTATGCCCAGCACTAGAAGGTGGATTAAGATTTCCAATGAAATTCAATCCCCACTATTGAAAAGTATCATCAATCACTATTTCTTTTAGTGGAAAAGTAGTGAACTTAGGTCTCCCAACAAAAGTATAATAGGCTTCACACTTGCCTACCCATTTTGATGTATCTCTGAAAAATGTAGGCCAATAGTACCCAACACGAATAATTCTATGAGTAGTAATAGTATACAAGAAATTCCCTCCATAAGCCTAATCATGAAAAGATGAGAATAAATTATTCTATTGCTCTTTGTCTACAAACTTCAAGAATCTTCCATGTATGCATCGCTTGAACAAAGCATTCTCCCATAATATATATTGTGTGGACCTTAACTTAATATATATCTTTTCCTTAGCAATCAATTAGGATTTTCACTCTCAATAAGTAAGAAAATGTGCAACATCAACATGCCATTCATCTGTTAAACTGAGGAACATGACAACAGGACCACCAACTACTTATTTGGACAATTTTTCATCAACTGCTTTAGTAATAAGCTCACATAAACCTTTACCCCAAACTAGCTTAGTTGGCTTGATATCAAGGTAATATTCTTGGAATTTTTCTACCCAATTTCCTCTCTTAGTTCCAAACTATTGTTGTGTAAGAATAGACTTGATGGTTGTATCAGGTACAAGCTCAACAAAGTGAGAATTAAGAATATAAAAATGAAATTTCTTGACATCTTTGACCACTGTAAAAGCATGTTTCTCCATCATAGTATATTTCAATTCATTAGCTTTCAAAACATATCTCATGAATGCAATTGGAAGTTCATGATCCTCAGAATTATTCTGAGTTAGCACAGCAGCCAAGGTACTCTCTGTAGCATATCAATAAATGATAAAATCCTTGTTAAAATAATGACATGCTAAGATGGGAGTTTTAGCAATGGATTTCTTGATACATTCAAACACTTATTTTCCTTTGGAATTCCAACCAAATTTTTTATTTCCTTTCATCATATGAGAAATTCTCATAGTTATTTCTACAAAATCAAGAATGAATCTCCTCAGGAATTTTATCTTAGCAAAGAAAGATTGAACACCCTTTTTCTTGTAAGAAGAGAAATATGCTGAATTTCTTGAACTATTTCTTGATCTATCTTGATTCCTTATTTTGATATAATATGCCCCAACAACTTGACTTCAGTAACACAAAATAAAAACTTCTTAGGATTGAGAGAAACTCCATGTTCTTTGCATTTTTAGAGGACTCCTTCAAGATGTTGAAAGTGATATGAACTTGTTTGGGATAAAATAGTCAAATCATCAAGGTACACAACAATACACTTTCCATTTATACTTCTAAAATCCAATTCCATTTCCCTCTGAAAGGTGGAACCATCATTGATAAGACCAAAAGGCATTTTCTTGTGGGAAAAGGTGCCCCAAGGAGTTGTAAAAGCATTTTTGTGTTGATCTGGGGTACTGACTTCCACTTCATTGTATCTAGAGATACCATCAAGCATAGAACACATCTCAGATCTTGTGACAACTTATGAAACTTGATCCATCATGGGGAGAGGATAGTTGTCTTTCAGAGAGGCCTTATTCAAATTCCTAAAATCTACACAATGTGAATCTCACACTTCTTCTTCCTGACATGCACAATGTTTGCAATCCATGTTGAATGATGTATAGGGAAATAATATTTGCTTTTAGTAACTTCTGGATCTCTTGAAAAATAGTGTTAGCAACCTTGGGATTGTATTGCTTTTTTTCTACTTCAAAGTTTTGATCCTAGGTTTCAGAGGAATAAAGTGTTGCATATCCTTTGGTTGAAAATCCTTGAGATCATCATGTCAATGAGAAAGAACATCAACATACTTTTTAAATAGGTTTACTTCTGTATTCCTCTCTTCTTGAGTGTAACATTTTCCAATATTCACCATCTTGGGTTCCTCGTGACTTCCAATATTAACCTTTTCACATTCAGGAGACTGCCGAGCTCCTTGGAAATATTTAGACTTAATGTAACTATCATGCTTATCAAAAAAATATTCCAAACTCACCATCCCTTTATGAATCTTGTTTCCTTTAAATTTGATGCAGCCATATTGATCCATCTCTTCCTTGATGTCTCCTTCATTAGAGGATACACACTCTCTAGGAAAAGTATCACTTCCTTCAAAATACAACTGGTTAAAATTATCCTTAAGCTACAAGAATGAGAGAAAGTGTTGATCATCATTAAAAACCTGCCATTTTCTTGCATTATCTAGTACACTGGGCCTATGAATCATTTCAATGGTACATTTCTCCTGAGAGAAATCTAGGTGAGGAATCAATAGAGATTCTGAGATTGCTAGAGAATCATCTCTAGTGTTCCTTTCTCTTGGCACAACTTCAATGGAGAAAGCATCAAGAAACTCAATGGAATCCTAGATAAAATTTTTATAATTCTTCAATCTCTTATTCTTCACTTGAAAAATATCCCTGACTTGTTTCACAATCAGCTCTGGATCTCAACGAGCACAAATATTCTTCACTCCCATTTCTTTTGCCATGTTCAATCCAAGTATGAGTGCCTCATATTCAGCTGTATTGTTTGTATTTTCGTAAAAAAAATTTAAAATAAAAAGGATGAATGTTCCCTTCTGGAGAGATCAACACCACACCAGCCCCAAAACTAGTTGAAGAACAACTTTCATCAAACTCTAGAGTCTAAATTCCATTCGGATCATGAATCACACTCCCTTAGGAATTTTTACCTCATCTTGTGACATGATCATGTAGTTACCTTTCCCTATATCTTCATAGAGTATCTGTGCTTTTAGATCATTATTCTTTTGCACAATGTATTTAATTTATTTCTTATGTAACAACTTCTTCACTTTTTCATTGACTGGGATTAGAGCATGCGACCAATCCATCTAAATTTCACCTCCTACCTCCTTATAGAATTTTCTATTAAGCAACATCCCTTATGAGGGAGGAATATCAAAAACCAAAATAGTGGCTAACACCCTTTTCTCTAGAAAATCAAAAAAGACTACTTCTACATCTTTAATTCTTCCAACCAAAGGCACTTTTCTACTCTCCATGGAATAGCAGGAACCAAAGGCACATGTTAGAGTCAGGCCCAAAGCTTGAGCTACTTTTGTAGGCATTACATTTTTGGATTCTCCTAAGTCTATGACACAATTACTAAGTTTATGGATAGCGATGAGAAGAGTTACATAGAATGGTTCAATTTTCTCATTAGGGGAAGTGGCTACAACCACAAGGCTAGATTGAGGTGAGGAAGAGGGAGTGTGAAAAAGAACTTTATAAGTGTTGGATGAAGCTTTGGATTTGGAATTGACAAATTTTACCATTTTAATAAAATATTTTGGATGGGTTTGGTAAAAATCTGGCTTTGAAATTTGGATTTTTGTTTTTTTGACGTGATCAATGATATCAAAAGATCCAGAGGTGGATGGGGAATCATCATTAGAAACTTGAGAGACTTTTAATTTATCTGTTTTAGGATTTGAAGGTCAATTTTTTTTGGAAATAGAAGTAGAGGAAGTGGAATTAGCATTACTCACCTTTTGTGTTGAGGTAGTGGGAATAAGAGCTCCTTTTCTTGCAACCACTGGAATATTTATAGGAAACTCCTAGGATTTCCTAGTAGGCTACACCACTTTTTTTTTTCTATTCGTTTGCTCCCGATTCACAATACCATATGAATCACTATTTATATATACCACTCTTTCATCATATTCATCTTCATCATCCATACCTTCAGTGGTGAGGAAATGAACTTAAGATCCACCAAGCTCTTCTTCTGGTTCTTCATAGAGTTCATTACACTCCTCACCATCAAGTTCTTGAACTTCACAATTTGGGTTTACTGGAACCTTGATGGGTGAGCCTTCAATAGCCAATCTAGTCTGAGAAGAAGTTAAATTGTTCCTGGGCTGAAAATTCTTCCTTGGAATATCTTTGTAAGGAGTATAATGAGCCATTATTTCTTGATAGCAATGAGATCATGTGCAATCTTGTGTACTAACTAATCGAAATTGGTTCCAGGGGAATAGGAAGAAGAAGATGACTTAGATTTGGAAGGTTATCTTTTAGTTTACCAGACATGATTAAATCATCCTCAAGACTGATAGCTAACCATTGATCAACTTCCAAAGTTGCAAGCTTATCTCTCCTTAGTGCATAACTGACTTTGGGTAACTTGGCATTGAGGAAGAAGAACTTCTAGATTTGATCGACAAGATGATTTTCTTGTGGAATTTTATGAATGATCTTTTTGAATTTTGCCACAAATTGTCTCATAGGATCTAATGGTTCCTTCTTGATATGAGAGATTTGAGCTAATAGAGCATGCACATCCTCAGGAGGTTTTAAATGATGCTCTAACTGATTTGTCATGGTATTTGAATCAGTGATCGACCCAACAGGAAGATGATAAAAGTAATAAGCAACATTGTCTTACAATGTCTCTACAAAAATCCTAATAGAGACATCTTCATGTTCAACCCCAAGAATCCCACATGCAACAATGAAGGCTTCAATGTGTTCATCTGGATGAACCTTCCCATCACCCCAGAATTTGGGAAAAAAATTCCGGTTACCCCTAAGTAACAAATGGAATGGCTAAGGAAGAGCAAGAGGCCCAACCAATTGTCCGCAACTCAAAGGGGCTGCCATCTTTAGAAAAATTGACTTGAGTGGATATGAAACACCAGCAAATATTAAAGCATGAAGATTCAGACTGAGTTGTTCTTGAAGAATTCTATTCTTGGAATGTTTGTCTTTAACAGGAGGAGTGCTTATAGAATGAGTTCATCTATTCTTTCTTGTTGGAAGAAGACATAAGTCTTGTTGCTCTAGAACTTGAAAATGGGAATCTTCCATTCTAAGAGCCTTTTTACCACGAGTATATCTTAGAGTCGCCAGATCAAAAATGATCTTGAATTTGCTATTTTAGAAAGGGATGCGTTTGAAACAAATTCCCTAGCAGAGTCACCAAAAACTGTTGGGTTTTTAAATGGAACTTTAACAAACCACAGTCAGGGGACAACAAGTCTCTCCTCTTTTATGGGAGAGGTTCCCTTATTGAAAGAAAGCAACAAAACATATATAAAAATGTACAACTTTCAAATTGTGGATTCTTGATACTTTTAAACATTTTATGCCCAAAGATCATCAATACAAAATAATATAATAACTAAGGAGATGAGAGATAAAGAACATAACAATAATTTTAGGAAATATAGATGGAAGAGTATAACCTTATAGGTATTGAGCCAGGGAGATCCAGAATAGAATCATTCACTTTCATAAGAGATATAATTCTATAGACACAAAGTTATAGAAATCATATAAAGAAGAACAAAAAGTTTCTTATCATAAAAGATGGACGATTCACAAATTCAAACAAGGAAAGAAGGAATAGTTGAGGAAGAAAGGGAAAAAAGTATGTATTGATTACTTTTGAATCTATATCATTTATAGAGTACTAGGATCCAAACCTAACAATGGCGTGGAGAAGCCATTAAATATATTCCAAGAATGATTACAATCAGTTGCAAAGAAAAATGATGAAACTGATTGAAGAAACTGACATCTAAACTTCTGTAACACCTCAACTATTTCAATGCTTGACAGAAAAACTAGATGCATTGAATCACATTCATTCATACTACCTTTGAAAAATTTAAAATTAAATCATCCATGTGGGAGAGATTTAAATTGAAGTGGGCCTGAGGACACCTTTTGTATTTTGTCCCTTTTAGAGAAATGGAACTTCGGAACATTTCAGCCCACCCATCTACTTCTAATATAGGCCTAACACATGGCTTTACTTGAGTGGTGACACAGTCACAACTCACTTTTACAATTTTAACTCTTTTCAACAAGGGCTTAAAAACTCAAATTACTCCACCAACCCACCTCACTGCTTTGAATTTCGATGTAGGCTCAACATTTGACTTTATCCCTTAGCATGAGCAGAGCCATGAGTCACTTTATAACTTATAGCTATTCTTGAAATAAAGCCAAAATTCTCAAATTACTCCGACGGCCCACCTTCCCACTTTGAATTTTCAAAGCATCAAAACACAAAAAGGGCTCGCCTTTCCACTACTACTTGAAACATGGCCACTTATTACAGGAATGTTTTGTATTTTTTATGTTTTGACTAAGTCCCTCTTTTTGGTAAAGGCTTTATGTCTGACTCGAGACACATGGAGGGTTGGTGCTCATTTGGAGACTCTGTTTGGACCTGACCTTATGAGGTGTGCTGATTGGACACATGGAGAGATGACACGTGTTTGGGATATGCTTTTGGATCTGCCCCCTAAAAGAGCACTGAAGAGACATGTGGAGACTTCCGATAGTTCTTTTATACTTTACTAATTCGGGCTTGCTACCCACTTGACCTCTATTAGACCCTATACACATTGAGAGTGGTTGCTCGTTTGAGTTTCCACTTTTAACTCTCCCCCTGAAATGGTGACGAGTTGACACATGGCTCCTTCTGCTGGCCTTATAATTTTCAATGCCCCATTTAACTTTTTTGAGGCTCTGACCACATGGAGGGCTGGTGCTTATTTGAGGTGTGTCCCTTGGGCCTCACTTCTGAAGTTGTGTTAATAATACATGTGGAGGCTTCTACTGACCCTCTTATACTTAGTCAATTAAATAAATAGCTCTATCCCTCTTCTAGACCTTGGACAAATGGAAAGATCATGCTCATTTGGGGACTATCCCTTAGGTCCTACTCTTGGCGTTAGTTGTTAAGAAACGTGGAGGCTTCGGATGTCTCTTCTTTCCTTAGTCGATTCAACGACAGTCTCTGTCCCCATTTTGACTCGGACCACGTGGCGAGCCTACGCTCATTTCAGGACTCTGTTTTGATACACCTTTTGGAATTATGCCAAGCTAACACATGGCAAGCTGGCATGAGTTTTATGTTTGGCCCCGAGTTGACTTGTATGGGGTGAAGTCTGAAAACTTTGATTCCTTACTTCAATATTATCCTTTGCACTCTGATCTCCTTGATGCTGACCCTACCCCTTCATTGTTAGATTTGGAATTTTAGCTCACATGACTAAACCGCCCCTTCCAATTTTCTCCTATACGGGGTTGTGTTTTATTAATTTTGTCAGGGGGCCAAAATTGGGATAACATGCACCAACTCAAAAATTTTGAAATTTGACTTGAAAAATTAGGGGAATTTTGAGGGTGATAACAGAACTATGATATAGAATGTAGTTTATTTATTCTTTATAGTGATAAATTTTGAGAGTGGTAAATTTTATGGCCTTGCAATTTAATTAATCTCTTTATAAATTTTTGGTATCTATTACAAGACAGAGTTACAGACTTGCATCCTTCATAAATTTTGTGAATATTGAACATGAAGTTTCTACTAAACCAAGTGGAAAGGAATTATCGGTAGTCCTTAGTATATTGGCATTGAATTCTACTCCCTTGATGAATGTATTTTTATTTCATGGAGAATGACTATGTAGTAAACTAATAATTTTTTTATTATTGATTCATAATTTTGTATCTTCTTCCTTGTTGTTCCTAGAATGATGTGAGGGGAATGAAGTTACTAATAGTTATTAGACATGTGGTTTTAATCATTTTTACTAATGGTTGAATACTTAGACTATGAGGGTGAACATTTAAGGAGTTATCTTGTAGAGATATATATAGAGGGTTCCAAGAGGAATGAATAGTGTTATTTTTGGGATTCTCATCACTTTTTGATTTCTTTTTATTTGGAAACATATTATTTTGATGATGTGGATTTATGCTATGATTGATGATAAAACTTATGTTCAAAGTATGAGTTATAAGTGAATTAAATGTTGTAAACATCCATTGGGATTTGATTACTATGAATATATGATAGATTATACAAGCATTTATAGTCCTCTAAAAGGAATGAAAATCAACATCTTGGACTGAGAAATGACTAGATAATTAGAGTGGAAAATGGTGTGAATGAAATATTAGTCTGATATGGAATCCATGAGTGGCATGGTTGTAATGCCCATTTTATTGCGATGTTGTTTGGTCTTTAGTTAAGAATACTATTTGAATTTTGATATATATTAGTGATCCTATTTATCAGAATAATATGAGGTAAGTGCATGAAGATGGGGGGAAAGGTGATCTGTGAACACTTTTTTCTTAAAGAAAAAATCTTCAACTAGTTATTTGAGATAGTTATACTTAAAATTTGAAAATGTTATAAGAACATGAATTGTAGCATTTTGAGTCTAGTTTCTAAACAACTATATTTTTTTTAAATGGTTAAGTGTAAGTGGGTTAAATATCAAAAATGAGAATAGGTGCTCTTATTGTTTTAAAAACATAGTAGACATTTAGTCGTGCACCCCCCGCTTTGCCCCCATAGCACTATTTATTATTTTTGAAAATGCTTTCGTAAAAAGATAGGAGAATCTAGTTAGGGATAGATTTTTTTTTAGATTATTTTAGCAAGTATTTATTTTTTTATGATTTTTCAAGTGCAAAGATTTTAAAAATAAAAAAATAACGGATAGCAGAATGTTTCCCCCCTAACTACCTACAAAATTTTTATTTTTATTTGAAAATCTATAGAATTAGGCCTAGTTTTGAGAATGTATAATTTTTTTCAATTTGGAGAAGTGAAAAAAAAAGATACATTAAAAAATAAAAGCATTTACAATCACTAATAATAGAGTTGTAAAATACATAGTTTGAAGTAAATATAAATGGAAACCTTAGAATAGCCAGAAAAATATAAAAAGTACAAATTTAGAAAAAAGATAATTTTATTGACGTTGTAGGAAATTTATAAAGAAAGATAGAAAATGTTTTTTATATGATTTAGCATGGTGGAATGTGATTTTTTTTCATATTTTGTCAAAAACACGCAGGTTTTTTGTGTTGTTACAGGTCCAAAGTGCAGGTTTGGGAAATGAAAGGGATTCCAAGCCTATAAAATCTTGGTATGGGGGTTTATTAAATAGATCACGTATGCATTAAAATGTGTACACATTATAACGTGTACACATTCGACATATTATAGGCATTAAATGTTTTTTTTGAATGCTTCTATTTACAAAAACAAATGTTTAAGTATACAAATTATACTTTAAATTTATTTTAGTAAACATAATAAATTAGGGTCACTCTGCACCTTATGGAACTAGTCTCACAGCTCCATGAGTCATGGTTTAGGAGATATTTTTTATAATCTAATATGATCAGTACATAGGTAGTTTTTCATGATTTTAGTATTCAACCTAAAGCATTTAGCATTTAAATTCAACAACTGATGCCTATTTTGATAATCAATATAGTCATCATTTATATTTTGGGACCTTTAGATTATTTATTAACATTTGTAGGAGTGTTATATTTGTCAAATTAAATTTTATAACCCTCAAAACTCTCAAAGCAAACAACAACTAGTCAAATATATTCACTCATGAAATTCCTTATAATACATAACAAATAAAAAGACATGTGTTGGACATAGTGTCATTGGTTTTGTCATTGATGTGAAGTTGCATTCAAGGACAAGGGTGTCTAAGTGACATTGGAGTCAACATGAGGTGTCAATCATCAAGAAGTATGAAATTTGATTGGTAGTTACCTATTTTGGTGTCATGAAGTGTTGCATTAGTGAAGTATTCATTTAGAACCAAAATGGATAGCTTTACCATTTTGAAATTCTTCATGAAATTATTGTCACCAAATCACTGCACCCTCCAAATTTCCAGAATGTGAACAGGACATTCAGTGTGATTGGGCATATGGGATCACCTCTCAAGCTATGGGACTTGGGCTCAAGGTGAACCTCTGGAGTAGGCCGAATTCCTCTTCCTAAATTAAGTTTTGTATTACTCTTAGTGCAATAAAATGGTTATCTAGACCTATGCTAACATTTTCATGGGTTTTAGGGAAAGAGATTTGCAAGAAATGAAAGTATACTAGGGATGGTGATACACCAAATAATGGGTGTTTCCAGACTTAGGAACGGTTAATTTGAAGAGGGTGTGTCCACCAAAAGTCAACTTCACCTATTGCAGCTTAGAGAGGGTACAAAATACCACAGACTAGGAAGCATGTGTTTCCTTTGTTAAACTTGATCAAATAAACAAGTTATCAGTCTTCCAGTGAAGAAGGATGAAATTGAGAATGGTGAATAAGCACCACAACTCAACTCCATGAAATTATCCACTACTTGATAAGCACAAAACTCCAAGAACTTGCAATAGGAAGTTGAACTTGCACAATGTACCTATAAGCATGAAAAAGGAACAAAGAAGTATAGAAGGATGAAAGTATCGGGACTAGTCACAAAAGACACACTTGTATTACTTAAATAACATGCACAATGCATCATACATTTAGAAGTGGCAATGATTGGCATTATAGTCTTGGAAAAGAGGCTTGAAAGTTCCCTCAACAGATAAGAAAAACTTGCTGGAGGATTCTTGAAAAAATATGTACTTGTCACAAAAGTCTAATAGTCCAACCTATGTAACCTATTGGAACCCCTTGGAATGGGCTTCCAAATTACATTTATAGAAGAAATTGAGGGAGACAAGAGAAGGAATCCTAAATTCCTTTACCAAATTGAAGGTACATGATGTATTTATTATAGTTTGTTGAACCATTCTAGACAGTTCCATCATCTATCATTAATGCCCAGTTTGACTCATTCTTCTTAATTAATTAAAATAATATTTAAATAAAATATTCTAATAATAATAATAAATATTATTAATAAAATATTTAAAAATAAAAATATTAATTTAATTAAAAAATAATGGTGAGAGCCCTTTAGGATTGATTTGCAGTGAATGGGGTTTATTAAAAATGGCCAAAAAGACTAACTCAGTGGTTGGCTCGCTGAGCCAACTCATTGAGTTGGGGTTGAGATCAATCATCCTTCACTACAAATGAGCTGAGATCCTATCGCTGTGACCACTAATATTCAACAAACTCACCACCAACTTGAACTCCTACCACCATGAATGACGAACTCGCTATGTGCATATCAACTTATGGGTCCTTGTCACCTCATGACTCGGCTCTATGAGCCCAAAATGCTTCCACCATCGAGCTCTTCATTGAATGACTTGCTCGAAACTAACCAAGCTCATAGAATAGAGCTACTCTTACCATCACATTCACTTGGAAGATGGCTGTGAGATTCCCCACCTTTTGATCTGAGTCAATCCTTAATGACCCCTTGTTAATAGATCACAAACGACATCCTTTGAGACTCTATGTCGAGCCCCTCCTTATTGACTGAGTCACCAAAGACTTACCAAGTTCCATCAATCTCTTCTACATGAGTTTGTCTCTACAAACTTGTTTAATGAGCCTTGAATTTCTATCAAGAAAATTTTCTCGCTATGGGTAGAGCTATGTTCAAACTCCAAGAACCTTGGATGGAACAATGAGTCCTTCATGTATTTCGAGCACCAAATGCTCCTCATTCTATTACTTGATCCCAAATCATCCACTTGAGTCGACATTCATAGCATATCTCAGTGTAGATGCTAACGTGCTCCATCTACTTGTATTAGCCGATGTTTGAAATTCACCCCATTTCCTTCACAATGCATCATCAAGCTAGATTCAAGGAACTTGGCCTTCACCTTTCAATGGATCGTTTGGATTAGCCTTCAACATGAGCTTCATCAAATTGCCTTCAACCATTTAATCCACCTACTCAACTCACTGACTGAGCTTACCACTCATGGAATAGTGGTCGAGTGAATTTTCTTTGGTTTGATGCTCCCGAGTTGGGCTTAGCCTCTGTTTCAGTGTCCTAGTAATGACATCTAGACCAAGCTATGTTAACTCAGTCCACTCTCCGAGCTCTTTTCCATGGTCTTCCATGTCGAGCTCTTTTTACCAACTCAGCCTCTCAGCTTGGATCACCACTAATGCATCACCTCACATAAGTACAAGTTCTCAACATCACCCAACCATAAGGATCCCCTTCTCACCCTTTAAGTTCTTCACACATAATCCATTGAGATTTTTATCCACAACTCGATCATGAATTCCTTCATCTGTTGAGTGATCTACGTCAACATTGAGCTTGCCACCAACTTTCCTAGCCCTCAGACCTCCTTTCCTTCTCATTTACAACACTCGAATATGCATCCATGCTTTGATGGATGGCTTAATGAGACATTTCCTTTGGAGTACCTAGAACACTAGGCCCAAGATCTCATTTTTGTCAACTTCATGACCTCAATGATTTTAGATGGGTAACTCTACAATTATTCTCCCCTTGTGACAGGTCACATTTCACACGAGCTTAACTCCGAGTTAACCCCATTGGTCATTTCCAAGAGCTCCCACTGCTCTACAGTATTCATCCTCGCATTATGACAATAGAGTTGATGTTCACAACTCTCACACAAGCTTCTCTCTAAGTTATAAAAAACCTCCCTAGCACATGTGTAGTTTGTGACTTGGCTCCATATTGAGTGGAATTCACATTTAATTTGATCTTGAACTTATTTTCTTGCATACCTTTTGTTTTTGTCTCCACATAGAACCACCTATTGCACTATCAACTCAGTGGCTGACCCGAGCATACCAATTATTTAATTCCTCTGAGTTTTTCCCGACTGATTATTCTTGATATACCACCAAGATGTGACCTTCACATCACTAACGACTCATTGGATAACTCGGCACTAGATTAGCCACATAATGTCCACCGAATGCGTTAGCACATGATTTTGCTAACCCAAAGTTTTCCTTTCCAATCTCCCCATAACAATTATTCTAGCTTGGGAACCTAGTTGATGTCTTTCCAAGCTTGACATGGTTGTTTAGTCTTTGATATCCACTTTTCCACCATCTCATGTAACTTTTAAGTTGGCTTTCCACCTTCACATCTCCACCTGGTCATAGTCCTCAAAATCCCCCCATTGTGGAATCTTTAACTTAGCTTGATATCATGTCATCATTTCTTAGCATTTCATCCCGTAGGGCTTGACTTCCTCATATTCCCATGCATTTTGAGGTCTTTCCTTGAACTATCCCTTACTCATTCTTAACTCGGCTGATCGAGTTACCTCATTTTCTATCAAATGATCTCACCAATTTACAAATGAATAGGCACGAGCTTAACTCGATTGAGTGAGTTATCTCTCACCAATCTCACCTTCGTATTTAGACCTGGGGTAGGAAAATGATCCCCTATCAATTGGCATGAACCTTGTCATTTACAAGAACCGATTTCACCTATGTATTGACCTTCATGATTTGATGTTTCATTTTACATGCGAACAAATCACCACCATTGTTTTTGCATCAATTCTTCTCTCATGAGTGTAACACTCTGAACTGTTGTTACTTCCTCCTGAGCATTCAAGTGTTGATATATCATTTCTTTTGTAAAAGGATGTGTTCCTTTGATTGTGATGTCATGCTTGATATGTACTGTATCTTCTTTGTAATTGAAGATCTTTGACTGAGTCAGAATATGATTGGACTCTTTTATTTCTTTCATTTTTACACCTTAGTTTAATCTGATCTTGGAATGAATTGTGGATTTATCCATATATAAGACCCAGCTTGGGATCAGTGGCATTGATCCAAGAGATGCTTTAAGTTTATTCGGGTTGGACAAAAAATTATAGACCTTACGCAGGTTGCAAGGTCTGAATGCGTTGAATAAGCTATTCCGGAGTCTAACTCAGACTGATCGTGTTAAATGAATTAGTTCCCGATATCGTAATATCAGGAAGGTCTTGATCGTGGGCCAGGTAATAAATTCAGATACATTTATTCAACTAGCCTATTAGCAGTGCAGGAGTGAATCCTTTTTGTGAATGTATGTCTGTAGGTTCTTATTCTGAACATTCTAAATGTTAGACCTAAATTGGATTTATTAAGGTTAATAACCTAAACCTAAACTATAACCTATGGGTTAGATTAGTGTTAATCTAACCTATGCCTAAGCTATAAGCTAAATGTTCTAAGTTAGTAACCTAGCGCTAAGGAGGTTAGACTAAGTAGCATCTTAAATCCTAACCTATATTTCTAACCTAACTAATGAACAAGGAAGAAAGGGGACCTATGAAGGGGTGCGAGCCATGGGCGGTAGTTTCTATGGCATTAAATGGGATGGATAAGCATGAAGGACAGGGATATAGTGGAAGTTTCAAATGGCTAGCAAAAGCCGACGTGGTAGAGTCACTAAAACTAGAAATGGTCTTTAATTTGTTTTTATCCATCACCAACTATGGCGGTCGGTGGCAATGGCGATTGAGCGGGAATTTTGGAGTTAATGCAATTAATGAACTCGGTCTTCGAGCTTGGATTTCTTGGGAAGACATGCAAAATGGAAAACTAGTAGTTTGTTTGGTTTTTCATGCGCTCCAGTTTTCTCTCTGTTTGATCACTGGTTCTTCGCATCAGTCTACTTGGTGTTGCATGGAAAATATGAGAGTAAATAGCTCTTTTCTCTAGCAAGGAAAGTTTATAAGGCATGCAAATAACAAATTATTGTTGTTGAATCTAACGTGGAAAAAGAGGAGAAGGCTCGAGCTCTTTCAGTGGTCTTCCTTGGATTTTTAAGCAACATTACCAGGCATGTTAGGCCCTAACCTTTAAAAATCTTGCTTTCTTTCAAATGATTTCATTAGAACAACTCTGTTCAGATGTTTTTTGGGTTCAGTTGGTTTTTATGGTAGCTTGTGTGATTTAGTTGATGTATCTTCTTACTGGCTCGATTTTTCAAGTAAACCCTTGATGGGTGTGTATTGTGTTTCGAACTTTTGCACTATCTTGTTGTGTTTTGCATTTCGGTTAGATTTTGAAGAAATGCTCGCAAGGAAAATACAAGAATTCGGTTCTGTGGGAGTCCATGAATGGTTCTCTTGTTTGGTTCAGACTTCAGTCAATACCTTGCTGTTTTCACTTGTTGAAAAGGATACTGTTGGAATTCTTGAATGTACATGATATTTCGACTTCTGTATAAGTTATATCGTGAGTAATATATGTTATTGATGCTGTTGAACTTCTTGAAATGAAATTATGTCTTGGTTTCTAAAGAAGTACATTTGTGAATACATTATGTTATTGAATCCCATTGGAATCCTTGAGTTAATAGTATTTTGACTTCTGAAGGATTTTTTGATTGAGAATATTACTTGGGTTCAACTCTTTTGAACTATTGATGTGTATATTATGTTTTCCTCTCCTGTATAAAGCGAATATTGTTATATGGACTCAATTGGAGTCCTTTTTTTGAAACCAGTATTCTGCTTCTATATAAGCCTGATTGTGAATAATTATTATTATTGGCACGATTGGAATCCTTAATATATATATATGTCTTGTATTTCGGCTTCTGTAGAAGTTAGTCGTGAATGCCATGCGTTTCTACTTTTGAAGGAGTTCAGATGTGAACACGGTGTGTTATTGTTTTGGTTGGAATTCTTGAATTTGATATGTATCTTGTATCTTTCTACTTTTGTAGAATTTTATTGGAAGAATACCACATGGGTAAGACTCCTTTTTAATCCTGGAGGCGTATATTATGTTTTCCTTTCTGAATAATCTCAGTTGTGAATACTGTTATGACTCTTGAGTTGTGGTCACATGAAATCAACTTCAATCTAAACCTTGTTTTGAGCATTAGTGGTATGGATACTGTTGGAGGTTTGAAATGTTGCGAGTTGGCTTGATTTTTGATTTAAACCCTCGTTGTGCATGCATAACATTCAGAATCCTTTTTAATATTATTGTGTCCCTCTCTATCCGCTTCTTTGGAAAGTAAAGGAAGGGATTTTCTTTTCAAACTCTACTTGGTTTGAGACTTTGTTGTAATCCTTAGTAGCTTGGCATAGGAGGAAACTCTGAGGAAAATACTGTTATGGAATTTTGGCTTCTGTGAAGACCTTAATGAGATTGTTTTCTAGAAAACGACTTCTAATATAAGTCATGGCTTTAGTATCAAAAGAATTTTTTCCCGTTAAATGAGGCTGTGCATGTTGTGTTAGATTCGGTATGAATGTCACTATATATGCATAAGGAAACATCATTTCTTTAATGTTATTGAGTCTCTTGTTTGACTATGATAAAGAGGTTATTCTTTGATTTCGGCTTTTGATATATGTCCTTGCAGAGTTTTAGTAGGGACTAGATTGAGTTGTATGTTGCTGAGTGGGATTGTTGTCATGTTTGTGCATGATTACGTCTTCTGTTAGTATGAATATCTAGTCATGAGCTTGACTGAACTAAAGAGCTGTTAACTGTACATCGACAAGCGATGGCATTGGTTATTTTCTCGTTTGTTGATTAGTATGGAAGGTTGTGTGAAGTCTATTTGATAGATTATTCATCATTGCCTTGGCGCGAGAGCTACTGTATTTCTAGTAAGCTACAGGAAGTTGTTATATTTAAATTTTAACAAAACTGTGGTTCTTCTTGTGGTCTCGTCTGACTTATTCGCATGCGTATAAGGTGAATGCTTTACTCTTGAGGAGACGGTACAGTCATGAGCTTGATTTGAAGGGAAATATGAATGAATCATTTTCTTTCTCTTCTGTTGTAAAGTATATGTTGATATATTTTTATCTAACCTTTGGAATTGTTTTAACATACTGATGGAATCATGAATTGTTATGATATTCATTTTACTATGTTGAATGTAATGGTCTAACTGATGTTTGTTGTCCATGGGATTCAGATGGATAGTTGTTTAGATGCATTTGTTCTTCTTGGTCACTAACATTTTTGATGAAATATCTAGAAGGTATCTAGGACTATTTAGTAACTATAATATGAGTTACACATGTATAGTTTTATTGTATTACAAGAGCATAATCTGAAATATGTTTACATGTTTGGTGAATTGATTTCATTTAAACAGGTTGTTTAATGAAAACAATTGATGGATTGCAATTGTTTTAAGAGTTAGTGCTTATCATGCTCAGTTCATCGAACTAACCCGTGTTGACAATTTTTGTAGATGGTTTCCGTAAGTGGTAAAAGCTCGCATATCTGATAGGATGATCAGATTGTTTGATTTGGTTTTATGATGAATTACAACTTGATTCTCTGAATGTACTACTTGTAGAAAGATGTTCTTTTTCTATTGAGTATTGTATCAAATGTGCTGAATGCATAAAATGTATTTGATTAGCTTGAGAGGAATGAAAAGAGATATTGTTACTTATATATTAGTATTCGTATCTTGATAAGTTTGACCTTCTTCGGTTCAAATGATCTTGAGAGCATTGTTATTATTCTATAATTTGGAGACTTTTTTGATTATCAATGTAAGCATGCAAGAATATGTGACTGAATACTTATGATTGTTTAGTAGTTCTAGTATGTTCTATCTAAAGCTAAACTGGAATTTAGATCACTATCTTTCTGGAAGCTAGGGTTAAAATAAACCTGAACAGGAAGCTAAACAAGTTGAATAAATTATTACTTCCTAGTCTTAATCTAAGTCAGGACAACATTTAATTGGATTCTTAATCACTATATCTCGATACTATTAAGTAAGATATAGATTCAGTTATGAGAACTGATATAAACCTAAAAAGGGGTTTGGTTAGCAATCTCATGTGAAGGATGAGACTTATCGTCCAATTTCGTTGATATATAATTATGTATATTCTATGAACTCCTTGAAGGGACCTCTAGTCTTAATAACTTTTCTTGTGTGATGGGTTTTATTGAGAAAGGTAATTCTAAGGTGAGGAACCCAAGGATTGGGAAAGACTACCCTTAAGGGGGCGTCTTATGGTATAATTTTAACTCAACGTATGTAACACTTATTAATAAGTAGATATTTTCGAGGCAGATTTAAAGGTTGACGGCACAAGTCAACTACAGGGTTGTACCTTTGAGAAGATTAGGATCTTCTCGAAGATACAACAATGCAGGTGACTTATGACGACACCCTTTGCATTGATCGTTAAGATTTACACCTTAAACTCGAACAAGTTACTCTGGGACTGATTAGGAATGTGGTCACGTTATAAGGATTCCCTTGGAGGCTCGGGGTATCTTGACACACTGGATTAACTAGGGTTGAACCAGTATGTCAGCGTATCCCTAGTCCTCGGGAGCATCCCTATAACGTTGTCATCTTACTAATCTGTTCCTGAGTGAATAACATGGGATAGGAGAGACTAATAGAAGTCAGTATAAGACATTCTACATAACATAGGAATGGGGTGAAGGACGTATTCCAGATTGATGAGTATGTCGTCAAGGAATACGAGACATAAGCAGTATGTTTCAAATCTTTGGCCAAAGTATCGCAAGATGCTGATTGCGTTGTCCTAAGTCACCTAGTCTAAGGAATGAGATGCCGATGAATAATGGTAAACAATTATTTAGATAGGTTCCTTAGACAGAGCATTCTGAATCCCAGATTAGGGAAGAGAATCGCAAGAGTGATGTGTTAAATAAAAAATGCCAACTCTTAATACACATGAATAGATCGGTAGATTACCGAGTCATGGAATGAATAGATCAGAGGTACTCCGAGTCATTACAGCTGCATATGGTTATCTATTATGAGAATGGTTGTTTTGATTTGTGAGTTCTAAATTATGTATTTAGAACCAGGAAGCATTTATCAAAAAAAAATTTACTTGTTCTAATGTGTAAAAATGAGGATGTTACAATGAGCCTGACCTGAAACGATGACTTACACCTTGACTCTAATAATATCAGCAATGAAAATATCATAAGCAAGTTAATCCTTTTCCACCATATCATGGAACCACCACGATCCTATGCCATATAACAATTCCCAAGTTCTTCTTATGAGCTGAGCTTATGCAGTCCTTCAAGAAAGCTTATTCCTAAGTTTTCTCAACAACTTAGTCTTATTTATTTTGCTAACAATCTACCAACTCGCTCACTTAAACATTACTATCCAAATGAGATCTTACCTCGACTCGGATGGATCTATAAACCATGAATAACCTTGATACAATACCTGACATCAGAGATCCAAATGCAATAGTTCTTGTGGGTCCTAGTTTAGGTACTTCAGAGAACTCCGTTGTGGAACAACTTCATAATTACGAAGAAGGACCACGAGAAGGAAACTTTAATCATATAAAATAGATGAAATTGATCTCCCTTTACATGGCCCGGAAACTAACTCCATCAAGTAAACACTCCTAAAACAAAAGTAACAACTATAAATGTCTCAAAGTGTTCTTACAAAGGTCCTTTCTAGTCTCAAAGTTTAATATACCCCACAAAGTCCATTTTTTCCAAAGTGTGCACAATTTGGATAATAGAAACCTTTAAACCTTAGAGAAAAATGGATGTCTCCAACATGTATAGGATGTACGTAGCTTTACAATCCCTATTTTTTTCCTTATAAATATTTACAGAGCTCCTAAAATCTTCCAGAGAAGTTAGGTTTCATCATTAGAGTGTTTGTTCCCTGCACTTAAAAAACCCGATGTTGAGTAGATAGTTCTTCAATGATCAAAAGTTTCCTAAATCTTCCTAAACTACCTTCAACACTTCCAAGACTCCTTGAAATCACCTCTAGATGCTAAATATATTTCTTAAACTCTCTCGGAGATTGTTTTAATAGCTTTGGAATGGAAAAAAAAAACTTGTATGGAAATTAAATTTTTTGAAGCATGAACACTAAGCTCTTAATTGAAAATAAGGCTTCTCATTCACTGTGTATCCTTCCTATGGTGATGTAGGAACATATTTTTAATAATTATTTTTTGATTTCTTAGGTGACTAGGTGTATCTCTTGTCCACTTGAGATGGTCATAGCTTGTACTAGTCCATTTTGAGTCCATAGGAAAGAATAGTGATTTTCCCTCCAAATGTATAATTTGAATATTTAAACTAGCTCTAGGTATGTTATAAGCTTACGTGTTAAGTGAAATAGTCCTCTCAGACTGAGATACTGGATTAGGAGGTTAGAGACTATTTTACAAAGAATTTTCACGAGTAAATATCTTGTTTTGGATAGTCTTCATATCTGTAATGGCATTCAAGGCTTCATGGAACCCTCACAGTTTCCATGGAATGGAAAATAGATAGAAATTCTTATTCAGACCAGATTATACCTTGTTTTAGAATTTTAGTAGTATGTAACATGAACATAATGATTCAATGGAATCCTTGAATCTATTTCAGGACATTGATCATAAGGACTTGGTGTTACAAAAGTCAAGAAAAGGTAATAAACCATCTAAATTTGTTACAATCCTAACTCCGTGTGCCCAATATTAAGGGCATAGAGTAGAAAATTTAATGTAAAATTTAATACTTATGCTTGATAGAGTTCTTGAAAAGTGTGGAGGAATGTAATAAGAAGGAAAAGATTTTCAAAATCCCTAATATAGGTGGGAATAATAATTAAAGCAAAGGAATGTGTAAATACAGTCTAGAAATGTTTATGTTGAGTTTGAGGGCTAGGAAATATATACTTTTAGAAAAATAGTATTTTTTTCCATGTGTTTGAAGTTGGTGGAGTCTATGACAAGTTAAAGGAAGGCCTAAGGGCATTAAGGACTCATATAATTAGGGCATAAGGATAGAGTATTGAGTGGTTAGTAGGTTAGGGAATAATTTTTCTTTTAAACCCTAATTATACCTACTTGAAACAAGGAAAAAGGAAAATTTTGAATTTGGGAAGTTGTATTCTGAGTTGAAGTTATATAAAGAGGATTATAGGGTACTCTTTATCATCTTGTCATCCTATCATCAGTTCAACATCTACCCTAGCTAAAAGGAAACTCCTACAAGGAGCATTCAGTGTGTTTCAATGTGTAGGGAATAGTTTCTCAGGTGATTGATTAGCTCATTTATTTTTGATGAGAGACTACTTCCTTCGAATGCCTTAAAAGGACATTTTTGGCCATTATGTAACTAATTAAACCCCCTTAGAAAGTCTTTAGAGAAAATATAAACAATCTGAGGGTGATTTCACAGAGATTTGAAGATTTCTAAGTAAATTTATGAAATTTTAGGAAATAAAATATCATTCAGTTGTAATCTATTTAAGATCGGGTTTTTAGGTGTAGGGAATGAAAGCTAAAATGCTAAAATTTAAATTTTCTAGATAATTCCTAGAGTTTTAGAAAGATTTCGGATGAAAAAAATAAGGCATTATAAGGATATTATAATAATCTACAAGGTGGAATAATAAACATTGATTCAAGGCTTAAATATTTCTTTAAGTATTGAAAAACTCTTTAGCTGCCCCTCCGAGTTCAAAATGAAATAAGACCTAAATTTTGAGTTACAAGAAAAATTAGGTCTTTAGAATAGTTTCATTGATCATAAAATGTGATTTTTAGTGTTTCAGTGCATTATGGAGGTCAAGAACATATAACTCATCCTAGAATTTCATTCAAGGATTTATCCCCTATCTAGAGGAGGAAACCAATTTCCATGGGTAACAAATTAATAAAAAAGGTGTCTATGTACCACAAGCATGCTTACACTCATGTTTCATCTTGGTCAAAAAATTGAATTATGAAGGTTTAATCATGTTGAAAGGTGAAATGTGGATCTCAAGGAGTGACTTGGTGATCACTATATCTTTACTCTTTCATTGTACCCAAATCTCTCCAAAGACAAGCTAAAATGAGCTAGTCATGCCATCGAGGTATCCATAACCATAATATGTGAAGTATTAATGCATTATTTATCTCCATGAGATACATATAAGAAAAGACACGTATGAGAATCATGAATTTAATTCCATGAAATGATGATTTTAGAACCAAGAAAGGTGAGCATGTGATCTTTATGTGGAACACAATGTTTCTAAAAATGAGAAATCATCTAAGTTCACTTAATGCAATTCACTCTATAATATTCATAAAAAATCATTCAAATCCTAGTAGTTTGATCACACCTTAAGGAGGAGGCACATTCTAATCACCTCATTGTTTCCATATGATAGGAATCCCATTCAGGCAATAATCCTCTATCTACAAAGTGACGATCTCATTTTAGTAAGAAGTAGACAAGAATCATAGAGTTGATTTGTGGTCACTAAAGTGAATTATGGACCAAATTTCAAAAATTGTACCAATTCAAGTAGTGGTAGGGAAAAAATCCAAGCCAGAAGGTAAAAAAACCTACTAAAACGACTATATGTTTTGCCAAAACAAAGACCGACTACAATATATATGCCCTTAAAGTTTTAGGTTCTTGCTGAAATTCTGAAATTGAGTAAGTACTAACCAGATTAGATTTTGAAAAACTATCTTCTAGATTATAACTATCAGAGATACAAGATAACTTTCATCAGGTGAAGAGTGACCCAAACTTCTTATATTTACTAAAATAAATTTAAAGTATATAAAATGATAAAAGTATAAAGAAATAATAAAAGAAATAATTTATTTTAATAAATATGGCTCGTCTGGGCCCTTTGAAACTTCATATAACTCAAAATGCTTACGTGTTTCCTAATATTAGAAATGTGTGTGTGTTTAAAGTTCAGGAAATATCCAACATTGAAAACTAAAATGCATACGTGTTTCTCCTAATTTCATATTTTGCCCCCGCAAATTGGTCCACTTGCCTGATGTCTAATTTCTTATAACGCAAAAACCGATTGGAATTATAAAGCTTCAATTATATTAATACACTTAATATGTATACATTTATAGGTTTCGTTGTGCTTAACATAAACTAGAAAGTGGTGTGTGAATTGAGATTTATTATAACCTTGGTTTCATTTTATCGCTTGAGAACAAAACAATGAACTTTGCAGTAAAAACCTATGAGCTAAATAATGGACAAAACTTTAAGGTTAGAAATGAATTTTAGAAACTATAAATAATTAGATGTTGCATGAGTTAGTAAAACCCTAAAATGGAAAAAAAAAGAATGTAAGAATAAAATAGATTAGTCATCATTAGAATGTTGAAATATGGTAAATAATGGAGATATTTGGTTTTTAGAGAAGTGGCTATTGAGAATTTATTGGAATAATTTAATTGTTTGAGTTTTATTTTTGTGTTCACATGCGTTAAATTGATTTTAAATGATGAGTGGTGAAATTATAAGAAGGTTCTCAAATAATGTAATTGTTTAGTATTTTTACTAGTTTTCTTGAAATAAATAGGTATGAACTGTCAAAAACTTGATTATTGAAAATTATATAAATTGAGTTATGCATGAATTGATTTATTGTCATGTTTGAGCGTAGATAGGTTTAATTTACATATTATATTGAGTAGGTATGATTTGTGTGTTGAGTGTGTAGACGAAGACCAGGTGAATGAAAAATAGGTAACATGAAATAAACAAAATTAAAGGGGGATCAACTCACATCAGGTTCATTGTCCAACAGTGAGTCCATTAGGCTTGGAATTTGATTGAGTGGACATGAATGTGTGAAGTGACCTTATAATTTTTAATTTTTTCTTGTTGAAATTTACTTCTCTTAATTTTAAAGGTTTGGATTGAATAGATTGATCATATTGATAGTTTGACATATTTAAATTATAAAATTGAGTTAGAAACTTAATTTATTTTCCGTTGTTGTATGTATGGAGTTATATTTAGTTAGTTGGAAAGTTTCCATCTAAGAAAATCTCAAATTTACACCTTGAGGGAAAATTTTGGAGGTGTATGGGACAAGTCAAGCTTGTCCCATACTCCAAAAACATTTCTTATACCTACCCATAGGGAAGGTCTACCTATTTAGGCCTCTTTGGACACTTGAGGACATAATAGTACCTCATTTATTACCTTGGAATAGTGCTCTCTTTTCTATAACATGATTGGGTAATATTTTGAGTACTTATTTTACAAATTGATATTGGGAGGAAACTTGGGGATATTTTATTTATTATGATTTGAGGATATGGAATTTTGGGGTAACTCATAATTTAAGTCTTTTGATGTGCTTTCTTTTACTCTATTTTAAATTTTAAATTTCTTTTGAGGTTTTTTGGTATTTCGGGGTTGACTAAGTTTCAATTCATGCAATATGAGAAGTGTTGGATTGTAATAAGACCCATGTGACTATATAGGAGATTTCATTTCTTAAATTTGGATTTCAATTTGGTTTAGGGATGGAGTATGCCACATGACACAATCTTAAGGAATGCTCCATTTGGATCTTTTTTCTACATATACATACATACATACATACATATACATACATACATACATATATATACATACATATATATATATATATATATATATATATATATATATATATATATATATATATATGTATATGTATATACATACATACATATATACATACATACATATATATATATATATATATGTGTGTGTGTGTGTGTGTGTATGTATGTATGTATAATATATATACATACATACATACATACATCATAATATATATATATATATGTATGTATCTATATAGATATATAATATAGATATATAGATATATATACAATGTAATGTATATATATAATATAGACATATATACATAACATAATCATATAGTATATATATCTATATATACATATATACATATATATATACATACATACAACATACATATATATATATACATATATACATACATATACATATATATAGATATCTTATATACATATATACATATATATATACATACATACATACATACATATATATATATACTATATATATACATACATATATATATATATATACATATCTATATATATATATATATCTATATATATATATATATATCTATGTATATGTTATATATTGTTTTATTATTTAATTATATATTATTGTATTATATATCTATGTATGTATATATATATTGTTGTATAGATATATATATGTATGTATATATATCTCTCTGTCTGTCTCTCTCTTCTCTCTGTCTACTCTCTCGATCTCTTCTATATCTCTATCTCTCTCTCTCTCGCCTATATATATACGAATATTACATTTTTTGGGGGGGAGCCTTTTGGTCTTATAAAGGTGATTTTAGTTTGATGTGCTAGGAGTTATTGGAGTGGTTGGAGTGCATAATTGTAGGATATTTTGGGACAAATGATGGATAGGTATGAGTCACCTGAATTTCTTT